>CM060935.1:989379524-990629524 GCA_030765085.1 Allium cepa | reverse complement strand
ATTAAACTACCGATAGTATAAAAGATGGTGAACAAGGGTGGAAGAGGAGAGAAAGAGGGAGTGAAGGTGATAGATAGAGGCACAATAGTGAGTAGCAAGGTGTGGAGATAATAGTGGCGAGGAAGCAGACAATGTTGAGAATGTTGAAAATATTAATATATTTTGACTTGTCCACCATTGTCAACCTTGAAAGGGGGGTGAGGGTGTCCTTACCGTAAAATCTATCTATTTTCAAAAGAATGAGAAAAGATATATCTTATAGAATTGTAACCATAGAAAACCATAAGTAAGCTTTAAACAACATTGTGAGCCAACTAAATTGGTTAGAAGAGTTTGCTTCCCTACATAAGACAACTTTCATAGATCCATTCACTAAAGGGAAATCAAACAAAATATTCGAGGCAAATCCTCAATTAAGAAAAAACAAGATTGATTATATTGCCCTCTTTCGGTAGCTTAGAATGCACATTTGTGAACCAAAATAAGTAGTTAAAATAGGTAAGTTGATGAAAGAAATATAAGTTTAGGTGTGTTTAAAAGAATTAGGAAAGAGATATTTTATGCGTATTTATCTGTGAAAGTGCATGAAAGTACAAAATGCGATGTGTCATACATATTGGATGCAGATCCATTGCTCAATTATTCCATTTTGAAAAATGAAAGCGTCAAGTACGATTACTTAGAATTTACGAGTATCTTTCGTCCATTTAAGACTCTTCAGATTTATGGGTTTTCATTTTTTTTGTGTGGTTAGTCCTTTTCCAAAACCTTCGTATTCTTCAAACAATGTACATTTCATTTTTCCAATATAAATATTTCTCAAAAAAATATGCAACATAAAATTTGAAAGATACTTGAATCTAAAAGGATATAAAAAATTTGAAAGCAATAATTGTTTTAAAGTCGAATTTTCTATATAGATATTCAAAATTTATTTTCGAGGTTTAATTTTTTGTTTGTTTTACTTTGGGTATAAGAATTATTTAATCGTAAACATGACCAATCTACCAATGATTGATCTATAAAATATATAAAAATTGGCCGATTCTATTACACACGTGATATTTGCCTCCATAATATTTAAAATGCCCTTTTGTGATTTATCCATCTTTTTACCTCGCGTCATATTTTTCTTCATCTATTCCTCTTATCAAATAACTCTAATATTCAAATTTTAGGTAAGTTCTCAAATCTTATGCTTGAATTGATGGATTGTGATGATGATAATACAAACCTAATTGAATCAGAAGAGATAAAACTTGAATTTTACATTGTCTGATTTTTTTTAATTTGAAAATGCACGGTTATGTGGTGGGCTCTGGAAAAGAAAAGAGTCCCAACAAAGTACATTACCCTTATCAAGGATATGTACGATGATGTTGTGACTAGTGTCAGAGCATGCGAGGGTGAAACCAATGACTTTCCTATTAAAATAGGATTACATCAAGGGTCGGCTTTGAGCCCCTACATTTTTTCCCTAGTGATGGATGAGGTTATGAAAGGGTATACAAGGTGAGATTCCTTAGTGAATGCTCGTTGTTGATGATGTGGTGCTAATTGACAAAAGTATAATTGGGGTTGATGGACTAATGGAGTTATGGAGACAGACTTTAGAACTAAGGGGTTCTAGGCTTACAAGAACTAAAATAGAGTATATAAAGTGCGAGTTCAGCAATGTCAAATCAGAGGATGAAGATGTCACTCTGGCTGGATAAGTAGTGCCCAAGAAGGAATACTTTCGATATTTAAAATCAATGTTGCAGTATGATGGTGAGATTTATGAAGATGTTAGTTTTAGAATGTAAGCGGGATAGGTGAAATGGCGATAAGCATCTGACATTCTTTGTGACAGGAAAGTCTCACGGAAGCTTAAAGGAAAGTTCTACAGAATGATTATCAGACTTGCGATTTAATATGGTGCAGAATGTTGACCTCCTAAAAGCTAACACGTCCAGAAGATAAGTGTAGTAAAGGTGCATATGATGCGACGGGGTTGTGGTCATACAAGAAGAGAACGAATTAGAAATGATGATATACATGATAAATTTGGAGTAGCACCAATTAAGGGGAAGCTAGTCCAACACCGCTTAAGATGGTTTGGACATCCCCAACGAAGGCCTCCCGAGGCAGCTATGCACGTTGGAATTATAAGTTGCATCGAACGATCAAAGAGGGGTAGAGGTCGACCAAAGTTGACATGGGAGGAAGTAATAAAAAGAGACTTGAAAGATTGAAATATATCTAAAGAGCGGGTCTCGAACAGGAGCATGTGGAAGTTGACGATCCACGTGCCAGAACCATGAGTTAGGAGTTTTTTTGCTTAGGGTTGGTTTAAGGATGGTATTATAAGTTTTAGATTATAAAACTATGAATAGAAGCCTAAGACGTAGTGTTCGGTCTTCGGTCAATATTATTATTAGTACTATAATTAATATTAGTATTAGTATTAGTATTAGTATTAGTATTAGTATCAACATGGTTTTTTATAATTTTATTTTTATTTTACTTAGTTATTATTATTATTACTACTGCTATTTGTTTACTTATTTCACCTTATTTTTATTTTTATTATTATGATTAATATTGTTGTTGTTGTTACTACGACTTTTAAATTGATTTTGTCATTTAGTTTTGCGTTACATCTCCAACCAAACCCAACATGTTTGGGAATAATGGTTAAGTTTTTTCTATTGAAAATGTACCCTTTTTCAAAAGGAAACATGAATTTTATATTATTTTTTGATTTTGCTGAAGTGATTTTTCGATGGTGAAATTCTTTTACTTTGAAGATTTCTCCTACGATGAAATTCATTTACGAACCGATTTGTACTACAAAGGGTATAAAGGAAAAGTTTAACAATAAGATGGATACACTTAATAAAAACATGGGTATATTGGATTTTTCAGTTTCGTTGAAGACTACTCAGCAACTTCTAAGCTTTAAATAGAACTAGTGCGAACCCGTGCTTCGTACACGGGTTGTAGCAAAAAATTTGTTTTAAGATTAGAAATGTATCTTTTTTTGTTTGCTTATAGAAGTATCATTATAGTTCTAACTAAATTAGACATTTCATTCGGTTTAACTTTAGAAAAAATGGTTTAAATGAAATTTTTTCAAATTGTCTAAATTAAAATTGCTAGATAAAATACATTTCAAAGAACCCAAAAAAATATTAAATTTTTTGAGTATTTTTGTGATATAATTACCAATATCTATGTTAAGATTATTTTTTTAATTTTGATGATTTTCATAGTAAAAAATGGAGCAAAAAAATTAACCGAAGCAATGAGTTTTTGTTAGGTTTAAAATAAAATATTTTACAAATGTTTTATGGTGCCTGTTTGCGTCAAAATTGGTCACAAACCCCAGATACCGTGAAAGCACCGGTGTATGAATACAAATCAACAATATTCAAACACAAATAACAGATCTCAGCAAATAATAAGCAGCAAATCAAAAATGACGAGCAGTGACACAAGTTTTATAGTGGTTCGGCTATCTCCGGCCTACGTCCACTCCAAAGTTTTATCCTTTTTATTAATTATCCTTGTCGGCTACAAGTGATTACAGCAATTACAAAGTCCAAATTCGAAATCAATGGTTGAAATGACGATATGGAATGATTCTAGCAGCGTCCGGGCGTGCTTGTTCTCTCTAAATCCTCCGACCCCTTTTCTGAATGACTAGGGGCTCTATTTATAGGTGTAGGAGGCTGATATTTCTCCTAAAAATCCGGTAGACCGCTTCTAGCACGTGAGGGGGCCCACACGCCCGTCCTTAGGAAATTGGGCCCACATTGGGATCGATTCGAAGTAAGGTCCGAATCGATCAATGATGCATCCAATCGAGGTGAAATTTGGTGTGAACATTCTTCAACATGTATGTAAGCTCCTGTGAAAATTTCATTGCATTTGGATCAACGGTTCGGAAGATATGATGGATTCGAATTTGGGGTTGTCTGTTGCCTGTCGCCTTTGAACCCATGCTTTGAACCCATGCTTCAAATCCATGTTTCAAATCCATCCAAAGCGCGTGCGTATCGATGACGTGGCGTTATTTCTCTGGGTCGATCCACCTTTGTCGCCGTGTTGAATGCTTCCCTTCCTGAAGACGCGTTCGTATCCATTTTCCACGCTTCGTCCTTATCCATAACTTTACAACGGTCATGCTCGTATCCATTAACTCGTGTCTCTCTTCGCATCGGTCCCAGGAGTTCACTACGAATCGATCCCATGTGATATGGTCGACTCGAAACGAGTATGGGGACATCGATACGAAGTGGTCATGAAGGATGGATACGAACGAGGCCTCACCTGATGGATTCGAACGAAGCTCTCACATGATGGATACGAAAGAGACTGGAGTCCAAATGAGCCATCTGCACCCATCCTGATCGATATAAAACACATGGATTCGAAGATCTCCACATTTCCTTCTGATCGATACAACCTGTATCGATTCGAATCAATATTTTCCTGATCAATGTGAAGCGCACCGATACGAACCATCCCTTATACATCTCTGGATACGAAGGAGACCTCTGCCATCATCGAGTCGAAGTCCACCTAACCTTTTCTTCCGATCGATACGAAATGTATCGATTCGAAGTGGTATCAATACGAACCGTATCGATACGAACGTGACCCCTGATCGATTCGAACCATCCATGTGTGCCGATGGGTTCGAACAGCACGTCCTTCCTACCTTGAATCGATCATATTTCCTTCACACGGACTCCGATTAACCTGAAATTTGAAACATAGCCTTCCTTAGTCCTTATCATCATTTCCAATCAATTTCGTCCCGATCGGAGTTCAACCGAATTTTGATGATATCGATCGTAGCCTTGGTTCCAACCGATCTCCAATCCTGATATCCATCATCCCTTGCCAATTTGTTGATATTCCAGTTTTGACCAAAAAGTGGGATAACACTTTGCCCCCCAAAGCATGCCTTTTGATAAGAAGGCGTGTTTTGAATAGTTCCGATTCCAATATCCAAAGTCCATAGCCATATCGCCAGAGTATGCTATCCTTGACTGCTTTGGGCCGATGCCCAATTCCAAATCCCATAACCAAAGCCTTAGCCAAATCCATATCCATCCGAACTCGACAGCCGAGTCCTAATCCGTCCTTATCCAATAGCCAATAGCCAGATCCGGGACCTCTCCGGGTCGATACCCGAATCCATAACCTCTCCGGGTTCTTGCCAGTTGTGATCCATACCTGACGACCGTGGTCCAGTATCCCTGGACGTTGAGCTAACCTCTCCGGGTTCTTGCCAAGCGCGATCCACACCTGACGACCGTGGTCCAGTGTCCCTGGACATTGTTCAAAGTTATGGCTTAAGTCCTAAGTCGAATCCTGCTCTCTCTGGACTCTTGTTGAGCATAGTCCATACTCAACGACCTGAAAATAACAATTGATAATACAGGGCCTAAGTCCTAGGTCGAATCCTGGTCACTCCGGACCCTTGTTGAGCATAGTCCATACTCAACGACCTGAAAATAACAATTGATAATACAGGGCCTAAGTCCTAAGCCGAATCCTGGTCACTCCAGACCCTTGTTGAGCATAGTCCATACTCAACAACCTGAAAATAACAATTGATAATACAGGGCTTAAGTCCTAGACCGAATTCTGGTCACTCCGGACCCTTGCCAAGCATAGTCCATACTTGACGACCTGAATGAGCCAATTTACCACGTTCGGGCAAAGTGACTCGCCCCTTGCCAGGCATAATCCATACCTGACGACCGTTTATCAAAAACCAGATAAAAATCCAATCAAAATCCAATCCAGAATCCAAATCCCAAAATCCAAATCAAAGCCTAAGAATCAGAAATCCAACCCAGCATCCAAAACCGAAAACAATCGTACAAAGGAAAAACCAAATCAAACAGTAAGAAAAACCAAGAGTTCAATCCAAACTCCAAAACCAAATCAAAAAAGAAAAGAAGTGTCCAATCAAAAAGCAAAAGATAAATTTCACAAACCACAGCATCGCAGTTTATCATCATTGAGAGCATGCCTAGGGGCTATCTCCGTCCCCGTACATGTGTAAATGACTAGATTGCTCGCCAGTAGTTCGCTACTTATTTCATATTATCCTGATCAATGGATGATCAATCGACCATCATCCCTGGGCCTCACATCATCACGGTGTGAGGTAGTCGGTGGTTGCTCCTGCTCCACCGCTGCATTCCGAGTTCCGATATATTGCCGTAACTGTCCATTCCTTACATGCTCCTCTATTATATCCTTTAAGTGCCTGCAGCTGTTGGTATCATGTACATCTAAATCATGAAATAGGCAGTGCCTTCCTGATGTCCTCTCCCGTTCTGATGGTTCTCTCCTAGCTGGCCTCTGGTAGGGAAGGCGATTCCGAGTATCTAGGTATATCCGCTCTAGCGTCTCGTTCAATCATGTGTATGTGGAAAACTTTGGATCCTTCCATCGCCTCCTAGCGTTTCCAGAATCATCGTCCAACTTCCTTTTACCTCTGTCTTTATCCGAACCTTTGTTGGACGGTCCTACATCCTGAGTTGCATTAACCCTTTTCACCTTTAAATCTGTACTCGCATCTTCCTGCCGAAGGAACCTTTCTGCCTCGTGAAAGAATTCGTCGAGATCCTGTGGGGGATCTCGTATCAGAGATACCTTGAAATCCGAGTCCTCCCTGACTCCTGATACTGCTGCCATTAAAACCATCGATGGATCAGGCCGATCCACCGAAGCGACCGCCGCACTGAATCGAGTTAGAAAAGCTCTAAGCGATTCATCCATCCTTTGCTTTACTGATGTTAATGTCATCACATTCTTTGGCCTCTTGACGTGAACCCGAAATTGTCCCAAAAACTTTTCTACCAATTCTCTCCAAGTCCTGATAGATCCTTCTCCCAGCTGCCTAAACCACATTGCGGCTAAGTCCGTCAAATACAAAGGGAAGCATCGGGCCATCACTTCCTCCGATGCTCCCAGCACCTCCATGTGTCTGGTGTACCTCATCAAGTGATCAGTTGGGTCTGCCTTACCATCATATACCTCCACGCTAGGTAGCTTAAACTTAGGTGGATTCTGAGCCATCCTTATTTCCCGAGCAAACGGACTCCTATTCACTCCTTCCAGGTCCCCGTTGGTCAAACCACTTCGCACAGTTCTTCTGATGATTTCTACTAATCCGGTATTGTCTGTTGGGGGTTGCCCCCATGCCTCCGAGGGAACTCTGGTACATATTCCTCGTGTGGTCCACTAGCAGCAACGTTAGCTCTAGCTTATTGAACCCCTTCCAGAGGTCCTCCTGTGTTGGATCCCATGGACCTACCCCCAAGCCCTTGATGATTTCCTTCTGGCTCCGTATCTCGTCCTCCATTGGGTTCCACGACCCTAGTCCCCTGTCCTGCATCCACAGCGGCTGTAGCCGTTCCTAAGTTCTGCATCCCTGCAGCTCTCATTTGCTCAAAGAAGGTCTGCATCATTTCCTGCTGGTTTTTCAACAATCTCTCCTGCAAAGAATTCGTCATAGCTTCCATTTCATCCCGAGTTATGTAGATTGAAGCCTGTCCTTCCCCAGCTCCGGAGGATGCTTGTTGACTTCCTTCCTGTTGGCTTCTCTCAGCCTTTTGCCTTCTACTGTTTTGCCTAGTCATTGTCTTTAAATCGAAACTCCTCAAACTTCTTCAAATCTGAACTTCGAATCCGATGTAGCGGGTGCTAGTCCTTCTCAGTGAAAGCACCAAAGTGTTTGCGCCAAAATTGGTCACAAACCCCAGATACCGTAAAAGCACCAGTGTATGAATACAAATCAACAATATTCAAACTCAAATAACAGATCTCAGCAAATAATAAGCAGTAAATCAAAAATGACGAGCAGTGACACAAGTTTTATAGTGGTTCGGCTATCTCCGGCCTACGTCCACTCCAAAGTTTTATCCTTTTTATTAATTATCCTTGTCGGTTACAAGTGATTACAGCAATTACAAAGTCCAAATTCGAAATCAATGGTTGAAATGACGATATGGAATGATTCTGGCAGCGTCCGGGCGTGCTTGTTCTCTCTAAATCCTCCGACCCCTTTTCTGAATGACTAGGGGCTCTATTTATAGATGTAGGAGGCTGATATTTCTTCTAAAAATCCGGTAAACCGCTTCTAGCACGTGAGGGGGCCCACACGCCCGTCCTTAGGAAATTGGGCCCACATTGGGATCGATTCGAAGTAAGGTCCGAATCGATCAAGGATGCATCCAATCGAGGTGAAATTTGGTGTGAACATTCTTCAACCTGTATGTAAGCTCCTGTGAAAATTTCATTGCATTTGGATCAATGGTTCGGAAGATATGATGGATTCGAATTTGGGGTTGTCCGTTGCCTGTCGCCTTTGAACCCATGCTTCGAATCCATGTTTCGAATCCATCCAAAGCGCGTGCGTATCGATGACGTGGCGCTATTTCTCTGGGTCGATCCACCTTTGTCGCCGTGTTGAATGCTTCCCTTCCTGAAGACGCGTTCGTATCCATTTTCCACGCTTCGTCCTTATCCATAACTTTACAACGGTCATGCTTGTATCCATTAACTCGTGTCTCTCTTCGCATCGGTCCCCGGAGTTCACTACGAATCGATCCCATGTGATATGGTCGACTCGAAACGAGTATGGGGACATCGATACGAAGTGGTCGTGAAGGATGGATACGAACAAGGCCTCACCTGATGGATTCGAACGAAGCTCTCACCTGATGGATACGAAAGAGACTGGAGCCCGAATGAGCCATCTGCACCCATCCGGATCGATATAAAGCACATGGATTCGAAGATCCTCCACATTTCCTTCTGATCGATACGACCTGTATCGATTCGAATCAATATTTTCCCGATCGATGTGAAGCGCACCGATACGAACCATCCCTTATACATCTCTGGATACGAAGGAGACCTCTGACATCATCGAGTTGAAGTCCACCTAACCTTTTCTTCCGATCGACACGAAATGTATCGATTCAAAGTGGTATCGATACGAACCGTATCGATACAAACGTGACCCATGATCGATTCGAACCATCCATGTGTGCCGATGGGTTCGAACAGCACGTCCTTCCTACCTTGAATCGATCATATTTCCTTCATACGGACTCCGATTAACCTGAAATTTGAAACATGGCCTTTCTTAGTCCTTATCATCATTTCCAATCAATTTCATCCCGATCGGAGTTCAACCGAATTTTGATGACATCGATCGTAGCCTTGATTCCAACCGATCTCCAATCCTGATATCCATCATCCCTTGCCAATTTGTTGATATTCCAGTTTTGACCAAAAAGTGGAATAACGGTGCCTCATTTCCTCGTTTTTAAGATCATTTTTATTTTTCATGCTCAAGCTTAAATTATTTTATATTTTTTGGTTTCAATTATAATTTCTTGGTAGAATGACATGCAATCATTATGAATAGAAGAAACCCATCTTACTATAGTCATCCGAAGCAGTGTAAAGATGATCGTACTACATTTAGCAAACATAAGGTGCCCGTACGTCTGTAAGAACTAGCTTCCTATTTTCATTATTTGAACTCCACATTAAGTAACCATTCCCTAAATCTATTATACACACACAAAACAAATATATATTAATAATATTAATAACGAACAAAGAATAATTTATAAAAAGGAACTCTTGCACATCTATACGAAAATAATGCATTAACGAAAATGGTTTCGAAAAAAAAATCTGTAACATCGGAATATATAAACTTTAGCCTAAGAAAATAATCAATGAACAGCCGGTGGATACACACAAACAAATACCTCTATGCCTTTGTTGTTGCAGTAGTGATGATGATAATTCCCAATGTGTCTCCCAGCGATTATATGAAATTAAAGGTAAATACAATCATGTTAAGTATGAAAAACATTGAGTAGAATATAGAGAAACATAGAACGGTTATAGTTATATTTTAGTAGTATTCTCCATGACTTAGAATATATCATATCAAAGTATACATACATATTCACTAAATATAATGTGACTTGACAAAGAACAACCATATTAGTGAGATTAAAAGTAGGTTATCCACGACAAGGAAACTCTACTGTGTTTATTAGGTTTAAAGTAAAAATATGTAATTATTATCAGTATATAGGAAACTAATATCATAATATGGTGAACAACATACTTAATTAAAGGGGAAACGTGAACCAATATTGGTTTAGCAATAAATCATCTCCAGACCCTTGGATCAAAACAAATTCACACAGCATTGTAACTTTAATAAATTGCACAAAACTACGTAAACTACAAATTACAACTTTCAGCAAAAAATGACAGCATAAATTACATGTATAAATTAAGAGTCGATGACTATATAAATCTGCACAATTATAGTATAATCTTTACTGCGTAAAAGAAATATTCTATAGCCCCATATAACCATTATAAATAATCACATACTTACCCAAAATTCCCCTTTTGATCTATGACCATTTTCAAAATTTTACATCTATAAAAAAATTATCACGGACAAAGCCTATATTATATGTTAATGGATAACTCTAATTCAAACTTATAAAGTATTTAAAATCAAACGTAAATGAATATGGTTGAATCTGTAAACATTTTTAAAACAAAAAATAAACAACCTAAAAAATAATGTCACTAACCCAAAACCGCCACCAACCAAAAGTGGAAGTGCTGTTCAGAGGACTACCAACTATCTACCTGCTTTTGTAGCAGCCATAAAAGTTTCTTGCAAGAATTATTTATTAGCAATGTTCCAATTGAAATGACCATACTGGATACTCTTATTATCAAGGCATATAAACATGCTTAAGAAGATCTAATATAGAAAAGATTAAATTCTTATAATATTATAAGATATAACAGTTTCCTTCCTTGATTTCCAAGGAACTTGTTTAAAGCATGACATGCACAATCATTAACCGGAAGGATCTTTCAGTTGTATTATTAACAGTGACATTTAGTTCTAAAATATAAAATAATGTGTTAAATAAAATTTTATCTTTACTACACATCCAGATCCAATCATGGTAAAAAAAATTGTTCACTGGGTATTATAGCCCTAATTTCAATGTAATAAACATCAAAAGAAAGAAATTTGATTATTATAACATGATGTTGTTTGGATCTAAGCAATATAAATTTAAAAGCAATAATCATGTGTATGTACGAGGATATTAAACAAAAACGATGTGTAAAGCATAACACTAACAGGTTGTTTAATACCATATGGCCTTCCACAAATAACAGCTGTAAGATATATATAAAGAAATTATTACCAAATGCAAAAGCATGCCTTCTTCAGAAGTAATGTACCACACCCACATATATATGGGAAAGCATGCATTTGGAAGATACGGTGGCAGGTTAGGGTGTAATTAAAGAAAACATGTTTGTTGTGCGTGTTTTTAATATAAGGACATGTCATGAATTATTAATATTATAAAGCTCTTCCTCCCAAGTAACAATAAAGGTAAACCTTTTCTTCTAAGTTTTCCCATACATATACCATATGCCAATGGTAATGGTAATACAGTCATTCAAATGCTAGATGAAAATAATTTATTACAAATAAAAAAAATGGATGGATATCACAAGGTCAACAAACACATAAGATGCCGATGCACTGCCAGATGATTGTAATTTAAAAAACAAAAAAGGGTTGCAAAAAAAGCTTAGTTCATGGAGAAGTAAAATCCAATCTTTACAATTTACAAAGCATGACAAAAATTCATATATGTCAATTTGTTTTTATAACTAAGCACAATTTATTTCCATACGGTACTAAAAGCATTTAATAGAAAATAGGTATTTATAATGGAAAGTTTATTCAAAATTAAACATTAAAATTGATGTAATATATCTAATCTATTATATCTTCATTTAATTTCACCTTGGAAGATTAACAGAATAAGGTCCATTGGTCAAAATATATTGTGTCAAACATCGTGTTTCACATATTTACTCATCGAAGTTTCAAAGTAAGAAAATATAATGAAGGTCCAAATGATGTTTCCTTTTCAATATTGCAACCTCCTAAGCATTTTTATGTCCCTTTGATGTAGATCATCAGCTGTTAAATTCTTTGTTTATTTTGATACCCTTGGCTATAGCGGTAAACTCATAGAAAATGTTTACTTCCATTGAATTTGTAAAATTAATAAACAACAAAATCTATAAGCTAAAGCATATATGAGGTTTGAATTTTAGTAAAGAAAGCATTACCATAGAGCTTAAATCAACATACAGTATTTTCCTGTTGATCTTGGTTCTAATTTACATATAAAAATCTTGAAGATTGTAATAGTTTATGGTATACATTGATCACTTGAATAGATGTTTCCAACATATATGAATTGGAGTATGCTACAAACTGATCATTAAAACTTTTTTTATCCAACTTTAGAGACTCATCTTGATAATGCTAAATTGATTCGAAACTGTAAAGAATCTACAATTCAATTTAATTTTGTCGATTTTTCTCAAAATGCTACATAGATTCGGAACTGTAAGGTATACTTTGTTAAATTAATAAATGGTTTTTCGATCTAATTAATTGAAGAAAGTTCAACTACAGCCACTATTATTTTAGTGTTTTTGTTCTCACAATGCTAGAAATGATGAACATTATGATCAGTCATAGAGGAGGTGATTGAAAAATTATAAATGCAATATGTGTTCTCAATTTTAGGTATTACTACTTTCAACATGGCTATGAATTAAGGAATACAAAGAAGATTGGCAATCATAAAAACTGGACCACTTTTACCTTTAAGTACGTGCCTTTTATTTTTGCATATAAATGGTATCCATCTTTAGAATTAACCAATCCAGGCGTGTCACATCTTTTGGGAATTATGAGACAATAATCGAGCCTATGAACCATGTTGATCCATATTAGAAAAGGAACTTTATGGAGATATAAATTTTGAAAAGTAACATGTGCCTTCTAGTCTATCAATATTTCCAAAGTTTGATTAATTTTCGATGTTTTGCAACACCAATTGATTACAAGGTAGATAATACCAACAATTGTACGAAAAATAAAATTGAGAATCGTAAAAACATTTTGTCTACCAAAAATGCTACACTAGAAAAATTCATCATTTTAGTCGTATAAGAATTTAGATGATAATGGGGCATTCATGAATTGTTTGTGCAATAACAAAAAAACATATTCTTTATTTACTATAGTTATTGGCTAATTATGAAAAATTGTGAAAAACGATGCGCACTCTTAACTTAAGTACATTCTAAAAGAAAAAATATCTTAACATAATTAAACATTAACTTAGAACCAAAATATTATGATATTTTCCGATGGGGTAGTCATGAAATTGCAAAGGGCACATTAGATGACATTGCTAATTATTTGGCATGTAAAATATCATGTTCTTAGTTATTTTTCAGTAAATGGAATCGAAACTTAGAAGGATGAACTCAAAAATCGATTACATAAAATTTATTCGGTTAAAAATGATATGGATCATGGTTAGGCAATTTTTTTCACTATGAAGAATTAGTTGTAAGCAATCACCTATGAGAAATATGATATTAATAATCAAATTAAATTTAGCAATCAAATAAATTTAGTAATCATATGAAATTGTGGTGAGCAAATGAATCTTGTACCTAACCAAATGTTATTCTACCAATATTGAAAAATAAAGACGGCCCCACTCGAGACACTTGATGACCTCACAAAGAATCATATATGTATATCATGATACAATGTTATAATACTGGAAAAATTGAATGGATAAATAACAATACATATTTGTGTAATTTATTGCGAAATACAGAATTCAAAAGAAGGATTAATGTAGTAAATTTAAGAACCGAGTCCTTGGTCTCAAATGAGCAGAGCAAAATGAAATGAGAATAGTAAAAAAGTTGTTATATCCTTCCAACGTAGTACAAATAAGCTTCTGTTCAAAATCTCATAGAACGATAAAAATATACCCTGTATAAAAGAATTATACGTCATTAAACATGTTGATGTGTACTATAGTACAAACATAATTTTTAGTTTCACAAAATTTGAAATATCAAAAATCAATGCTTTACACTACGAAAACTAAGTTATAATTCACTAACACATCAAGGAAAAGGAATTTACATATTTCATTTGCCTCTCTTCCAAAAAAACAAATTAGGCGAATTGGAATAAAAAATAACGAAACTAAAATTAAATAATGAAACATAAATGTCTTGTCCAATCATTGTTCTTTGTATAAAATGCTTGTACGATTTATCTAATTTCACACAATGGGGTCATACCCAATATTGCATCGGATCTGTTTTCGTTGATATAATTTACATAACTTAAAATTTACTCCACTAAAAAAATGGAAGAAATGGTTATATAATTTTTTTTTAAATAACCATCATGCATGCATAGAGGAGAAACCCATGGAAGTAAACCTTTGGGCAAATATATTAGCCAAAAGGAGGCTAAAAACACTTGGGACGCAACTTCTTATGTAACATATGCACATAACTTTTAAATAAAACTCACTTGAGAGAACTTAAGATGAACGGGTACCAATAAGATTTGCTAAATTCAAGTTTTGAGCCACTTCAAATTCTAATCAATTAATAAAGGCAACAACATCAACACCAAAAGTACAGTATAATACCATGCTACATTTAAATTTACAAAAAATAAAAAGTAAATACGTAGCAGCTCAATATGAATGAATAATCTACATTGTTATTTCTTTATTGTGCATATTCGGATTACTACTATGTTACATATATGATGAAAATATAAATGTAAGAAGTGCAAATATGTTCAAATATTGAAAACATTAATAACCATGGCAAGTTTCTAAGATATCAAATATACCTATTATTAATAATTATACAATAATTACTGTGCTCTCCTTTTTTGAGATAATACATGGCATTAGCTTCACTTATCAGTTAACTCATGATTCTGAAAATGTGAAACTAACTTATGACATATTACTGATGCAATAGGTATAAGAAGAAGTTAGTTCACAATGTTTCTAGTTATTCCAAAGAAACTATATTGCAAAGCGTGTTGCGATCGCTAAATGTTACTTCAACTAAGTGGCTTGCTATTTTACATGATCAATGCCCCCATGGCCCATGCCTCTAAGTTCAAAGGATGATGCAATGCAAGGTTTCCATAAAAAAGTAGTTAATGAAATGGGGATCACTAATAAGATAACCATGTGAACTTATCAATAACCACGCAAGAAATACATTCTTCTAAATAAGTTAATTGCAATAGTTTCAACATATTTTTGTTTTGCTTATTTATGTAACAAATAATTCTATAGAAAATTATATATGAGAATATGACATCACAGCAATTATTATATAAATACTTTATTGCAACAATTATATATATGCAACTTGCAAAAATATGACTGCACAACATCAAAGGTACTTTAAGAAAATAGAATGTTTTCTGAGAGAATTTCAAATACACTCGAAAAATAAATAAATAAATAAATAAATAAATAAAAACATCAACGATATTTATCGAACCATGAAAACAATAGAATCAATCGAAGATGTATCTAAAACAAAATATATATTAGATATTCGCAAGTACAATTCAAATCAGAGCAGACCATAAAAAGGAAAAAAAAGAAAAAACCCCAGATCATATGAAAAATAGTTAAAATAGATGCTGACAGACATAAAAAACTTCTTAAGCATGGGAAGCACTATGACCTACTTTCGTTTTCTTCATTGCATTAGGAGTAAACTTCTTATTCTATTACCTTTGTTTTTCAGAGTTAGGGAATGATGTACTTTTATTATTTACCAGTTTAATATACAAAAGCCTTCCCATCTGCGAAAATTAATATAGGATGTAATCGTTGAATGGTTATTGTGATCCAACAATGAGCAACTAAAATTGGTAGATAACCGAGAAACTAAAATTATATCTGTACTAATGTAAAAATTTAACTCAAGAGACAACATTAGTTTACCGTTAACCATCCAGTATAGGTTTTACCATCATCAATTTATTGACTTAAATCAGTAGCATGAATTAGCAAAGTCAAGTTACTGGTTACTATGAATTGAAAAACACTATAGAAAGACCACAGTAATTTGGAAACCATGCATTCGGTAATTTCATCTCATCTTGGCAACTTGTATCAAAATGTTACAGTGGCCTGTGATCCAAGGACGGTACTATTTCTTTATTGATATGACAATAAGGATTGCACACTTATTCTTTAAAGGTAATTATATCCAAAACATATCTTTTCAGCTAAGTATATTTTAAATTTGTTGTTACTTGTCACATGCTGTACTTATGGTTCAAAAGGGTTGTCAAATATTCATATTATTGCATACATGTCATAAAAATGAACTTATATTCTGATAAGGTTCTTAAATTCTTTGAAGTTATGAATAAAAAAGATATTAAACATTTTTTCTAGTAAAAACGATATATAAATTAACACTATTAATGAAATAATATCTAGAAAATGATAGGAACTTACAATAAAAAATTATAGAATTAAATCAAACTATCAAGGATAGACGTATCTTTCATATGTATCCTAATCGAAACATAGAATCAAAAAGAACCCAAATAAGAGTTGATAACAATTTTAATTGAAACTAAAAAAATCGACCAAAAATAAAACTAAAATTAATGTCAAAAGTAGTACGAAGGCAGATCTACACTGTACCTAATGCCGATAGCAGTCGTTGTACCCGATGTCGATAGCCAATCATCGTGGGTAGCGGTACGAAGGCAGATCAACTTGCTTCTTCCATATTTCGTCAATATTTGGGTATGGTTGCATTTAGAAAATCAGGGAAGAATGGGGGTAAAGGAAAACGATTTAGGTTATAGGTTAAAAGTCGTGAAAGGAAGAGAGCAAGTGGGAAAGGGCAGGACATTTTTGAATACAGAGCACAGCACAGAAATGCCTCCTGTAGAAAAATGGGAGATGGATTGAGAGCTACGAAAGTCATACTTATTATTGATAATTGTTCAGCATAGATATATTAGGCTAAAGATGTAAGTGGAAATATGATTTCAAAAATGGAATTCGCAATAATTTATGTCAAAATTTGATTAATTATATACTTTTAAAGTGGAAAGATCAACTTCAAAGACACAATCAACTGTTTATATGACAGATCTTCAATACACAACAAAGAACTCGCTTGATTTAGATTAAGAAAGCAATTTTTATAAAACTGAAGAACATATGAAACACAATCTTTATATTGGGCGCAACATTATGAAATATATCTGTTCGGTTAAATTTTTGTGCCACCGTAAGCATAAATATCGACACCTTTGATTTAGCTAAAAACAAATCAGTTGTAGAAAAGTAACATTGTTTAAAATATCTACATTAGGAAAATAAATGTTTTAGAAAGAATATCATAAACAAAATAAGTTACAACTAAGCAAGCAATTTTTCTCTTAGTCTTTAAATCTTATTTAGCTCGATATTTAAACCCGTTTATATTGTGATGTACTAAAATCATCTTTAATAAAATATAGATGCATACAACAGACATATATAGTAATAACCAACAATAGACTGTTAAAGAATAGTTTATGTTAAAAGCATAAATTTTATAGTGAATTGGAATAACATGCAGAATATTATCTATTTTGCAATAAAGGCTCAAAGCAATTATAAGCGATAAGATAGTCTGACATTGCAGTCTTCATTTGCAAAAAGTGTTGCTATAAGCTTTCATACGTTGAATACTAATAATCATACCTGAAAATGATGATTTCACATTCCAAATGTAACACCTTAAACATAACATGGAAGTCAAACTTTGTAGTTGAAATCACCTATTCGATATTACAGAGCTTAAAAGCCATATTGATTTATAAATCTCTTACATAAGTAGTCTTATTTTAAAATTTACCACACAAACAAATTGTTGAAAGTAAACTGTCATCTAATATTTTGAAATGGGTTGTTATCTATTGCACCAAGGAAAACAAAAGGTAAAAGGATCATCAAGTCAAAATGATAAGAAAAATTGGGGAAAAAATTGTTTTAATCAAATTAAATAAGAACTAGAAAGCAAATACATAGCAAAAATAAACGAAAGATTCAATTGCAAATCAGTAAAATTCAGTTTTAACAATGAAACATATAAGAGATGCATTGGTGAAATCAAAAACATTTTTTTAAATGGTACTATATATACAACATATCACTGAGACAACATATCATATGTCAATACACGTTCGAGTCACGCTACGCGTGTTTCAAACTTGTGCCATCTCGCACCAAATCCGAATCATTTAACCACTTGGACAATGGTGCTTGTCCAAAAACATTTTTTCACTTGAAAGAAGCACATAGTCGACATGGGAAATATTTTAATAAATTAAAAACAGTTGTACCATAGAGAAACTGTTAGGTTATGCACTACAACTACTTCATCAATTGACCGTGTAATATTTGAGAGAGCGAAGGAAATGAGGAATGAAATCGATAATAGTACGAAGAAATGAATTGAAGGAGGAGGATTAGTTTTCTAACATGGGACTTTATCATTTACGGTTGGAAAAAGAAAGAATGGGAAAGGCGTGATTGAAGGGGAGGAAAATCAAATTCGACGGCCTGGGAGAAAACAGGAAAGCGAGCGCGACCTTTCAGTTTAGAATTGACGAAAAAACTTCTATGGGCTTCTTCGTCTTTCAAATCCAAGTCAATAATAATATATTATCTATACTATTATATTATTACTGAGTTACATTTCAAGGGCACACAAGCTCCTTGAGTATTTTATGAAATGAACAATCGTGCTCCCTTCTTTTTTCCTTTCGTAACTTCTCTTCTGACGTTCTTTCAATTCTTATCCTTTCTATAATAAACCATCTTCCCTGATTCTTTTAAAACAAAAAAACTGAGTGCCTAAATTTCAAATCTCTCCATTTTATGAATCGAGCCACAAGTTATTGAGTTCACCTGATTTATCTCATCTTCATGCCTTGCATCTGAAGGTTCGATATGGCGGGTTTCCCTAATTTTTATCTTGGTTTGTTACTATTGATTATAAAGTAAATCGCTTAATGTATTGCTAGATTAATATAAATCAATAGTCAGTTAATTTTGCGTTTTGTAACCCTCATAATTGTGCTCTTCTGTAGATCTCTCGCCAAATTCAAAGATCGTTTCCATTCAGGTAGTAAATTTCTTATGTTTGGAGTGTTAATTTCATATCTTTGTTATCGATTATCTCCATTTTGGTATGTTTTTCCTTTGTTTTTTTCATTTCTTTCTTTTTGCAAATTCAAATTTCAACCCTTTATTTTTTGAACATCCAATTCCAAAACTTCTATAAACATTATCATTAAGCTATTATTTTTATGTAATATAGGTTTATAACCACTCGATAATTGCAATGGATTAATATTGTAAGAGGATACCATGCAAGATTCAATAACATTACTTTCATGGAATCTATAACCAATTTTTCGCTCCTACTTCAAATACATGTAACATGAAGCAACATGATGCTTTGATGTTTCCATGGAGCCTTAATTTGATGTAGAGATTTCTCAATGGGGCATGGTATTGCTTAGGTATATAAATATTTGGGCTTGAGTTATTAGAAGTACAGGTCGGTATTTTTCTAATTATCCAGCACCTACTTTAATTTATGATTTTACTCTTTAGAAACTGTATTACGACACTATGGTATACTGCACATACATGAAAATGGTGAATATCCATGTACATTAAGGTGCAATATGCAGTTCGATGAACTTTAGTTTTTTCTCCATTTGTATATTTGTTACTCCATGTAAACTTTTTTTCCTTTACATGGTTATTATGTATAATTCTTTATATATTTAACTTCCCTAGCCAATCTTCTTCTATTGTTAAATTTCTCATTCTTATATTTTTTTATTTTGGCGTTATTATTAAACTTCACAGCTAACTTAAGATCCTTACACAATTTTTAACATGGCACAGTTCAAATAAGGGACATGATGTTAAGTTACTTCAGTTACAACTAATTATAAAAAATTTATCTATACTATATATGATTTATCATTGAATTTATTTGTTTATTTACATGGAATTCATTCTTAAAGCGATAGATTTGATTTTGTTAAAGAAGAAAAGAACAAGTCCATTTATTCAATTCTAAGTATATTTTTCATTTAGTAAAGAACAATACTAATATGATACACCAATGACTATACAAGAATGTAATGTACTAAAAGTTATTAGAAACATAATTCAAGAGAGTCATTTAGTTGTCTGTGTAATTAAAGATATATCACCATACAAAAATTAATTGAATGCTATAATTTTTGTATATATAAGTGTGCAATGTGAGGGTGGAAAACAATTTGCAACGTAGTAATGTATTTCTGAAGTTGTATACATAGGCCTTTATAATGCTATGCTAGGTATGTGTAAGGACTTATTTTATCTTATTATTAGGCATATACCATATATGGATCAATGTCCTTAACTCTTTCACCGATATCTAAATGATGGTTAACAATTTTTAAATCTAAATGTGATTCTTTAAGACGTATTTGGAAGAAAAGTAATCTTAGTTTCTCTATACAACAGCATGGATGTTAGTTTCAATTTGAAAAATAATAATCAGTGGATCTTCCATTTAAGATCATGGTGAGATGTTAAAAAGTAAAATGATTTGCATATCAAATTTAATGCGGTTAATACATCGTTCTTTGGAAATTTGTTATCCCTTAGGTTAGTAATGTTACTACAGTTTTATCTCTTCCAGCTATGATATTTTATGTTTGTTGGACAATGAATTTAATTCTTTTTTCCAACAAATTAGCATGAGGTTGAGCAATATTGTTCATGTCAAATCTCGATGAACAATAATAACACGATACACCAATAACTATACAAGAATGTAATGTACTAAAAGTTATTAGATACATAATTTAAGCGAGTCATTTAGATGTCAATGTAATTAAAGAAATATCACCATGCAATGAAAATTAATTAATACTAGACGTTCTGTACATATAACCATGAAATGTAAGGATGGAAAACAATTTGCAGCGCAATAGTATATTTCTAAAATTGTATACATGGGCCTTTACATATTTCACTTTCCTAGCCAGTTTTCTTCTACTGTTAAATTTCTCATTCTTAAATTTTTATTTTAGATTTTATTATTATTAAACTTCGTAGGTAACTTAAGAGCCTTGCACATTTGTAACATAACACGGTTCAAATAATGGACATGATATTAAGTTACTTCAATTACTAAAAATGGTAAACAAATTATCTGTACTATTTATGATTTACCATTGAATTTATTTGTTTATCTACATGGAATTCATTCTTAAAGCGATAGATTTGATTTTGTTAAAAGAAGAAAAGAGCAAGTCCATTTGTTTAACTTGAGAGCTTTCTATGTATAATTTTCATTTAGTAAAGAACAATAATAATACGATACACCAATAACTATACAAGAATGTAATGTACTAAAAGTTATTAGAAACATAATTCAAGCGAGTGATCTAGATGTCTATGAAATTAAAGAAATATCACCATACAATGAAAGTTAATTGAATAGTAGACTTTCTAGATATATAAAATACAATGTGAGGGTGGAAAATAATTTGCAACTCACTAGCGTATTTTTAAAATTTTTATACATGAGCCTTTAGAATACTACGCTAGGTTCCGTGTAAGGACTTAGTTTATCTTATTATTAGGTATATACCATATATGGATCAATATCATTAACTCTTCACCAATATCTAAATGATGGTTAACAGTTTTAAGTCAAATGTTTTGTTTTCCATGTTATTGCTTCAGACATATTAGGAAAAAAAGTAATCTTAGTTTCTCTATACAACAGCATGATACTAGTTTCAATTTGAAAAATAATTATCACTGGGTCTTCCATTTAAGATAGCAGTGAGATGTTAAAAAAAAAATTGCGTATCACATTCAATGAGATTTATACATCATTCTTTGGAAATTTGTTTTCCCTCTCTTCCAACTATGATATTTTATGTTTGTTGGTGAAGTTGATTCTTTTTCCTAACAAATCAGCATGAGGTTGAGAAACATGGTTCATGTTTGCGCAAAAAATGGGCAAACACCCCAAAGTCGTACGATTTAGTTGATTTTATGTTGTTCTTAGTGATTTGGGTGATTTATGCAAATATGTAAAAAGCAGGGACTAAACTGTAAAAGACACACAGATTTATAGTGGTTCGGCCAGAACGTGCCTACGTCCACTTTATATGTTATTCTCCTTTTTCTCTTCAGATTACAAAGCTTTGTATATAAGTATATGAATGTTGTTTGAAAGTTCTATCCGTGCTTGAGCTCTCAAACTTCTCCCCCATTGTTGTACCCCTGCCCCTCTATTTATAGAGTGAGATTGGGGGCAGGGGTCTTGGATGTTTATAGCTGCTGGTGGGCTTGGGCTGAAGCAATCTGGTCTGGCGATGTTGGTTCGGTATCCACTTGGTCCGGTAGTGGTTGGAGTGAGTTGGTTCGGCATGGCTTGGGTGAAGAGTTGGTTCGGCTCTGCAGGGAGAGGTGTTGGACCGGTAGAGGTTGGTCCGGTAGTGGTTGGGGGGAAGGTTGGTTCGGCATTGGCGTGGAGAGGTGGTGGTTCGGTGTGGTTTAGCTCGGCAGTGGAGTTGGGAATGCCGAATGGACTTCGGCATTGGGAATGCCGGATGAATCTCGGCATTGGGAATGCCGGATGAGCCACGGTATTTCGAATGCCGAATGAGATCTCGTTTCCTACTGCTGAATGGGCTTGAGTGTTAGAGTGCCGAATGGACTCTCGCATTGTTTCACCGAATAAACTTTTATATTTGAACCTTGAGTGAAATCCTAGACTTATATACGCTTGCTGGCTGCTTCTTCTTGGTTCGTTCGTGGTGGAAATGCACACAACATTGATATTACAGTTTTGACCAAAAATGGGATAACACTTTGCCCCCCAAAACATGCCTTGCTATAGGAAGGCGTGTTTTGTAATGCCATGAGCTGGATGTTCATATCATGTTGATGTCTTTGCGGTAGGAAGGCGTGTTTTGTAATGTCATGAGCTGGATGTTCATATCCTGTTGACAACTTGTAAAGAGCTTGATATTTTATATGGGCCCAAATGACGACTGTTCGGGATCGAGCTATTTGGTATGAAGCGCGGCCGTTCATGGTCAAGCACCTAACTTCAAATGACGACCGTTCGCGATCGAGTCATTTGAGGTGAAGTGCGACCGTTCGCGGTCAAGCGTCTAAATTCATGCGACGATCGTTCGAGATTGAGTCATTTGCGGTGGAATGTGATCGTTCACGGTCAAGCGCTTTACTTCAAATGACGACCGTTCGGGATCGAGCCATTCGAGGTAAAGTGCGACCGAGCCCGGTCAGAGGGCGGACCTCAAATGGCGACCGTTCGCGATCAAGCCACTTGGGGTGAAATGTGACCGTTCACGGCCGGTGCCGTTCGCGGCAAAAGATGAAATGGGACCGTTCGCGGTCAAGCGTCTTACTTCGGATGACGATCGTTCGAGATCGAGCCATTCGTGGTAAGGTGTGACTATTGGCGGTCAGGGGGTGGATCTCAAATGACGACCTTTCGCGATCGAGCCATTTGTGGCGAGATGAGTTGTGCCATTCGAGGCGAGTTTGTGACTGTTCGAAGTCGGGTGCCGTTCGAGGCGAATTGTGACCGTTCGAGGTCGGGTGCCGTTCGAGGCGAGTTGTGACCGTTCGCGATCGGGTGACGTTCGAGGCGAATTGTGACTGTTCGTAGTCGGGTGCCGTTCGAGGCGAGTTTGTGACTGTTCATAGTCGGGTGCCGTTCGAGGCGAATTGTGTGTGCCCGGGGGGACTTAATATTATCAGTGTCGGAGTTATTGTTTGGGGGAGTTTCCGAATCAAAGACTTCGGCAGTTCACTGCCATGCAAGAGGTGCTCGTGGACCGTTCGCGATCCACGGGCATACAAGTAACTTTTCCATAGAATTGTAAATGTTAAAGCAATAATCATATGAACCTTACAGCAGACATGTCCAAACAGGGAGAATTTAAATGTTCAAATCAAAATCAAAGCAAAGAGCAGAATGAAGATGTCAAAGCGTAAACTCTTACTATAACGCGGCTGGTAGTCATTCAGAGCATGCCTATGGATCGTGCGTGATCGCTCACATGTGTAAATGATTTAACCGTGTTAGCGAGAGGTTTACAACTTGTTCATCGTTATTTTAATCAAGCAATCAATGGATAATCAAACAGTGTCCCGATCCAGGGTCACCTCTAGCCGATGTAGACAGTGGTCGCTCTGGCTCCACAGCTGGAGTTCGCCTCCTCACATACTGAAGGAGCATACCGTTCCTGATATGCCCTTCCACCTCGTCCTTCAAATGATTACAATCATTAGTGTTATGACCGTTTAATTCATGGAATACACAAAACTTATCTGATTTTCTTTCGTCAGAGGTTGGATCCCTTCGTATCGGTTTACGATACGGAACATGCTCTTTGGTATCCTGATAAATTCGTTCCAGACTCTCATTCAGCTCAGTGTGAGTGGTGAATCGCGGCTCCCTCCGTTGCCGCTTTGTCCTGTCATCATTATCCTCAGTCTTTCTCTTTCCTTTGCTAGTCTCCGCACCCTTTCCAGGTGGGTTTCCGCTCTTGATTGCGTAAACGTCATCTTCTTCCTCTCTTTCTGCACTAGCATCTTCCAAACGCAGAAACTTTTCAGCCTCATGATAGAACTCTCCCAGATTCATAGGCGGGTCCTTGGTTAATGAATTCTTGAACTCTGTACTATCAGCTATTCCAGATACAGCCGCCATCATGACCATAGATGGATCTGGTCGATCCACAGATGCTGCCGCCGCATTAAATCGCGTTAGAAAGCTCCTCAAAGTCTCTCCAGTTTTCTGCTTCAAGGTTGCCAAAGTCATCACATTCTTGGGTCTCGCAATATGAACCCTGAATTGCCTCATGAATCTCTCAGTTAAATCTGCCCACGTTCCTATGGAGCCGCTTTCCAGTTGCTTAAACCATAACGCTGCAATGTCCGTCAAATACAGTGGAAAGCACCGGGTCATGACCTCCTGTGATGCCCCCAGCACTTCCATGTGCCTCATATACTTAGTAAGATGGACCGCAGGGTCTGTCCTCCCATCGTACATCTCTACTAATGGTAGCTTGAATTCTGGTGCGTTTCTAGCCATCCTAATCGCAGAAGAAAAAGGACTCATGTTTACATCTTCCAAGTCTCTGTGTACTAAACCGCCTCTCATATCTCTTCTAACCATCTCTGCTAATCTGTCATTGTCTCCAAGCTGTAGTCCTTGTTCACTGCCTTCGACCTGCCCCCCCGAGTCCGTGGGAGTTTTCATGTGTATGCCTCCCTGGCTGAACGTTCATTCCTCTATTACTACCAGGTGGCTCGGATGCCCCCATCTCTCTTCCTGGGGTCGGATCAACATGCTCTGCGTGAGTGCACCCTAGCTCTGGTGCTGCGCCAGATGGTCCTGCTCCGTTCTGAACTCCAGTTGCTCCTTGATTTTGTGCTCCAAGTTGCCCAATTTGCTGAAGCAAGTTCTGGATCATCTCTTCTTGTCTTCTCATCATAGCCTCTATCTCATCCCTGGTGATGAAGGCTGAAGCTTGGTTTGCTCCTAAGGAAGCCTCTTGACTCCCTTCCTGTTGACTCTGCTCTGGCCTTGGCCTTCTGCTTGATTGTTTCGCCATGACTCTTCCAATCTGAATCTCTAAACTCTCAAATTCAACTTCCAAGCGGTAGGTCCTTGAGTTCAACTCTCAACGAAAGCACCAAAATGTTTGCGCAAAAAATGGGCAAACACCCCAAAGTCGTACGATTTAGTTGATTTTATGTTGTTCTTAGTGATTTGGGTGATTTATGCAAATATGTAAAAAGCAGGGACTAAACTATAAAAGACACTCAGATTTATAGTGGTTCGGCCAGAACGTGCCTACGTCCACTTTATATGTTATTCTCCTTTTTCTCTTCAGATTACAAAGCTTTGTATATAAGTATATGAATGTTGTTTGAAAGTTCTATCCGTGCTTGAGCTCTCAAACTTCTCCCCCATTGTTGTACCCCTGCCCCTCTATTTATAGAGTGAGATTGGGGGCAGGGGTCTTGGATGTTTATAGCTGCTGGTGGGCTTGGGCTGAAGCAATCTGGTCTGGCGATGTTGGTTCGGTATCCACTTGGTCCGGTAGTGGTTGGAGTGAGTTGGTTCGGCATGGCTTGGGTGAAGAGTTGGTTCGGCTCTGCAGGGAGAGGTGTTGGACCGGTAGAGGTTGGTCCGGTAGTGGTTGGGGGGGAGGTTGGTTCGGCATTGGCGTGGAGAGGTGGTGGTTCGGTGTGGTTTGGCTCGGCAGTGGAGTTGGGAATGCCGAATGGACTTCGGCATTGGGAATGCCGAATGGACTTCGGCATTGGGAATGTCGGATGAATCTCGGCATTGGGAATGCCGGATGAGCCACGGTATTTCGAATGCCGAATGAGATCTCGTTTCCTACTGCCGAATGGGCTTGAGTGTTGGAGTGCCGAATGGACTCTCGCATTGTTTCACCGAATGAACTTTTATATTTGAACCTTGAGTGAAATCCTAGACTTATATACGCTTGCTGGCTGCTTCTTCTTGGTTCGTTCGTGGTGGAAATGCACACAACATTGATATTTCAGTTTTGACCAAAAATGGGATAACAGTTCGTGTCAAATCTCGATAAAGTATGAGTAATAATTCAATGTTATCATATATTTCTGGGTTTATTCTGCTTCGAAAACAGATATCAACCATCTTATGAACAATTTTACATTTAGTATGTTTATTATGACCTCGTAACGAAAAATTAAGTGTCTTATGCATTTTACAAATAGCTCGGTTACATATACTCTTTATTTTTTTTTAGGTTCGTACTGGCGATTTATTTTAATATTATTAGCCAAATCAATTAATTTCTTGGACCAAATTTGAACTTACTAAAGTTTCTAATTTTTTCTAACCTTAAGTTGACGTTCAGTTAAAAAAAATGTTTTTATTAATAAGATTTGCTAGCTTTTCCTTATCCTTTATACACGTATTATTTTTGTAAGAAATATGAATTTTCAAAAACTAATCAAAATTTGGAAACTGATTGTTATATAATATCAATTACCAGTTATCCACCTTACATTAAATAGTGTTTTTCAATAGTTTGCAACATAAATTGGCTATTAAGCAACAAAACTCTAGCTTGAATTTTGAACTGCTTCAAATGGTATGTGTCACTTTTTTTAAAATGTTTTCCAATAAACATATTGTAATATCATGCTTTTCTCATCTTGGCTAGGTTTTCGGTAACACTCATTGAGAGCACGATCGGTTTAATGTGTATTTGAAACAATAATGCTACTATAGAGTAAAATTCAGCACTTCTTGATTCATAAGTGTGACATTCATGTTCATTTCAATTTAGCTTTTGAAAATATATATTTCCCTCTATATGGGCTCTTTCCTTTTATACATGATAAAACAAGGAATACTAAATGTAAGTGCAGCTTAGTCTTTTGGCTTACATTATTCATCTTTTTTCTGCCCGATCACGTACTTGATTTGTGATGTAAAGGTATTCCAACATAGTTTCTTTTTGCATACCCAGATATTATGTGTAGTTTTCATGGTGATGTTCAACTCAAGAATTTTTTATTGCTGAACTCCAATTTGTCTTTGATTTATTTTGCTTCATTCATGGTTTAATTGTTAACAATCATTCCTTATGGTTATACACCAATGTTTTATAGGAAACTGTCGGTACTACAGACATTATGTAACCATTTTATTCTACTTTGACTATTTATTACTAAGATATTATTTTATAACTTCTGGGTGGTACTGCAATTGTTTTTTATCACTATATTCTCTAATCTCATTAGGTGTAGCGATATAAATATGCTCACATAACAATTGAATGATACAAATAAAATATTTTAAAGTTTCAAACTCCATATAATATTTTAATAACATAACGTCATGTGCATTAAATATTACAAATCTTTTATTACTTTCACTCTTAGTTCGGTGTTTGGTGTATTATAAGCCACATGTATTGTTTCCAACTAACCAAATGGTTTATTTTAGACATTGAACGGTATCCATATAAATAGATTTTGAATAGCTAAACATTTGCAACATTTATAGCTCAGGATTCTCCCGTTCTTGTTAACCATGGTGTTAAAGTTGTTGTTATTTAATATTGTGGTTGTTAATCAATTAAAATTTATAGCATGTCAACCAGGTCCTGATTATTCAAAAAGTAGCATGGAGTATTTTTTACACATCAATCACTGAACATGGGCTCTGCATCAATTACATTGTTCCACCGCGTCAGTTGAATATGGAGAGTTTTCTTCTCCTCTCCAGTAAGTACCTGATGCTCTAGAATAAGAACATGTTCCTTTATATTAGTCAGCAGCTCTGCTTCTGACAATATGTACTGCACCGAGTAAAAATGCAATGCTGACAGTTGTTTTAATATGAAATGAAACTGGCATAATAAATATATTAAAACCATTGGGTAGACATATTTATATTGATTAATAAAAAACTTTCTTGCAATATTTTTTGTGTTAAACCTCACATGAACACATTTTGCACGTGGAAAGCTCTTGAGCCATCAAATGTTGTCATTTTTATATTTACATTGAAATTAATTAATAGTAGATGGCATCAAAGGAGGTATAGATTGCAAAATCTAATAATTTAGAACATGCATTTATACAAAACTTGCTAAAATTTTCAGCAATTATCTGAACTGTAACTTTCAGAGTTGAAAAAATTCTTTGAAAGAATCAAACATTCAAAGTAACATTTTGTTAAGCTCACCAAAAAAACTTTCAAATGAAATTGAGGATAAAGGTCTAAAGATATGCATTTACCGTGTGCCAAGCATTTACTAATTTCACCATGCTTTTTATTGCTTTCGTATTTCACTATAGCACATTTGATGTTTTATTACTAATGACAAGTCCACTTTGTCTTTTTAACTCTTTTGCCTACATATATGTTTGTGAGCATTCATTTCTATTATTACATTGACTCGATAAGAATTATGTACTAATTTCAATGCTTATATTTGATGTTGTATTAATATTTCTAATTCCTTTAGGTAAATTGTATATTCTGATTATCCATCAAAATAATTTAGTTTTCTGAACATAACAGATATATTTTTGCCATATACGTATGAAAAGCATGAGTTCACGTTAGTATAATATAATATAGATCAGTAACAAAAATTTGCACACATACGTTTTAACTACCATGTGAATGCTAAGAATTATTTTCGTAACTTCGTTCGGACTTAACGTGATAGTTTCCTGGCGTACTGTACGGAGAACAACAAAATCGATCTGTTAAGAAGAAACAAGATCATTCCGGATTCTTCCATTCCAACCCGTTAACTCTCGAACTTTCCTAGTCCATTCTATAAAATTATCCGAACAACCCCAAGCGTTCCAATTCACTAGTAGAGACTAAAAAATCCCACAGAAAAGAGAAGTAACAAAAGACAATGAGCGCAATACTCGATCTGTTATCACCGAACTCCGACGAACTTTCAGCCTTTACGAAACTGCTGCGAAATGGCGTCAGCGACGGCATCCCTCGCAGCAAATCGTCCAACTTGGACAACGTCCCGGTCGATATAGTCGAGACCGCCAAGTCCTACGAGTTCTACTTCGACGTACCCGGCCTATCCAAGTCCGACATTCAGGTCCCGTTATAAGTTTATGGTTTCAAAATCGATTTAGACTAAACCCTAATTTCGAAATATGGCTAAAATCAAATCAATTGATTGGAAACGTACAGGTGACGCTGGAGGAGGAGAATGTGCTGGTAGTGAAGAGCGGTGGGAGTGGAACGAAAAGGAAGAGGGAGGAGCAGGAAGGGGAAGAGGAGGGATGCAAGTATCTGAGGATGGAAAGGAAGACGAGCGCAATGAGGTTCGCGAGGAAGTTCAGGCTGCCGGAGAATGCGAAGTTGGAAGGGATCACGGCGAGGTGCGAGAATGGAGTGCTGAAGGTTGTTGTCGAGAAGGTGCCGCCTCCAAAGAAGGAGACGAAGACTGTGGAAGTGAAGGTCGTTTAATTTGAAGTTGGTTCTGTAATGGTAGCTCTCTTCCTTTTTCTTAGATTTTGATGGTTGGAACTTGGAAATGGTGTAATGTCATGATTGTCGATGTTTAATGAACACTTGGATTTCTTTACTGTGTGCTTTTTTCTGTCATCATTATGCTTTCAGTTATTTAGGATTATAGTAGAGGAGTATCAGTGAGAGCTTATTTTTCTTTGCAATTTTATTTTAGACGGATCACTGGAACATTGGTAGGGTAAGCTCAAAAAATGCTCACAATCATGCAATTCAAAGTCGGTTTTGATAAAGAAAGTTTGGGTGTGGATTCCCCACGGTGATTTGGGGGATTCAGTCTGTCAACTGGCAGAAACTACAATGTGTACATTTAACGTACTTCCAAAATATGTAGAATGTGAGCATTCCTTATCCACTGTAATTTGGATGCTGATTTCTTTTGCCAATTTCGAGTCGGCAGATTTCATTTGTCAAATTTTAGTCCGTAGAAAGAAGTCCGTTAAAGCAGATTGAACGGAAAAACTGAAAGACTTTCAAACAGTCGAATTGTGATGGCTTGCTGGCAGCTTCTCAGCTAAAATTGCAAATTTGGTTTGATCCAACTTTTTTTTTCTTTGATTTTTCTAGGATAATTTCGCTCTTAACCTCAATAAGTAAACCTTTGTGCTTTTTATTTAAGTTAGCTTTGTTATGAATAATTAGAATATGAGTATAATCTCTTTCGGTAGATTTCAACTTAAATGCGTTTTCGGATGTAATAAAGAATAACTGCGCTAAAAAAAAAAGACAGGAGGATTAGCACTTTCATCCACTAAATTGCATAAAAAACAAAGCGTATTGAATTTTCTTTATTAATAATTAATAGTAGAGTAGAGGTATAACATGTTAGTTGCTAAGTAGAACCATGGGCCACTATCAAAAATTACTATGAATGGCAAAGGAGTAATTTTTTATCTAGTGATATGAGGATGCAGTCTATTTGTTGTGTATAACTAATAGTCGAAGAATCACAACTGATGTTCAAAATATAAAGTATTCGGTATTTCACATCATCCGTAATGTGGATGCAATTTCACTGGTCAACGTTTTGTCTAATTTCGAGTCAATATGCAGAAGCTACTGCAGTTTAAACACAAAAGATAGCACATTTTACCTAGTCAAAGTATAGATATGGAAGACGTAACTGGACGTAAGTTGAACTATACTGTTAACCTAAAAAATGTTTTAACACACAGAAATCAGATGAAAGCGCCAATTCTGATAAAACAAACAGAAAAGCAGTAAAATGAGACACAATTTTTATAGTAATTCAACGTAATCTTCGGTCTATGCCCACTTCAATATTTTATTAACTGTTATCTATTTGGATTACAATTAGTTATATCAGATATGATCACAATCTAGTGAATCTTATATTTATAATGATGTTTCTAGAGTGTTTGAGAGTCGCCAAAACTAGAGATTTTCTAATTTAAATTGAAGAACAACAAATAGTAGCTTCATATGTGACTTTAATGGAGGAGATGTGTTAGATGTGAAGAAGAAAAACTCTCTATGGCAGAGAGATCAGATCCCAAAACTAGAAAGTGGACAAGAAGAGCATAAAAATACCACTCTTTGGTTGCATGTAGGTTTGTATTTATAGAGGCAACGGTGGTATTGGGTCAGAAATCCATTTGGACCAGAGTTTAGATATTGGTCCGAAGTCACGTGTCAAATTGCAGAATCTTCTGGCTAAACCAGACATATCGGTATCTGCATGTTCTCTTAGTTCGAATCACGTCGAATCTTCTTACATCATTCTTCTTACTTTATTTTAATGTGTTCTATGTTATTTCTCGTTGGTTGTCTGAAACAAGTCAATATCTACTTGTTGTTTAGAATATCTTTGTATAACAATCCGTATCTTGATGGATCTAAATTTCAACAAAAATCGAAACTCGAGTCCAACAAAGCACATATCGTTAGATTTTAAACTTGCAAATAAGTATGAGCATTATTAGAAATTGATAGAAAATCTAAACTCACAGCGAAAATAATAAGAGAACAAGAATACTGGTTATGGCTACTTGGAACTAATGGTATTCCTTGGATGGCAGATTGTCATATCAACATGGAGCATGAGAGAAAGAGATCTTTTCCAACAATAAAGCACATCTAGCTATAGTGACCCGTTTCCCTAAATTTTATCATCTGGGTAGAATGAGGAAGGGGTAAGAACAACGTTCTGATGATTGGAAATATAAAATGTACATAGCATAAACTTATATCAATTGGTTTTCAATTAATTGTTATATCCATTAAGGTTGGCAATTCTAATCTAACATTGCATTGCACACACGATTACTTCCTTGCCTTTTTTAAAGGTATGAAATACTAATAAAGCCTTATCAACCACACAATACTTTAAAAGTCATTTGCCATTTACTAAATATGAAGCGGACTTCTATACCTTAAAAAAATTGGCAAACTTTGCCATTTAAGACCTTAATCAAGGTAGATCCCATCATTTAAGACTTATTTGCATTTAAGACTTATTTGCAAGGTGGTTTCTTAACAGCGCTGTTAATGGTCGGTCAGTTCTAGCTACAAGACCTCTAACCACTATTTGATGCTTTCGACATTTAACGTCAATCTATTACTGCATCTATCGCCGATAAAATTGTAGTCATGTAATAAACAATACCTAAGCTAGTTAATACCTTTATTAGAAAACAAATAGACTCTGATCGTTTAAGATCTTAATTAAGCCAGACTCCATCATTTTAGATCTATTTTCAGAAGCGTGCTCCTTAATGATACTATCTAGCTGTTATTGTTTAGAAATCTCATTGGGCTAATTAATACTTCTTTTATAGGAAAGAGTAGGACCCTACAGTTACTTAAGATCCTAAACCTGAAGCGAAGCTTTTCCGAGATATCCACTACCACTCTATAATTTTAAATATGGCATCTAATTAGGTTACTTCTTTCGGTAGGGAGACAGACCCTTCGGCCATTTAAGGCCTCAACGCTGAAGTAAACCCTCTTTATAGACATCCCTACTTATTTATTTGGAATCTCACTAGATTACTTAATACCTCCATTTAGGAGAGAGGTGAACCCTTCAACCACTTAAGATCTCAAACCAGAAGCGAACCCTCATGGAGATATCCCTCACTGCTACTAATTTCAAATCTGAACTGTTTAATCTTTCCAATTAAGAAAGCAATCTCAATCTCTCATGTCCTTACGCGTTTGGGATATGTGATATCTTACATTAGTAGTAAGTGCACTAGACTACTAGTAGCACAAAGTGAAGGGTATTACCATTTATTGGAGTTACAATCTTTTAAACTATTTCTCATTAATTAATTATCCTAAATGCGAACATTACGTGTAAGCATCGTTATTGGCTTTTTATTTAATTATTACAAGCGTAATAATTTACGTACAAATATCTACTTTTATCGAATATGTTCTAGTTATATATCTCCACTAGAATATTCTTTTTTATGTTCAATTATTGGAATCGTATGTAAAAAGATAATCTACAATAATTTCCATAAATTAGTTCAAAATAGAAGATTTAACTTTCAAACATAAGTACATCATTTGAAATTATAAGAAATAATCATTTCTTTTTATTATTGAAATACACAATGTAAATTATAATAAATTTATACTTTACACATCTCTTTTTCTTTCTATTTGCATCTATTCAAATTGTTAGATCAAACACTGTATCTTTTTAAAAGGGAAAGAAATCGAATTAATTTACAAATATTAAGCGGATCTAAATTCCAACGTTTCCAAGCTAGAAAAGTTTACATTCCAACAAGATTAAGGTATAATCCAAATTTATAACATTATTATACAATCTATTTCAGATCTGAAATAAATTTCATTCAAATCAATATTCTAAATTCATATTTTTGGGCTTGATTTCCAAATCAGATTGTAAACAATGCTAAATCAATTCATAAACAATAATATATAGGCGGTAATAATTCAGATCATATTCAATTCGTTGCCTACAACTCATATATAATTAACGAATTAGGCATAAAACTCAAATAAATACCAACGGGATAATTTTCATATTATAACAATGTATAAAATTTTCCACTTATGTTTAAAAGCGATTCAAATCTCCAGATTCAAAGTATAACCTTTGATTCATCATCAAATCCTTTTTGATCCAAAAGATATGTATAAAATGGTATATACATATATTAGAAATACAAATTTGAGAAGAGATATAGAATTGGTAAAGAAAATAAATACAAAAATACATAAATATATAAACTACCTCAAATACGTATATGGTTGATTCTCTTCTCCTCTCATTTTTATTAGATTTTTACCCTTCTTCGACGAGTATGAATATAGGTACAAATGTCTTATCCTTACAATTTAGAAAGAAAATGGAGAAGAAGAAATGACATAGCATCGTCACTGCTTCCATACAAAATATGAAAAGAGAAGGGAGGGTTAGGCTTGAACTATTAGACATTAGAATCAACTAGAATCGCTCGATTTAAAATATTAAATCCGGACGTTGTAGTCTAGGCTAACCCTAGCTGCTTGAAGGCGACCGATCGACCACCTATTGAGCACTGATCGATCGCTAGTGGTCGACTTGACCCAATGACAGGTCGGCCTGTAGGCTCGGGTGATTAAGCAATAAACGTTAATTTTTCTTATTATAACGACCTGCAAATTTAACGATTTTAAATAACATAATTAACTAAATTTTTCATGAAAATAAACAATAAAATTAAGAAATGAAAATTTGATATTCGAAATACGTCTATTTAAGCGTAGTAAGCGCCAGATTTTCATTAGAAAATATGTAAATTTATTTATTGTGAAAATTTAATTTTAAAATTTCAAATTCAGTAAAATTAATGAAAATAAATTATTCTTGAAATCTGAATGTTTTTATATAAGAAAAATGTAAATCATTTTCTGAGCGAGACGTCATATTTCATTTCGTCAAATTTGGACTGATCTAACTCCGTTTATATTATTTTCAATGTTTTAGCAGCATTTTGGTAACGAATGTTGTGTTTTGATAGGTATATTGTGTCTCTCATATCTGTGTACCATCTTGATCGTCTCGTCATGCTGATCTCCGCAATATATTTATTTGTGTCTTTTGGTGTCCGGTACGCGGCGGAATCTGCAAAATAATTTGCCGTATCGGTTTCGCATTTGAGCCTTTTGGTTCCCTGTGTCCTTTCATTATCCACCGTGAGAAACCAATGGCCAGTTATTACTTCCTAAAATTCAGGTTCTGTCTTTTTTTATTCTACCTTTTCAAATTATATTTGCTAGTTCATTCTATATCTCCGGTTCATTTTCCTTCCTCCCTTCTATTGTGCTCTACCATTCTAAAAAAATATAATAATAAAATATATATTGTTTTATATATATAACATAATGGTTTATGGAAAAAGGTTGCTCGATCTTCTTCATTATTGCCATGTCGAGTCATCCTCCATCTCCATCATTTCAACATCATCGCCACCTTGCTAACTCCGACCTGACAACTACCATCGCTCTAAGGCCTGACCACATCCGCCTCTCAACCTTTCCCAGACCATCAGTTGTACCTCCATCACACCTCTCCCCTTCACCTGCTCATCTACCGCAACCTGACAACCTATCTTCCTCCGGCCTTAACCCATCCCTCCACGTCAACCAACCCTTTGCCTCCTCCACATAGCTAGCACCTCCACCACCTTACCAAACCAACCACCCTACAACCTACAGCCATCCGCCAACCTATAGCACAATACTTCGCCACATACAACCTCCAAAGCCAAGCACCCTTCGCCCACCTCAGCCACCTGCCTGCTGCCGAACTTCTTATCACCGGCCTTCCCTGCCATATTCCTGCACCCAAACATCTTGCTCCAGCCAATAGCCTACCTCACCAACGCCAAAATCCACTACCCGAATGAAGCCTCCACCCGCCTCGGCAGCCAAACAACATCGCATCACTCAAAACCAATCCTATCCTCTTCCCTTCCCCTGGCAGCCTTCTATGCAACATCCTCCATTCGCAACGACCACCACAACCGAAGCTTTCTCAACCAAAAACTCCACCACCTACTGACGCAGCAGCTCCTCCGTGCCCACTTCTTCACCGAGCGTCCAACGACCCACAACCGACCATAGCACCCTTCGCAACCATTGCCGCCGAACCCCTGCTTCCAGACAAACCCGATTTTGCCTCCAGTGTTTTTGTTAAATATGTGTATATTTAAGGAGGAGTTGGAGTTTCTGAAAGTTGAATTGTGGAGTCAAGGAAGGTATGCATGGGCAAACACAACAACTTCAAACATTTGGGGTTAATCGATTTCTTTTGCCTACTTTCCCAGCCAAACCGTGACCGGTTGGAGTTTTGGTCGCAGTCATCCTTTTTCTCGTTGTCTAGTCTATAATCTACGACGTCCCGGTCATTTTCCATAGCAGTTTGCTTTGCTGTTGTCCGTATCCGTATCGCAGCAGTTTTTCTATCGTTGTCCTGCTTGCTTATCCGTGTATGTGTCCATATTATCTTCCTCACCATCATTGTTTTCGTAGTCACGAAAGGTGAGCGATCAGTCACGATTAACATTCTTATATTTAGTAAATTTATTTCACATGAAATGACGATTTAAATATATTGTTAAATGTGAATTAGTTAGAAATTAAATTTGTTAAATATGATATTAACAAAATTGTTAATCTATGTTAATTGACATATGACACCATAACATATTGTGTATATATTATATTTAATTTGTTAATTGCGATCATATTTGCCATTGATATGTTATGCTATTTTAAATTATTTTTTTATTATTCTCACTTTACAAGTTTCCTGTTAGTTTAGGAAATTCCTATAGGTTGAAATGATACATACCCGAATGACTTTGTAGATTAGAAAACGATTTTGTAGATTAGAAAAAATCATTATGGGTTGAAATGTTAAACCAAGCGATTTTATTGATTTTTAAAATTTTGGGATTGCGGGTTGAAATGATATATGCTCGTAAATTCAAATTATTGCGGATTGAAATGATAAATATTCGTATCACTTGACCATAGGATGTCATATACGGACACCGTTGGTCTATTTTGAAAAAATGATTTCCAAAGTTTTTAAAAGGAAATATACGAGTTTTAAAAAATATATGTTTTTAAATATAATATAAAGATTTTATTTTAATATAAATGAAAATTTTGGATTTTAAATTAAATGTTTGGAAATTTAAGTTTACAAGTCAAGTTTTGAAAAAAAGTAAATTTTAAGATTTTACTTATAATTTTATTACTTTTAAGTACATAAATTATAGTTTAATATATAATAATATAGATTTATAAAATCATGCTTAATTTCATAATATTTGACACAATAAATTTAATTTAATAGAATTTAACTGGATATATATATATATATATTGTATTTAAATTATTTATTTTAAATCTACATTAATATTTTGGAAATAGATTTTGTATTAACTTTAATAAATTAAGGTTGGAAAGATAAATTGAAATTGATTTGTAATTTAATTAGTTTGAGAATTTAATATAAATACAAACTGATTGGAAACTCATTGATTTTGAGATTTTGAAGGATATGATTTTATAACTAAATTTAATAAAAAGTGATTAAATGAATGTTTCAAATTTAAATAAAGCTAGATATTTAATATTTAATTTTGATTTAAGTTGTTATTTGAGATTTATTTGAATGTTTATAAAAGTGATTAAGTGGATATTTACAAAATTAAATATAACTGAAGTTAGATATTTAATTTATTTAAATTTGTAATTTGAAACTTTATTTAAATATTTATAAAGTTGAATATTTTCAGAATTTAATAAATTGAGATGGAATATTTAATATTAATTTAAATTTGAAATTTGAGATTTTATTTAAATGTTATTAAAAGTGACTAAGTGAATATTTTCAAATTTAAATAAGGTTAAAGTTGAATTTTTAAATGTAAATGAACTTTATCAAATTGTGTTGTTGTAAATGTTTGAATATTTAAACTTTGAAACTGTTGAATTGGAAGTGGTTTAAATTTGCAACTCAAAACTAGATTTGAAATCGTATAAATTTAGAATGGTTTTAATGCGAATTTGAATTGAACCTTTAACCTTTATATTTGAAATTGGTGAACCGATGATTGATTCAAATTGAATTTTGGAACAAAAGTTGATTTGTGAAATTGGAAGAAACAATTTTAATTTAAAACTATTTTTGACATAAACTCTTTTAAATCTGTAAACTATTTTAATATATTATTTCAAATTTATAAACAATTTTAAATATATATTCTAATGTATAAACTATTTTTATATATAAACTATTTTAATTTATAACCTATTTTTAAACATAAACTATTTTTAATGTAAAAACTATTCCAATATATATACTACAATCAATACTCAAACTGTTTAAGTTGGAACTGTTATGATTTTGATTTAATGGATTTAAATGTGAATACTTTGATATGATAGTAAACTATTTTTTGGTTATGATTTTGGAAGTGAATAATGATTTCGAAAATGAATATGATTTCGAAAGTATATGATTTTGAAATGAATATGATATTTGATATGAATTATGAACTGTTTGAAATGAAAATGACCACGGTGTGAAATAAGCATTTGGTTGTTAAAGAGACCGGGATCGGATATTTTCATACTCTCTGCCAATACCGAAAAGCACATCACGTAATGGAGAATTCAGAACGAAGTAGGATAGTTTGGCGACGTCTATATGAGGTATGAACGCAGGCTTGACTCCCGCGAGTCAGCTTAATGTGACTAAAACAGGCGCTATACCTGAGCCAAGTGAGGTCGCACCTCCAATCGAGCATGCTTCTTCGATACCATTCTATTACTTTTGATTTAATTGGGTGCACCTTCGATTATGGGAGTGTGTCTTGAGGTGGGCGGTTGTAGCCCTATGCGTTACCACCAGCCCGGTTCAGCAAAATGATAGAATTCTACCCTAGGGATTGCCTCTCATGCCTAGTCGCATGCCTTATCGCACCCGCTATGAGTTTGTTTTGTGTCGTACATATGGAGTGCTCCCTGATAGCCCATCGGTTTAGTGAAGTTTACAGTACTGTATAGACTACGACATTTATATCAAATGTGTTAATGGGGATATGGGTAGCGCCTTAACGCTATTTTAATCGTTTACTTTACCATAGACATTATTTATGTAGCGTATTGTATTATGTATGTAGATAGTTTAACGGATCCTTAATGGATGGAATCCCAAGATCCTTTAAGTTATATTGTATTTCGGTTGGACATTTCACTTGAGTAGATTTACTTGCATAAGAATGTTAATCCTGACTCAAGTGCTTGTGTTTTGCCTTATACTCGGGTCGGACTGAGTGTCACAGCATTTGAGACTCGCCTTTGGAGCTTGGAGTTTTGCTTGGAGATCCATCTCTATCTATTCAGCTTTCAGTTATTTCAGTTTTATGTTCAGACTTGACATTTGCTTATGTATTGAGACTTCTGTATTCGGGATTTCTGTTGTATTTTTTTTGAAACTCTTATGTTTATGCAGTAGCTCTATGAACTACTATTTATCTATCTTCTGCTTATTGTTGTGTTACTCTGTGTTGTGATTCTGTGATTGATTTATTTACTGTACATGCTAAGTTTTGCCAAATATAAATTAACAATCCATTATTTTGATTAATTTAAGTCTGGCATGTGCGAATGATTATTGATTTGAATGGTTCGAAATGCTAGGTTGTTACAAATGGTATTAGAGCTCTGGTTTAGAACAAACTTAGCATATGGAGTAAAACTCATTATAGATGGGGTAGTGATACCCTAAAATGAGTAGAATCAATTATAGAATCATCTTCGTTCGAGCTTGAAATTCTTTGTTAGGATCCTCCTAGATTAGGATTTCTTTTGAATTTTTGAAACTTTCTCTTTGTTCCAAAATCCATTCTTGTCTTTTCTTGTTCATGTTCACTAATCCCATCGGCGTTCCTGCCAACCATTTTATGATTGTAAAGGGGTGAAACTCCTTTACAATAGGCGTCGAATTCACCGAAGATTTTTATGTCCTCGGTTTTGATGCTATTATTCCTTGCAATGCCAAACTGTTTCCCTAGTAGACGACCAAGGTAATTCTCTTGTGATCGAATATCGATTGCCTCAGGATTATGCCGGCAGTTTTATCTTTTCGTTTGATTTTCAGCCCAGTGATCTTGATGTCACCCCGATAGTCAAAGATTATCCTGATGTTTTTGTGAAGCCACATCTGTTCCTCCCAAGTGGAAAATTGAATTCTGCATCTTGCTACCAGTTTCCACCAACTTCATGTAGATAAGGAGGTCATTCCCAAGACAACTTTTTGAATGGAGAATGGTTTCTATGAATGGTTAGTCATGCCTTTTGGATTAACAATGTTCCTGCCTTCTTTGTTGATTTGTCGATCTCATGAATCGCATATTTCGCGGTGTTCTCAACGAGTTTGTCTCCATTTTAGTTGATTATATTCTCGCCTTTTCTAGGTCTGAGAAGGAGCATGAATCTTACTTGGGATATGTGCTGGAAACTTTTAGGAGTAATCGGTCGAAAGCCAAAATTTTATAAATGCCATGAGGGATGAACTCTGATTCCTTGGGCATATTGTTTCTGAAACGGAGTCTCGGTTGACCTGGTTAAGGTCGCCGTGATTAATATAAGTCTATCCATCTTTCCTTTTTGTAATTTAATAATTTTATTTTCCTTTCGAGTTTATCTTCTTCCTAAGGATTCTCTTTGATTAGGATCCCTCTAAGTTTGAATCTCTTTCCTTTTTCTAAAATCCATTCTTGAATCATCCTATAAAGGAATGTATTTGTAATTGATATAAATTGTTTTATATTGTGTTGTTTGAGTTGTTAAATTCGAATTTTGGGTTTCGATCGATTCGTCTGGCCAACGCTATCGATAAGAATTCCAAAACACTTAAACAGAGCAAACTGACACAATATTGTTTTTGAAATTGGTAAATGAAATAATTTTATATATAAAAGTATAATTTTTTGAAATTAAGCATTTAAATGAATTGGTTGTTAGAAATGATAATACTAGATCACCATTTGTTGTTTTGTCAACATTCCTAAACCACCAACTATTGTTGTATGTTATACGAAGATGAAATTTTATAAACATGATTTACAAATCTGATTTACAAATAAAATGAATTTAATTAAGGATTTGAGAATTTAATTTCCAGTGTTTTCAAAATTTTGGTTTTCATGTTTTGAAAAAAATATATTTGAAAGTATTTTCGACTAGAATTTGTTTTCGAAGAATTTTAAAAGAAGTAAGTCAGTACTTTCCTCTTATGCCACTGGAAAATAATTTCGACGATGACTGCGGCATCATCGACATTCATTTTCGAGTCTCAAAGTAGAGAAATCACTTAGTAGCTTTGCTACACTTTGGTTTTAAAAAATGGATTTGATTTGAATTTCTTGAGTATGATTTGATGTACAATATATATATATATATATGTGTGTGTGTGTGTGTGTGTGTGTGTGTGTATGTGTATGTGTATATATATGTATGTATATGTATATATTTATTTCAAAATGGTTTGAAGTGAAGTCGGAAATTTAACTCATAAGTTTTGTGCTAAGTGATGGTTTTCAATTATTGAAATAAAGCAAAATTTTGAATACTTGGAGCGTTTAAAATGAGAAATGGAATTGAAACTACTTGAAACAGTTGAATTAGGATAAAATTAATTTGTATAATACTCAATTGCATTCTAGAACATATATAACTTACCTGAAATATCCAAAAAGTTAAAATGTCAATGTGAATATGTAATTAAAGGTTAAACAAGAGAAAATTCAAGTAATAAAAATGTTCAAATTAAATTTGCTTAATAGAAGCATTGTAAACAAAAAGGTAAATTGTATAGTGCTCAATTACACTAAGAAACATTAGTAAAACTTACTTGGGAAAAAGTTTAAATGTAATGAGAGCATGTAATTGAATAGTGTACAATATAAAAGTAAATAATAAGATGTCCAAAAATGAAATTTTTATAGTTTTGAATTAATTGTTGTATCTGGTACTATGTATTTTGAATCTATCTTTCCTTCCTGTTGCTTCTATTCTCCTATCTCGTACCTTTTCGGGGACGAAAAGTTTTGAGTGTGGAAGAGTGTAATAACCTGTAAATTCTAACAATTTTAAATAAAATAATCAACTAAATTTCTCATGAAAATAAACAGTAAAATTTAGAAATGAAAATTTGATATTTGGAATACGTCTATTTAAATGTAGCAAGTGCCAGAAATTTCAACAGAAAATATGTAAGTTTATCTAGTTATGAAATTTTAATATTAAAATTTTAAATTCAGTTAAATTAATGAAAATAAATTATTATTGAAATTTGACTATTTTTATATAATTAAAATGTGAATCATTTTTTGAGTGAGATATCATATTTCGTTTCGCCAAATTTGGACTGCTCTAGCTTCATTTATATTATTTTCGGTGTTTTAGCAGCATTTTGGCAGCGAATTTCAAGTTTTGATAGGTAGGTCGTGTCTCTCATAAAGTGTACCACCTTGTTCGTCTCATCGTGCTGATCTCCGCAGTATATTTATTTGCGCATTTCCGTGTTTGGTACGCGCTCTGCAAAATAATTTGCCATATCGGTTCCACATTTGAGCCTTTTGGTTCCCTATGTCCTTTCATTATCCATCGTGAGAAACTAATGACCAGTTATTACTTCTTGAAATTCAGCTTCTAGCTTTTGTTATTCCACCTTTTCAAATTATATTTGTTATTTCATTCTATATCTCCGTTTCATTTCCCTTCCTCTCTTCTATTGTATTCTGCCATTCTAAAAAAATATAATAATTAAATATATATTATTTTATATATATATATATATATATATAACATAATGACCCGCCATTCGTAGCTCGGTTGGTTAGGGAGCTGGAAGATGGGGACTAAAGGACTGTGTCCGGGCAGGTTCGAATCTCAGCGCCTAACCATCAGTGGGAGTTTCAACGTTAAGCATCCGTGTGCGACGACTAAATAAAAGCGGGGTAGACACACGGCGTGGGGTTTACTTAAGTGAGTATCAATGAATACCATGATCTTAAGGTTCCCCATGATATCCAAAAATATATATAACATAATGGTATGTGAAAAGAATTGCTTGATCTTCCTTATTATTACCGCACCATGTCATCCTTCCTTCCCATCGTTTCAACATCATCGCCATCTTGCTAACTGCGACCTAAAAGTTGCCACCGCTCCAAGGCCTAATCGCATCCGCCTCCCAACCTTTCCTAGAACATCAGCCATACCTCCATCACACCCCTCCCCTTCACCTGCTCATCTACCGCAACCTGACAACCAATCTTCCTCCGTCCTTAAACCATCCCTCCACGTTAGCCAACCCTTCGCCTCCTCCACATAGCTAGCGCCTCCTCCACCTTGCTGAACTAACCACCCCACATCCTACAGCCATCCACCAACCCATAGCACAACACTTCGTCTCATACAACCTCCAATGCCTAGCACCCTTTACACACCTCAACCATTTGCCCACAAACTTCCCATCACCGGCCTTCCCTGCCATCTTCTTGCACCCAAACATCTTGTCCAGCCGATAGCCTACCTCACCAATGCCAAAACCCACTACCTGAATGAAGCCTCCAGCCGCCTCGACAGCCAAACAACACCGCATCACTCAAAACCGAGCCCATCCTCTTCCCTTCCCCTGACACCCTTATGTGCACCATCCTCCTTCCGCAACAACCATAACAACCGAACCTTCCTCAGCCAAAAACTCCACCACCCACTGTCGCTGCAGCTTCTCCGTGCCCACTTCTTCACCGAGTGTCCAACGGCCCACAACCGACCCTAGCACTCTTCGCAACCCTTGCCTTCGAACCCCTGCTTCCAAACAAACCCGGTTTTGCCTCTAGTATTTTTGTTTGTGATAGAGACTTGTATATTTGAGGAGGAGTTAGAGTTTTTGAAAGTTGAAATGTGGTGTGAAGGAAGGTATGCATGGGCAAGCACATCAACTTCAAACTTCTGGAGTTAATCGATTTCTTTTGCCTGCTTTCCCAGCCAAACTGCGACCAGTTGGAGTTTCGGTAGCAGTCATCTTTTTTCCCACTGTCTAGTCTATAATCTCCGCTGCCCCGGTCAGTTGCCGTAGTAGTTTGCTTTTCTTTGCCGCTATTCGGATCCGTATCATAGTATTTTGTCTGCCATTGTCCTGCTTGCTTATCCGTGTGCGTGTTTGTATCATCTTCTTCACAATCATTGCTTTCGTAGCCACGAAAGGTGAGCGATCACTCACGATTAATATTCTTATATTTAGTAAATTTATTTCACATGAAATGACAATTGAAATATGTTATTAAATGTGAATTAGTCAGAAATAAAATTTGTTAAATATGATAGCTTAATATTTAAAATTGTTAACCTATGTTAATTGGCATATGACACCATAATCTGTTGTATATATATTATATTTAAATTGTTAATTGTGATCATATTTGCCATTGATAGGTTATGCTATTTTAAATTATTATTTTATTGTTCTCACTCTTCAAGTTCCCTGTTAGTTTAGGAAATCCCTATGGGTTGAAATGATACATACCCAAACGATCTTGTAGATTAGGGCAAATCGTTATAGGCTGAAATGATAAATCCAAGTGATTTATTGATTTTTTATGGGATTGTAGGTTGAAATGATATATACCATAAATTTAAATTATTGTGAATTGAAATGATAAATATCTGTATCACTTGACCATAGGATAGAAAATTATATACGGGCACCGTTGGTCTATTTTGAAAAAAATGATTTCCAAAGTTTTCGAAAAGAAGCGGACGACTTTACTATACCCTGCTCAGGAGTTTACCGGCTTGCCGGGTTCTCCTGGACTTTCAAAAAAAATCAGACTTAATTTAATAATATTTAATATAACAAATTTAATTTAATAGAATTTAATTGGGTATATATATATATATTGTATTTAAATTATTTATTTAAATTTTCAATAATACTTTGAAAATAGATTTTGTAATAACTTTAATAAATTAAGTTTGGAAAGATAAATTGAAATTGATTTTAATTTAATTGGTTTGAGAATTTAATATAAATAAGAATTGATTGGAAACTTATTGATTCAAAGACTTTGGAAGATATGTTTTTATAACTTGATTTAATTAAAAGTGATTAAATGAATGTTTCAAATTTAAATAAAGTCAGATATCTAATATTTAATTTTGATTTAAGTTGTTTTCAAGATTTATCCGAATGTTTATAAAAGTGATTAAGTGGATAATTTCAAAATTAAATATAACTAAAGTTAGATATGTAATTTAGATTTAAATTTGTAATTTGAAAATTTATTTAAATATTTCTAAAGGTGCATATTTTCAGTATTTAATAAATTGAGATTGAATATTTAATATTAATTTAAATTTGAAATTTGCAATTTTATTTAAATGCTATCAAAAGTGATTAAGTGAATATTTTCAAATTTAAATAAGATTAAAGTTGAATTTTGATATATAAATGAAATTTATCAAATTGTGTTATTGTAAATGTTTAACTTTGAAATTATTGAATTAGAAGTGGTTTAAATTTGTAACTCAAACCTGGATTTGAAATCGATATAAATTAAAATGGTTTTAATGAGAATATGAATTGAACCTTTAACCTTTTTAGTTGAAATTGGTGAACTGAGGATCGATTTAAATTGAATTTTGGAACTAAAGTTGATTTGAATTTATTGTGAAATTGGAAGAAATTTTTTTAATTTGAAACTATTTTTGAGGTAAACTCTTTTAAATCTATAAACTATTTTGGCATATTATTTCAAATTTATAAACAATTTATATAATATATAAACAATTTTAGTCTATAACTTATTTTAAACATAAACTATTTTTAATGTATAACTATTCCAATATATATACCAATTTCAATACTCAAACTGTTTAAGTTGGAACCGTTATGATTTTGATTTAATGGATTTAAATCCGAATACTTTGATATGATAATAAACTATTTTGTGGTTATGATTTTGGAAGTGAATAATGATTTCGAAAATGAATATGATCTCGAAAGTGATATGAATTTGAAATGAATATGATATTTGATATGAAGTATGAACTGTTTGAAATAAAAATGACCATGGTGTGAAATAAGCGTTTGGTTGTTAAAGAGACCGGGATCAGATATTGTCATACTCTCCACCAATAGCGAAAACCACTTTAACAACTGTGCACGTGGTGGAGAATCTAGAACAAAGTGGGATAGTTTGGTGACCTCTATATGAGATATGAACGCAGCCCTGACTCTTGCGAGTCATCTTGATGTGACTAAAATAGGAGCTATACCTAGGCCAAGTGAGGTCGCACCTCCGATCGAGCATGCTTCTTCAATATCATTCTATTATTTTTGATTTGATTGGGTGCACCTTCTATTACGGGAGTGTGTCTTGAGGTGGGAAGTAGTAGCCGCTATGCGTTACAACCAGCCCGGTTCTACAAAATGTAGAATCCTTCCCTAGGCATTGCTTATGTGCCTTGTCACATGCCTTATCGTATCCTCTATGAGTTTGTTTTGTGTCATACCTATGGAGTGATCGTGATAACCCACCGGTTTAGTGGAGTTTACAGTACTGTATAGACTACGATATTTATATAAAATGTGTTAAGGGGGATATGGGTAACGCCTTAATGTTATTTTAATAGTTTACTTTACTATAGACATTATCTATGTAGCGTATTGTATTATGTATGTAGATAGTTTAATAGATCCTTAAGGGATGGAATTCTAACATCCTTTAAGTTATATTGCATTTCACTTGAACATTTCACTTGAGTAGACTTACTCATAAGAATGTTAATCCTGATTCGAGTGTTTGTATTTTGCTTTATACTTGGGTCAAACTGAGTGTCACAGCATTTGAGACTCACCTTTGAAGCTTGGAATTTTGCTTGGAGATCCATCTCTATCTATTCAGCTTTGTAGTTATTTTGGTTATTTCCAGTTTTATGTTCAGACTTGACATTCGCTTATGTATGGAGATTTCTATGTATTCGGGATTTTTGTTATATTTTGTTTAAAACTTTGATGTTTATGTAGTAGCTTCATGAACTACTCTTTATCTATTCTGCTGCTTATTGTTGTTTTACTCTGTATCTGTGATTCTGTGATTGATTTATTTACTGTATATCTTATGTTTTCCCAAATATAAATTAACAACCTATTGTTCTGAGCAATTCGAATCTGACATGTTTAGATGATTGTCGATTTGAGTTGTTCGAAATGTCAGGTCGTTACAATTATTTGATTATTTTCATCTCGAATTCCTTTTTCATACCTAACTTCTTCGTTCAGACACCAATCGCAAAACTCCAAATATGAAAGTTGCTCAAAATTTCAAATTAACACAATGCTGCAAGTTTCGTTATCTAATTCCATTTGTTTGCACAAATTCCATTTTTGCAGCCTAATTTACTAACTAACTAATTAAATAACTAACGCCAAATTACATGGTGTTACAGCTTAGTACCAACCTATTTACCCAAATAAATGGGTACCGAACTATTTCCTTAGCTCGAAATAATTTGTACTTTTTTGCAACATTCTTCTAATTTCATGTTGAGGTGTCTTAAGAAGTTGCAACATCTACCGAATTGTCAAAACAAGTCAGCACCTACTTATTGTCCAAAAAAAAGTCGGTACCTACTTGTTTCCTTAGTGTATTTTTGGTTGAAATTTTCCCGAAATATTTCCTTGTTTCATCTAAGAGTGCTTGCAAATTTTGAAGTCATTTCGTCCTTGTTTGAATATTCTAAGTCCAGTTGAAATCTACTTTAGCTCAAAAGCGGGTTAACATTTTCCCCTCCTCAAAGTACACCTTTCGAATGCAAGGTATACTTTGCTCAAGAACAAGTTCCACTAATTAGTCTTCGATGGTTGATCTCTCCAGCAATCCGTTGATCTTAACCTTGGTGATTCTCTAGCAAGTTAGAGGTCGCTCCAGACTCGGTTTAGCTAAGAACTCCAACTCTTGCTAAAGTGTTCCTTTTACTTCATTATCATTTTGATTTCATTCGGAATTATTACCTTACATCAAAGTCGTCTCATGTTCATCCGAGATTTATCTATTTTATTCCAATCACAAGGCATTCAAATCCTTTTATTAAATTTGCATATATTCTAGGGCTGGATCTCTCTAGATCATTTTATATTCAATTTATTATGGGACTTCTCTGGATTGTTTTATGTCTAGTTTTATGTGCGATCTCTCCAGATCGTTTAATTTTTAAGTTAAAGGGATGATTTCTCTGGATTGTTTATCGCCCAATCAAGGGTTTCAATCTTTCTGGTTCCCTCCTGGCTCTGTTAGCTCTCCAACAAAGGAACTCAATGATCAAGCAAGCTCATCCACTCACTCTCCGGTGAAGGGACTTACTTTTTGTACGAGTCCATCCACTTGCTCTATAGCAAGGGGGCTTGCACCCTGCACTTCATTCTCGTCTCTCTGGATGGGACTTAAAGCGATCAACGTCGTGTAAGTCTATCCGCCCGCTACACCCTGCACTCTGATCCCGTTTAGGACGGGACTAAAAGTGATCAATATTAGTCATCACATTTAATGTGAATCTTTCAAAATTAAAATATGCAAATCGATCAAAGCAAACAAGTAGAAATTCTAATTGTTCGTCCCAGATATCTGACTCAGAGCGTGCCTAGAGACCAATCTAAGTTTCGTACATGTGTAAGTGGTTCAAGGTTATTATCGTGTTAAGTAGTCGTCTCAGGTATCCGTCTCAGTGCGTGCATAGGGACCATTTGAGATTCCATACAACGTGTAAGAGGATCGAGAGTTATATTGCATCACTTATGTAAAGTCAGGGTATGGGAATCGAACCTAACCCCAATCCATCTCGATCATGGGTTTGTTATCCAATGGAATCTCTGATCTATAACTTCGTTCCACATTTCATTCCAACGGTGAGTTTTTGGTTCCAGCTTCTGCGTCATGCATTCATATTCTGATTTGACACTTTGCCTCCAGCATCCTTATTCCAAGCATTAAAGCTCATCCTAGATCCAAACCGATCCTACCCCCGAGTCATGGGGGCATTGTTTGAGTTTGTTTTTCTCTAACTCTTGATGCACTTGCATTAGCTCCTTGTCATTGATTCTAAACTCCTACAGCTCTAGCTATTCCTTGTTGTCTCATCCTTTTGAATAATCCTTCAAGCATTTCCTACTGCCTAGTTATCACTCCATTCTGTATCTCCTTCATCATTCTCTCCGTCTTTTCTCTGGTCACATAGATGGATTGATAAGAATTTGAGGACACCTCCTGATTTCCCTCTATGCACTATTTGACTTGCTCCGGTTTTAGATATGGTGTTAGGTCTGTTAATCTTCTCTAGATCTTAAATTTAAGATTCAAGATTTTAGATATAGTTATTGGTCCTTAGTTAAAGCACCAAAATGTTAACTCAAAAAATAGATCAACACCCAGAAATCAGATGAAAGCACCAGTTCCAATTAAATAAACATAAAGGCAGTAAAAGGAGGCATAATTTTTATAGTGGTTTGGTGTAATCTCTGGCATACATCCACTTTAATCTTTTATTAGTTGTTCCCTTTCTAGATTACAACTAGTAATATTAGATCTGATCACAAACTAGTGGATCTCAAATTTACGATGATGCTTCTAGAGTGTTTGAGAGTCATTAGAACTAGAGATATGCTAATCTAAATTCTATAACAACAAATAGTAGCTTCTTAGGTGACTCAAATGGAGGAGACGTTGGATGTGAAGAAGAAGAAGTCTCTAATGGTAAATAGGTCAGATCCTAGAGTTAGAAAGCATGAAGAGAAAAGAAAAAAACAATCCATCTTTGGTTGTAGTTAGGTCTGTATTTATAGAGGAAACTGTCGTGTTAGGCTAGAAATCTACCTGGAGCAGAGTCTAGACATTGAATCGAAGTCATGTGCCAAATTGCAGAATCTCTCGACTTAACCAAACATGTCGGTATCTACTTAAACATGTTGGTACCTACATGTTTTCTTAGTTTGAATCACTTTGAATCTTCTTGCATCCTTCTTCTTACTTTATTTTAATGTGTCCCATGTTGTTTCCATCGATCATTGGTCGTTGAAAACAAGTCGATACCTACTTGTTGTCCAAAATAACTTTGTTCCAACCTATTTGCCCAAATAGCTCAGTACCAACCAATTTCCCTAGCTTCAAAAAATTTGTACTCTTTTGTAACATTCTTCTAATTCCATGTTGAGGTGTCCCAACTCCAAAGAAGTCACAACATCTACCGAGTTATCAAAAAAAGTCGGCATCTACTTATCGTCTAAAAATAAGTCGGTACCTACTTGTTCTCTTAGTGTATTTAGATTGACAATTTCCTGATCTATTTCCTTGTTTCATCTAAGAGTACTTACCAATTTTCAAGTTGTTTCATCCTCATTTGAATTTTCTAAGTCCAATTGAAATATACTTCGCTCAATAACGGGTCAACATATACAAAAGGGTGGTTTGTGAAGGAACTAGATCGGGTCGGATCGCAGCGGATAAATAAGGTGTGTGTATGTATGTGTGTATATATATATGTATGTATGAATCTATTAGGCCTATGAAGTCTAAACGTAGAATTTGATCCAATCTAACTCATTTAAATAAAATCATTTTTTATTTAATTTCTTTGGTTTAATTAATTAATGAATATTATTAAAGGGTTTTAATATAAGTTACAAGAATATCACCAAATACTTGTTTTTGTATAACGTGCACGTGTAACATAAAATAGGGTGTATATGGTTAGGTATATACATAGGTAAATGGTTGGATTTATATTAACTATATATATACTTAGCTTCCTATATTTATATTAATTGCCTAAATATATATATTGTAATAAAACATACACACGTATATATAATTTTGGAAATGTTAAATAATTTTATAAATATATATAATATGAATTTAACTAGGTGTTTATTTTTTGAGAAAAATGTGCGATCCTCTTCAGGAGAGGAGAACACACATGTGTATGTGTGTGTAACAATAATAGTAAATGAGTTGCCAACAAGTCTGGCAGGTAGCAAAAGACCACCTCCCTCATACAAAAGAAAAAAAATCAAACCCTCTCAAACGCCTATGAAGCTAAAGATTAACCCTATACTGACAATTCTATATAGAATCCAAGGCCTGAAGCGACACCAAAAGATAAGCAACCATATGAAACAACTTCCGCAAAGGCACCCTCAACAACCAAGCTGAACAACCACAATATATTGCATCTACACATACCACGACCAACTCTTAAACAACAATTATCACAATAAATGCGAAAAAACCAAAAACACTAATTGTATTACTAGAGAACGATGGAGGAGGAACTTAATTACAATTCTAAATAGCAAGATCAAAAGTCAAAGGATCGAAAATCATAAACTCTCCTTTTAGAGACTCAACAGAGATACCTGAAGAATGAAAATCTCTTGAAACTCCATAATTATTACTGAAGTCCGACATTATATCCACCATCGATACATCACCCTTAAAAGAAGATTCAAAATCTCCAAAAAAATTCCACTGGATCTCTAAATTTTGAACTATAATTCTTGCCTATGTTTACAGTGTTGATAGCATCAAAATGAGTGAACAGATCCTCCAAGAACTCTATACCTTCTTTTCTTTATGACGAAAGTTGATCTAAAAGAATTACCTTAAGTTTTATAATCTTAGGAACAAAGAGGAAGCCATGTTCAATGATGGAGCGATTATTACAGGAATTGAAATTCATCAAGCAATTTTTCGTTTTTATGACCTACGCAACCACATCTAAAACACTTAATAGCAGCGCCGCAATCTCTGTCCAAATGAGAAGGATCACCACATCGATAGCAAAATTTACCCCCCCCCCCCCCCCCCCCCGTCTGAAATCAACCCCACTTTCGATCTTGGTTTCTGAAAATAAGCTTTTGGAGCATAAAATCGAGATCGAGAACCCTTCGGCCCATGAACAAAATTATCAATCATCAGTATGATTAAAAGAATGAACACGATCGGCAAAGAAATCAAAATTGGGAAAATAAGGATCGAAAGAGTGCGCAAAAGAGGAAGACAGACGTGGAAGAAAGAAAAGAGCAGACGCCATTTTTTTGATTCCGTACCGATTTTGCAAATCTCCCTATTGGACTAGGTGTTAAATTTCAACTTTTAAATTTGAAATATCATAATTTGATTTAGTAAATAATTAGATCATAATTTAAAACCAAATCTGAGATTTAAAATTCAGATTTTAAATTTCATGTCCATATCCTTGTAATATCCTGAGTAATTTAAGAGTATAAATAAATTTAAATTCAAAATTATATTTTAAATATTTATTTAAACACTTAAATTGATTTGGTGGTATATATACTTAAAATAGATGTTTATATGTATCGCAAGTTCCAGTACACTTCATTTTTGCCATATACCTTTATTTCCTATTGATTTCAACCATACATTGTGATTTAAGTAATCGAATGAGTGACAAGAGTGAAAAAATACATTATTAAAATTAGAATGTGCGGTTGAAATCAAGGAAACTAGAGGTGGAGCAGATCCTTGTCCACACACACACATAGACATATGTGTATGTGTTAGCGTCAAAATTGACCACTATCACCCAATTGCAAGCAAAAGCATCAATATACAGTCACATATCACAGGTAGTGTATATGTAGAGATATAATATGAAGAACAATCAACATTAAAATGAAAGCGGTAAAAAAGACAAGATTTATAATGGTTCGGCTAACTCCGGCCTACGTACACTCCAAAAAATTCCTTTTTATCATACTGAAATTTGATTACAGTTACAATCCAGAATTTCTAAAACAAATATGGTAGAGTAGCCGTTAGGTGTAAGATGAAGAGAAACAAAATGAGAATCCCCTTTTCTGAAGCCACGTCCGTTGTATTTATAGGTGAAATCTTGGCTACATGGCCTCCTCACCTGCATGGGCCCACCATCACAACCGTCCAGCCCAACTTTACCCAAATACGCTGACCTAAAGTAGACAACATGTCAACCCGGAGAAAACTTAGTGCAAACCCGAAGCAAACCTATGGATGACCCGAAGTAAGATGAATACCGACCCCAAGTAACATTTACACTGACCCCAAATGAACTCTCCTCCGCTGACCTGAGTACCGACCCGATGTAAACATAGTGCCGACCCGAATTACTTCCTTATGCCGACCCAAAGTAGTTCCTTCTTTGCCGATCCGAGTGCTGACCCGAAGACCAACCTGTGCCGACCCGGAGTAATCCCTACAGCTGACCCGAAGTGCTTCTCCTCAATGCCGACCCCTCTCAACTCTTTATGCCGACCCCATATCTCTTTGACGACCCGAAGTCACATTTGTGCCGACCCCAAGTGCTCCCATATGCTGACCCCTCAAAGTGAAACGCCTCTATCCTATGCCGAACCCATATCTCTTTGGCGACTCGAAGTCACATTTATGCCAACCCCAAGCGCTCCCATATGATGACCCCTCAAAGTGAAGCCACGCTCGCTGTATTTATAGGTGAAATCTTGGCTACAGGGCCTCCTCACCTGCATGGGCCCACCATCACGACCGTCGAGCCCAACTTTGTCCAAATATGCCGACCTAAAGTAGACAACATGTCGACCCAGAGAAACTCAGTGCGAACCTGAAGCAAACCTATGGATTACCCGAAGTAAATGAATGTCGACCCCAAGTAACATTTACGTTGACTCCAAATGAACTCTCCTCCACTGATCTGAGTACTGACCCGAAGTAAATATAGTGCCGACCCGAATTACTTCCTTATGCCGACCCCAAGTAGTCCCTTCTTTGCCGATCCGAGTGTTGACCCGAAGACCAACCTGTGCCGACCGGGAGTAATCCCTACAGCCGACCCGAAGTGCTTCTCCTCAATGCCGACCCCTCTCAACTCTTTATGCCGACCCCATATCTCTTTGACGGCCCGAAGACACATTTGTGCCGACCCCAAGCGCTCCCATATGCTGACCCCTCAAAGTGAAACGCCTCTATATCAATGCCGACCCCAAGTCTTATGCTGACCTAGAGTTTCCCTGATGTCGACCCAAAGCTGAGTGCATGCCAACCTCAAGAAAATGCCGATCCCAAGCAAACATTCCGACCCCGAGTTGCTTCTACAGCCGACCCCAAGTGGACCAACTACCGACCCAAAGTAAGTGCCTCCCTGACTCGAAGTGAAACCTACTCTGATCCAAAGTTGTTCCATATGTCGATCCCTCAAAGTGTGTCGACCGCATATCTCCTGATGCCGACTCGAAGCCTTATCATTGCCGACTCGAAGCAAGGTCGATCCCAAACAACATGTCGACCCGACTCCTTGCGGACCCCAAGCACCCAGTATGCCGACCCGAAGTATTACTAGCACCGACCCCAAGTAGATGCCGATCCGGCCCCAAGCAAAGAGCAATGCCAATCTGACCAAAGTGCATCCAATCGTGATCCAAAGTAAATGTTTTCCTGACCCGAAGCAACCACATGGTGACTCGAAGTAACCCCTTGGGTGACCCAAAGCAACTCGACCTTTCCCGAAGTCCATACTCCAAATTCCCGACAATGTTTATCCATCGACTATGCTAAATCTTGACTTCATATTCATTGTTTACTACCTGTAATTGGTTGTCCATCCGTTCATCCGAGTCAAAGCCATGATATTTCAGCATCGACAACGTGCATTCGATTGGGTTAAATCCGTCTGTATGCTGCCTTACAAATGGCCGGTTAACCCTTTACCCCCAAAACTTGCCTTGCTATTGGAAGGCGTGTTTTGAATTGCCATAAGTTCAAAATTCAAAGTCCATAATCCATTGATCGCCATATTATCCAACTTTGAATCCAATCCATTACCAAATCAATTCCTTGATCTCTCTGGATCGTTAGCGAAATCCATGACTGTTCTAAGTCAATATCCAATTCTGAATCCATTTCAAATCCATTAACTAAATCCACGATCTCTCAAGATCTTTTTATCTAAGTCATGGACCTTTCTGGGTCCTGTTTTCCAAATCCAGGACCTCGCCAGTTCCATATCCAAATCCAAGACTTTTCCTGGTCCATATTCAAAGCCAGGACCTCTCTGGGTCCTGGCTTCCAAAGCTGGGACCTCTTGGGGTTCAAATCCAAATCCATAGACCTCTCTAGGTCATTTTATCCTACTCCGGCCTCGACTCTTTGGTCGAGGGATTATCCATGGTTTTTCTTCTTCGACCTCAACTCTCTGGTTAAGGACTTAATCCATGGGGTATCCTACTACGGCCTCAATCCCCAGCCATGGACTTAATCCGTGAATTTCCTTCTCCGGCCTTAACTCTTCGATCAAGGACTTAGTCCGTGGGATATCCTTCTCTAGCCTCGATCCCCAATTGAAGACTTAATCCGTGGGGTATCTTGCTCCGGCCTCGATCCCCAACCGAGGACTTAATCCGTGAATATCCTTCTCCGGCATCGACTCTCCGGTCGAGTACTTAATCCATGGGGTATCCTTCTCCAGCCTCGATCCCCAGTCGAGGACTTAATCCATCGGGTATCCTACTCCGGCCTCGATCCCCGATCGAGGACCTAATCCATAGGGTATCCTACTCCAGCCATGATCCCCAGTTGAGGACTTAATCCGTGGGGTATTCTACTACGGCCTCGATCCCTAGTTGAGGACTTAATATGAGTTCGAGTCCATCCAGTCGCTCTCCGACGAAGAGACTCGTAACTCGCGGTTATTGCCCCATCTCTCCTGTCGGGACTGTAACCGTGACCTGTATTATGTATTACATTAATATAAATCCTATCATTCCAGAGTCCAATTGATAAAATAAAATTCCGTACAACCAAGAAAACTACATAGACATAATACTAGAAAAACAAAAGTTTGCAATAAATAGAAAAAACAAGATTTCGTAAACCCAAGCACCACGGTTCATCATCATCCAAGAGCATGCCTAGGTATCGTCGTCGACCCCGTACATGTGTAAGTGACTTAGCCGCATTACTTTGGGGTTTATTACTTATTCCATGCCATAAATCCAATCAGCTAATAATAAGCTGACGACGATGCCTTGATCCAGTGCCATCTTCGTTCGAGGTAGGCGACAACTGCTCCTGTTCCTCTACCATAGCTCGATTCCCTATATATTGTTGCAAATGACCATTCCTCGTATGTTCCTCAACGGTATCCTTCAAATTCCTACGGTCATTTATGTTGTGCCTATCCAGTTCATGGAATAGATAATGCTTTCCTGATACCTGCTCGTATTAGGAAGGTTCCCTTTTTGTCGGCCTTCGATACTGGAGGCGCCTTCGGCTATCCAAATAGATCCTTTCTAAAGTTTCAGTCATATCCGTTTAAGAAAGAGAATTTTTGCTCTTTCTTTTGCATTTTCTATGTATTAATGATGTCATTCATTTTCCGTTTGCCTTTATCGTTCTTGTTTGAATCTTCCCTAGACCTCCACCTTTTACGGTACAAACTTCAACCTCCTCTCTCCCCTCTCTATCAGCCTTTGCATCTTTCTGTCATAGAAACCTTTCTTCTTTATGGTAAAATTCCCCGAGATCCTTCGGTGGATCCCGTTCCAATGATATCTTGAAATTTGAATTGTCCACAATCCTTTAGACTACTACCATTAGAACCATCGATGGATCGGGTCAATCCACCAAATCCACTTCCCCATTGAACCTGGTTAAGAAATCCTTGAGTGATTCTCCTTTCCGCTGTTTCATTGATGTTAAAGTCATCACACTCTTGGGTCTCGCGACGTGGACCCGAAATTGTCTCATAAACCTTTCGATCAATTCCGTCCATGTGCCAACAGAGCCGCTTTCCAATTGTTTGAACTATAGTGCCGCTATATACATCAAATACAATGGGAAGCACCGTGCCATGCCTCCTCTGATGCCCCCAGTACTTCCACATGCCTCATATACCTTGTCAGGTAAACATCGGGATCCGTCCTTCCATCATACATCTCCAGCGTTGGTAGTTTGAATTCCGGTGGATTCCTAGCTTGCCTAATCATAGAAACAAAGGGCTCCTACTCACATCCTTCAAATATCTATTTACCAATCATCCCCTCATAGCCCATCTGTTCATGTCCAATAACATGTCATTATCAGCAAGTGGTAGTTTTTGTTCGTTGTCTCCAACCTGCCCTCTGAGTCCATGAAGGAATCCTAAAACCTGCCCTTCTGGACGAGCATCCAAATTTTGATGCGTATCAAAACCAATTGGATCGATCGCAGGTCCTCCAGCATCACGATCAACCGGACCCGGTGGTATTCCCCCCGCCAGTGGGGATCGGTACCAACCCCTCTAGAGGGATCGATTCTGACCCCTGTAGGTTGGCGGGGGGTTGCCCTCTGTTGTACTGCTCCATTCCTTTGTCCATTAGTTCCATCCCTTTGTTCCTGGTTCTGGTTTCCAGCGATTCCTGCAACCTCGACTCCTTGGCCCATAACTCTAGCAGCTCCCATTGCTCCAACTCCTTCGTTTTACATTCCTGCCACTCCTACGGCTCTAGTCTGTCCAATTTGTCTGAGTAGATTCTGCATCATCTCCTCCTGCCTTTTCAACATTCTCTCCTGCATAGCGTCCATCATTGTTTCCATCTCGTCTTTGGTGATGAAGATTAAGACCTGATTAGCTCTTGAGGAAGCCTCCTAACTTCCTTCATGATGACTCCTCTTTGTCCTCTATCACCTTATTGATTGCCTAGCCATAGCTTCCTAAATCCGAGTTCCTAAGTTATCAACTCCAAGATCCAAACTTCCAAATCCTTGAGTGCTAGCTTTCTCAGTGAAAGCACCAAAATGTTAGCATCAAAATTAGCCACTAACACCTAATTACAAGCGAAAGCACTAATGTCCAATCATAGATCACAAATAGAGTTATGTAGAGGATATAATACGAAGAAAAATCAAAATCAAAATGAAAGAAGTAAAAAAGACAAGAGTTATAGTGGTTCGGCTAACTGCGGTCTACGTCTACTCTAGAAATTTCCTTTTTGTTATACTGAAATTTGATTACAGTTACAATCCATAATTTCTAAAACAAAAATGGCAGAGTAGCCTTTAAGTGGAAGATGAAAAGAAATAGAATGAGAATCTCCCTTTCTGAAGCCACGCCTATAGTATTTATAGGTGATATCTTGGATACATGGCCTCCTCACCTACATGAGCCCACCATTGCGACCGTCGAGCCCAACTCGTCCAACTGCGCCGACCTGAAGCAGACAACATGTCGACCTGGAGAAAACTCAATGCAAAGCAAACTTGTGGATGACTGAAGTAAGATGAATTCCGACCCTAAGTAACATGTAAGTCAACCCCAAATGAACTCTCCACTCCCGACCCAAGTACTGACCCGAAGTAAACATAGTGCCGACCCAAAGTACTTCCTTATGCCGACCCCAAGTAGTCCCTTCTCCGTCGACCCAAGTGCCGACTCAAAGACCAACCTGTGCTGACTCGGAGTAATCTTTACAGCCGATCTGAAGCGCTTCTCCTCAATGCCGGCCCCTCTCAACTCTTTATGCCGACCCCATATCTCTTTAATGACCCGAAGTCACGTTTGAGCCGACCCCAAGCGCTCCCATATGCCGACCCCACAAAGTGAAACGCCTCCATCCCAATACCGACCCCACGTATATGCCAACCCAGAGTTTCCCTGATGCTGACCCGAACCTGAGTGCATACCGACCCCAAGTAAGTGCCGATCCCAAGCAAACATGCCGACCCCGAGTTGCTTCTACAGTCGACCCCAAGTGGACCAACTATTGACCCGAAGTAAGTGCCTCCTTGACCCTAAGTGAAACCTACTCTGACTTAAAGTTGTTTCATATGCCGACCCACAAAGTATGCCGACCCCATATCTTCTGATGCCGACCCAAAGCCTTATAATTGCCGACACGAAACAAGGTCGATCCTGAACAACATGCCAACCTGAATCCTTGCCGACTCCTTGCACCTAGTATGCCGACCCGAAGTATTACTAGCACCGACGCCAAGTAGATGCCGATCCGACCCTAAGCAAGAGCAACGCCGACCTGACCAAAGTGAATCAAATTTTAACCCAAAGTAACTGCTTTCCTGACCCCAAGAAAACCACATGGTGACTCGAAGCAACCCCTTGGGTGACCCAAAGCAAATCCATACTCCAAATACCCGACATCATTTATCCATCGACTATGCCGAATCTTGACTTCATATTCATGTTTACTATTCGTAATTGGATTTCCATCCATTCATCCGAATCAAACCCATAATATTCCAACCTCAATAACTGTGCAGTCGATTGGGTTAAATCCGCATGTATGCTGCCTCGCCAAAAGGCGGGTTAACAAGGTAAAGTATATGTATAGGATATAATATGAAGAAGAACCAGTAAAAGTAAATACATACACTTATATACACACACACGCTAATTGGCCAAAATTAAAAATTATTATTTTTTAAACTGAAAGTAGAAGTTTTATTATTATTATTTATATGTAATACGTATTTTAAACAATGTATTAATATAATAGACACACGCAGACACACACACACACACAAGATAAAATAATTCTAGCCAATTCTTTTTTGAAAATAAATCAAAGAATAAAAATCATTTACATGATTTTTTATTTAATTTTTAGTTCATAAACATGCCATCTAAAATACTAAATTATGTTTAAAATAAATAATATCATACGCACACATGTGTGTGTGTGTGTTTTTTGTTTAGTCGAAAACAAATATGTGCTAATAGAAAAAATTAACAATAGCATTTCATGGTGATAAAATAAACTATACATATCAAATGCAAAAATTGAACATATGCAATTTAACAAGCAATGTTACACACACACACACACACACACACACACACACACACACACATACATACTATATGTAAGGTCATATATAACACATACATATGAGGTAATATATGACATACAATACATTAATACCAAAATATAAAATAAGTGGAATTTACCTAAGAAGTTTTGCCTCTGATTCATACCTTGATCTAAACATCCTCCTTGATCATTTTTATATGCACCCTTGTTTGCAAGAGACAGACATCCAAATAGCGAATTGACAGAATTTTAATTAATGGGATATGTTTAGAGTGATAAAATGGAGCGTGGGGGAGATGGTATAGGTGGCCATGATAGAGGAGAGATCAAAATCAAATGAAAGTAGAGGCTTATGGTTTGAATATATTGTAAGATCTAGAAACGTATATCTACTCAAACACCCCTTACCAATTGAAAATACAAAGAACCTAAAATGCCCTACCTCTATACCTATATTACTAAAGAGTATTACAAAATAATATTGTTTGATAATATGAAGAATGAGGTGTTATGGGTTATCGCACATGAATATCCCCTTAGGCTAACACCGGTACGTAATCAATACAATATATATAACACTCTCCGATACATACACGGTATTGGCACAAAGCAATAAACATGTGTGTTCCTAGGTCAGAACAATACATAATCACATAACATACAACAGAGTACATAGATTCATGAATGCAAAGATAAGAAATCATACACCAGTGTATACATAAGTCACAATGGGTATGAAAAATTATAGTTCTAAAGCGCACCTTCTCTAATACACACACACACACGACGTGATCAAATAGATACCATATAACATCATAAATATAAGGCAACAAAATTCTTAAAGGATTAGTAATATACTACAAACAGCATTCCAAATCACCCAAGTGCGATGAACCATCTATAAAATACCTAATCTTGCAATGTCTCGAATTGGCCTGAGTATTATAAAATAACACATAGGTCAGACTATGTTTGAGAAAGAAGTATTCATACTCCAATCCATTACATCCCGGCAGTCTTATATCAGTGTGATGTAATGATAATGAAGATTGTAGTATAATAAGATATATCTCATAGATGTATGTGCAAGTCATGTGTAAACCACATCAACATATGCAATCATCATCCATCAAAGCATCAATATAAAGCATGGAAGGAACAACCATATCAAGCACATAATCAATCCATACATCCATATAATGCTAGCTAAAACCTTAGTTTAGCCTATAATATCCCACACACACGCGCGTGCACGCGCGCACACACACACACACATATATATGGATAAATACAAAGATTGAACGTACATTGGATACACATCATAAGTACAATCATAACTCATCAACTCACTACACATGTGAGGGGTGTGTGTGGGGGGGGTATATGTGTGGGTGTGTGTGTATTTATGTGTGTGTGTGTCTATCATACACCATGGAACCAGACCGAAGAATGATAGCCACTTACCTGCTTCAGGAGATTACTTGTGTGGCCGCCTGACATTGCTATAATAGTCTTTGGTTACCTTAATGGTCAACGTGACCCAATATCCATCGACTACTAATCAACACTAAGCATCGATCATGACCATGCAACAACCTTATGGTAATATAGCACTGGCCAATGCGTCACTATGGGAATTAGCATCAAGCTGCCATGCACAACTCAAAGTGTGTCATGGATCTAGGGCATGGCCTCGTAACCAGACTACTTGAATGGATATTAACCTAATTTGTTTCATTCCTTCACATATAATAGGAACACACAAATGATAGACATTTATATAATATTTATATTAGCACACAGCCGTAGGCACACGACCTTGCTCACCACAACGAGCGTCACTTGATATTCCTACATATGCAATGCCATAATGTTTCCGCCATTATGTAAGTAACTTAGTTATAAGTTTTGATGATAACAATAATAGACGTTATATAAAATATAAATACTAATGTTATATCAAATTATATATAGTATATATTGTAGGACATTAGACATGTATTGATTAAGAAGACTATACAGTATCAAGATTAGATTCAAGATACTGATATAGAGTTTCGAGAGTTGGAGAATGAAGAATCAAGAGTAATGAAGAATTCAAGATTCTAAGATATTCTAGATAAGTTATAGAGTCGTATAATTTATGTTAAAACCTTGATAGCACTTTCTTGATCACTCTCTCCTTCTCTAATTTTTTTTAACTTGTTTTTCAAATATCCCGGTTTTAAAATAATCTTTTCAAAATATTTCTCAAAATGATTTTTAATCTCTTGTACTTACAAAGGTACCATTTTAATGTTTTGTATATATTGAATTTTTGTTTATACTTTAATAAGTTATAATTATATTTATTTTATTCATATATTATTTACATTATATTAAAATTTTCAAAATTATTATATAAAGTTTTACTATGATTAAAATATGTATAAACTATGCATAAATGATTTTACAAAGTATCAAATTGTTTTACAACACAACGAGTTTTCAAAATAATGTTTTAAAGTATTTTTAAATTTTAAAAAGAGTATGTCAACATAGTCGATGTATGTATGCCGATATAGTGGTCGACTTTTCTCTAAATTTAAATTTCAAAAGAAGTGTCTTTTCGTCATATCTTTTCACCAATGGATATGACCATTATTCATCTATAAATACCAGACTTGTAATCAAATTTTTTATCATGATTTTGTTATTCATCTCACCTCCTTCAACTCTCTCAATTTATAAATCGAAATATACCCAATCTCTGCCAAAATTTAACCAGAATCAAATTCAGTCATCACTAGTTTAATTCTCCTTCATGCACTCTCTTATTTCTCTCTTCTCACCCACTCAAACCAAGATCAAAGTGCTATTCAAGAGTTATAGAATCAATTGTAATCAAGATCGAAGATCTTAGTCCGTAAAACTCTATCAAATCATACTGTTATACTTGTGGGTGTGATTGTAGCTTGTAAAATCAATTGGATGTGCTTAGTAGCCCATAAATATAGTGGGTGTGCTTGTAGCTCAAAAATCAAGTGACTCTACCCAAAGGTCAGTATTCTGAAGGGTGCGTCTCATAGTCTTCAAATCGAGATTGTATTTTCATTCAGTAGTTGAAAAGAACTCAGTACATGGAAATGTGCGTGACTAGATGTAGGTAACTACGAACTAGTATAAAATGTTGGTGTATTCTTTCCCTTTTACTTTTATTGCATTTACTTTATTTTCACTTTGATCCTATGATTGTTTTTGTGATTATTAATTACACCATTCTAAGTAGAATCTTAAAGAATTTGAAAACATTCATATAATTCATATAGTGACCCGTATTTGTAAACATTTAAAAGTATTAAATTAAATAAGATTTTTGAATAAAATTGTTAGGAAAAAAATTAAGACTTTACTGATACAAATTAAATTATAATACTAGTTATGAGCTTAAGTAAAATTTCTATTAATGAAACATGTTTGCAATAATGTAAGGATGATAACATATTCTAGTGTGTATTTTAATAACATTGGTTTGAGTGAAATTAACTATTGTCTGAATGTAAATTTCCAATTGATTGGAATAATAAATGTTAATAAGAAATAATAAATGTTTCTTTATAAAAGAAGAAATAATATGTTTATTTATTTGAAATGTTTGGTAGTTGAAAGATTGATTGCAGAGATGAGAAACTTTATTTGGTATGAAATGTATAATTCTTGTTTGTATCCATTATTGTATAAATATGTTTAAATTACTATTAGATAGGAAATAATTGTTCTATTTCTCATTACATTTATTTTTTCCATTTTGAAATTCATCTTTGTAAACAATTGAGTTAATGTAATTGAATAATTTCAATTAATGATAGGGACGACAACAAATTGTAAATTAATAAGTGTAATTAAATGCAGCTTATGTTTTGTGAATATAAAACGAAAGTTGGTTTAATGGAAAGAAAATTTATGTCAAATAAAATGAATGTTTCATTTGTGAATGCATGTTTAGTTTCATTAAAATATAGAATAGAATGATTGATTTAAAGGAAGAAATATATGTATATTTGAACTGTGTTTTAACATATAGATGGATTACAAGAGTAGAAAAATAATTTATTTCAGTAAGTTATTTATTACTCTATTGTATGAACAACAAATTTATAAACGTGTTTAAATGATTAAAGGAAATAATTATTCTATTTTTCATCCATTTTAGTTGTCTGTTTTGAAATTTAACTTTGTAAGTAATTGCAAATAATGTAATTGAAATATTTTAATTAGAAGGAAAGAAAACGTTGATTGCAATTAATAGATTTAATAAAAGAAACGCATCTTTTGTGTTAAGCAGAAAAGATGTTTAAATGGAAATAAAAGACCATTTTGGGAAAACCAAATTGAACATTTTCATTTTTGTTATACAAATTTGTATATTATATGAGTTAGTGAAGTTCATTTGGTTACGTTTCGTAAATTGAATTTCAAAAAGGTTGTGTAATGTACATGGTCCCTTCATTTCTTTTATTATTAATTTTTGCATGTACGTTTTAAAATAGTAACCTCATTATTAATACTTGATCCGTTTATTTCTCCTTCTGCTTAATACATAAGCCTAGACTTTTAGGTTATATTTAATTATTGCCACCTTATTTTTGCGTATAAAAAATTTCACTTTACTTTGGTTTGCAAACTTTTCCATTTCTACGTACATTTCTTTATGCATTATTAATGCCTAAAGCTTTCAAAATAAAATATGGCATTTATTTTTTCTCCACTTTAATTTCCTAATTATTAAATAACCTGTAGCTTATTTCTTCCTTTTGTATTGTATATTTGTGTTAAATTCTTTTTTGGCAAAATCTTATCGGGTTTGTTTTAGACTAATGGGCTCCTTAGCAAACCAAGACACCCTAGGAACCTTAAGAGACTTTGGATCCTTCCCTTTCTCACACATTGACTTTCTATTTTCCTACCCGACTAAAACCAAGTACGTACAAAAACCCTAGCCTACCTCTCTCCTCTTACCACCACCCACCTCCATCTCAACCCACGACGGTAATCCATGGCCAAAGCCTTATCTTTCCTCTTCTCTTCTTTCTCTTTTTTCCCCTCTTTTCTCTTATTTCCATGGCTTCTATATTCCAATAAACTAATTCAAATCAATTTTTTTTGAAACCGTGTAAAATTTCAATGGCAACAACTTTCTTGTTGAACCCTTCTTCCCATTTAGAATATTTCTATATCAAAAAATCTACTTTTCAAGTCCTTTCCCAAGTCCAGTTTTGGACGAAAATACACCATATTGTATCAAAAATATCTCCTTAAGTATGAACCAAATTATGTGATTATTTTTTTCAAATCATTTATTTTTCCAATGGTTTCAACTTTCTTTTAGATCAGTTCTTCAAATTCCTTAACTTTCTATGCCAAAAACTCAAATCTTTTCGATGTATATTTGAACTCAGATTTTCAACTCAGAAAACACCTATGTTTGTTTTGACCATAGCTTCCTCAAGAAAAAAGCTTTTTGAGTGATTCTTTTTTGAAATGTAGAGAAAAGAATTTTCAACAACTTTCTATTTAGTCACCTTTGTAGATTCAGTAATAATATGCTGGTCCATATATTTTCTTAAAGATGGCCTAGTTTTTGGTTTGTCCACTGTTCAAATTTGGGCATTTAAATTTTTAATCGTCAACAAATCAAAGGTGAGTGTTTTAACCCACTCACAACTACTAAATTATCTTACGTTAGTTAAATTAGATTTATGATGTGATTAGAAGTTTATTAATTGTTGTTTAGTGTTTTAATTTGTCATTTAGATTTAATTTGAATTGATATTGAATTTTATAGCCATGTAATTAATATTGAATATAATTTCTAGTTAAACACATAATAATGATAACCAATTAATTGTTGTGTGCTAATTTGGATGTTGATTGTGATGTATGTTATTGGTTGAAATTTTGGATGATTGGACATTTATTTATGCTTATATCTCTGTTATCACTATGGGTTGAAATAATAGATATCTGAATGATCTTGTAGATTAGGGAAATCGTTTTGGGTTGAAATGATAAACCCGAGCGGTTTTCATTGATTTGAAAATTTTAATTTTGGATATTGGTTGAAATGATATATAGATATATATATATATATATATATATACATATATCCATAAAATTTCTTGAATTTGGATTATGTATTTGAATTGAACTATTTAAAAGGTTTAAGTTAAACTTCGAATTTTTTTAAATTAAAAGTTAAAATTAATACCTCGAATTGTTTTAAATCTTTTGATAATTATATTCACGTTGTACGCTTGATAGGAGATGGAAAATCCCCTAACATCTCTGAAGCCACTACACTCACCTTATATTTTGGATTAATTTTACTTACATAAGCTCTTTTAGTTCTGACTCGAGTGCTTTGTTTTCATTATGCTCGGGTCAGTCTGAGCTTTTCAGTGTATTGAAGACTATTTTCTGGAGGACGAAAACCAAGATTCAGTATATTATTACTATTTATTATAATTATTCCACCACATCATGTATTCCGCTACATTATTTGTTTATTCCTGCTGTCTGTATAACTCTGATTTGAATTGTAAAAGTGCAATCACATGTTATTTGTAAAACAGCTTCATGAACTGTTTATTTGATTATTATATTTTGTCATTCCGCTGTGAGATTCTATGTTTTATTTTTTCTTCTTTTCTTTTATTTTCTTATTTACCCCATTAACAATCCTCCCTTTTGAATGGTTTGAATTAGACATGTGTGGTTTATTATCGATTTAAACCGTCCAAAAAGGTGGGTCGTTACAATTCATTAAACATTATTCACCCCCCTTTATTGTTAATTTAGCCTTAAGATCCCTTTTCTGCTGTCTCGCATTTATTAGAGCATTTGTTTTCAAAATATTCATAATCTGATTTTGAAAAAGTTTTAATGGTAGTTTTTGATAATATTTTTAACACTTTTCAAAAAGATAATTTGCAAAATCATCATAACGTTGTTTCATAAATTTGCATCTATTCATTATAAGAAATCACATGATCTTTTGAAAAGGTATGAATTGTAGGAACAAACATGTTACATGGCTTTTGTTGAACAGACACTCGATGAGCAAAATCTATAGATCAAAAAGGACAAATGGATATTGGACGCTCAAGACACATGGCTGGAAATCCAAAGATTTTGAAATATATAGTTTGCAAAGATGGTGGATCAGTAAATTTTGGAGAATATTTTAAAGGATATGTGATTGGCATCGACAATGTCGGTAATTCTAAAACTCCTACTATTTCTAATGTCTTGTAGCTAGGAATTTAAAAAACATAATTGTTGAGTATTAGTCAATCGTGTGTTAAGGGTTTCAAAATTAAATTCATAAAAGATAAATGTCGCATTGAAGATAATGAGTCAAACATTATCTTTGAAGGTATTAGAAAATGAAATATCTATATATTAAGCATGAAAATCTCAAATGATAATCATTTTGCTGAATCAAATTATCCCTGGATTTGGCATAAATGATTTGGTCATTTGAACTTCAAACTAACATCTATAATTGCCAAAAAAATCTAGTTAGAGGTCTTCCCAAAATAAGTTTTAAAGTTAATAATTTATGCGATGCATGTCAATTAGGAAAACTTAGAAAAAGTTCTTTTAGATCAAAAGATATGATTTCTACCACTCAACCCATTGAACTTCTTCCCTTATGTCTTTTTGGTCCCTATAGATAAAATTAATAAATCATAGTAGACATGTACTTGTAATCGTAGATGATTATTCTAGGTTTACCTAGACAATTTTCAAAAAACTTAAAAGTGATGCTTTGAAACGTTTAAAAGCTTTGTTAAATGAATTCAAAATCAAATGACTAGTAAAATTAAAACAATTCCGAGTGATCATGGTGGAGAACTCGAAAATAATTTTTTTAGGAGTTTCCGTAGTAAGATAGGTATAACTCATAACGTTTCGTCTCCAAGAACACCGCAAATAAATGGAGTGGTAGAACATAAAAATAGGACGACCCAAGAGTGCGCTAGAACTGTGCTAAATGATAGTAATTTTTCAAAAAAAAAAAAATTAGGCTAAAGTAGTTATTACTACATGTTATATATTAAATATACAGGTAAATATTCACAGGGAAAAAGTTGCAAAAAAATTTAGTCTCAGGGACAACAAGTTTATTTTTTAGTCTGAAGGACATATTTTAGTGTAAACTGAAAATGATAGTTACAACTATCATTCTGTGATTTACACAAAAAATGTCTTTCAGCCTAAAAAACAAACTTCTTGTCCCTGAACCTAAATTTTTATCTAACTTTTTCCTTGAGCCTAAAAACCCCTTAAATATAACTTTAATAAGACCATTAACCAAAAAAACACCATGTGAATTATTCTATAATAAAATGCCTAATTATCATAATTTAGAGTTTCTCATAGTAAATGTTTAATTTTAAATACAAAAGATAATTTGGATCAAAATGATGCTAAATCAGATAAAGGAATCTTTATTGGATATTCAAATAGAAGTAAAGCTTATAGAGTTTTCAATACTAGAAGTAGTACTATTGAAGAGACATTACATCTCTAATTTGACGAAAATTTTAAAGTTTATAATCCAAATATTGATGAAGAAGAAAACATTGATAACCCAAATGAAATTAATAATAATAAGATTACCGGAAAAGAAAATTATAATAATTAAAAAAATTCATATCCAAATAAAAGAACAAGATACTTGAAAGATCATCCTATAGAAAATATACTTGAAAATATTAAATATGTTATTAAAACTAGAAATCAACTAAATAAAATGTGTTGTCGTCAAAATTGGCCACTAATACCAAAATATATGAAAGCACCAATATCCAACCCAAACAAAGAAATATGAAGAGAAATAAATAAAGAACAAAACTAAAACAGTTAGAAAGCAAGTAAATAGTGACACAGGTTTATAGTGGTTCAGCTAACTCCGGCCTATGTCCACTCCAATGATTTTCTTTTTATTAGTTTATACTATTGATTACAGTTACAGATCCATGAAATTCAAGAATAAAAATGGCAGAGTATAGCCCCGGTAGAAGATGAAGAGAAGCAGAAAGAAGATCCCTTTTTTGAAGCCATGCCTGCTGTATTTATAGGGGAAGACGACCATCCATCTCTTTGAAACTTCGGTTATAGGACCTTCTTATCCATATGGGCCCACCACAGAGGTTGCTAGGCCTAAATCCCAATGAGGAGGGATCGGTATCGATTCCTTCCTTGGTAGATTTTGAGCAACGATCCCAATGGTGGATTCTTCATGACAAAATATGTTTAATCTTCAAGTTTTATGCCATTTGGATCAAAGGAACTCAAGTTATTGTATGTTGAATGCAAGAATGTACATGGGCATTTATGAGCGCCAACCCCTATCTAATGAAGTACGCCAATCCGATGCAACCAACCATGCCGACCCCTTTTCTATGAGTCGAAGTATGTCGATCAACTTGAAATGTTGATCCCTCCATCTTGCTAAGCTATTGAAGTATACCAATCCCTCTATAACCAACCATGCCGATTCACACATAGCATTGACCATGTCGAGCCATACTTTACTTCGTCCATGCCGATCCCTCATAAAACCAATCACGCCGATCCAATTGTTATTGCCAAGCTATGCCGATCCATGCTACTTCACAATGCTATGCTAATCCCTCCTACTTTATGAAACTATGTCGATCCCTCCTATGCCATGAAGGTATGTCAAGCCCTCCTATGCTACAAAGCCATGCCGACCCCTTCCATGCTATGAAGGTATGTCGATCCCTCCTATGCTACAAAGCCATGCTGATCTCTCCTACGTATGCCGGTCCCTTGGATTCCAACCTAACTTCCATATTTCTAGAGTCCTGCATTGTCTATCTATCAACTTTGTCCAATCTTGGCTTCATATATCCATTTGCTCTTTACTTCCGAGTTCTATAGTCATTCTGCACTCATCGGCCTTCATAATCATGAAGTCTATTGGGTTAAATCTACCTGTATACTGCCTTGCCAAAAGACGGGTTAACACTTTACCCCCTAAAATATGCCTTTCGATAGGAAGGAATGTTTTGAATTGCCATTAATCCAAAATCCAAAGTCCATAATCCATTGACTGCCATATTATCCAATCTATTGCAAATCCAATTCCTTGATCCCTCCGGATCATTAGCGAAATCCATGACTGTTTTGAGTCGATATCCAATTCCGAATCCATTCCAAATTCATTAACCAAATCCATGATCTCTTCGGATTGTTTTATCCAAATCTGGAACTACTACGGGTCCATATTCATATCCATAGACTTCGCTGGGTCGTTATATCCAAATCTGGGACCGCTTCGGGTCCATATCCATAGACCTCTCTGGGTTATTAGCCGAATACAAATGCTTGATCTCACTGGATCTTTACCGAGCACTATCCATACTTGACGATTTAAGTAGACCGATAATGTCGCTGTTCGGCAAGCAGCCTATCCCTTGCCAAGCATACCCATATCTGACGACCTCGCTTTCTCTGGATCCTTGCTGAGCATAATCCATACTCGACGACGTATTGGGTTTTATTCTCCGGCTATGACTCATCAATCGAGGGATTAATCCATGAGGTACCCTTCTCCAGTTTTGGTTCCTAATCGAGGACTTGATCCATGGGGTATCCTTCTTCGGCCTCAATCCCCAGCCGAGGACTTAATCCGTGTACAAATCAATCCCCCCGCACACTAAGGGACTCGCACCTTATGGTTATTGCCCCGTCTCTTTGGTCTAGGCCATAACCGTGAGCTATGTTATTTATTATATTAATCTAGACTTAAGCATCCCTAAGCCCAAAAAATAATGTTCTGTACAACCAATTAACCAAAGTTCAAAGCAAATAAGAAGAAATAAAATGAATTTAACAAACTTGAAGACAAAGGTTTATCGTCATCTCAAAGCATGGCTAGGGATCGTACTTGATCCAATACATGTGTATGTGACTTAGTCATATTACTGCGAAGTTTATTACTTATTTCATGCCATCTCGATCAATTGATGACAAGTTGACAATGATGCCTTGATTCAGTGCTATTTTCGTTCAAGGTGGACGGTAGCTGCTCCTGTTCCACCATCGTAGCCCGAGTCCTAATGTATTGCTGTAACCGACCATTCTTCACATATTCCTTAATGAAGTCATTCAAATGCCTATAGTAATTTGTATTGTGCCCATTCAGCTCATGAAATAGGCAATGCTTTCCTGATGCCCGCTCACGTAGGGAGGGCTCCCTCCCTCCTTGTCGGCCTTCGATACTGAAGACGTCTTCGGGTATCCAAATAAATCCTTTCTAGAGATTTGATCAAATCTATATAGAAGAGAATTTTGGTTCTCGCCACTGCCTCTTCGACACATTAATGCCATCATTCATGTTTCGTTTGCCTCTGTCATTCTTGTTTATATCTCTTGATGATCCTCCACTTTGCACAGCATTCACCTCCAGTTTGTTTGCTCGTGCGTCTTCCCTCCGTAGGAACCTTTTTGCTTCATGATAAAAATCCCTGAGATCCATAGGTGGATCCCACGCTAATGAATCCTTGAACTCCACACCATCAGCAATTCCACATACAGCGGCCATCAAAACCATGGATGGATCTGGATGATCTACCGATGCTTCCGTGGCATTAAACCGTGTTAGGAAACTCCTCAGGGACTCTCCGGTCTTCTGCTTCAGTGTTGCCAAACTTATCACATTTTTAGGTCTCGAGATGTGAATCCTAAACCGCTTCATAAACCTTTCGATTAATTTCGTCCACGTGTTAATATAGCTGCTTTCCAACTGTCCGAACCATAATGCGGCTATATTCGTTAGGTACAAGGGGAAGCACCGTGTCATGACTTCCTCCAATGCCCCCAGCACTTCCATGTGTCTCATGTATCTTGTCAAATGAACAACGGATCCATTTTTCCATCATATGTCTCAAGCATTGGTAGTTTGAACTCCGGTGGATTCCTAGCTTGCCCGATATTTAGAGCGAAGGGACTCCTATTTACATCTTCCAAATCCATATTCACTAACCCTCCATGCATAGCTCGCCATATCATCTCCGTAAACCTACCATTGTCTTCAAATGGGAGTCCCTTGTCGTAATGCACAATTTTCCCCCTGAGTCTACGAGGGAATTCTGGAACGTCCTCCTCCAATCGAGCATCCAAATTTCTATTCACACCATGCTCCATGGGATTGATCGTAGGTCCTCTAGCATCACGACTAACCAAACCATGGGGCATTCCCTCTGGCCTTTGGGGATCGGTACCGATACCTCTGGAGGAATCGGTGCCGATCCCTCTAGGATGGCGGGTGTTTTTCCTCGGTTGTTGTGCTCCACTCCTATATCTATTAACTCCATTTCCATGTACATGAATCTGATTTCCAGTGATTTATGCCGCCTCAACTCCTTGGTTTTGCATTCCAGCAATTTCTATGGCTCTAGCCCGTCTAATTTGTTGGAGTAAATTCGGCATTATCTCTTCCTATCTTTTCAGCATCCTCTCCTACATAACATCCATCATTGTTTTCATTTCATCCATGGTGATGTAAATAGATGCTTGATTAGCTCCAGCTCCTAAGGAAGCCTCTTGACTCCCTTTATGGCATCTCCTCTTCGATAGAGTTCTCCTTGTTGATTGCCTAGCCACTACTTCCTATCTCCAAGCATCCAAGCTTCAAAATCTAAACTGCTAGCTTCTGAATCCGTTTATGCAAGTTTTCTCAATGAAGCCAACAAAATGTTGGTATCAAAATTGGCCACCAACACCCAATTATATGAAAGCACTAATATCAATCCAAACATAGAAATATAAAGATAAATAAATGAAGAACAAAATTAAAATAATTAAAAAGCAAGTAAATAGAGACATAGAATTATAGTGGTTCGGCTAACTTCGACCTACGTCCATTCCAAAGATTTTCCTTTTATTTGTTTATACTACTTATTACAGCTATAAATCTGTGAAATTCAAGAATAAACATGGCAGAGTATAGCGATGGTAGAAGATGAAAAGAAGCAAAAAGAAAATCCCTTTTCTGAAGCCATGCATGTTGTATTTATAGGGAAAGATGACTATCCATCTCTTTGAAACTTCGGCTACAGGACATTCTTATCCATATGGGCCCACCATAGAGGTCGCTAGGCCTAAATCCCAATGAGGAGGGATCGGTACCAATTCCTTCTTTGGTAGATTTTGGGAAGCGATTCCTATGGTGGATTCTACATGACAAAATATGTCTAATATCCAAGTCATGCCATTTGGATCAAAGGAACTCAAGTTATTGAATGTTGAATGCAAGAATGTACTTAGGCATTGATGAACGCTGATCCCTATCCAATGAAGTACACTAATCCAAAGCAGCCAACCGTGCTAACCCCTTTACTATGAGTCGAAGTATGCCTATCCATCTAAAATGCCAGTCCCTCCATCTCGCTAAGCTATTGAAGTATATCGATCCCTCTAGAAACAACCATACCGATCCACACATTTCCTTGACCATGTCGATCCATACACTACCAACTATGCCGATCCATACTTTACTTCGTCCATGCCGATCCCTCATATAACCAATCATGCCGATCCCTTTGATATTACTAAGCTATGTCGATCCATGCTACTACACAAAGCTATATCGATCCCTCCTACTTCATGAAGCTATGCCAATCTCTTCTATGCCATGAACATATGTCGATCCATCCTATGCTATAAAGCCATGCCTCCTATGCTATGAAGGTATGCCGATCCCTCGTATGCTACAAAGCCATGCTGATCCCTCCTATGCTATGCCGATCCCTTGGGTTCCAACCTAACTTCCATAATTCTAGAGCCCTGCATTGTCTTTCTATCAACTTCGTTCAATCCTGACTTCATATATCCATTTGAGCTCTACTTTCAGGTTCTACAGTCATTCCACACTCATCGGCCTTGATAATCGTGAAGTCCGTTAGGTTAAATCTGCCTATATACTACCTTGTCAAAAGGTAGGTTAAATAAATGAGTAACGTTGCTTTTGTTTCAATACTAAACCTAAAAATCCAAAGGAAACATCAACCGATGATTCATGGATTCTTGCTATGCAAGAGGAATTGAACTAATTTACAAGAAATGATGTATGAGAATTAGTCTCAAGACCTAAGGATAAATCCATAATAGGAACTGAATGGGTATATAAATGCAAAATAAATGAACAAGGAGAGGTTATGAGAAATAAAGCTTGATTACTTGCACAAGGTTATTGTTAAGAAGAAAGAATATATTTTGATGAAACCTTTACACCCGTAGATAGATTAGTAGCTATACAAATTTTAATAGCTTTTGCTAATCGCAATAATTTTAAGTTATATCAAATAGATGTTAAAAGTGTATTTTTAAATGGTTTAATTAAAGATGATGTATATGTAGGACAACCTCCACTTTTTAAAGATGAAAAACTACCTAATCATGTTTACAAATTAAAGAAGGCTTTGTATGTCTGAAACATGCTCCAACAGCTTGGTATGACAGACTTAAATCCTATCTATTACAATCAAATCAAATTTAGAAATAGTCAAAGTATATAGTACACTTTTTATTAAAAGAGATAAAAATGATATTCAGTTAATACAAATATATCTAGATGATATCATTTTTGGATCTACCAAGGTAAACTAACTAAGAAATTCTTAGAAATAGTGACTAAGGAATTTGAAATGAGTCGTATGGGAGAACTAAATTATTTTCTAGAAATAAAGCAACTAAGTAATGGAATTTTTATTAGTAGAAAAATATTCTAAAGATTTAGTTAATAAATTTGGTATGTCAAATACCAGTGGTAAACCAACTCCCATGACAACTAATGAAAAATTAGATAAAAAAGAAAATTCAAAAATGTAGACAAATCTATAAAGGAATAATTGGATCACTACTGTATATAACTACTAATAGACCTGATATAATGCATAGTGTTTGTCTTTATGCGAGATATCAATCTCAACCTGAAGAACTCATTTAAAATCCTTAAAATGAATTTTGTGATATGTAAACAACACAGTAGACTATGGACTCTTTTACCAAAAGAAGACTCCTTTGGATTAATTTCTTATAGCGGTGCTGACTATGCTGGTTGCAAATTAGACCAAAAAAGTACAAGTGGAACTTATCACTATTTGGGTTACTCCCTGGTTTCCTGATTTAGTAAGAAGAAAAACTTTGTATCTCTATCTATAATAGATGCATAATATATTTCAGCAGATTAACCTGTTCATAGGTTATCTATATGCAACAAATATTAAAAGATTTTGGTTTAAATTTTACTAAATTACCAATATATTGTGATAATACAAGTGCAATCAATCTATCTAAAAAGTCTAACTCATCATGATAGAACTAAACATATTAATATAAGACACCATTTTCTAAGAGATAATGTAAACAAAGAAATAATACCACTCAAATATATAAATATTGGAAATCAAATAGTTAATATATTAACAAAACCATTGAACCAGACATCCTTTACGAAGTCAAGAAGAGAGTTAGAAATTTGTTCTCTATTGGAAATATAAAAATAATGAAGTAAAAATTACAAAATATAAAGAAAAAAACAATCAAAATTATAACATATACGTTGACATATCCTATCTCCCTATGTCGATATATAACGGTAATTTTTGTTTTTTCACTGTAAGATTCAAATTTATGGTTATATAATAACCAAATTTTGACTTTCTACTTCATTTCTGTATATTCTCTCCATTTTAAACTTCTAAAACAAATAAACAATGGCCTCCTCTAATCCTAAACATTTTAGAGTAGAAAATTCATCATTTTCCTTCACTTCTCCTACCTAAGGCCCCTTCTAGAACACTACTATGGCCAAAATTATTAAAGTGGAAGGAGAAATGAAGAATGTTCTGGAGATTTTGATTGAAATACAAGTTGTGCAACTTTGTATGTCCAAAAAAAGAGAAAAAAAGTAAAATTCTTCGTAATATTCAAAATATCTACTGGATAATCCTACAAATCCAATATTTAATCAAGATGATTCAACAAATTTGGCCATTCATAACCCCATTCAGGGCAGCAATGATGAGGAAGAAGAGGAAGAAGCATTAGAGAAAGGAAGATGATGAAGTTCGATGCATGGAGAAGTATGTTTTGATCGAGATGGAAATCTTGTCGAACAAAAGAGGAACTTTTGCCTTTATTATCCTATTCACAAGTCACCGATCATTAGGAAATCACGTTAGGATGGTACCTGTCTTTGTAAATTTGATTATGTCGTATGTATATTTTATTTAATTTAACATTTTTTTTACTTATTTATATGTGCATTTTAAGATGTTATTGGATTATGGTATGGTATTGAATGAATATGTTGATTGGTTTGGTTACTATTAATGATTTGTGTTATCACCTCATTTCTTATATATTGTTGTTATCATTATTTGCATTTCATGATGATATCATTTTAAATATCACTTATTGTTCTTATATAAATCATTCTCATCATCATTATATATCATTAGTCTACAATATTTTATTTAGGGGGAGTTAGAGTTAGAGTAACAGTTAGTGTTAGAGTTATAGTTTTAGGTGGTTACTTTTGTTGATGACAAAGGGGGAGAAATAAATAAAATCTAGGCATAAATTAAAGGGGAGTTATATTATATTTTTATATACAGGGTTATCATCATCAAAAAGGGGAAGATTGTTAGTACCTTACATATTGATTTTTATGATAACAACTATATACTTTATATAAAATATAAATACTAATGTTTTATCAAGTTATATATAGTATATAGTGCATGATATTAGACATGCGTTTATTAAGAAGACTGTATAGTATCAAGAGTAAATTCAAGATGCTGATATAGAGTTTCAAGAGTTGGAGAATGAAGCATCATGAGTATTGAAGAGTTCAAGGTTTCAAGGTATTCTGAATAAGTTATGGAGTCTTTGAATTCACGTTAAAAACTTGATAACACTTTCCGGATCTCTCTCCCCTTCTCTAGTTTTGTTTTAAATTGTTTTTCAAATATCTTGGTTTTTATATAATCTTTTCAAAATATTTCTCAAAATGATTTTCAATCTCTTATACTTACAAAGATATATTTTAGTGTTTTTATGTTTATATATGTATTGAATTTTTGTTTATACTTTAATAAGTTATGATTATATTGATTTCATACATATTATTTACATTATATTAAAAAAATTAAAATTATTATATAAAGTTTTATTATGATTAAAATATGTATAAACTATGCTTAAATGATTTTATAAAGTATCAAACTATTTTACAAAACAAAGAGTTTTCAAAAATAATGTTTTAAAGTATTTTTAAATTTTAAAAACAGTATGTCGACATAGTGGCCGATTTTTTTCCAATTTAGATTTCAATAGAAGTGTCTTTTCATCATATCTTTTCACGAATAGATATGACCATTGTTCCTCTATAAATACCAGACTTCCAAACGAATTTTTTTTCATAATATTCTTACTCATCTTTCCACTCTCTCATTTTCTAAATCAAAATATAACCAAACTCTGTCGAAATTCAATCGGATTCAAATTCAATCATCACTAGTTTGATTCTCCTTCATCTACTTTCTAATTTCTCTCATCTCTCTCACTCAAACCAAGATTAAAGTACTATTTAAGAGTTATAGAATCAATTATAATCAAGATCGAAGATATGAGTCTGTAAAACTCTATCAAATCATACTGCTATACTTATGGGTTTGATTGTAACCTGTGTTAGTCCATGAGATGATGGTTTTGATGACAACAACCTTAGAATAGGATTATAAAATATAAATACTAACATTATAGCTTAGAAATATATGTTTATGCAGGATTTAACCATGTAGGTATCAAGAATGAAGACTGTACAGTATAGAGACAAGATATCAAGATTGAAGACTCATGAGTATCAAGAATATCAAGATTATCAAGAATATCAAGATTATCAAGAATAACAAGATTTCAAGAACAAGTAATTTTAATTAGAAATTGTTTTTAAAACTCCTAGAAAAGCAATAGCATCTTAAAATCCAATTTATTTGTGGAATGGAATCCACTTCGAGCCCGTTAAAGGGATGGAACCCTAAGTAGGATGGAACCTACGAAAAATCTAGTGGAACATTGTTTTGTATCCGCTAATTTTTATTCAAAATGATTTTACAAAATTATATCTTATTTTCAAAATGTTTTCAAAACCTTCCTTTTAAAAGAATCAAAAACTTCTATCCTGATTTCAAATACTTTTAGCCTCAAAATAATCTTTAATTTCAAAATCAAATTATTCTTAGTTTTAAAACTATCTTTAATAATAATATATTTAACTTGTAATATTTATACTTAGATTTAAATATAAAATTATATATATATATTATTCTCTATATTTACTTATGAATTTAACTATAGTCAAGTACATTTATAAAGTTTAAAATAATTTTTAATATAAAATAAAAGTTATTTTCAAAGAAAAACAAACCACCAAAAATTCCTTTGGGATGTCGACATGCTCAATATGCCCATGTCGACATTGTGTTAGTTAATTTCAAAATTTAAATTTCAAAAGTAGTGTCTATTCGTCATATCTCTTCACGAATGGACATGGTTGTTGTTCTTTTATAAATATGGGATGTTTTCAAAGAATTTTTAATCATATTTTCTGGTTTTCATTTCTCTTCTTCTTCCACATTTCTTCACAAATATTCCTACCATTACTCTGCCGAAATCAACATTGAATCTAACTAGATTATCTCTGGTTTAATTCTCTATCACTATCTCAACAAGGTTCTCAGTGCTATTCAGAGTTATAGGCTTCTTTGTAATCAATTAAACGAGAAAAGGTCTGATTGTAGCCTTGGAAATCAATCAAGCAAGAAAAGGTGTGATTGTAGCCTTGAAAATCAATTGGGTGAAATTGTTGCCCGTGAGATCAAGTATCTCTACCCAGAGGATTGTGAATATGGAGGATGTACCTCGTAGCCTCGAAACCGAGGGTGTAATTGTACAATTGCTTTTGAAAGGAAATCTATACTTGTATGCGAGACTGGATGTAGGGTAAATCTGAACCAGTATAAAATCTGGTGTGTTCTTTCCTTTACTGCTTTTACTTTATTTCTGTATCTGCGTTTGATTCTGTGATCATATCTGTGTTTGAATATTGCATACATTTGTGTTCGAATTGACAAAAACTCAAAAAGATTTAATAATTCCTTAAACACTATTCACCACTCCTCTAGTGTTTATCTTAGCCTTAAGATTCGTAATCCGCATTCCTCACAACCTGTAAAATCAATTGGGTGTGATTAGTAGCACATAAATCTAGTAGGTCTATTTATAGCTTGGAAATTTAAGTGACTTTACCCAGAGGTTGGGATTCTAGAGGGTGTGTCTTGTAGCCTTGAAATCGAGATTGTATTTGCATTTACTAGTTGAAAAGATATCCGTTGAAGGAGCTGTGCGAGACTGGATTATGGTAACTTCGAACCAATATAAAATCTTGGTGTGTTCTTTCCATTCTACTTTTAATGAATTTACTTTTACTTTGATTCTGTGATTGTTAATTACATCATTCTAAGTAAAATCGTTAAGAATTTGAAAAATATTTATGTAATCCATTAAATACTATTCACCCCCTCCTTTATTGTTAGTTTAGCATGGAAATCCTCATTCTGCCGACTCATACATTATCCTCATATGATTATTATCTACTTACATGGAATAACTAAATATCAACTCAAGCATCTCATACCACCTAGCGATATTTACCCATTTATTCAATGTTCATAAAAAACACTTGCTTTATATAATAATATTCTATGCAATGAGTCCAAAGAATAAACGAAGAAATATTTCCGAACGTCTCATACTAGACAGTATTATAACTCCTTTTATTCAGATTTCTCATTACACAGATAATATACACAAATAATTTATAAAAATAATTAATTTCATAAAATTTATTGACTTACTATTAAAATATTTAAATATAATTTTATAACCAAAATTTATAGTATTCTATTTAATATAATTATGAATTACAAATTTAAAGTTATAGAAATAATTTATAACTCCCTTTGTATTGTAATAATTATATAAAATTCCTTCAAACTATGAAATAATTAATTAAAAACCATTCTATAATTTTTAAGAAATTGTTTGGATAATAATATTAATTTAAAACCTAAAAAATTAAATTTTTGCTTAATTTAACAATTCCTATTTAAACTAGTTTTTATTAATATAAATAATATTCTCACAAAATACTTTCATAACTTATTATAAATAAGTTATACTTCCATTTCATATTTTATTTTATTTCATATTAAAAAAAGGTTTGGTTATTACTTGGAGCTAATTGCTACATGCTTCCGACCACCGATCGGTAGCTACCTGTTGGGCAGTCGACTGGTTGTGTTAGTCTTGGAGCAATTTGTTCCAGTCCGTGAGCATACACAACCTAGATCATATCCATTTCTTTCGTCCATCCACCCCCACTTCATGTATATAATCCAACACTAACATAACATCCAAAATCACATATCAAATATGGATTGATCATGGTATATTGAAGTGGGAGGAAGGAGAGATTACGAGTGCGATCGATTACTATAAGGATAACCACTACAAACACACTATAAACATCATACATATGTGTGTGAGTGACAAGAACCACTTACTTGAAGGAAGTAAATGCTCATTGATCACACAAGTTTCAGCTGCTTCCTCTTCCTCTTTCGCTTCTACCTACTATAAGATTCCAATGCATAGCGTTGGTGATCAAAGCTTCAGTTTTTTTTTGAAATGATACTTTACATATAACATGTCACTGAGATAACATATCACATGTCAATAAACGTTCGAATCACGCTACGCAAGTTTTGAACTTACGACCTCTTGCACCAAAGTCGAATCACTTAACCACTTGAACAATGATGCTTGTATATAGTTCTAGACCCATATAAAATAGCTCATATCTGAATTTTTTAATTTATAAAAATTTATATGAATTTTCTTAAATTTTGAAATGGCAAGGTAAGGTATATAGGTTATTGAAGAATTTTGAAAATAAAACTTCAGAAGATCCCCACGTTAATAAGGGAGGTGATATTTATACTTCGGGAAGAAAACTCTGATATTGAAATCTCTAGAGTCACTAGAGTTTGGTTTGGGCTTCATTTTGTCTAAACCCAAATTTTAAACTTAATCCCTTTTTAATTATTTTATTTACTTTAATCAATTTTATTTAACTATTATAAATTCAAATAATAGGCATATTTAACTCTTTAACATTCAAGCAACATTATATATATTTTTATACAGTTATTTTATACAAATTTATATATTTAATTTAATTATTTCCTTAATTACTTTTTAATTCTATTCTAATTTAATTTACTAAATAAATTGCAAATTTCTTTAATAATTAAAAATAAGATTCATCTAGTACGAAAATGAATTTTTAAACCCATTTATTTTAATTATTACACTCTATAATAATTTATTTATCTGTTTTAATTCAGTTTAAAAATCATCTTTGAATTTGAAATAAATAATTTAATTATAAAGGTCTTGGTTGATAGGATAAACATTAAAATGAACGATCTAGTCGATAATACACAATTTGCATTTATAAAGGGAAGAAATATTACAAACGACGTGGCTGTAGTCGAATAATTTATTAGTCACTATTGTAAAAATGATATCACTTGTGCCCTTTTGAAACTAGATTTTTCCAAAGCATTTGATTCCATGAATTGATTCTTCCTTAAAGATTTATTATTGGTCATGGATTTTACTTCTGGATGGGTGGGATGGACTATAACATTGCTTAAAATCGAAAATTCGAGCGTAATGGTGAATGGTATCCTAAGTAACAAAATTAAATCCAAATGGGGTTTGAGACAGGTGATCCTTTATCGTCCTTACTTTTCAACTTCACAACAGATGTTTTCTCTAGGATCATAAAGTTATCTATTGCAAATGGTGTTCTTGAAAGCGCAGACGACGATTTCACCAGTGATGGTCTCTCTATTCTATAATTTGCTGATGACGCCATGTTTTTTATTTCGCATTCACCTTGTCATATTACTACACTTAAATTTATTCCATATAGCTTTGAAATGCTTTAAGGACTTCAAATTAATTTTTAGAAGAGCTAGGTCTTAATGTTAAATGACGTCGATAATATTGAAAAATTTAGTGGCCTCTACCCTTAATTGTAAAACCATGAAGTTCCATATCCACTAACTTAAGTTCTTGATTAGATTAATTAATTTTAAAAAAGAAGATGGCAAGTGATAATTGACAAAAATAATAAAAAAATATTTAATTGGAATAGTAGACTTTTATCTAGAGCAGTTACAATTTTCTTAATTAACTCTATTTTATCGGAGCTACTAGTATATTAGATGTCCTATTATCTTTTTTCCAAATGGACAATTGATAAAAGTAGAAGAGATTTTCTTTGGAAAGGGGACATTTTCGGTAATAGTATTAGTTGCCTAGTTAGTTGGAAAACAACATGCAAATCTAAAGAAGAAGGTGGACTAGTAATCATAGATCTTTATATCTTAATGTGGCTTTATTAGGTAAATGGCTTTGGAAATTTAGCAACAATAATGAAAATGTAACGACCGTGATTTTTGAATTACTGTCATAATAAATATTTTAAAAATCTGTAACGACCGTGATTTTTGAATTACTGTCATAATAAATATTCTAATTAGAAATTTTAAAAATAAAAATTCGAAAAAAAATGATGATGCAAATCCATTTCTAAGTCAGTTGCATTTTTCCTTTGCACGCGAGAATGAATGGTCCATTGTATAAAACAATTGTTTGAACACTTTCTTTGCTGTGCTGTCACATTCTTTTTATGCAAGTGTGAACACTTTGCATTTGCCATCATTCCTTTGTGCAGTATGTCCTTTGTTGCATCCGAAGCAAGTTCTCTCTTTAATGCATTTGTACAAAATGATGGCCAGCACACATTATTTCGTTGACTTATACCCCAATTTGGAAAGAAAAGTAGCTGCCTCATTATTTTTGCTCATTCTTTTTTACAGTGACTTCAATTCTTTCGTTCCATTTAGTTCCTATTGCTCTACAAAGCTTTAATGTGTTTTAAGTATTTTTGCTTTCTGTTGGTTCTAGGTACTAATTAATTTTTGAAGCGAATTAAAGGTGAGTTTTAAACTCACGTTTCTAATTTATCCTTTGCTATAATATATGTCCATATTTTAAATTCTTCTAGTATGCGTGCATTCAGAAATTTTGCCTCAACCCACTTCATTTTCTGCATTTCCAAATTTTTCGTGTATTTGTGAAAGTAGATTCCAGGTCTGGCATGTGTACATAAGGGAGTCCCTTTCATTTTAGTGCTAGTACGTGCTCCTATTTCACTGCATGTTACTTCATCAAACTCACACACATTTGTGTGTCAAATGTGTCCATGCGCAAAAGAAAAGAAAAAAAAATTTGTCCTCCAACTTAAGTACGTGTTGAAACTTTATGCGTATAAATATTTTAGCATACAGTTGTCTAAGTGTGTGCAGATATAGTATGGCAGAGGTAACTTAGTTGAGTATTTCATTTTTACACGAAAACTATAGTGATCGAAAATGTGTATAGGTTGCGTGCGAATACATGTTGCATAAAAAGACTATCAAAATTTATTTGCGTGCTATTTGTGTCCAAATATTTGTTGCGAGCTTGTAATTCAAGTTCCAGTAAATGTAATATTTATTCCATTATTAAGTTGCATTTCCATGTGTCATTTCTAGGGTACATTTGCAATGCATTAAATTTCAAGGCACGAATGGAATTCATTTGCATGCATTAAAAGTTCAAGTTGCATTTCCAAGTGTCATTTCCAGGGTACATTTGCAATGCATTAAATTTCAAGGCACGAATGGAATTCATTTGCATGCATTAAAAGTTCAAGTTGCATTTCCGTGTGTCATTTCCAGGGCATATTTGCAATGCATTAAATTTCAAGGCACGAATGGAATTCATTTGCATGCATTAAAAGTTCAAGTTGCATTTCCGTGTGTCATTTTCAGGGTACATTTGCATGCATTAAAGTTTAAGGCATGCATTTTCAGGGTCATTACATATATATGCGTGTAAAGTGTAAGCCAGGCCTTGAATTTTGTGTTTTGGTGAAAGTTGTATTATACGAAAAATTTAAAGCCCAGTCCCTACTTATAATATTGCGTATCATATTGCATACAAAGTCCAGGCATATATGTTTTAAATTGTGTGCAAGCATAGTATATAGTAGTGTCCAGGTGTATGAAATATTAGCATGACTGCATAATTATTTGGTACGCATGCATCTAGCTTGCCCAGGTGGAGTTATTTCATTCTCACTGGTACACACACAGCAGCACCAAAGTATATTGGCCAAGTTTGTTTATTTTTTTACTTGATTTCTGTGAACAAGTATATTGTGCAAGTTGCATTGTATAGAAATCAAGTTTCAGGCAGTGCAACATGTAGTGAATAAATATAGTAGTGCAATCGACTATTTAATTTGCGTTGAACCGGTGTTACATTTTAAAACGTATTTTTGTTGCCGTTATTTTTATAACGGAATTTTTACGCCGGTACTATATTTTTGAAGCGTGTTGTTTCAATGATATTTTTGACGAATAAAAATTACTGTTGTTTTGACTTCAGTAACCGTCAATTTAAAGTGAATTTTTAAGCGGTTATCCCGCAATGCTGATTTGGTATCCGTTTTTACGGTGTTTTATGAAGCGCAATTTCCATGTCAAAATTGCTATAGTTGTTGCTGTTTTAATCACGTGCTTTAAGAATCGTTTTAAAATAAAATTGTTTCCAAAAAATTTACAGTTTGCGCTTTCAAAAGAACGAGGAAGCGATTTAAACGCTTCAGCAAAATTGAGGTCTATGAACCCTTACTTTTACTGATTCGCTTAATTCCGGACTTGTTCATTTGAGAACGTAAAATGTTATTTTTGTAAAATACATAATTTTGCACTTTCAAGGAAACGATGAAGAGATTTAAACGATTTAGCAAAAGTGCGGAGTATGGAACCACGCTTTTACTATTTCGGTTAATTCTGAACTCGTTAATTGAAATATTTGTTGTTTGATGATTCTGATGATTTTGTTGGGCTTTCGAGCCACTCTACTGGACCTTCGAGTCGTATGATGGACCTTCGGGTCAATTACCAGTACTAGACCTTCGGGTCACTCTGTGGACCTTCAGGTCATCTGATGGGCGCCAAAAATTGTAGTACTTGGTAGGCTTCGACCATATGAAATGCACGTGCGGCGTAGCTAAAACTCGCCATCTGCTGGGATCGATCCATCTTTTATGCTGATTTTGTAGTTATCTTATTTTGATTTCTAGATTCTGCGTATTGTGGTTTTGAATTCAATTGTGAATTTGGAAGTTGATTTTGATGATGTTTAATGGGATTTCTTCCTTTAAACTATGCTGATTACTATGTTTTATATTCTCACCCGAGACTATAATTTTGTGTATAGTCTCTTCCGAGATTATAATTTTGTGTATAGTCTCATCCGAGATTATAAATTTGCGTAATGCTGTTTTGAATTCAATTGGGAATTTAAAAGCTGATTTTGATGGAGTTTAAATTGAGATTTCTTCATTTGAAATATGCTGATTATTTATGCTGAATTTCCTTATTCGAGACTATAATTATTTTCTTAAGTGTTGTTTATCATACACTTATTTCTGAAGTTTAAATTAGATTGATCCGTTTATTATTTTCTTTTAAATAATACTCGGGTCAGACCGAGTTATTTCAGGATAGTCGCTATCTCTAATTCAGTTGCTGCTTCAGCTTTTGGGGTTTCACTTCATCTTTTGTCTAGTCTTCGAGGTGTACTTTTGGTAGATTGACTATCGTCTCTTGTATGTTGATGTCTTTGTATATGTACATTTGGTTCATATGAACGATCGATTATTGTAGCATGTATCCAGAATTGTCTTCCGCTATATATATGATATTTCTGTTCTGATGTGATTATACTATCTGTGTTATTGTTATTATGAGTTGTTCTAAATTTTTCATTAGCCACTGTAGTTTCGTTTTAGATTTGAATTGAATATATCTTTGGGAGTAATTTACACAACTCCTATCGATGTAATCAATACTCGTCTAAGGCATAACTTACGGATGGTCGCTTCTAACAAGCCTTATTCTTCGCAATAGCTGACATTATTCTTTATAATAACCTTTGTTATTGTGAGCATAGAGGTGGGATGTCACAGCTTGGTATCAGAGTTGAAATTCAGAACAAAATTTAATAAACACAGAACAAAAGCAGAATGGAATATGCGTTACAACTATTCGAGGGTTTTATTCGTGCCTTTCTAATCTATTCCTTCGTTGTTCTTAAACCTTTATCCCCTTTAACATATTAGAGTATGTCTAGGGATAAATCTCTTATCCCCATAGTATTCCATTTGTTAAATTCCTATCAATCTTAGATTTGTAAAAGGTCATTGGGTTTTGATTGTCCTACTGCTCTTAAGGGTTTCAAATCTGGGAAGCTTTATGTTGCTTAAGCTTCTGGTGATTCTTCTCAGCCCAAAGTTTTTACTCCTTCTATTTTGGAAGGTTTTATTTTATTTCATGGCGTTCTATTAGAGTTTTTTCGATACGGGTGCATCGCATTCATTCGTATCAAAGGAGCTTGTTGATGTTATTCCTTTGGATGTTGTTACTCTTTGCGACCCTTTGAGGATTGTGAATCCTATTGGTGGATCCACTACTCTTGGTTTGTTGTGTGTTGATGTTGAGATTATTCTTTGTGGTTTTTCCTTTCATACAAATTTGTATGTTATGGATCATCTTGGTTTTGGTATGATTTTGGGAATGGATTGGCTCTTTCGTTATGAAGTTCAATCCTATGTCCCGAAAGAACTTTATATCTCAAGCATCACGATGCTATCGAGCAGTTATCTATTATATTTCGAAGCATGGACCATACTTCGAATGCTATCATTTCTTCCTTCGAATCGGAGGATATCTTAGCTAATATTCCAGTTGTTTGTGATTTTTCTGTTGTCTTTGAGCCTATTTCGAGTTTGCCGCTGAATAGGGCAATTGAGTTCTGTATTGATCTTATCTCTGGTGCTCATCCTGTCAGTCGTCCTTCCACGAGGACGTATGCTAAGGAAAATAAGGAACTCAAGCAACTATTATCTGAATTGGAAGCCAAGAAATTTATTCATTCTAGCTTCTCCTATGGGCGCCGCCATTGTCTTCGTTAAGAAGCCAGATGGTAGTCTTAGGTCTTGCATTGATTATCGCAAGCTCAACGAGGTCACTATCAAAAAATAGGTATCCATTACCTAGGATCGACGACATGTTCGATCAATTAAGTGGCGCTAAGCTTTTCTCCCAACTCGGTCTTGCTACCGGCTTTCATCAGTTACGAGTTGCGGAAGATTGCATTCCACTTACCGCATTCCACACTTGTTATGATTCTTATTAATGACTTATTATGGCATCCAGTTTGCCCAGCTTATTTCATCCATTTTATGAATCGAGTATTCTACGAATATCTCGATGACTCCATTTGTGTATTTATTGATTTTGGATGAAAACAGCAATTTAAAAATTTTGCAAATATTTTTCATAAGATTTATTTACAAGTATAATTGGATTTGTGTTTATCATATATAGAAGATGATTTTGTGATTTTATTGCCCATTGAGTGCTTTAAGAATTCTGGTCGATGCGCTTGATCAACATTATCGATAAGAATCTCCCAAACGCTTGGATGAGACAATTTGACACAATAAATTGACCTATAAAAAGTAATTTTTTCTAGAAAATGGTTTCATAAAGACAATTGTAATTTTGGAAGTTTTAGCTTTTCAGGAAAGAAGATTATTTGAAAGAACTCTTTTCCAATACTCTTATCCTCATGATTCCCGAAGGGAACCAAGACTTCATTATTTGTACCAATACTAGCCATATTGGTTTCGGTGCAGTTCTCATGTAAAAAGATAAAGTAGTTTCCCATGCTTCTAGACAACTAAAGCCTAACGAGATTCGTTATACTACCCATGATTTGGAGTTAGCCGCTATAGTCTTTTCTCTAAAGATTAAGCGACATTATTTATTGGGCGAGCGTCTTGATCTCTTCACTGATCGCAAATGTCTAAAATATCTTTTCACTCAGAAGGAACTTAATGTGAGGCAACATTGTTGGCTCAAATTTCTAGCTTCTTAGGATTTCGATATTCAGTAAGCAGCAAGTTGTTGTTTCCATGAAGCTAGCAGAGTGGAATATATTGGAAGCTTTATCTCATTGTGATATTAGAGACTGTCCTTCAGTTTCTGATTCTCCCGTGCTTTTATTTAGCATGGAAGCTCGTCCTAGTTTGTTGGATCGTGTTGCCGATGCCCAGAAAAAAGATCCAAATCTCTTTTATCTTATTCAGAGTTGTAATCGGAATCCCGAAGTGATGATCTAAAGGATTTCGATATTGATATTCATGGTTATATTCGGAAGAAGGGAAGGTTGATCGTGCCTAGTGTTTCTAATCTTAGAAATGACATTCTTGAGGACTGTCATCGTTCTACATATACTATCCATCCGGGTTGCAGTAAGATGTATGCTGATATAAAACGCTTATACTTTTGGGAAGGTATGAAATGTGACGATGCAAGTTATGTGAGTTGTTGCATGACTTGTCAACTTGTTAAGCAGAACACCATCGTCCTAGTGGTCTTTTGCAGCCTCTTGAGATTTCGTTTTGGAAATGGGATCAAATTTCTATGGACTTCATTGTTGGTCTACCTCGTTTGAGGTCGGGCCATACTAGTGTTTGGGTGATTGTTGACCGATTGACCAAATCAGCCTATTTTATTCCTATCAAGTCCAATCGGACTGCTTCTTGATTTTGGTGGTAGTTGGTAAAACCAATTATCTCTTGTTGAATTTGCTTATAACAACAGTTTCCAATCCATTATCGGTATGGCTTCTTTTGAAGCTCTTTACGGAAGGCCGTGTCGATCACCATCTTGTTGGTTGGAATCCGGGGAAAAGTTGGTTCTCGGCCTAGATTATATTCGTAATTATTCTGAGAGGATTGATATCATTAGACAGAGAATTAAAGAGGCTCTGAATAAGCAGAAATCTTATGTCGATCATCATAGGAAGCCTTTAGAATTTTCTATTGGCGATCTCGTATTCATTCGTGTTTCTCCGATGAAGGGTGTGGTGCGTTTTAGCAACACCGGAAAATCGACTCCTCGTTATATTGGACTGTTTCCTATTACGGAACGCATTGGCCCTGTTGCTTATCGTGTATCTCTACCTATTCAGTTTTTGGAAATTCATGACGTATTTCATGTATCCCAGCTTCGTCGATGCCTTAGAAATTCAGATTCTATTATTGATCGTCTTGTGTTGCAAGATCTTGATATCTCACCTGACTTGTCTATGGTGCAAAATCCTATTCATGTGCTAGCTTCGGAGGTTAGATGCCTTCATAATAAAGAATCCTGCTTGTGAAAATTCAATGGCCAGCAAACCCCAAAGATTACACTTGGGAAACCAAAGAATTCATCGAGCGTTCTTATTCGTGTTTTCTCTCCTCTTCGGGTGGGGGTGAGCATTTTTGATCCATCTTTGCTATTTTAATATTTGTTGTGATGAAGTATTTGTGTTTTTGTCTGCTTCTAGTATGAAAATTGCGGGGACGCAATTTTTATAAGGAGGGAAGTCTGTAACGACCGTGATTTTTGAATTACTATCGTAATAAATATTTTAAAAATCTGTAACGACCGTTATTTTTGAATTACTGTCGTAATAAACATTTTAATTAGAAATTTTAAAAATAAAAATTCGAAAAAAAATGATGATGCAAATCCATTTCTAAGTCAGTTGCTTTTTTCCTTTGCGCGCGAGAATGAATAGTCCATTGTATAAAACAATTGTTTGAACACTTTCTTTGTTGTGCTGTCACATTCTTTTTATGCAAGTGTGAATACTTTGCATTTGCCATCATTCCTTTGTGAAGTATGTCCTTTCTTGCATCTAAAGCATGTTCTCTCTTTAATGCATTTGTACAAAATGAAGGCCAGCACACATTATTTCATTGACTTATACCCCAATTTGAAAAGAAAAGTAGATGCCTCATTATTTTTGCTCATTCTTTTTTCCAGTGACTTCAATTCTTTCGTTCCATTTAGTTCCTGTTGCTCTGCAAAGCTTTAATGGTGTTTTAAGTATTTTTGCTTTCTGTTGGATCTAGGTGCTAACTGATTTTTGAAGCGAATTAAAGGTGAGTTTTAAACCCACGTTTCTAATTTATCCTTTGCTATAATATGTGTCCAGATTTTAAATTCTTCTAGTATGCGTGCATTCAGAAATTTTGCCTCAACCCATTTCATTTTGTGCATTTCCAAATTTTTCGTGCATTTGTGAAAGTAGAGTCCAGGTCTGGCATGTGTATATAAGGGAGTCCCTTTCATTTTAGTGCTAGTACGTGCTCCTGTTTCACTGCATGTTACTTCATCAAACTCACACACATTTGTGTGTCAAATGTGTCCATGCGCAAAAGAAAAGGAAAAAAATTGTCCTCCAACTTATGTACGTGTTGAAACTTTATGCGTATAAATATTTTAGCATATAGTTGTCTAAGTGTGTGCAGATATAGTATGGCAGAGATAACTTAGTTGAGTATTTCATTTTTGCACGAAAACTATAGTGATCGAAAATGTGTATAGATTGCATGCGAATACATGTTGCATGAAAAGACTATCAAAATTTATTTGCGTGCTATATGTGTCCGGATGTTTGTTGCGAGCTTGTAATTCAAGTGTCGGTAAATGTAATATTTATTCCATTATAAAGTTGAATTTCCATGTGTCATTTCCAGAGTACATTTGCAATGCATTAAATTTCAAGGCACGAATGGAATTCATTTGCATGCATTAAAAGTTCAAGTTGCATTTCCGTGTGTCATTTCCAGGGTACATTTGCAATGCATTAAATTTCAAGGCACGAATGGAATTCATTTGCATGTATTAAAAGTTCAAGTTGCATTTCCGTGTGTCGTTTCCAGGGTACATTTGCAATGCATTAAATTTCAGGGCACGAATGGAATTCATTTGCATGCATTAAAAGTTCATGTTGCATTTTCGTGTGTCATTTCCAGGGTACATTTGCATGCAATAAAGTTTAAGGCATGCATTTTCAGGGTCATTGCATAAATATGCGTGTAAAGTGTAAGCCAAGCCTTGCATTTTGTGTTTTGGTGAAAGTTGTATTATACGAAAAATTTAAAGCCCAGACCCTACTTATAATGTCATATTGCATACAAAGTCCAGGCATATATGTTTTAAATTGTGTGCAAGCATAGTATATAGTAGTGTCCAGGTGTATGAAATATTAGCATGACTGCATAATTATTTAGTACGCATGCATCTAGCTTGCCCAGGTGGAGTTATTTCATTCTCACTGGTACACACACAGCAGCACCAAAGTATATTGGCCAAGTTTGTTTATTTTTTTACTTGATTTATGTGAACAAGTATATTGCGCAAGTTGCATTGTATAGAAATCAAGTTTCAGGCAGTGCAACATGTAGTGAATAAATATAGTAGTGCAATCTACTATTTAATTTGCGTTGAACCGGTGTTACGTTTTAAAACGTATTTTTGTTGCCGTTATTTTATAACGGAATTTTTACGCTGGTACTATATTTTTGAAGCGTGTTGTTTTATTGATATTTTTGACGAATAAAAATTACTGTTGTTTTGACTTCAGTAACCGTCAATTTAAAGTGAATTTTTAAGCGGTTATCCCGCAACGCTAATTTGGTATCCGTTTTTACGGTGTTTTATGAAGCGTAATTTCTACGTCGAAATTGCTATAGTTGTTGCTGTTTTAATCACGTGTTTTAAGAATCGTTTTAAAATAAAATTGTTTTCAAAATTTTTACAGTTTGCGCTTTCAAAGGAATGAGAAAGCGATTTTAACGCTTCCGCAAAATTGAGGTCTATGAACCCTTACTTTTACCGATTCGCTTAATTCCGGACTTGTTCATTTGAGAACGTAAAATGTTATTTTTATAAAATACACAATTTTGCACTTTCAAGGAAACGATGAAGAAATTTAAACGATTTAGTAAAAATGCAGAGTACGGAACCACGCTTTTACTATTTCGGTTAATTCCGGACTCGTTAATTGAAATATTTGCTGTTTGATGATTCTGATGATTTTGTTGGGCTTTCGAGCCACTCTGCTGTACTTTCGGGTCATCTGATGGACCTTCGGATCAATTACCAGTACTAGGCCTTCGGGTCACTCCGCGGACCTTCGGGTCATCTGATGGGTGCCAAAAATTATAGTACTTGGTAGGCTTCGGCCATATGAGATGCACGTGCGGCGTAGCTAAAACTCGCCATCTGCTGGGATCGATCCATCTTTTATGTTGATTTTCTAGTTATCTTATTTTGATTTCTAGATTCTGCGTATTGTTGTTTTGAATTCAATTATGAATTTGGAAGTTGATTTTGATGATGTTTAATGGGATTTCTTCCTTTAAACTATGCTGATTACTATGTTGTATAGTCTCACTCGAGACTATAATTTTGTGTACAGTCTCTTCCGCGATTATAATTTTGTGTATAGTCTCATCCGAGATTATAAATTTGCGTATTGCTATTTTGAATTCAATTGGGAATTTAAAAGCTGATTTTTATGGAGTTTAAATTGAGATTTCTTCATTTGAAATATGTTGATTATTTATGCTGAATAGCCTTATTCAAGACTATAATTATTTGCTTAAGTGGTGTTTATCATACACTTATTTCTGAAGTTCAAATTAGAATGATCTGTTTATTATTTTCTTTTAAATAATACTCGGGTCAGACCGAGTCATTTCAGGATAGTCGCTATCTCTGATTCAGTTGCTGCTTCGGCTTTTGGGGGTTCACTTCATCTTTTGTCTAGTCTTCGAGGTGTACTTTTGGTAGATTGACTATCGTCTCTTGTATGTTGATGTCTTTGTATATGTACATTGGTTCATATGAACGATCGATTATTGTAGCATGTATCCAGACTTGTCTTCCGCTATATATCTGATATTTCTGTTCTGATGTGATTATACTATCTGTGTTATTGTTATTATGAGTTATTTTGAATTTTTCATTAGCCATCGTAGTTTCGTTTTAGATTTGAATTGAATATATATCTTTGGGAGTAATTTACACAACTCCTATCGATGTAATCAATACTCTCTAAGGCATAACTTACGGATGGTCGCTTATAACAAGCCTTATTCTTCGCAATAGCAGACGTTATTCCTTATAATAACCTTTGTTATTGTGAGCATAGAGGTGGGAAGTCATAGAAGACCTAATTTGGAAAGAAATGATCTCAAATCAATTTCATGGTGGAAACTATAACACTCGCCATATTCCCACTAATAATAGCAACTTATCCCACTACTGGAAATCTATTTTAAAACAATTTAATATTTTTAATTTTGCTATTAATAGTGCAATCCATTCTGGCAATAGCACATATGTTCAACATAATAGCTAGATTTTTGCTATACCCTTGAGAGTCGAATACAAGGAACCCTTCGATATTTGTAACTTCAAAATGCCTTAATTTTTTAGGTTTTAAGACCCTTCAACGAATTTCTATGGAACTTTAATTTCAACCGTGCCCTTGAAGGAATTACCTTGACCTAGTTTGTAAAATTCTTTGCTAAGCTCAAATACTACTACTTAGATAATGAGAGCGATACAAAAATTTGGTGGTTGGAGAATAATAACGTTCACTCCTCTAAATCTCTCTATAAATTTTTAAATTTTTCTGGAACAAAATAAACATTTCAGATTAATTTGAAAAGCAAATGCAACCCCTAAAATAAATTGCACATGTGGTTAATCTTGCATAAGAAATTATACGATACTGATTTTTTAAAGAAAAATTATTTATAGACAAAAAACCTTTTTTTTAATTTGGATTATGAGAAAATAAAATGTCTATATTACAATTGTCCCTCAACTAATTCTACACTTGTAAAAGTTATTTCCTTGTCTGATCTATACTTGACAAACTCTGCTTTTTGGCTATGAATATTACTGGAACAAAATAAGAGTTCAATATGCTAAGTACAATAGAATTTTAATCGATACTATCTTGATAATTACTTATTAGTATTTATGTTTGAAAGTAATCAAAGGATATTCAATAATGTTAACACCGCAGTCGATAATCTAATCTATGTTATTGCTCTTGATATAATTCGATTTCAAATCCTACCTGTAAATTGGCAAAAAAATATACTCAAGGAATTTATTATTAAAACAAAAAGGCACGTTGAAAAGGCTGAAGGTTATTTTTTTTGCAATAACTCAAGTCGTAATATGATGTCAGCACTGGTATAGTTGACTTTTTAATGAAGAACGCCATTTGACCATGTTATTATTGCGTGAAAACTAAGAACATTACACTTATGTCACTGCTTTACTACTTACTCGTACATACATAATTACACACACACACATGTGTGTGTGTATCAGCTCCATGTATACATATTTATGTGATGGCCTCACTTTCTTGTTCAGCTTTTAAGGGTTAGTAAGATGTGAAGGATATGATAGACTATGCAATAGAGTTTTTGGATATTGGAAATAGCTTATAGGCATGCTTCTATCACTCCGCTTCTACCGATACATTAGGTCTATTAGCCATGTTCTTCAGCTTGGGAAGGCTAATTTCAGCACGACTTCTTCTTAACCATAGCATTTTCTTACTACTTTGGATCTTCGTTGGTTCCTTAGGATTTTTAGGTGTGTTCTGGGAGGGGAGGGGTTTGTATGAGGCGGTTTTACTACCTGTCATGCTTGTTGATAGCTCCTTTTAAATGTAGAACAAAATTATATGGTTACTCTCCTCTTTGAGAGGTTCAATCATTTTTTATCAAAATAATTAATTGTAATTAATATTTACCTCATATTAATATTTTTCTTCCTTATTTAAGAAATATATTTCATCAAATTTCTAGATTATCATTTATAATTTCACCCTTTATTATTTTAAACACATTTAACTAATTTAATCTTTATTCTAAAATTTTAGCTAATTTCTTCTCCACAACAGGTTGATATAGAACTCCACTTTATCCTCTTCACTGCCGGCCATATATATGAGTCCTTAATGGACCAAAACCCAATTAATGCTTGAAACAATCTATTTAAATTAAATCCTAAATTAAATTTTATCAATATCGTATATCGGTATGTGTATATATATGTATATAACTTTTATATATACACCAAATAAATTACTAATACCACCCAAATAATTCTAAAGACAATTCCATTTTACTAAATACACCTTATACATACGTTAGCTTCTGATATATGTATTTTAAAATTTTCCACTGTAATGATTATTGTTCAATAATATATGTTATTCCGTTCAAGTGAGATTATGTTTTGTCTATTTTTCTTTCTTACCTTTAAAGATCCATCTTTCCATTCAATTGGACATGTGTGGTTTATTGCTGACTAAACGGGTATCGAAATTTAGGCCTTTACAATGGCTTTTGACTGTTGCAATTTGTTTTGTAACCGTTTGTTCATTAATTAGCATCGAATTTCGACCGTTGCAAAATTACAACGGACTTTGTGCCATTGCAGAACTTACTCGTACATTGAAATTGAAAAGCGGGGGTAACAAATTTTTTTTGCCATCTAGTTTCTAATTACATTCACATAAAAAAGGCGCCAGTGAAATCCTATTCCTCCCTAATTTCCCCTTGCAGCTTCCCTCATCTCTCTTTTCCAATCCAGTCTCTTGCTATCCAAATTAGTCCGCCTCCTTTCGTGTCTGTAACTATTATAAATTAATCAAATCAAGGGGTGTTTCACAAACTAAATAGATTTGGTTGTATGACTCAAAGGTATAAATTTAGCCAACAATTAATATTTAAACAATTTAAATACTAATGTTCACATGTCACCTTAGCTAATAGTGTGATGGTTCGACATAATTCATTGCTTACAAATCTCATCAATAAAATCTAGTTTTACAATTTAAGCAGTATCTTTTAGTAATGACTATTTACACCAATTCTTTTTGCTAATAATATATTATTTTAGGATTTATGGAATTTGGTTTTTGTCAAAATTCGAATATCATTCACCTTCAAATCACTTAGTCCATAAAAAAAATCCTTGGTTCTGCAATAACATTTTGTATTAACCATTCTGTCCTGCCTAGAGATTTTGACTTTGAATTGACTAAGCTTGACCATGATGCTAACCTCATACAACTGAGGAGATAAATTCTCTACCGGATGGTGTTTGACCTCTAATGCTTCAACTCAGACTTTGCAATAGTCGCTCGATGGACGCCGTGCTACGATCCAACTGTAATCAAAGTGGAGTATTCACACTGAAGCTCAATAGCATTCTCAAGTCGAGAGAACCGTGTAATATTGTCACTCAAGATTTCATGTTTGACCTAGTTGTTATTAACCAACATGAAACGCTCAGACGATTCATTCCATAGTTATTTAATAACCACCACCATGTAACCACTTGGTGCTCCTCAGGAGCGATGAGTAGTACACTGCCCAACATTTAGAGAGCGCTATATACTCTGCCCTCAATGGATGTATCAATATCCTTCTTGTAGCATCTTTTTTTGCCTAGGCAAGTCGGTTTTATAGTGGTCGTACCACTTTATAAACACTGAAAAATTAGGTGTACGGTAGATAAAAAGAACAGGAGAGGTGCTGACAACACCCACTACTATAAAAAAAGATAAACAGAAAGACAATAGAGGCTAACTAGCTAATCCAAAGATAAACAAGAACTAGCCAACCCATCTGACTGTGCCATACCAGCGGCATCTAGTTTAGGTATAATAATATCCCTAGAAGTGACAACAGAGCCTAAAGTGTAAATCCCATTCCTATTCCAATTATCATCAGATTATAGCTCTTTGATGTGATCACCCAATTCTCCTTCAATTGCAAAAACCAGCACTTCATCAACTGGAACATATTACAAACATCTAAGATCCTTTATGTCATTCGAGATGAATTTGAAAAATGGTTCTTTGATGGCTTATAACAGATACTTGAGTGATAAATCCAAATAGCATCACCTACAAGCCACTCAACCTCAATCCAAGGAGCCTCAGAGCCACAGAAACATCCTCCTCAATCGTAATAGGGACATCCAAGATCTGATTTTGCATAGGAGAAATGAATCTAAGTAGTAGAGCTGAGCTAGGAATCTTCAGATAGCAAGTGCACTTAGAAGGTCTAGGAAGCAGGACTTTCTTGGGAGGAGGCTTACATAAGTAGTTAACATCAACATTAGCCATATTGCCAGGAGATGGTTCCGCGGAAAGAACTGAAGACAACAATCTATCTGGCTTAACCTCAATCAATGCCCTTGCTTAATTCAATATATCCTGCCTAATAATGGCGACATCAACACATAACAGATCACCAATCGTACATGTCAACCAATTGATCCCAATCAAGGATTGGAGCACAGATGGTATATTCGTGAATTGGACTCAAATAGGAATAAAGAGAACTGTTCCCTAGCAAAATCTACATAAGGAGACCATTTCAGGATAATGGATAGCTTATTGTTGATGATCACTGGCTCGTCTTTAAGGACATTTTGACGATCATCAAGACATGAGAATCCAAAAAAGAATAGAGCATTATCACACCTCATAGTGACTTTTCCTTTTAGTTTTCATCTATTTTTTAAAATAGCTTTTACTAAACCAAACATGGGGGCTTCATCCAAAAAGAAGCTAACGAGTTGGTCCTTCCAGAACTTGGAACAGGCTTCAATGACTTCCGATGGAGGAATCAATACACCATTAACACATTTGACATCAAAATTCCTAGGCGAATATAAGCCCGCATTACGTGGCTTATTTGAGAATAATGAGGACCATGGTTTCGAACCATCAATACTAAAAGGCAATGAATTAGACATAGCATCAAAAAATATTGGAAAAGCTTCGCCAGGAAGAGACATAGATGGAACAACCAGCAAAGGCACATCAATAAGGCCATCAGAGTTAGGACTCAAATTAATTTCAATAGTTCCTAATATACTTACAGCCGGCAAGGAGATAGAAAAGGAGGAATAGTCACAAGCAGATCTAGAAAACCAATGTCAGAGCTTAGACTTGGTAAAGGCGGAACATAAGGTACAGGAGAAAAACTAACAGAAGTACCAAACCTAGTGACACATTGCGGCTCGAGAGAAAGAGAGCTGAACATATTTGCGATGATCCATATGAAGAAATGATATTGCGTAAACACTAAAATCAAAATCGAAGGAAGGGTGACGTGAGGGATATGGGAGAGGGATGGTGAATAGAGGTTATGAACCAGGACATATGGTACAAGGTGGAGACGAGGGGAGCGAGCAAAGAGGTGAAATCAGAGATGGCGAAATTGATTTAGGGCATTTTATGAAATCTGCAGGAAGCTGGACTAGGAATATTTAAAATAAAACGTTATTATACCACTTGATAAATTTCTCATGGTTACAATATTTTGTAAGTACTATCACATAACATATTATTTAAGGATTTTCTAATCAATATACCTTAAATTAATTACTTTACAAATTGTATCACTATATTACAAAGTGTATATTAGGAACCAAATACCTTTATATAAAAAAGATTGGTTATCAAGTTAGATATATGTAACAAATTATATAATTACCCCTATGGCATACCCTTAACTCTATCAATCTTACACTTGGGGTAAGTTATGGAATTTCTTTCCTTTCCTTTCAATCATTTTTCTCAAAATCGATCGACCTAGGTCCTAATGAATGGATATGTTATATCATCTTAATTATCTTCTTTGTCAATCAACTCTCTCCAATGCTGATAAACTACCTTTATAATATGGAATGTTTTAGAGTATGTTTCTCGACTTTTAGTAAGCTCTATATTCTTTTGTAATCTATTTCACAACATTATTATAATATATCAATGACATGGAATTCTCAACCTTTAGAACCGCCATTAGCTCAGTTATAAATTTGTGTATATACATACAATCATATTTATTATGGTGCGATATGTACTTGGTCTTTTGTGTGAATCAGCCACTACTTGCTGCTTGGAACGCTTCCAACATAAAGTTCTTAATTTAAGACTAAACATTATTTTAGGGTTGAAATACTATGCTCGATACCACTTTTGAAGTTCATGTACGAGCAATCCTTCATAAGGAATTTGTTGTTTATATAAACAATTCTTTTATATTTCATAAATAATCGAGAATACTCTAAACTGCCATATAGCAATTCTAATTTGGATATGATACTCGCTCAATGTACTAAGTACCTAAGTGAAATATATACAGTAGAGCACGTAGCTTATGTGATAAATCTTATTGTCAATGCATAAATAATTTATCTTATATGCTCCACATAAAACATTTTAGTCCATGTATTTACACCAAAAGTTGGCACAAACAACCAAAGATTAACAATAGAGAATAAAATGAAGAAATAAATTGAAAACGAGGAAAACAAAAAATGCGACAATTATAGTGGTTCGGCTAATTGCAGGCCTATATTGACTTAAACTTTGTTGAAGATTTTGTTGAGATTTTACAACGTTATTCGTATGGATCGGTGATGACCCACAAGATTATAGAAATAATGCAGAAATTTGTTAAATATAAAAAAAGATCTTTCAAACTATGCCTCTCCTCCTCTATTTATAGATATAGGTTGACAAAATTTTCTCACCCACATTCTTGTCCATGTTCCCCACGTCTTGAAGGAGGTGAACCCAAGAGATCTTGGCCAGCTCATTAATATTCAGGGATCAATACAGATCCGTACTAAGGGAACAGTATAGATCCATACTCAAGGATCGGTATTGATCTTGCGATCTTGTTTCCTCTCTTGTGGACATTGGTTAATTTTCATCTTCAAATTCGACGTTTCCTCCTCTGTCTATTTCGTTTCCCCATCAGACTATCTTTGCTCTCGTTACTATCCCTACCTCAGAAGGTGTTCAAAATATGCCTCTTGAGTCCTCAAGGAGTGACCTTTTGAAGGGCCATAAAGACAGGGAGAAAAGCAGAAGGAGACATGGCGAATTTGGCATGCACTCCTTCGGGAAAGGGAAGAAGTAGACGAAGAGGAAGAAAAAAATTACTTGCATCTTATTTGTTTTAATCCTCTTTAGTTTTTTTATTTTTAGCTTTGTGACTTATGTTTACGGGCCGCGAGTACTACCTCTTCTTTTTATGCTTGTTCAAATTTGTTAATAAAAGGTCAATTTGTTGCTCTTCGGACTTGTATCAATCTGTTTAAGCATTGAGAAATGTGTGAATTATTTCCATGTTATCATTTAGCCAAATCAATAGCTTATCCCATCATCTTTAGTCGAGTTCCATCCTACCAATGATAATGTTTGGAATTACATTATTTCCATTCTAAGGAATAATAGCCTGGATGCCAATCTCTGAGCATATTGTTTGGTTCATCCTATCTCTAAGCATCAGTCGAAATTAGTCATTCAGAGCAGTGGTGTGAACATCTATTTCATGGACGTTTTTATCCTACTTTTCCCAGCACCGAACATAGATCGAAAATGATCGCCTTGAGAGGTATTTCGAACATCTATTTCTTAGACATTTTTATCTCGACTAACTCTTGGAGTCAATCACTTGAGCAAGAGGCTAAGCAGCCTGATGCCTATATCTTGACACCACAATGTTTTTCTTTGGACATTTAGATATAATCCCACATTATTCCGAGCGTAGATCACATTTGCCATGTTCGTAGGGATAAGTAAGCATGATGCCTCTCTATAGGCATTCAAATAAGATCCCACCTCACTCCAGGCGCATATTTATTTTGCCTAACTCCGGGCAAATTTCTAGGTCTCATTCGTCTCTTATGTGTTTAAACCCTTATGCCCAAGTCATAGGCTAATGGAATTATTGGGCATTTATTCTAGATGCTTGGAACAGTCATGTTCCTCAAGTCTAGTCATGGACCATAGAATTCAATTGGCAACTATCCCCTGGTATCTGCATGCATACCTTATATGAATGTAGAATGTTTAATATGTTGTTATTCATAGTGCAAGATTTAGCTAATGAGAATGAAAATTCATATATCCCTAAAAGAAATTCATTTTATATCTGTAATAACGGCGGATCATGCTTCATTACAATAGAAACAACAAAGTATGAATAAAGGCAGTTTTAAGTTAATAACGTTATAAATGCTTATTATTCTGTACCCTCGGAAGTGAAATTCCATCAACAGTCGCCAGCTTGAACATTCCATCTCCAAGCTTATGTTCGATTGCATACATACCTTCCCAAGTTAGGCCCATGTTCGTTGGACCAGTGAAGATTCATTTAAGAACAAGATCGTCATCTTGAAGGTTCAGTTTCTGACCTTTATGTCGTAATGCCAGGTTACTCGCTTCGGATGAGCAGTGGCTCTCAAATCAGCTTCGTCGCGCCTCTCATTGATCATATCAAGGGACTATAGTATGAGTTCCTCATTCATTGTGGGATCATAGTGTATCTTTCAATGAGATTGCCACTTCCAATTCAATTAGAATCACGGCTTTGATACGAAGGCCAAAGTGAATGGAGTGTGACCTTTCATGGATTTGTGTATTGTTCTATAGGCCTAAAGTGCCAACGGCAATTCATCAACCCACTTGCCTTTGGAGTTTGTCAATCAAAAAATGGAATTGATGATTTTGTTAACTGCTTCCACCTGTCTACTTGCTTGTGGATCTACTACTGCATAAAATATTTTCAATATCCATTACTTACTGTAGAAGTTTTTGAACTCTGCGCTATCGAATTGGGTCCCATTGTTGGAAATGATCATTTTCAAGATTGCAAATCGACATATTATGTTCCCGAGAACGAAGTTAATCACTTTCTTCGTGGTGATCATGGAGAGCGGTTCCACCTCAGCCCACTTTATGAAATAATCAACCACAATGATGGCATACTTTGCCCTACCCTTCGACATCAGTAGCACACCAATAATGTCAATTCCCCATATCGTAAACAACCATAGGCTGACCATTTGCGTAATCTTCGTTGGCGGGGCTGTAGGAATTTTGCCGAATCTTTAACATCGATCACACCTCCTGATGTAATCAACTACATCTCTGTTGACAATCAGCTAAAATTATCCATAGGGAAGAATAATCTTCACTAATGTTTGCCCCCAATGTGATCGCCACATGCTCCTTTGTGAACATCCGCAAGGATCCTTTTAGCTTCTTGGTTGGCGACACAATGCAGCTTCTTGGTTGGCGACACAATGCAGTAGAGAACCCTCTTCTATATAATAACCATCCTAGACAATAAACTGCGAAGCCTGGCGTAGGTGTTTTCTTCATTCACTCATTCCATCTAGAAGGTTTCCCTTCAATAAATGCTCCTTAGTCGGAGTCATCCATGAATCTTACTTAGATTCAGCCTCAAAGATCCAATTGACATCCATCTAGTCGATGCATAGAGCTGATAATACCTCCATTGAAACTAAAGCCATGAGTTGTGCATCCGTAGAGCTAGCCAGCTTGGCTAGAGAATTAGTTTTCGTGTTTTCTTCTCTAGGGATATGTGTTATTATGTAATACTCAAAATCATTGAGCAGTTCCATAACCTTATCAAATAAGGGGCTAACCTTGCCCTTTTTGCCTGGAATTTCTCCCTTGCTTGGCAGACCATCAATTGAAAGTCGCTATAAATGTGCAAGGCCATGGCACCTAATTCTTTTGCTATCTTGAGTCTCGTGATCAGTGCTTTATGTTCAACTCCATTGTTCGTTACGGTGGACTAAAGTTTTAAGGCATAACAAACTGATCGTTCCTTGGGGGTTACTAAAACTACTCTTTCCCCTAAGCAATGTTCGTTGGATTTTTTATCCAGGTATAAATTTCACTGAGCATTCCGCTCTACAGTTTCTTCTCTCTCATCATCTCGAGTAGTGAACTCGGTAATGAAATCGTCCAATATCTGGCCTTATATCACTCTCCTGGGATAATGCGATATATCATACTATCTCAATTCGATGTTCCACTTTAACAATCTCCTAAAAGTCCCAGGTCGTTGCACGACTTATATCAAGGGCTGATCAGTTGGCACCTTAATTGGAAGTAGGGATGGAGTTTCCTCGATGCAATCAACAAATAGTAGGTTAATTGTTCCAACTTTGGATAATTTCTCTCCGCTCCTGCCAATCACTTGCTAATATAGTATACCAGCCTTTGGATTTTGGTTTTTTCATATACGAGGCAACACTCAAAGCATAAATAGATACTACCAGATAAACATATAAATCTTCTCCCTCTAACAGTTTCGATAAGATAGGAAACCTTTCCAGATGATCGACTACGGCTTGAAAATCATCCTTGCAATCTTGCGACCAGGTGAAGTTCCTTTTCCCCACTTAGAGGACATCAAAGAATGGTATACAATTATCTTAGCTTTTTAGATTAATCAACTTAGCGTAGCTACTTTTTCATTTAGACTCTGTACCTCCTTTATAGTCTTTGGGGATCAACATTCACTTCAATCTTCCCTCGATTGGCCTGAATTCCCTTTAGTTCACAATAAAACCGTAGAACTTTTCTGATGCAACATCGAACGAGCACTTAAGTGGGTTGAGCTTTATCCCATATCGTCGAAGCATGCCAAACATTTTTGATAAGTCCTCTAAATGGTTCGTCAATCGGTGCGACTTTACCAACATATCATCTATACAGACTTTTATTGAACATCCAATCTGATCTCTGAACATTAAATTCACAAGTTCTGTTAGGTGGCATAGGCATTCTTCATGCTGAACGACACGGTAAGGTAATAATATAGTCCTAAGTTAGTTATAAAGGTATGTTCCTGGTCTGGAATGTGCATTGGAATTTTATTGTAGCCGTATTAAGCATCCACGAAGGAAAGAAATTCATGGCTAGTAGTTGAACCTACCAGTTGGTCGATCTTTAGTAGTGGGAAATTGTCCTTTAAGCATTCTTTATTCCAATCTGAATAGTTGATGCACATTTCCCATTTATCATTGGACCTCTTGACTAGGACCAAATTGGATACCCACTCTGGGTATAGAGCTTCACGAATGAAGCCGTTGTCTTTCAACTTATCCACCTCTTCTTTTAGCGCAGCAGATCACTTTGGACTCAAACTATGGCGCTTCTGTTTCATGGGGAGACATCTAGGGTTCACGTTTAATTATAGCACGCTATCTCCGACGATATTCCACACATGTTTCTATATGTTTAGGAAAACACATTCATGTTTGCTCGAAGAAAACCCATTAATTCCTTCCACATTTTCATGTCGAGTTATGAATCAATTTCTAGGACATGTGTAGGATCATCCTAACTAACCAGGATGCAGATTGTCAACTCGCTAGGGGCTGCCTCGCATCCTCTTGCTCTTTCCTTAGGTTCATAGCTTTATGGAACCTATTATCTTGACTGAGCCATGACTTAGGTGGTGGTTTCTATGCATCCATCGACATAACGTAGAGAGTCTTCTCTGTGTCTTTTCACACATCACTTTGCTTTTTTCACACATCACTTTATTTCACTTAGCTCAGAGACGTAGCATTCTCGTCCTAGGTTCAGATCACCTTGAATACCCATTGTTTCATTTTCCTTAGGTAACCTCATTGTTAAGCACCCAGAGCTAGGGCCATTTGGAAACTAGCAAGGGATGATCAGCCCAAAAAGGCATTACAAGATGAAAAAATAACCATCACAATGAAGGTCACAACTCACACTTGCTTATGGGTGCCTTCTCCTAAAACCACTGGTAAATCAACACACCACATAGGCTCTGTATCCTCTCTAGTAAATCCTAAACTCGAGATTTTACATGGCTTTAGATCCCGACTATCCATCATCATCTGATCATACGCTCTCTTAAATAGAATATTTACTGAAATTGCACAATCAACAAGCACTTTCTTTACTATTACTGGCCCAATCACGACCGTTGTCACTAGGGGATCAAGAGTTGGTGCTTCAATCCCATCTACATCTCAAATTTCGAGTACAATATCATCTTTTGTAGTTTTTAGTTTCTTTGCTGGAGCTCCATCTTCGATGGCAAAGCAACTCTCTTATATCGCATGTTTTAGTGAACTTCTATATCTTTCCATCTTGTTCCAACTCTTCTCAGCTGGATGAGATCCAACAGTTATCGTGTTGATCACAAGTCTTTTTCCAAGCTGTCTAGGCTTGACGCTACTAGGTCCAGCTTGGCCCCATGGGAGCAGTTATTCCTAGGGTTGAGAATTCTTTTGTCTACTATCCTATGGGGATTTCACATACTGTTAAAGCTTTGACTTCCAGAATAGATCCTTAATTAGATCTTGTAGGTGTCTGCATTCATTAAGTTATGACCATGGATCTCATGGAAGCTATAAAACTTCCTATACTTTTTCTTCCTCTCAGTCGACTCCATCAGAGCTGGCTTCTTATACTGCTCAGTATCCCTCATCGTAAGGTATATATTCTCAACTAAATTGTAAAGTGTTGTATAATCTTCGTATTTTGGACATTTCGTGAAATCAGGTTTCTTACCTCCATCACCTTAATTATTTCTCTTTCGGTTGTTACCATTATTCCCTACATTCATAGCTACATTGCCAGAACCTTCATCGGATTGCTTCACGACCACATTATTATGAATTGCTTCGGCTTGATTGGTCTGCACCGGCCTTCTTGGCAGTCGTACATGCCTCTTCCAAATGTAAGAATAGAGTCGCTTTTCTGTGTAAAAAACATCCACAGTCGGTGGGGGTTTAATTTTTAGCCTTCTTCCAAAGTCAATATCTAGATGTATCCCCTGATGAATGCCATCAATATTTTGTCTTCCTTAGCATTATTCACTTCCATCACTGCCATGTTAAACCTTCTTAAAAATTTCTTTAATGACTCCCATGTACTCTGGAAGATATTCAATAATGACATCACATCCTTCGAACGAGTAGTGTGCAAGCAAAACTATTCGACAAAACTCCTTGTCAACTGATCGAAGGACGATATGGATCTTGGAGAAAACCGAATGAACCACATCATAGCTACACCTACAAGAAAGATCGGGAAATACTTACATCTCATGGCATCCATCGTGCTTGTTATGTCCATATGCCACTCATACTTTTAAAAATGCTGCCTTGGATTTGTCGTTCCATTATAGGACCGCATTATCGACATAATGAACCTTCAGGGATACTCCTTACAAAATATTTCCTTAGCGAATGGATTCCTACTGGGAGAAGAAATCCATTCATCATTGTTTCTATATTGGTTTTCATTTAATAACTTCTTTACCATATTAGTCTAAGATTCTGGCTCAACCTGATTTACCAGTTGGCAATAATCATGGTCCCCCTGAATGTTTAGCTTTGAAAACTGTTTCGGTTAGTTCCATGATACATGGGTTCCCGTGACTTAAGGAGAATCATTCTTCCTGTTGACTTGTTTCTGCGGTTTCTATGTGGTGGATCAATGGCAATTGTCTGAAATTCGATATTCTGGCGACCAGCAACATGACCAACATCACCACCTACTTCATCAGTCAAGCCAATAGTATCTCCAATGCCTCAGTCACAACAATAGGGTTCGGTACCAATCCTTGAATATGGATCAATATCGATCCATACTCCTTTATTCTAAGTAATGTTCATCCTATGTTTTGAAGTTCTAATTTCCTTTTGCTTCATTTTATGTTTCCCATCCTTTTGTTCTTCACCAGATGATGTAGAACTGTCTTCTTTCGAATCAGCGGGCCATCAATTTCGCATGCTCCTTCTGCAAATACGGGCTAACTGGTTTATCAAGTCAAGACTTTCCTTCATCTACATCCTCAACTCATCCCGACTCTCATGCATCTCATCATTTATCTCCTTCATCATCTGGTCCATCTTAACCCTCGTTATCATATCCAATGGATTTTGAACATCAACAGTATTGGTTGAGCGATTCTTCAATATGTTGAAAATCAACATTCTCAACATTGTTAGAAGGCCTGAAGGCAATGGACTTCTCTTGTCATGGGGCAATAATTTCAATTAATCCTATGATATATTTTGTGAGAAGTTAAATAGTCATAGATTACAGGAACAAAACTGAAAGATCTACATAATGAACTAAAGTAATCTATAAGGTACAAAATCGATTCAAATAGCCTGAGATCAATATGCACTCAATGAAAACACCAAAATGTTTAGGTTGAAAGTTGGCAAAAACACCCAAAAGATTAATAGCAAAGAATAAAATGAAAAAAATAAATTGGAAACTAGGTAAATAAGAATGTACAACAATTATAATGGTTCAACTAATCAGAGTCCTACATCTACTTAAACTTTATTGAATTTTCTATTGATTTTTTACAATATTATTCTTATGGATCGATGATGATCCATGAGATTCTAGAGATAATGTAGAAATTCATTAAACAAGAAAAAAATCCTTCAAACTATGACCCTCCTCTATTTGTAGTTGCAGGTCGATGAAAATTTCTCACCCACATTCTCACGTCCTAAGGAGCCGCTCCCAAGAGATCGTGGCCGGATCACTAATATTTAGGCATCGGTACCGATCTATACTCAGGGATCGGTACCTATCTATGAGTTTGCTCTTTGGATCTTGGTTTCCCTGTTGTGGACAATTGGTTGATTTACATCTCAAATTCGGCGTTTTGATTGCATTGTTACATGCTTGAACTTGAGTGAATTCCTTGGTTCGAAGGTTGGAAATAAGTACTTGACTTATCCATCAATCATTTACGTCACTGTAGGCTAATGAACCATTCCACATAAAAAGCACTTACTAGCGAATACTCTAACCTAATCTGGCAAGAGGCACGCGACAATTTTGGGGAAGTTTTAGGGATCGGTACCAAACCCTGATCATGGTTCAGTACCAAACCAATAATTTTCTCAATTTTTGGGTCTTTGAGTTTGGTATCTTTTACGGATAGAGTGTAGTCTATATTTGAAGATTCTTGTCTAACTCATGATTTCACTCTTGGCTTTGGTTGACACCTGAGCTTGGTTGTTATCATTTTGGATTCCTACTTAGTAATTTTGTTTCTTGACCTTTCTGATTTGTCCGAATATAGCTTGGTCACAAAGCTGGATAAAAAAATTCTCAACAAAGGTACGCATATTAGAACATTTTAATATAGTGTCTGTGTATGTCATATGAAACTATCCTAACATCCTTTTATACTTATTATAAAAGATGTCATTTTCAAATATAATATTGATAATTAAATAACCTAACTAAAATGATTCTAATATGAGTACATCATCAATGATCATAAGCTTATTGCTTACTTATAGTTCTGTAAATATTTTATACCTTTATAATTCTAGAAATATTCTAATATTAGTACATTTTAATAAGTTTATTTGATTATTTACCTATGGTGTCTATATATAAAATTTAGTAAGATACTTAATATGGAATGAGAAACATGATTTGTATTCCAAATGTATTATATTATAAAAAATTATTTTATATAAAAATTATTTACATGAGCTTAAGGTATTTGATCAAAACATTTTAACTGTAAACTAATTATAGTAAAAGAAATAAATAGCTCATAATAAGTTGATGAATGGAGCTTCATTTCATGTGTTATTTTTGTGATGGCACAAATAGTGGAAGCATACCATATAACACTTATAAATGGATTCATCGGGATATGAAAGATTGGTTGATATATGTATCTCAAATGTTACTTATGAACTAATAAATGTTTTCAATATTGGCTTTATATATATAGTTTTATTTTTATAAATATTGAGAATGTTCATTGCAAAATAAATCTAGAATAATAGTATTTGTTGCATGAGCAATATAACACAGAAATACCTTAAAATTTAATGATTATTTTTGGTTAATAGACTAAGCCATATCAAAGAGGAATAATTCTTTAAATCATATGACTGTTAATTACATGCCACTGGTGAAATTTCCCTCGAGGATTAAGCGTAAATACTAAAATGAATCCACTTAGTCATTGCAATTCATATAGATATATAAAAGTGGTGTATGGAGTTCATGAAAATCTGTGTTTGAGTTGATGTTAAAACTTACAATTTGCTTACTTTTTAGGTTTTACGACAACACACTCTATAAACAAATTATTTTAGCTATCCTCTTTGTTTCTAAGATAAAATTTTCTACTATATGCATACAAATTTTCAAGTCAATCCGAGGTAATTTGGTCTTCAGTCTCATGCCTGAAAGTTGACCCCGAGATGTTTTTCAGGCCTGTATATTTTGGTTTTTTTTTCGAATTGTTGCAGACATGGCCTGATTCCATGTTTGAGATAGTGCGACTTTTTCATTTCCTAGTCGTATGAAGCGTATAATCCCCTTTAAAGGAGAAACACAAAATGCATATAAATGTTTTAATTATCAAATAATATCAAAATGAATTCACTTACATCGTTGAAATTCATCAATGAATCACCGAAGATATGAACATGTGTATTTGATACAAAAGTAGTATATCTTTGATAACTTCATAGAATGTTAAAAAAACTAGAAAAGTAATATGTTATGCAAACAAAATAGTTCGATTTAATCGATTAGGTGGTTATATTTGAAAGAGTTTCAAACATACCTAAGGACGAATAATATTCGATCTCTAAAGTCATCCCTCCCTGTGATACTTAATGATGCATCAACAAGTGATCAGATGATTGATGATGATTGATGTAGAGTTACTTCTTGTTACAAGTATATTTACTTAAAAGTTAGTATGTATGTTAAATTTAATTTCAACTAAAGCAATAGTTTATAAGCCTACATAAGATATGAGTTGACGAGAAACCTACGTAAGCCCTAGGTCAAGGAGTTGATAGGTTGTGTAAGTCGAGAGGTGGACATAAACTTCGATCATGAGGGAACTCGTGCAAACCACACCAAAGGAGTTTGGGATTTACAACAGTGGTTGACTAATTTATGTTATGGATATAAGTTTCTTAAACTCAAAGTTGAATAAGTTTCATCAAAGTATTAGATACGATCGATATCTAACATAGAAATTGATTACATAAAATGAAGTGAAATTAACAAAGCCTAAAACGGACACAACTTATTAGAACATCTAAAAGGAATTATCGCTCATTAAAGAGAAACTATTAGTTTCGTATGAATGCCTAGGAAAGAAAGTATAAGCAGTAACAATTTTCTCAATTTCCAATAGGCCATAGTGAGCATAGTCTCCAACATATGGCATGATACTAAAATCCGAAATATAATCTAAGTGCATTATCAAAATACAATTTTGATAGTTCAATCGAATGGGATATGATCCACTGGCCATGGATGTGTCTTCGAAAGGAAGACCAATGTAATTGGAATATAATAAGCAACACTGATGAGAATAACGTTATTAGTTTCAATTATTGAATTTAGCATAATGGATTCATCTGTCAACGTACTTAAGTTAATTCAGATTCTATTTGTAAAATTATTGCTTAATATAACTTTGAATTTTGGTGCATCTTTATTGAAACAAAAATTTCGAATAATGATTTAGAACGAACTGCATGCATATAATAACCAAAATGTCATGATGTTAGTTGGTGCAACAGATGAGTTTGTAAGTGTTGGGTAAGATCCAACAATTCGACAAACATCAAATTGAGAAAATATTTCGAAAAAGAAATCAAATAGTTTATTATTAGTCAAAATGCAGAGGATTCGTAAGAAAGAATATTAAGAGATACCGAATATTTCTAAAACTATAAGAAATGATGTTGGGGATTCCCTAAATGATATAATGAGACATAATATTAAAATATTTAACGTGGAGGATGTGAGATGGATTCCTTATTCATTGCAAATAGGATTTATTATATATGTTATGATATCCACTATATCATTATTTGCTTATGTAATTATTGTATACAGCGAGTATCAAATCCAAATTAAAATTGCTAAATAGTAGTTAGTAGCATATAAGATATATTTGAATTACTTTATAAGTGATATAGAATATAGCATGTCAATCATAATTTCATATTTGACCTTTAGGAGCTTTGAGTTGGAAATATTCCAAATGAGAGATGGTGGCTTATTCAATAAAAGGCCACGTACATAGCCTTGAATAGCACAACAATAAAAGCAGTATACACAAATGCAAAAAATCATAGCTGTGCTAGAGGTTATTTTAAATGTTGGGAATTCCATGTCATTATTTTGTGAAAAAAATGCCACGATATAGACGATTAAAGAACTTAGGGCACACAAGATGTCTAGAATTATACTCCAAAAGTTTTACTTGATAAGGGCAGTTTGTCAACAATGGAAAGATATTGGCTCATAAAGTTGATAGTAATACAATATAGCAAATCGATTCACTAAGGGACTAGATTAATTAGTTATGAACTGATCGGGGAAATGTGATTAAGATTCCATAATTGACCCCAAGTGCGAGTGGAAGATTGAAAAAGTTAGTGTATGCACTAAGGGAAATTACGTAATTTGTTATATATATCTAACTCTACAGTCAATCTTGTTCATAGTAACGGTGTTTGTTTTCTTTTATATACTTTGTTATATTATGATATAATTAATTTAAAGTGTATAATAAGAAAGTATTTAAATAAATTGTTATGTGATTGTAGTTGCAAACAGTAGCAATCGTGAATTAATCATCACAAAATAAATGACTATGTCTAAAATGTTATTGGTTAAAATGTTTTGAGAAAATGGTATTGACTCATTCATTGAGTCCTAAGTGCATAACGCTCTCCAAATGTAAGACAGTGTATAACTCATGCCAACTGGAGTAACCAATCGGTTGTGTACTCATAGTTATTACATAACTATGGATTGCTCATATGAGATTCATGTTGGCTTATAACAACCAGGTCAAATAGAAAATCTCAAGATGATGATTTACACAATTCACTCGACTTGAGAATAACATGGAAATTCAGTTTGTCCACTTTGATTATGGTTAAATCCTGGCATGGCGATCTATCAAGCAATTGTAGTTGGGTCTGAGTTGAAGTATTGAAAGTGAAACACTATTCAATAGAGAATTTGTCTCATCAGTTGTATGAGATTAGTATCATGATCAACTATAGTGGACTCAAATTCAAAATCTTTGGCTAAAGCAGTACGGTTAATAGTAAATGTTATTATTGAACCAAAAAAATTATTTTTGGACTAAGTTGAAAAAGGATAATATTAGTATTTTGACCAAAACCAAATTTCATAAATTCTAAAGTGATATGGTTTTAATGAAGAGAATGTGTGTAAATTATCACTACTAAATGGTAACACTTAGGAAAATGTGAAATTGGATTTTACTGAAAAGATCTGTAAGCAATGAATTTGGCCAAATTATCCCACCATGGGATAAGCTAACGTATAAATGTTAATGTTTGAATTGTTCGAGATAAATCACTGACTAAATTCACACGTTTGAGTCACATAACTGTATTTGTAAATTCTCCAAAAGAACACACGATTTAATTAATTTACAAAATGTTGTAAATTAACCAAAATAGTTGATATTTGAGAAATTCTTATTATTGTTTAATTTAGTTGATATTTTGGAGTTGTTTGGAATTATTTGATGCATATATAAAAGCTATATTTACATGCATCGATATACGAAATCAGTGTAACTTTAAACAAGTTTAAATAAAAGATAATTTATTGAAGAGATTTTTGGAAATTTTGTTTCATGCGATGGCAATCATGGCTGGCTACATAAAGAGGGAGAATAAATAAGTAATTGAAAAATTAATTTGGAACTAAAGGTTATGGTTTTAAAGAAAGAGTAGCGAAGGTTTATATTATTCCCTTAAATAAAGTCTTTTCATTCATTTCGTTATTCTATTCTCTTTTCTTCGTTTCTCCTCCCTTTCTTTTAGTTATGGTTGAAAATTTCTTAATCTTTTTCCCAAAAAAATTTAACTCTAAATCGTTGTTGATATCATCTTGTTATCTCTTTCCTTTTAGATATTAATGTGATTACATCTAAATCTACTAATATTTTCATTCCATTTTAAACACCTAAGAAAATATGAATATATTTTATATACTCGCACTTATTCTAACATTATACCTACTAAACATAAATTAAATAAATTAAATCAAAAAGTTAAATAAAATTGGATTTTGTTTAAATTAACTAGATTAGATCCAGTAAAACCCATTAGACATCGTAGTCCCACTATGATTCAAATAGTGATTTTTTTTAAAATCTACCTCTTTTACCTACTGTAGATTGGGCAAGCCTCCAAGTATAACTACTTATCATTATGGAGAAATACTGAGAGAGTTAGTGGTATGCCTTGGAGGAAATTCTATAATTTACAATAAATTATTAACTATGAAATAAAATCTCATTCGAAATAAAAGGTGTTTGTTTTCTATTTAATACTAGTCATATTATGATAAATTAATTCACTAACTAATTTAAACGTATTAAAATTGAAAATCTATAGATAATATGTTATGTGATAATAATTATAAGGAGTTGTAGTTATGAGAAAATCATCACACTATAAATAACATATTATTTTAAATATCTGTTGATAATATGTTTCGAGAAAGGATATCGATATATCCATTGGGACCAAAGTGCATAACTCTCTTCAAATGTTGTGCATTTATTACTCATGATTGCTAAAGACAACAAAAGGGTCACATACCTATAGTTATTGGATAAATAAGGAATGACTCATTCAAAAGTATCATGTTAGTTAATAAAAACTAGTTCAAATAGGAAATCTCATATGATGATGTTATAGTATTATCTCGACTCGAGAATACTATGAAACTTCAATGTGAATACTTCACTTTGATTATAGTCTAATCATGGTATGGAAACCATCGAGCGCCTATAGTTGGTTCTGAGTTGAAGCACTAGAAGTAAAGCACCGTTCAATAGAGAATTTGTCTCCTCGACTTTATGAGGTTAGCATCATGGTCAATCGTGATCAACTCAAAGTCAAAATCTCTAGGCAAAGTAGTATGGTTAATAATAAATGTTATTATTAAGCCAAGGAATTTTTTTATTGATTAACATAGTCGAATAAGGATGATAATAGAAGTTTGACCAAAACCAAATTCCATAACCCTAAAGTAATATAGTATCGACGAAGAGAATGTGTGTAAATTATTATCACTATTGTTACCATTTAAGATAAAATAAGATATGTTTTTCACCAAGGTCCGTAAGCGATGAATTTAGCCAAACTATCACACGATTAGCTAAGATGATATGAAAATGTCAATGTTTGAATTGTTAATATTAATCGCTGATTGAATTCACATCCCGACTCACACAACCCTATTGGTGAATTCTTTTGAAAACCATACAATTTAATTAATTTATAAATCTTGTAAATTAGTTAAATTAATTAATATTTGAGAAATATCGACTACTATTTAATTTTTTTTGTGTTAGGAGTTTTTTAGAATCATTTAATGCATATATTGAAGTTATATTACACGCCTCGATATATGATATTAGTGTAATTTCAATGGATTTAAGTAAAAGCTAATTGCTATAAGGGATTCTTGGAAACTTTGTATCATTTAATGGAAATCTAGGGTCAGCCACATCAAGAGAGAGGCGGGAATAATTAAAAATTGATTAGGAACTAAAAGGTTAAATTTTTAAACAAAAATAGGAAAATTTTCTATTCTTCTCTTAAAACATATTCTTTCGATTCATTTCATGATTCTATTTTCTTTTTCTTCATTCCTCCTTTACTTTTAGCCATGACTAAATTTTTCTTCATCCATTTCCAAAGAATTTCAACTCCAAATCAAATCAAAACATCAAATAAAACAAAAGGCTAGGTGGTTCATACATCTCTTGCAAAGCTGGATGCGGATTTACTTGGAGATCCGAGGAGAAATTTCAAATCAAGTTGTTACAAAGGACAAGACATTTTAGGTTCAATGCTTCTGTTTTGTTTTACTTACTCATGATGTTTGACTCTGACTAAATTCAAAGATATGTGTATATAAATTGTTGCTTATTAAATCTAATCTTGAATATCTTATGTACTGTTATTTGATTATAAATCAATCTTGTATTTGATTTAGTTTAAGGCATTCATATTTTTTTAAGATTTTAAATTATTAGTTAATGTAGATTAGTAATGTTGTAACAAAATTTATGTTGTTAACACAATATAATTCACTTATGGTTATGGATTTAATATTTAATTAACTGAATTGTGTGTGTATGTGCATGTATATTCATATGCCCCATCTTCATGCTGTCAAAAATGTAAACCAGTTTCAAATTATACCATTTAGTTCAATTAATTTTCTTCAAATTAATATATTCAATTTTACTCTACAAGAAAAACAAAATACTATTATTTTGCACTGACAAGATGCGAAATTATTATATGTGTAAGGGATATTCCTCAATAGCTATAAAAAAATGATGTTGAAAAGCCTCAACACTAGTGTTACAACTCGTTTATTAAGGTTGATGACAAGCATCTACCAAAACAATCACTATAACTAGATACATCACTTTACTAACAATATGATTTAAGCCAAATACCGTTACATGTAAAGCGCCATGGTATATACGAAACATTATGACATCCAAGGCCTAAGCCTTCAATTTCTAAATGACATCACATATCATCGCAACCTGAAACTACCGAAAATTTACTAGCAAGCTGCCTCCATATTTAAATGATCCTAGCATATAGAAAAATCACAAAAACAAGAGCTTGCCACTACCAAGAAAAAGCTTCAAAGACATAAGAAAGATACCAAAGTTTTTGACATCTAAATTTCGAGCATCAAGCCCACAATGCAAAAGATAACAGAAGCACTATAGGTGACATGGTGCAAGCACTATAGAATTACATAGATCATTGCAAACAAAATACATGAAACCATCAAGACGATGACTAGATCAAGGAAGACTATCCATCGATGTCAGTACATTGAACAACTTGAAAGGCATAGAAGCATGACCTAAATTTCCCATTGAAACATAACAGTTTCACTAAGAGGTTGACTGTAACTTCCCGCCTTTTCAATCATCGAAAGTCGACACTGAATACATCCACGGTATTCAAATGTCAAATATCCAATCGATGGAAAGGCAAATTATTAGGGTAAAAAAAGGAAAAGAACAGAGAATAGGGAAATCAGAATCTCAGAGCGAAATCGACAACATATACTATAACAACGATAATAAAAACTTTCACTCCAAAATACAGAGTACATTGGTGTTTAAAAAAAACCTTATCAGCTAGACAGTTATAAAATTCTGATCTTATAATTGCTGATAGGAATACCATACAATACAGCGGAAAATAAAACACTACAAATAGGTGAACATCCAGCTCTTCTCCAATAACTCCATATCACCAAAACTAACCTGGGTAAAACTCCGTCTGACCCGAGCACTATAGTAAAATAACACTCGGGTCGGTTTGGATAGCCAGCGTAAGAAAACTTAGGTAATATGATGAACATATAAAATTTCTGTGAGACCACGCTGCTAACACGGAACGGGATTTCACCTTACAGGATTAACATCCATAAATGAAGAAATGGGAAACAAATCAAACAACAATCCAATCAAGAAAAAATAGAAATAAACGATAGAAACAATTCAAATAAAAAGGGTGGGTGCTAATAAGAACAAATCCATATTGAATGAATGGGCATAAACAATATCAAAATTCCAAACTTGAAAGAATGCTCACAAATAATTGAACATAGAAAAGAGCACAAGGCAGTTCTCCATGCAATTAAGGAAACAATTTAAAGATTTGAATTAACAAGGAAAAAGAGAAGTTTTTCCAACAATGACTATGAGGGTGCGCTCTCCTTAAAGAAAGTATACCTCTAGATATATACTCGAGAACTTCGATGGCTCTTGGAAACCTCCAAGCTGGCCCCCGCCAACTGTTACCGAGTATCCGAGTATTTCACATCTCAATGCGCAACACCGAATCCAATTTAGAGTGGATGTGAAAATATCCTAATGGGAGCAACCCTATATAGCTTGACACCAACTCGCTCTTTGGCTTTAGTCATTTCCAATAAAGGGTAACAAGCTCAAATGAGCAACGCATCATCTTAGAGTGACTAAATATAATGAAGGAAGCAGAATCAAAGTCGATAGTCGATAAATTAACTATCAGAAATGATATGATGGTGGTTTTCACTTGCGCTTGATTTTCATTCACAATACTTTTAAATACACTTTAAAAATACTCTTTAAAATAATCTTTTAAGGGGCAATTTTTTTTTCTAAGTGTATTAAAACCAAAATCAAAACAAATGTCAAAACATTGTTATTATAAACCCAAAACAATTTACACTTACTTTTATTTGAAACAACTCTTTTTACAAGATTTATTTATTTATAAACCATTAGTTATAAATTTTAAAACAATATTTACTATCCCAAAAGATAATAAATCAATTAGATTACTTTTATAAGTTTTAAAACAAAGATTAATCATCTTGAAGGATAATCTATATAACCTTTTACAATTTTTAAAACCACAATAATTTTCCAAACAAAATAAATTAAACTAAAAATCCCTTTTTTAAAGTTAATCCAATGTTAGTTATCTCATAAGATAATTAATCACATTTATATTCTATCATAATTTAAAAGAACAATATTATTTATTCCGAAAGATAATAAATTAAATTTATAATCTCTTTTAATAAATTGATCGATTATCTTTATTTAAATAGTTAATTATTTCTAAAACACTTTTACTTAACCAATAAATTAACTTTAACAAAATAAATGAGTTAATTCACTTCGAAACACTTTCCTTAAATAATTTAATCACTTTTATTAAATCAATTGATTAAATTAAATACCTTTTATTACATTAATTAATTAATTTTAATATCACAAGTTAAAATGATTGATTACATTCAAATATCTTAATTTAACGAGTACTCAAATTTCACATATCATTACTTAAAATGATCAACTAAACTCAAATATTAATAATTAAAATGATAAATTAGACTTAAACATTGTTATTTAATTGATTTATTTAAAACAACGTTAATTAAAATGATTTATTAATTTCAAATATCTTCAATTAAAATAATTAATTAAATTTAAACATCTTTAGTTAAAATGATTTATTAACCTAAAACGTCATTATTTAAATTAATTAAATTCAGATATCATTAATTAAAATGGTTAATTAATTTTAAACATAATTAATTAAAGAAATTTATTAAATTTAAATACACATTAACTAAAATGATTAATTAAATTAAAATATCATTAACTAGAATGATTAATGAATTTTAAACATCTAATTTTGTGAAAACACAAGCTCAAGTTAACATACACAAAGGGTTTAGGAGATGATATTCAATAATTAACGATATAGTGAAAATTGCTATAACGACACTTAAACAGTTTAAAAAAAATATCACAATTAATTACAACTAAACATTAATATAAGCAGCATATGGAAATATATAACAATTATTGGTGAGAAAACCCTTAGGGTCTCTCTATAGATATTCCCTGCAAAACAGTGCTTACGGACAATATATATAATCATATAGGTTCACAGAAATTAAGTTAATACGTCGTCCATTTTCGAAAATGGGATTTTAACCAAACAATTAGTCAAACAACAATAACAATATCTAAACTATTAATTAAGCATTCAACAATAAATCTATAGCATCACGGATATTATACGGCTAATTTAAAAGTGAGTAAACTCACAGAAATTCCAATTATGGCCAAAGCACTCCGATTTGAACTAAAATCGAATGGATGTTTGATTTTAGCTTGAAATTCTACAAGTTTCAATCTCTATCAATCGAATTCCATAACATAGACATCGATTCCACGATTACAACGCAATTCATTACGCTTGAATCTGACCTCGAATAAACAAGTTACGAGTTAATGAACATTTAACCAATTAACAAATTAAATGAATTTATTAATTAATATTAATTATAACCTTAATCATTCTCTTATCGCCTAGGTCGCCCAAAAACAACCTTCGATCATCCCTGTTTTTCCATACCGTGGGCCATCACGACTGCCGCTCCATCACCAGAGGAACCACAGGCCATGCCAAACACACTAAAACCAAGCTCACCCTACAACTCCACCTGCAGCTTAAGAACAAGCTTCGCGAATCCAATGTCGTTTAACTCTTCGACGGCACCGCTATGTGCCGCCATTCACCACCACTCCACCTTTAATTGAAAGCTCTCGCCTCCCCCAACCTATCGATGCTAGCCACGACTTCACTCACTGTCGTTCGCCAGAAAACATCCAAAATCTACTCCACCATCACACTTGATTTCCAGCCATTAATGATCATCATAAACCAATCTCACCGGTTAATCACCTTGTCTCCCCAAGCTTTACACTTCCTTAGTTAAGCCCACTACCTAAAAATGACCGCAACATTATGAATCCTCTCTGTCGTTGGATAAAGAAATTAAAAATGGCGGCCAATATTTATCTTAGGATTTGGCCAAAAAGAATTGAGATAAGATCCTTATATAGGCATACCCTGACACTATTCATGCTCTAAAATTTACGAACTCTAATCAAGGCATGCTCACTGACGTTCCTAGCTAATTACCATTATTTCGAACTTAATGGAACTATTTTCGAGAGCTAATTCTACCGTTAACAGGTGTTAGATTTATAAATCAAATCATAATTTTTACTTCTCTAAAATTAACCATTACGCATTTCAAGCATGCTAGATCACATATTATGTCTGATCTTCATGAAACTTGTCATGTAAAACAATTTATTATTTCGGTTCTAATGACACTAGTTTCGTCAAAATCCGAAATAGTGCCTCGAATTGATAATTTCACACATTTAAATATTATTTTACATTTTTGATCCAAAATCAATATTTATTTGACCTACTTGTTTTTGTAAATAAATTAACATATTCAATTCACCAATATTATTTATTATTTAAAAGAACTTAAATAAAATTATTGAATCCAAATATAACTCACAAATCCAAATATTAAGCATTCCATATATTTGAATATAAGTTATTAATTTAAAAAATCAAATTATTTAAAATTAATTATATATTTAAAATTCAATGATCAAAATTTTGGGTAATTGCGCAGACCACCTGTTGCATCACAATCATCATGGCTCCCTTAGAGATAGCAAAAAAATGGCAAGGTATATCTCTTTAGAAGCTAAGCACCAATGACCAGAAATTAAAGGAAACCAAACTTGAATTAAAGCTTACGATAGGTGCTATATTCACTTGACAACAACGAACTCTAGACTATTCTAAGAAGAATATTCTAATCTAAGCCAAAAAGTGCAGCCAAGTGTTTAGAACGACTGGAGAGGTACGGATTCACTACTTCAGATATTTAACCTTCAAACCCACTAAGGATTTAACATCCCATGAATGAAGTACGGGGACAAATAAGCTATAGTAGCCCAAAACATTAAGTCATAAAAAAGCGCCCCATATTGAGACTCGAGGTGTGGAGTAGATAGGCATAACAACAACAATGGATCTAGGGTAAGGAAAAGAGGAGAAGAGATGAGCACGAAAGATTTAGGGTCTAAAAGGACAAGATACAGGTGCAAAAAAATAAAAAAAGGGTGGCTGAAGAGATAAGCCCTAGTCGCACTTAATGCTTCGCCCTTTTTGTAAAATTTAACAAAAATTGTATATATTCAATGTTTATTGTTTAGTCAGTATATGCATTTGAAAGTAAAATTATTAAATTAGTATATACACATGTGTGTGTTTGTGTATACTTGCAATGTTTTAAAATTAATCATGTTAATCGAAGCTAGATAATTGTGTTAATACTTTGTAATAATTATGTGTTCATGTTGAATGTGTGTTTTCAGATCTGTAATTTTAAAACCTAAAATAATTTTGTTATGACTAAGCATGGAATTATTTCCATATAGATATTGTATCTATTATTGATTGTTATCTGCAAAAGAGGAAATCTAAAATATTAGCTTATTCTATTTTCTATTTAATTCTGATTTGATTAGGTCAAGATTTGATGTAAAATTTATTTCTATCTTCACTTTTGCATTAAGCATTTTCTTAATTTGAAATTGTCTAATTTTATTACGCAAATTTCTTTCCATGTATGTGTTTATGTATAAGTGGCAACACAAATATCACACATACACAGATATATGTATGTATGTATGCATGTATAAACTATATATATGGTACTATAAATATCACTGTTGGACTCGAACCAGTCGAAAGCGGGTGAAATAGGTAGATTTCAACAAAAAAAATTGGATTTGTTCGGCCATTGAAGTCTAAAGGGTGAATTAGATCCAATCTAATTATTATTTTCAAATAAAATCCTATATGATTTAATATTTTTGATTTAATTAATTGATATATTTAATTAAAGATATTATTATACAATTTATGAGTACATCGATATATATGTATATAACATAACAATGCAACTTAGTATATGATTTACATGGCTAAAATGTATACAAAGCTAAATGCTTAGATTTACATTTACTATACATATACTTGGATAGCTGTAATAATACATACAATATAAATTTGACTAAGTATTTAATTTCTAATTTAGAGTTTTAAATGTCTAAACGTGATTCGGTAAATAAGATCCTAATTTAAAGCCAGATTGGGATTTAAAATTCATATTTCAACTATAATAATTTTTATATAGCAATATTCTAAATAATATAAATATTTATAAATTTAAATTTAATATATATATATATATTAAAATATTTCTATAAACTATAAACTGATTAAATAATATATACATAAAGTAGATGTTTATATATAGTGTAAATATGTTTATTTAAATACACACAAATACATACATACATACATACAATATAATATGATATATATGTATATTTGCATATATACAAATCAACCAAAATTAAAATTTTACTTTTATTTTAAAAGAGAAAGTAAAAAAATTATTACTTAAACCATACATGTTTCAAATAAAGTATTAATCTAATATATACATATAAGATTGGTGTAGCTCCTGCTGTTCTTGATTATGGAATAGCTCCCCATGAATCTTTATGAGTTTCTACATCTAGCTTAGCTATAATGTCATATGTGCAAACTACCTACATGTTATTGATTTAAGCACTGCTAGCATTAATAAGACGGGCTGCTAATAAGGGTACTCAATGCTAAAATTCTTGGTCTGCTTTATTCACTAGCATGACTAAGAATGCTGGCTGGTATACATCTAAATGCTTCAAAATATCTGGTAGTGTTGATGATGTTCTTGTTCCTCCTTACGAAGTTGTTTCTACGAGAGTTGAGTTTTGGAAAAACACATTAGTATATTTCTTTTTAGACGATAGTTTTCCATATAGTGTTGTAAAGAAATTTTTATCTAATCATTGGAAACTTAGGGGATCTCTTAAAATGCACTATGATAAGGATATGTATTTATTTTATTTTGGTAGTGATGAAGAGCGACGTGTGGTTTTGGAATTAAACCCTTGTGTAATAAGTGGCAAAGTGTTTATAATCACTCATTGGATCCCCTCTGTTGATCTTCTTATGAGCATGTAATGCCCATTCCAGTTTTGGGCTAAGTTTACTTGTATCCCTTCTTCTCTTTAGTCTCCTGAAGGCCCAGATTGGTTAGCTAGTAATATTGGAGAATTGATTTGTTTTAATGAGAAAATTAAGCAAAGAGATCGTCTCGAGTTTGCTAGAGTTTTGATTGAGATCACTCCCAATAGGCCTCTTTGTTCACAGTTAACTATTGCTATTAGTGGCGACGGATCTGCCACTATTTTAGCATCTTATCTATGTCAACCTCTGAACTGTTCTCATTGTTACTTCTTTGGTCATACTACAACCTCCTATATCTACCTTCCAGAATTGGAAGATCTTGATCCTATCCCGAAAACGTTCCATTTTAGAAACCCCCATCCAGGAAATGAAGACCCAAAAATGTTCCTACCTTTGTGATTCCTTCTTCTTCAACCCCTCCGCACCCTCCCCCTGCTTCTCCATCCCCGCCTCCTCCCGCTTCTGCTATACCCCATTCTTCAAAACTAGCTAAGCTTGACACCTTCCGAGCCACCGCCTTCTCTCATGATATTTCGCCCAATGCTAAATTCTCTGCTAGGCCTTTATCTTCTGTTGTCACTTCTCCTGGTTCGATCAAGCACCTAACCAATGAAGATGATCTTGACTACGGAATTGAGTATGGAATCCACAATCTATTCCCATCATAGGTTGTCACCTTGTATGGCATCTTTGTTCTTTTCTTTTGTTATTTTATTTCGTGCAAATTGTTGTTCTGGTCATTCTGTTTGTGTGATATATAGTTGCTCTAGTACTTCAACCAAGCACCTATATAGCATTGATAAAAAGTGGACAGGCCGCTAAAAAACCGATTGCCTTTCAATATACGCACGTGCATATAAGATATATATAGACGCACACACATATAATATATATATATATATATATATATATATCGAACAAAATAAATTTGGTAATTTTTTTATATTATCGAAAATAATTTGACGAAAGAAAAAAATATCTACATATATTAACAAATCATTTAAAACATAAATAGTGTTTAAAATAAATAAACAATAATTTATATACATTTGAATTTATTTTAAAAGAAGAAATTTTGTTTCCTCAGCCAAAAAAATATGCGAATAATTCTTATTATCAATAACATATCATGATGTGAAAATAGACAATGTAGATCAATGTCAAAAATAAATAGATGTAACTTAACAGATAATGATATACACACACACACATACATACATATACAGTTATGTATATGGTATGTGTAAACATGTGTATGTGCAGATATATAAATATAAATATGTGTGTGTGTGTATGTATGTAAGGTGATATATGACATATAACACATTAAAATCATTATATAAAATGAATAGAATTTTACCTAAAAAGCTTTACCTCTGATTCACACCTAGATCTAGATAGTTTCCTTGATCTATCAAATCCACACTCTTTACAACTAATATGGAGATGAAATGGAGTTAGGAGTGAGTGGGGTTTTGGGTAAATGATAGCGGCTAAAAGGAATGAATTGAAGGGTAAAAGAGAACTAAAAACATGGCGTTATGCTTCCTTTATAGTGGGAGTTTGATCAAATTATCCAGCCCAAAGCCCTCCCATACCAAGCCAACGTTTGAGCTTTGCCCTCTTCCTCATTTTACCTGCCATAGCTGGGCACCTAAATGGACCAAAAGCCATCTAAAACCATTAGTAAGTTATATTATTTAAGTTCACTTTAAATCCTTATCAATATCATATATCAATATGCACATATATAACTTTTATATATGCACCAAATAAAACTCTAATAGCACCTGAACAATTTTAGAGTTAGCTTTATTTTGCCAAACATACCCCCATATAATAAATACTATAATAATTATTATTTCATGGATAATAATTAATTTAATTAATTTATATCCATTAAAGATAAATTAAATCTAGTGGTGTTTTGGAGACGGAATAGATTCGGTTGTGTGACTCATATGTGTGAATTTAGCTAGTGATTAATATATGAATACTTCTACTAATATTCACACGTCACCTTCAGTAATTGTGTGATGGTTTGTCTTAATTCATCTCTTACAAATCTCATTGATACAATCCAATTTTACAAATTCAATGGTACCTTTTAGTAATAATAATTTACACTAGTTGTCTTCATCAACGCTGTATCACTTTAGAACTTATAGATTTTGGTTTTGTTCAAAATTTCAATATCGTCCATATTCCAATGGTTAATCCATAAAAAATGTAACAACCCGGAATTTTTGACAGTATATTTTAATAATTATTTAATCTAATTTAAATTAAATACAAGCCTTTCAATTTTTAAAACTGATGAGATCTTTGATATTTAACAGTTACATGTTTTATAAAAGAAAATTTTGATTTGAAAATTTAAAATAGAATGCTTCAAAACCCTTTAAAACAAAATCTGTCTTATTCAATAAAATCAAATCAAAGATTCAATATTTTATTATTTGATAATTTATAGGGATACAATTGTAGTTTTTAAAATGATAAGTTTAAAAATAAACAAACATAGTAATATTAAACATAAACACATAAGTATAAAACAATATAAATAATTATAAACATAAACATACAAAACTAGTATAAAACATAATCATAAATATTAGAACGTAACTAAAGAGATAAATGTACAAATACAAATTATAACTTGAAGTATAAACATGCAAGTATATGATATAGATCAATGTTTGAAAATTTAATTAACAAATAGAATACAACTAATATGCTAACAATAACTTTTAAGCAAACATATCAGAAAGTTTGAGAAATATAACCTGTATATACAAATGAATAATGCAAAGAAAACAAGACAAGTTATATATAGTTGTACTCAACAAATAAAAATCAAAATCAGGCTACACTCAAAATAACAAACATATGTATAAATGAGCAAGCTTCTACAATAAGACAAGGAAATATATAGCTAAATATACTTACAAAGTCAAGTTGAACAAACCTGTAAGAAAGAAAGGAAAAACATATAGTACAAGATGATAAATTACACAAGACAAAATCAATAAATGTAGCCACATTTTTCATCTTTTCAGCCACCATCTTGTTGAGAAAAAAATCTCTGGTCGACCTTCTGAAATGTTTTTAGTTCAAACAAAAATCTTACATCAAATCTTACAGCCTGCATTTTTTTTATATATATCATAGCTTGTATCTTCTTTCGTTCATCAATTCAAAACTAAGTTTATTAAAAAAAAAAAGAAGATAAACATCTTATTTTACAAACTCAAGCAAAATTCAACATCAAGGAAAAACAGATTCTCAGGAATTCAAGACCGCAGCTTCAACACAACACATCAATTCTGTTCAACAGTTTTAGGTGAGTAAACTTATTTTTTCCCGATCTAAAATTTGTATATTTATCTTACAAAGATATGTGCTTTGATATCTGCTTGACTATTTAAACTTGAGTACTTCCTGTTAACTGTAATATATGAAGTGTTCTTCAGGAATTATGAATATCTGAACAAGTAAGCAAAGAGGTTTGTAAACATTTCTTATATAAATGTCTTGAACTTGGTATATTTGCTAAATTCAAGTGATTATCTGAAATTATGGGCATGCAACCTAGTTTGAAGCTTTACAGTATTTTATAAATACCGTTATTTTCAGTTACAAGTAAAATAATTAAAAAGGACCAAAATTCAAATGTTTAAATTTGTAAATTCAATAGCATATTTAGATTTCATACGCATAATTATGATTTTTAACATAAAAATTATGATTTTTAAGCAAGGGTATGAAGAGCAGTTTTAAAATGAAACTAAAATGCATTTTCGTCAAAGTTGGATGATTGAGTTGATTTTAATTTCTGTAAATTGATATGAAGCAAGTTTGTAATCCATTTAACCCAAGAAAAATGCTGGAAAAATTATTCAATGAATGGATTTTGGGTTTGGATCTAAAATAGGGTTTAAGCTCATATTTTCAACGCTCTGTAAAACAAATTGTTTTCGGCATCATAGGGCAACCGAGTGGAACGCGATTTTAGGTGGAGTTAGGGGGGATGTGAGCGAAGTTCTGGTGGAGTTCCATCACCTCCGGGGATGGATGGTGGCCGCACTAAGGAATTGTCGGTGGTGTTTGTTGTCGCATGTTAAAATCTGGGTTTTGTTTTCGTTGTTAGAGACGATTTGTGGTTTGTGGGGGCTGTTGCGAGTCGCCGGAGGCGAAGCGCACCACCGTGCACGTGCACGGTGGCGTGAGCGTGTCAGTGAGGTCGTAGGTGGCTTCGTATCGAGTGATACTCGAGTGGGTACTCGAGTAAAGGGGTCGGTTAGCTCGAGTTAGGACTGCGTTTGCGTGAGTGGCTACTGCAATTCGATTTATACTTTAAAAAAAATGAGAAGAAGGAGAAGAAACAGGGAAAGGGAGAAGTAGGGGAAAAGGGAGAGAGAAAGACGCGGGAAGCACGGGAGGGAACTCGAGACCGACTCGGGTAAAAGAAGGTGTTGTCTCAGGTTTTTATTTTCCAATTGAACATGCATAATTTTGTTTAGTATTTTTATAACTAAGTAACTAAATAATTAGTTAGTTAGGCTAATCTTTGTTTTAAAAGCTTAATAAGATAAGTATGTAAAGATAGGTGATTAATAATAAGTAATTAGGATGTTAATTAATTTATACTTGAGATTTTAAATTGATAAGTTTAAATTAATTTTGTAATTTAAAAATTTATCATATGTTCAATCAATTTAAAATTTAAGAACGTTAGCTAATTACTTGAAGTTAATTAATGGAAATTAACTTAAGTGATTAATCAGGAATTATACTTTAATTAAATTGATAATTGATTTATTAATGTAATTGGTGATAATTAAATAAGTAATTCATGTTTAATAAGTAAGTTATTAATTAACAATTAAAATAAATTAATTAACTAAGTAATTAAGTAATAATTGATGAATAAAAGTTAATTAATTAAACAATTACTTAAAGATTAGATGATTAATAAATTAATAATTAATGATTAACTAATTAATTAATTGATCATTAATAAGTTAATTAAACAGTAATTAATTAAACAGAATAAAGTAGTTTATTCTTGAGCAATAAATTAAGTAAAGTTAACCAAACTGTTTGGTATGCATTGATAATTCTGTTTGATTGACTTTGATATCTGTTGATGATATTTCTGTGATATGTTGTGATATATTATAGATACCTGTGATAACTGTGTATGATTTATCTGTTATATTTGTTATGTGAATCCTTAATATTTAATTGAACTGTTAAGTTAAATAGACAACTTGGCCCTTAAAATGGCGTTTGGATTTCGATGAGACCGGGATCAGAAGAATCAATTTTGATTCTCCGAAAACCACATCGATCCAAATTAAAAGATAGGTCGTGACTTATCAAATGGTGATCGAGATGGTGTTTCAGAATGCAAGGGTTATCGTCGTTAACTCTGAGGGCGATTCCAAAATGAGTGTAACGAGATAATGCCTTCGGTTTCGTTCGAACCCGGAACGAACTTGTATGGATTGAATGCTTTCAACACATCATCAGGCGGATGATGAGAATTCTAAGAATATGTTCAATAAAGGTAATCGTAGCCTCAAGCCTCATCAACCGGGAATGGCTAAGACAGGGGAGATGCAGTAAGGTTAGGTGGGTCATGCCCAAGCAGGACAAGATATTACCCTGTCTAGATGCCCCTTTTATTTCGGCTGTGTGAGCAGTTGTTGGCCACAACTGCGGGGTTATCTTGTTCGGGATTGTTCAGTAAGGAATGGTTCTGGCCTTGTATTGTAGGGGGTCGGGAGTGATCCTCGGTACGGTGATCTAGGCCCCGTACTGTGACGGGCGGTACCCCAGTAGCCCTGCCATTGTTGGAAGCACATTTTCCCTACGAGACCCTATGGTTTTGATTTGTTTTACCCACTTTCATGGCTAGTAGCTGGAATTTAATGAATGTAACAATTTCGGCTATTTTCTATTTACTTGAAAACCCTAGACACTATTATAATATCACTGAATTTCCTATAAAATGTTTTGGTTAGCGTAAGTTAAAAATTTACCCGTATTTATTTGTGGGTAGTCTTACGTGATACCTTTATTTTCAAATGATTTTCAAAGTTAAGCAATTTTAACATGTTTATTCATACCAGACCCATGTCTGACCCAGAGTTTATATTTTATTTTTCATAAACTCTTGGGTACTCAAATTTTTATGAGTAGCCAAGTGATAGGTATTTGGGAGGTTGATTTTCTGGAGAAGCTATTTTGGGAAGAAGACCAGACGTATGTATTTATATATGTAGTCCGTTGTGTAGTTAGTGTGTGCTGTATTTTGGATGTATGTATGGGCATATATGTATATGTCAGTCCTGTTATATGATATTGTATGACTCTGATGTGTGGATTATAGAGAATTGAACAAAGTGACTATCCGTAATAAATATCCTCTTCCTCGCATCGATGATCTTTTTGACCAGTTGCATGGTGCTTCTATCTTTTTTCAATTGGATCTAGCTTCAGGTTTCCATCAGTTGAGGGTAGCTGAAGACAGTATTCCCTTGACTGCATTTAGGGGACCGAATTATTTCTATGAGTGGTTGGTTATGCCGTTCGGATTAACCAACGCTCCTGCCTACTTCGTTGACCTCATGAATCGAGTCTTTAGGGATGTGTTGAATAAGTTTGTGCTGGTATTCATTGATGATATCTTGGTCTATTCCAAATCCGAAGAAGAGCACAGGGAGCATTTGAGGATTGTATTGGAGACTCTGAGGAAGCATGTGCTGAAGGCGAAGTTTTCGAAGTGCCATTTCTGAAAATCGGAGGTTAAATTTTTAGGGCACATTGTTTCTGGTGAAGGCATTTCTGTAGACCCAGCGAAAGTTGAAACTATTCTGGAATGGAAACAGCCAGAAACACCGACGGAAGTTCGCAGTTTTCTAGGATTGGCTGGCTACTACAGGAATTTTATCAGGGATTATTCCAAGATTTCTTCACATCTGACTAAGCTGACCAGGAAGGGAGCTAAATTCAAATGGACACCCCAATGCGAACAAGCTTTTTAGGAATTGAAGCCAAGGCTTACTAGTGCACCAGTACTTGCTATTCCGGATGGGAAAAGCAAATTCGAGGTTTACACTGATGCTTGTATAGTGGGTTTGGGAGCTGTTCTGATGCAGAACGGAAGGGTTATTACGTATGCTAGTCGACAGCTGAAGCCTCACGAGAAAAACTACGCTACGCATGATCTTGAACTGCTAGCCATTGTTTTTGCTTTGAAAATTTGGAGACATTATCTTTTGGGAGAGAAATTCGAATTGTTCACGGATCACAAACCGTTGAAATATCTATTCTCTCAAAAAGATCTAAATCTGAGGCAGCAGCGGTGGGTTGAATTTCTAGCATCCTATGATTTGGATATTCTGTACACTTCAGGGAAAGCGAATGTCGTAGATGATGCTCTCAGTAGGAACGCGGTTCTTTCTCTTCTGAATGTGGTTCCATCTCTTATTGAAAGGATCTCAAGCAAGCAAGAATCTGATAAGATGTTGAGGAGGATCATTAAAAGAGTCAGGAAAGGTCAGTGTCCCAGTTTTGAAATTGATGACCAAGGAACACTAAGGATTAACGGGAGAATCTGTGTCCCGAATGATAAGGAGTTGAGGCAGGAAGTGTTGTCTGAAAGTCGTCGCTCCAAATTGAGTATTCATCCGGGAATTTAGAAGATGTACAAGGACATGAGGAGAGTCTTTTGGTGGAAGGGCATGAAGGAAGATGTAGCTGCTTTTGTGAACGGTTGTGCCATCTGCTAACAAGTTAAAGGTGATCAACAGAAATCTGTCGGGTTATTGCAACCTTTAGAAATTCCGAATTGGAAATGGAAAATGATCTCGATGGATTTTATCGATGGTTTTCCTAGAACCAGGAAAGGGAATGATGGTATATGGGTTATTGTGGATCGTTTAACTAAGAGTGCCCATTTTATACCAGTTAAGGCAACCCGCACTACAGTTTCTTTGGCAGAAATTTTCTTGAAGGAGATAGTTCGATTGCATGGTGTTCCAGTCAGCATAGTAAGTGACCGTGATCCTATTTTCACCAGCAAATTTTGGGAAGCTCTGCAATCAGCAATGGGAACGAATTTGAGATTGAGTACAGCCTATCATCCTCAAACGGACGGACGGACAGAGAGGCTTAATCGTATTCTTGAGGATATGCTATGGGCTTGTGTTTTAGATTTTGGAGGATCTTGGGAGGACCGTCTACATTTAGTGGAATTCTCATATAATAATAGTTATCAAGCAAGTATTAAGATGGCTCCTTATGAAGCTTTATACGGAAGACCGTGTAGATCCCAGCTTGTTGGATTGAATCGAAGGATCGTCTTGTGCTCGGGCCCGATCTTATGCGAGAGGCTTCTGTGAAGGTTGAGCTTATCAAGAAAAGGATGAAAGCTGCTCAAGATCGTCAGAAGAAATATGCTGATAGAAGACGTAGGCCATTGGAATTTGAGATCGGAGACTTGGTTTTTGTTAAAGTCCCAATTAAAGGTGCTATAAGATTGGGAGAAACGGGAAAACTTGCTCCGAGATACATTGGACCATTTCGAGTGTTGGAAAGAATTGGAGATGTGGCCTACAGGATTGAATTGCCAGAGCGGATGTCTGGGATTCATAATGTGTTTCATGTGTCACATTTGAGGAAATTTGTACATGATCCCTCACTGGTTGTAGAACCGGTAATTCAAGAAGATTTGGAAGTGGAACCCAATTTAATTGTGGTCAGAAATCCAGTTCGGATTGTGGATCAAGACGAGAAGCAACTCAGGAACAAAGTGGTGAAACTCGTCAAGGTGCAATGGAGTGAGGATCCCAGAGATTGTACCTGGGAGACTCTCGATAGTTTTAGGAATGCTTATCCGGATTTATGTTCGGATAACTAGTGATGTTTGTTAGAATAGACTGTTTGTTTGTTTGCTATTGTATGAATGATATGTATGTTTGGATTGTTAATATAAAGGCTTTTGAATTAACTGTTGTTTTAAATTTCGGGGACGAAATTCTTTTAAGGGGGGAGGAATGTAACAACCCAGAATTTTTGACAGTATATTTTAATAAATATTTAATCTAATTTAAATTAAATACAAGCCTTTCAATTTTTTAAACTGATGAGATCTTTGATATTTAACCGTTATATGTTTTATAAAAGAAAATTTTGATTTGAAAATTTAAAATAGAATGCTTCAAAACCCGTTAAAACAAAATCTGTCTTATTCAATAATATCAAATCAAAGATTCAATATTTTATTATTTGATAATTTATAGGGATACAATTGTAGTTTTTAAAATGATAAGTTTAAAAATAAACAAACATAGTAATATTAAACATAAACACATAAGTATAAAACAATATAAATAATTATAAACATAAACATACAAAACTAGTATAAAACATAATCATAAATATTAGAACGTAACTAAAGAGATAAATGTACAAATACAAATTATAACTTGAAGTATAAACATGCAAGTATATGATATAGATCAATGTTTGAAAATTTAATTAACAAATAGAATACAACTAATATGCTAACAATAACTTTTAAGCAAACATATCAGAAAATTTGAGAAATATAACCTGTATATACAAATGAATAATGCAAAGAAAACAAGACAAGTTATATATAGTTGTACTCAACAAATAAAAATTAAAATCAGGCTACACTCAAAATAACAAACATATGTATAAATGTGCAAGCTTCTACAGTAAGACAAGGAAATATACAGCTAAATATACTTACAAAGTCAAGTTGAACAAACCTGTAAGAAAGAAAGGAAAAACATATAGTACAAGATGATAAATTACACAAGACAAAATCAATAAATGTAGCCACATTTTTCATCTTTTCAGCCACCATCTTGTTGAGAAAAAAATCTCTGGCCGACCTTCTGAAATGTTTTTAGTTCAAACAAAAATCTTACATCAAATCTTACAGCCTGCATTTTTTTTTATATATATCATAGCTTGTATCTTCTTTCGTTCATCAATTCAAAACTGAGTTTATTAATATAAAAAAAAAGATAAACATCTTATTTTACAAACTCAAGCAAAATTCAACATCAAAGCAAAACAGATTCTTAGGAACTCAAGACTGCAGCTTCAACACAACACATCAATTCTGTTCAACAGTTTTAGGTGAGTAAACTTATTTTTTCCCAATCTAAAATTTGTATATTTATCTTACAAAGATATGTGCTTTGATATCTGCTTGACTATTTAAACTTGAGTACTTCCTGTTAACTGTAATATATGAAGTGTTCTTCAGGAATTATGAATATCTGAACAAGTAAGCAAAGAGGTTTGTAAACATTTCTTATATAAATGTCTTGAACTTGGTATATTTGCTAAATTCAAGTGATTATCTGAAATTATGGGCATGCAACCTAGTTTGAAGCTTTACAGTATTTTATAAATACCGTTATTTTCAGTTACAGGTAAAATAATTAAAAAGGACCAAAATTCAAATGTTTAAATTTGTAAATTCAATAGCATATTTAGATTTCATACGCATAATTATGATTTTTAACATAAAAATTATGATTTTTAAGCAAGGGTATGAAGAGCAGTTTTAAAATGAAACTAAAATGGATTTTCGTCAAATTTGGATGATTGAGTTGATTTTAATTTCTGTAAATTGATATGAAGCAAGTTTGTAATCCATTTAACCCAAGAAAAATGCTGGAAAAATTATTCAATGAATGGATTTTGGGTTTGGATCTAAAATAGGGTTTAAGCTCATATTTTCAATGCTCTGTAAAACAAATTATTTTCGGCATCATAGGGCAACCGAGAGGAAAGCGATTTTAGGTGGAGTTAGGAGGGGATGTGAGCGATGTTCTGGTGGAGTTCCATCACCTCCGGTGATGGATGGTGGCCGCACTAAGGAATTATCGGTGGTGTTTGTTGTCGCATGTTCGAGCATCAGGTCAATTTTTGTTTTCAACTTGTAATTGAAAATCTGGGTTTTGTTTTCATTGTTAGAGACGATTTGTGATTTGTGGGGGCTTTCGCGAGTCGCCGGAGGCGAAGCGCACCACCGTGCACGTGCACGGTGGCGTGAGCGTGTCAGTGAGGTCGTGGGTGGCTTCGTATCGAGTGATACTCGAGTGGGTACTCAAGTAAAGGGGTCGGTTAGCTCGAGTTAGGACCGCGTTTGCGTGAATGGCTACTGCAATTCGATTTATACTTTAAAAAAAATGAGAAGAAGGAGAAGAAACAGGGAAAGGGAGAAGTAGGGGGAAAGGGAGAGAGAAAGACGCGGGAAGCACGGGAGGGAACTCGAGACCGACTCGTGTAGAAGAAGGTGTTGTCTCCGGTTTTTATTTTCCAATTGAACGTGCATAATTTTGTTTAGTATTTTTATAACTAAGTAACTGAATAATTAGTTAGTTAGGCTAATCTTTATTTTAAAAGCTTAATAAGATAAGTATGTAAAGATAGGTGATTAATAATAAGTAATTAGGATGTTAATTAATTTATACTTGAGATTTTAAATTGATAACTTTAAATTAATTTTGTAATTTAAAAATTTATCATATGTTCAATCAATTTAAAATTTAAGAACGTTAGCTAATTACTTGAAGTTAATTAATGGAAATTAACTTAAGTGATTAATCAGGAATTATACTTTAATTAAATTGATAATTGATTTATTAATGTAATTGGTGATAATTAAATAAGTAATTCATGTTTAATAAGTAAGTTATTAATTAACAATTAAAATAAATTAATTAACTAAGTAATTATGTAATAATTGATGAATAAAAGTTAATTAATTAAACAATTACTTAAAGATTAGATGATTAATAAATTAATAATTAATGATTAACTAATTAATTAATTGATCATTAATAAGTTAATTAAACAGTAATTAATTAAACAGAATAAAGTAGTTTATTCTTGAGCAATAAATTAAGTAAAGTAAACCAAACTGTTTGGTATGCATTGATAATTCTGTTTGATTGACTTTGATATCTGTTGATGATATTTCTGTGATATGTTGTGATATATTATAGATACCTGTGATAACCGTGTATGATTTATCTGTTATATCTGTTATGTGAATCCTTGATATTTAATTGAACTGTTAAGTTAAATAGACAACTTGGCTCTTAAAATGGCGTTTGGATTTCGATGAGACCGGGATCGGAAGAATCAATTTTGATTCTCCGAAAACCACATCGATCCAAATTAAATGATAGGTCGTGACTTATCAAATGGTGATCGAGATGGTGTTTCAGAATGCAAGGGTTATCATCGTTAATTCTGAGGGTGATTCCAAAATGAGTGTAACGAGATAATGCCTTCGGTTTCGTTCGAACCCGGAATGAACTTGTATGGATTGAATGCTTTCAACACATCGTCAGGCGGACGATGAGCATTCTAAGAATATGTTCAGTAAAGGTAATCGTAGCCTCAAGCCTCATCAACCGGGAATGGCTAAAACAGGGGAGATGCAGCAAGGTTAGGTGGGTCATGCCCAAGCAAGACAAGATATGCCCCTGTCTAGATGTCCCTTTTATTTCGGCTGTGTGAGCAGTTGTTGGCCACAACTGTGGGGTTATCTTGTTCGGGACTGTTCAGTAAGGAATAGTTCCGGCCTTTTATTGTAGGGGGTCGGGAGTGATCCTCGGTACGGTGATCTAGGCCCCGTACTGTGACGGGCGGTACCCCAATAGCCCTGCCATTGTTGGAAACCCATTTTCCCTACGAGACCCTACGGTTTTGATTTGTATTACCCACTTTCGTGGCTAGTAGCTGGAATTTAATGAATGTAACAATTTCGGCTATTTTCTATTTACTTGATAACCGTAGAAACTATTATAATATCACTGAATTTCCTATAAAATGTTTTGGTTAGCGTAAGGTAAAAACTTACCCGTATTTATTTGTGGGGAGTCTTACGTGATACCTTTATTTTCAAATGATTTTCAAAGTTAAGCAATTTTAACATGTTTACTCATACCAGACCCATGTCTGACCCAGAGTTTATACTTTGTTTTTCATAAACTTTTGGGTACTCAAATTTTTATGGGTAGCCAAGTGATAGGTATTTGGGAGTGTTGATTTTCTGGAGAAGCTATTTTGGGAAGAAGACCAGACGTATGTATTTATATATGTAGTCCGTTGTGCAGTTAGTGTGTGCTGTATTTTGGATGTATGTATGGGCATATATGTATATGTCAGTCCTGTTATATGATATTGTATGACTCTGATGTATGTATAACTATGTAATAGTTATGTGATGTATTATATTTTTCCATTTCGCTGTGAGATTCTGATGTTGTTGTTCTTTCTTTCTATTCTTTTCTATTTCTATCCCTTTCTTTCTTAATGATGATACGTCTTTCTGGGTTGAGAAAGGTGGGTTGTCACAAAAAAAGTCTTTGGTTCAGTACTAACATCTATTATTACTATACTATTCTAGCTAGAGGTGTTGAATTTGAGTTGACAATTGACCGTGACACTAACCTCATATAATTGAGGTGGCGAATTCTCTATTAAATAGGGTTTCACATCTAAACTCAGACCCAACTATAGATGTTCGATGGATGTCATGCTATAACTATAATCAAAGTGGAGTTTCAATATTGAGGTTCAAAAGTATTCTCAAGTCGAGAATACTGCATAATATCATCACTTTGAGATTTCTCATTTGACTAGTTGTTATTAACCAACATGAAACTCTCATACGAGTCATTCCATAGTTATCCAATGACTATTAGTAACTAACCTCTTGATGATCTAATAACAACGAATAGTACATAGGCCAACATTTGGAGAGCATTACATACTCTAGTCTCAATAGATGTATCGATATTCTTTCTTGAAACTTATTGACCATGGTTATTTAAACAATATTTTATTACTCAATATGAAAAATTTCTCATGGTTAGAACATTTTGCAATTACTATTACGTAACATATTATTTAAGATATTATATGAACTATATTTAAATTAATTTTTTAATTAACATATCACAATATAACAAATATATAATAGAAAACAAACACCTTTTATTAAAATAATATTTTATTATAGAGTTAATAATTTACAATAATTTTTGAATGACTATTAAAGATGACAACACCACACATACATAAAGCTTCTTCTGAAGAACATACATCAGTCAAAGGAACTACTAGAAAGAAGAATTGTCAATGGATAAAACATAATTCTATGGTTTGAGCCATGGTTCAATAGTTAGCCTTTGAAAGACATGATTAGGATGGTAAGCGATCCCATTATTGGAGGTTCCAACAGAAGGGTTTATTCTCTCATATCAAATGGAAATCGAAAAGAAGATATTTCTGTTTGCCCCATCATATTTTACAACATATTCACGCAATTCCTCCATATTAACACCACATCGAAGATTTTTAAGTTTGGAAGGCACAGAACAATGGTGAATTCTCGTTCAAATCAGCATGGAACCAAACAAGGGACAAATATAATGAATTGTAATGGTGCAAACATATATGGAGCAGTGTATGTTCACCTAAAATGTCTTTGTGCGCTAATGGTGAAACTAGACAGGCTATCAACCAAAGAAAGGATATCTAGGTAGAACTCAGATATAAATAAAATTTGCAAATTATGTTATCAAGCCAATGAATCAAATAATCACTTATTCTTTTAGCGCAAATAGTCTGAAACATCATTAAACAGTATCCCCTCCAAACATCAGCTACCAATTATTGAAAATAGTGAGATTGACAATGTGTTTGATTGGTTTTTTTGTGTGACTAATGCCGACAAGGTAGTGTAGAAACTTAAAAACATAGTAATCACCATTTGATATGGCAAATATGGACCGAATGTAATAGTAGAGAGTTTCAAAACATTGAAATGCCTAAAAGCATTCGACTCGAACTTATTGATATCAAACATCTACTTTGGCAAGAAAATATTAACAGCCAAGATAGGGCAACAAGCATATCTTTTTGGAATTCGGAGTAGATCTGCAGCAAAATAGAAGAAGCACCACGTGAATAACCATATGCAATCCATAACTTGTCTCTCAGAACTCCAATGACGGACAGTTCCATCAGCTTCGATAGGGTGGAGGCTGGAAATCTAACGTCTCGATGACTACAGTGGTACAAGAGGATAACGTGAGATGATCGAAAAGGGGGGATAACCAAAGATCGACATTGGGAATGCTAGATTGGAACCACTATTTGGAATTAAAGAAATTCTCTTTTTTATGGGGTTAGCTTGCGAATCAAGATAAAGAGAAGTGGCATTGAATATGAGGACTTTACTGATGCTTTAGAAGTAACGTTGTTTTTTGTTTTTTAGGAGATACTTTTACTTTTTATAGTTATTGCTTGTTTATGGAGAATTGCAGGATCGTATAGTGATTTTTGAGTACATATCATGTAGAACACTCCTTCCTCTGTTGTATTCTAACATCTCCATACTTTGTAATCCTTTCTTGTGCGAGTAAATAAAGTACCTTTGTTTCAAAATTTAATTTACAATAAATTACAGAAATGCTCTTAGGTCATACCTCTAACTCTATCAATCTCTGGCTTGCATTTGGGGCCAAATATGAAATCACAATCTCATCCCTTCATTCAGTTTGCTTACAAGCGGTCCGGATAGTTACTTCATGAATGGATCAACTATGTCATTCTTAGTGCCTACTCTTTCAATCACAATTTCTTTGTCAGTGACGAACTCCCTAATGAGGTGGAACTTATGAAAATATTCCTTGATTTCTTTTGTATCTAGGCTCCTTTGTGATCTACATCGTTGTATTGTTATCACATAACAATGTTACAAGTTTCTTAACATTTGGAAACACCCTGAGCTTAGCCATAACTTTGCACATCCAAACTGCTTTTCTAGCTGCTTCGTTGAGAGCGATGTATTCGGCTTCCATCATTGAATTAGTTAATGTCTCTTGGTTGGAACTTTTCCAACTGATCTCTTCACTATTGAATGTGTAATCATTAGCAAACATCGATATCACTCTGAAATCTTGAATATAAATACCGATTCATAAAGAGGTCTTCGTTCCTATATACGAGGAATAAATCTTTAATATTTCTTAAATACTTAAGAATACATTTCCCTGGTTTTCTCAAGGATTAGATCGATATCGGCTAACACAACCTAATGCATAAGCCACATCAGGTCTATTAGATAGCACATCGTACATGATTGAACCAATTACCAATAAATATGGTATCCGCTTCATATGCCCCTTCTCCACATTAGTATGAGGAGCATGCTTCTTAGGAATGGCGATTCCAGATCTTGTTGGAATAATTTCACACTTGGAATGTTCCATACTAATCCTTTTCAATATGGTATCTATGTATAGGGATTAGGACAATTCCAGCAACCTCTTGAATCTATCTCTATAGATCCAAATACAAAGTATGTAGGATGCTTCTTCTAAATCCATCATCGAGAAGTTCTTTAACAACCATGCTTTCATTGATTGCAACTACGTAATGTCTTTCCAAATTTGGAGCAAATCATCGAGACAAAAAAACTAAGAACAGAATAACACTTCATTATTCTTTCCAATATATGCATGCTTCCATTGTACTATGATAAAAACCAAACTTTTTGATTACTTTATCAAAACACTTATTCCAATACCTTAAAGCTTTTTTAAGACCCTAAATTAATCATAACAATTTGCATACCTTTTCCTCGCTCCTACCGACTTTGAAACCCTCGAGCTATAACATGTGAACCATCCCTTTTAAATTACCATTTAGAAATGTCGTTTTCACATTCATACACAAAGTTTCATAGTCATAGAATGCGACGATACCAAGCATTATCCGTATGGACTTAAGCATTGTTATCGGTGAAATTTTTTCAATATGATCAATACCTTGGCTTTAACGAAACCCTTTTGCAACTAGCCTTATTTATTGGTCTCTACCTCTCCATCCACATTTAGCTTTTTCTTAAATATCCAATGGGGTGGAGTTTTATTCCTTTGGGTATGACAGCCAAAATCCACATATTCTTATCATACATAGAATCCATCTCGGATTTCATAGCTTCTAACCAAAGTGCAGAGTCTTTACTCTACAATGTTTCCTGGAATAAAAGAGGAATGTTGTCTTCTTAGTCACAGTCCTCTTTCTTGCCATCTACGAGAAAACTGTAGTATCTCTTCAGCATTCAAGATTTCCTACTAGATCTTCTAATAGGTTGAATGTTTTTGCATGATGGTGAATTTGATTCTTCTATGGACTTTGCCTCTATTTTAATTTCTCGGATCTCATCCAAGTCAACAACTTTGATGTTAATTTCATTTAATAGAGTACCTTCTGTAGAATGATAACGTGTCGAGGAATAATAACCTTTTGTTCCCTGGTGTTATAGAAAATATATTCCGAAAACTTCTTAGGATACTCTATAATTCACATAGAGCCAATCTTACCTCAAGTTTATTGGGTCCGATATTCTTAACTAGGTTGGATAACCCCATACCTTCAAACGATTATGGTGGGGTTTCATCCCATCCAAACCTCATATAACATCTTAGGTACTGACTTATGATGCATCATATTCAACCTATGTACTAAGGTTTTTAGCGCATATTCGTAATAGGAAAAATGTAACTTAACCTTACTCATCGTGGAACGAACCATATCTAATAAGGTTCAATTTCTTCTTTCCAAAACACAAATGTGTTGTGAAGTACAAGGTAGAGTAATCTAATAATAATCCCGTTTTCTTTCATGTATTGTTGAGATTTTGTATAACATACTCACCTCCTTGGTTTGATCGAAGTATTTTAATTTTGTGGTTCGTTTGATTTTCTTTCTCATTCTTACACTTTTTAAGTTTCTCATTCACATTGGATTTATTCTTCATAAGATTTACATATTCTAGTCTTGAGAAATCACAAGTAAAAGTTACAAAGTAATTTGAGTTATCCTTTGTCATACAGGCATTGGGCTACATAAATCAGCATATAAGAGACTTAAGAACTCATTAACTCTTTCGTTACATCCACTGAAATGCTTAGTCAAATTTCATTTGAGACATGACGCAAAAGTGTTAATGATTCATAGTTAAATGATGGTAGAAACCTTCGTTTTTAGTTAATATACGCTTTTGTCACTAGTATAACCTAACATTCCATGCCAAAAGTAACTATTATTATAACGACCCGGTATTTCGTGTCATTCACATCCGCACATGTCGGACTTGAATTTCTCAAAATATCATATTGTTAATTTAAATTTGGCAAAACTCAGCATATATAGTAAATAAATCAATCATAGAATCATAGACACAGAGTATTACAATAACAAGTAGCGGAAACAAATGAATAGTAGTTCATGAAGCTACTATATATATAACAGAGTTAAAATAAGATACAATAGAAGTCTCGAATACCATGGTCGAATAACAAAATCTGAATACATCACTGGTATCAATTGAACGACTGAAAGTTGAATCGATAGTTGGGTCTCCAAGCGAAGCTCCAAACTCCAAAGGTGAGCCTCAAATGTTGTGTCACTCAGTCTGACCCGAGCATAAAGCAAAACACAAAACACTCGAGTCAAGGTTAACATTCTTATATCAATAAATCCAACTCAAGTGAAATATCAACTGAAATACAAGTAACTTAAAGAATGTTTGGGATAACCATCCTTTAAGGATCCGTGGAACTATCTATTATGTAGTAATATACGCTATTATAATATGTCTATAGTAAAGTAAAAGATATTAAAATAGCATTAAGGCGTTACCCATATCCCTCCTAACACGTTTTTATATATTCCCATTGTTTATACAGTGCCGTAACTCCCCCTTTAAACTGGAGGGCTATCAGAGGGCACTCCATAGATATGTTACAAAATAAACTTGTTGAAGGCGCGCTAGGGCATGCGACAAGGCACTCGAGGCAATGTTAGGGTAGATATACCATTTGCGGATTCGAACTAGTGGTAACGCATAGCATCTACTACCGTCCACCTCATGACCACTCCAAAATCAAAGGGTGCGTCCAATCAATCACAAAAGCAATAGAATGGTATCGAAGAAATGTGCCGATCAGAGGAATGACCACAGTTGGCCCGGCATGGCTCCTATGTTAGCTGCATCAAGCTGACTCATAGGAGTCAGGGTCACATAAATACCATATAGAATAGTCACCAAACCATCCTACTTTATTCTGGAATCTCCACCATGTACACAGTTGTTAAAGTGGTTTTCGGCATTAGCAGAGAGTATGGCAATAACCGATCTTGATCTCTTTAACAACCAATCGTTGTTACAACACTATGGTCATTTCAAAATAGATTATACTTCAAAACCAAAATATCGTTTCCATTTCAAAACCATATCAATACGATATCATTTCCATTTCAAATATATTCATTTCCAAAAATCATATCACTTTCAAAGTTATAACACTTTCGAAACCAAAACACTTGCAATTATAACACTTGGAAATCATGACACTTTGAAAATCAAAATACTTTCCTTAAACAGTTTAGATATTAAAAATAGTATATAAAATAAAATAGTTTATAAAATAAAATAGTTTAATTAAAATAGTTATGAGTAAAAATAGTTTATATTAAAATAATTAGTATATTAAAATAGTTTATATTAAAATAGTTTATATTAAAATAGTTTATAAAGTAAAATATATGAATAGTTTAAATAAAATTATAAAATACTTTATCTAATAAAATAGCTTTCTCAAATTTCACAAATCGATTCAAATCAACTCGAATTCCAAATTTCAATTTAATTAAATCTCAGTTCATCAATTTCAATTCAATTCAATTTCCAAATAAACCATTTCAAATTATATCGATTTCAAACACACCTTTGAACCACAAAATAAACCATTTCAATTTCAATATATTTAAAAGCTTTACATATCCAAACATTTCAAAACTAGATTCGATAATTTCATATGTTTCAAAATTCAACTTCATTATTATTTAGTTTTGAAGTATTCACTTAACAAATCTAGTATTGTTTAAATTTACCTAAAATATTTATAAATCACCTTAAACCAAAATCAAGTTATAAATTCATCTCCTTTTAAAAAATCTCTAATTCAATAAGTTTCAAATTTGTTTAATTAAATACAATTTCAAATAAATTTGAACTTATCTTTCCAACTTAAACTTATAGAAATCATTATAAAATCTATTTTAAATAAAATTTTAAATAAATACTTAAACATATTGTATTTTACTTAAATCAAACTTTACTAAATTTAAAGCTTATTATTCATTCTATTTTATAACAAACTTATTCATATGCATAATATTTTCAAATTTAAATAAAACCATATATATTTCCTTTCAAATCATAGAAATCATTTTAAAAATTTTAAGTATAGACCAATGATGTCTATATATAATTTTCTATCCTATGGTCAAGTGATGCGGATATTTATCGTTTCAATTTGCAATTTTAATATCTACGGGTATATATCATTTCAACCCGCAATCTCAAATTCAATTCAAATGAAAATCTCTTAGGTTTATCATTTCAACCCATAACGATTTTCTCCTATTCTACAGGTCGTTTGGGTATGTATCATTTCAACTTATAGGGAATTCTACTAACAGGGAACTTGCCGAGCGATAACATATATAGTAATAATATAACATATATCAACAGGCATATATCATCAGTAACAAATGTAATAAAATATAAACAATAGTATATGGTCTCATATCCGACAGGTGAACAATTTTAGATAATAGCATATCATATATAGCAATTTAAGAACTAACAGCAGCATATTTCAATTGTCGTTTCAATTGAAATAAAATTTAATAAATATAATAACGTTAATCGTGAGTGATTGGTCACCATTCGAAGCTAGAGATGAACGGAAATGAAATGAGCTGCGAATCTAAGCACGAATTCCAAAGCAAAGCAAGATTGACATGAATTTGACGAACAAAGCTGATAAAGAGGAATTGATAAAACGAATCAGAACTATCTTCATATAATTTGAAACAAAATATATGTTATAAATTTCTCTAAAACCAAATTTTTAAACATATATTTAAGTTAAGAATTTTTTTTTCAATTACAAATTTAACTTTAATACCAATAGAACATAATCTATATACATATTTAGAATCCAAACTTAGGTGAACTTGTATATATAAACACTATATATATATATATATCAAAATCATAATTTAGTTCAAACACATATATTTATTATACATATATAAATTTTCTTCCCATAATCAATATTTGAATTAACACTATATATATAAACCTTTCCATGTTATGATTTAATTCAATAGTTAATGAAACCCGTGTTAAAATAAAACATTGTCTAATATATATATATATATATATATATATATATATAAACTATAGATATATACATCCAGATATGCAGCCTTTATATTGTAACCATATAATAGTTATAGTAAGCATATTATATATAACAAGTACAACATATATCTGCAGAACATATACATACATACTATTCAAATAAGAATATATAACCTATGTACTTATAACATAAAGAAAAAAATCATTGTTATATACATGTAAAATTAAAGGCTGTAAATATTATATATTCTGTAAATATGTATATCCTATACGAAGAAGACATAAATTTTGATTCTTATATATATACTATTAACATATAACGTATACATAACAATACCAGCAAACTGTTATATATATTTATATATACCTAAAACATATATGCAGTTGTAAATTTATATATATATGTCTTTATAAAATATATACTAAAATCATTATGTAAAACTCTGGAAAATAATATATATATATATATAGCTAACAGGAAAATAAACTCATGTGCTAAATGTATAAAATAAACTGTAATATATATATACACACACACCCATTTGTAAAGGTGAAGGACTGTCACTGCATATCGATATATATATATATATATATATATATATATATATATCCAACAAAACAAAGAGCTCCTGGAAATCAAAACAGAGCACAGTGCTCACATATCCAGTGAAGCAACCAAGGACATTAACTCAATATGTATTTCTTCATAATATATACATATATATGCGTTTGAATAAGCATGAAGTAGGGAAGAGGAATGCTCGGCGAAGGGCTGTCGCTGCGCTCGGGTGGCAAGCTTGATGTGTTGTGCGTCGGCATTGTGATGGAGGGGCCGCCTGAGCAAGTGGAGGCCAGTGGGGACCTGGTGTGAAGGAGCGACTGTGGTCATGTGAAGGAGCCGAAGCTCGAGTTGGAGGCGAATCAGGCTAAGGGAGTGGTTCACGTGGGTGCTTGGTAGGTCAATGCTTGGTTGAGGGGGTTCCGTGTACCAGGGAAGATTTGTGAAGGAGATGCAAAAATTGAAGACGTACAGGAAGCAAAATAGATTTAGGAAAAGAGAAGAGAGAGAGTGGTTTCAAAATGAAAAGACTTTGATAAAAAAAAGAATCAGCTTGCAAAGAAGGGGAACAGATGATATAGGAATGAATAGATGTGGTGAGGTGTAACGGTGAGATGTGGTGGCTTTTCATTTTTTTATATTACACATTTTTAAAGAACGAATGGAAATAAGGAAGATGCATAAACTATACAACAATAATAAAATTTGAGTGAATATATAAATAAAAGTAATGGTAAAGGTCACTCAAGCTAGAATCAAGTAAATAGTTTAAAGCAATTAATTGTTGCTTGGAGGACACGGTTGAAGTTTGAAATTCAAAAGAAAACAGAAGGTCACAAACCCGGTATTGATACGGTTACCGGTTTCACGGATTCCACTGTGTGTCGGACTTCAAAACACAGAATTGAACATACCGTAGAGATCTGCACGACGAGACGATCAAAACGGTATACAGATGTCAGTGGTAGGGTCATTCTAACAAAAATCGCTATTCGGTACCAGAAATGCTACTAAAATGTCAGAAATAAGATAAACGAAGCAGTAGAAGTCCAAATTTGACGAAACAGAATATGACTTCACGCTCAGAAGATGATTTACAAATTTATTGTATAAAAATATTCAGGTCTGAAAAAATATGTTATTATCATCAATATTCGCTGATTTGAATTGAAATAAAATTACACAATAAAATAACTTCCATATTATCTGATGAAAATCCAGCATTTGGTATGTTTAAGTAGATGTATTTCAAATATTAAATTTTTATTTTCAAATTAAATTATTTAAAATTTCAAAAAATTCCAGTTAAACATGTTATTAAAACTATTAAAATTTTCGAGTCATTACACTCTCCTCCACTCAAAACTTTTCGTCCTCGAAAAGGAAGGAGGTAGGAGAACAGAAAAAACCATAAAGAAATTTAGATTTGAAATATAAAATAAAACAATTAACTTAAAACCATATAAACTACACTTATTTTAAAGTTGGTTTATATTAAATTAGTTGATTCCAATTTACTTTATTTAATCAGTCAAATTTGATTGATTTCATTTCCACATATTTTTATTCACTTGTTTTTTCCCATTTATTACAAAAAAATTCATAGCAAATCTGTTTTCTTTTACTCATCTACTAAATCTATTTATCAACTGTAGTTAATTCCACCTCAACATTTAACTTCAACTATTCAAAACCATATAGATTTCAATTTTAAATAAATTAACATCCAACAATTTGGTTTAATCCATTTTATTCAATTAATAAGTAGTCATTCAATTTAAAATTTTGATTTTATTTTATTTTATCATCATTTCTTTCAAACAAATTCATTTTTAAATTAACTTCTTTATTTTATCCATTTACTAAATCTATTTGGCCCTAGTTAAGTTGATATCCCTTGAAATTTCAATTTCATTATTCTTAAGTTTATATTTATTTGCTTAACTAGCATTTTCTTTTATTTATTTAATTTATTCCACTTGATATACATTCTGCAACATATATTATTTGTGTAACCATATTATAACCATATATTATTCAACAAATAATATATTTTTTCCATTTTCCAATTTATTTTTCAATTTATTATTAGTAAATTCCCTTAACAAAATATCATTTTTGATATTCTATTTCTTATCCTGGTGTATATTATCCAATTACATTCTAATTACATTTAATCTTTACTAGGTAAGTTATATTAATGTTTCAAAGTGTAATTATTTTTTTTCTAACTACAACTTTATATTAAGCCAGATTTTAGTTTGAACAATTTATTACTTAAGTTCCTTCTTGTACAACCTAATTATATCCTAACATTTAACTTTTTGAATATTTTAAGCAAGTTATATATATTAGAATGTAATTTTGTATTATACAAATAGGTTTGTTTAAATTTATTATTTCAGGTTGGTTTAATTCCATTTATCATTTCAGATATCCCAATTATTCAAACATTTCACTTTATTTCAATAATTGAAACCATTTCTTCATATAAAACTTAAGATTCAAATTTCCAGTTTCACTTCAAACTTTTTGAAATAATTATATATTTTATAAATCACTCATATCCAAGAAATTTAAATTAAATTCTTTTTCCAAACAAAAGTGCAGCAAAGCTGCTAACTCGTTTCTCCGCTTTGAAACTCGAAAATGAATGTCGATGATGCTACAGTCATCACCGAAATTATTTTCCAACGACAAAAGAAAAGAGCACTGATTTTAAAACCCTTAAAAATTATTTGGAAATGATTTCTATTCGAAAATACTTTCAAATAATATAATCCAAAACTTTAAAAACCAAATTTTTATAAATACCAGAAATTTTAATTCTCAAATTCTTTAAATTGATTTCATTTCATTGGAAGGTCAATAAATGAAAATCTAGTATTATCATTTCCAACAACCTATTCATTTAAAGATTTAATTTTATAAAATTATACTTTTATATACAATATATAGTCATACACAAAATTATTATCTTTTACCAATTTCAAAATAGTATTGTGTCAGTATGTCTGTTCAAGTGTTTTGGAATTTCTATCGATAGCGTGGCCAGACGAATCGATCGAAAACCCAAATCAACCTTAACAACTCGCAACACAATGTAAAGCATCTTTATATAAATTACAAATACACTCCCTCACTCGATAATACAAGGATAGATTTCAGAAAAAGGATAGAGATTCAAATTTGAGGAACCTTGACCAAAAGAATTCAACTAGAATATAGGCTTGATAGGGAGATAAACGGATTAAAATGAGAGAAAAGAGTGGATAGACTTATATAAATCGCGGGCCTTAACCGAGTCAACCAATACTTCAAGAATAAGATCGAGGCAAAAATTCTAAAGCAAATCGACATTCGATCGCCAAAGATAGAATTCGGGCATATCGAGGATATAGAAATCTCCGGTGAAACGATGCCAATTGTAAAGGAGTTTTACCCCGTTACAAATCATTCGATGGAGTTATGGGATACTCCAAAATCAAAAGAGTTTGGATAGGGGAAGACAAGAATGGATTTTGGAACCGAGGGGAACATTCAAAAATTCAAAGGAAACTAATATAAAGAGGAAGAGATTCAAGTTCGAACAGAAGTGATTCCATAATCAAATTTACTTTATATGTTGAGTTTTTCCTAAAACCAGGGCTCTGATACCACTTGTAACGACCCGGTATTTCATGTCATTCGCATCCGTACATGTCGGACTTGAATTGCTCAAAATATCAGATTGTTAATTTAAATTTGGTAAAACTCATCATATATAGTAAATATATCAATCACAGAATCACAGACATGGAGTATTACAATAACAAGCAGCAAAAACAAATGAATAGTAGTTCATGAAGCTACTATATATATAACAGAGTTAAAATAAGATACAACAGAAGTCTCAAATACCATAGTCGAATAACAAAATCTGAATACATCACTGGAATCAACCGAGTGACTGAAAGCTGAATCGATAGTTGGGTCTCCAGCGAAGCTCCAAACTCCAAAGGTGAGTCTCAAATGCTGTGTCACTCAGTCTGACCCAAGCATAAAGCAAAACATAAAACACTCGAGTCAGGATTAGCATTCTTATATCAATAAATCCAACTCAAATGAAATATCAAGTGAAATACAAGTAAATTAAAGGACGTTTGGGATAAACATCCTCTAAGGATCCGTGGAACTATCTACTATGTAGTAATATAAGATATTATAATATGCCTATAGTAAAGTAAAAGATATTAAAATAGCGTTAAGGCGTTACCCATATCCTCCTTTACACATTTTTATATATTCCCATAGTCTATACAGTACCGCAACTCCCCTCGTAAACTGGAAGGCTATCAGAGGGCACTCCATAGGTATGGTACAAAACAAACTCACAGAAGGCTCGCTAGGGCATACGACAGGGCACTCGAGGCAATTCCAGGGTGGATATACCGTTTGCGGATCCGAACTGGTGGTAAAACATAGCAGCTACTACTGTCCACCTCACGACACACTCCCAAATCAAAGGGTGCACCTAATCAATTACAAAAGCAATAGAATGGTATCGAAGAAATATGCCCTATTGAAGAAATGACCTCACTTGGCCCGGCATGGCTCTTATTTTAGCCGCATCAAGCTGACTCACGGGAGCCAGGGTCACGTAAATACCATATAGAATCGTCACCAAACCATCCTACTTCATTCTGGAATATTCACCACATACACAGTCGTTAAAGTGGTCTTCGGCATTGGAAGAGAGTATGACAATAACCGATCTCGGTCTCTTTAACAACCAATCATTATTATAACACCGTGGTCATTTCAAAATAGGTTATACTTCAAAACCAAAATATCATTTCCATTTCAAAACCATATTAAAACGATGTCATTTCAATTTCAAATATATCCATTTCCAAAAATCATATCACTTTCAAAGTTATAACACTTTTGAAACCAAAACGCTTGAAATTATAACACTTGGAAATCATAACACTTTGGAAATCAAAATAATTTCCTTAAACAGTTTAGACATTAATAATAGTATATAAAATAAAATAGTTTATAAAATAAAATATTTTATTTAAAACAGTTATAAGTAAAAATAGTTTACATTAAAATAATTAGTATATTAAAATAGTTTACATTAAAATAATTTATAAAGTAAAATATATAAATAGTTTAAATAAAATTTTAAAAATACTTTATCTAATAAAATAGCTTTCTCAAATTTCACAAATCGATTTAAATCAACTCGAATTCCAAATTTCAATTGAGAAATTTCAATTCAATTCAATTTCTAAATAAACCATTTCAAATTATATCGATTTCAAACATGCCTTTGAACCACAAAATAAACCATTTCAATTTCAATATATATCAAAGTTTTATACATCCAAACATTTCAAAACTAGATTTGATAATTTCATATATATCAAAATTTACTTCGTTATTATTTAGTTTTGAAGTATTCAATTAATAAATCCAGTATCGTTTAGATTTACCTGAAATATTTATAAATCACCTTAAACCAAAATCAAGTTATAAAATCATCTCCTTTTAAAAAATCTCAAATTCAATAAGTTTCAAATTTGTTTTAAACAAAATTCTTAATTAAATACAATTTCGAATGAATTCAAATTTATCTTTCCAACCTTAACTTACAGAAATCATTATAGAATCTATTTTAAATAAAATTTTAAAAAAATACTTAAACATATTGTATTTTACTTAAATCAAACCTTACTAAATTTGAAGCTTATTATTATATCTATTTTATGATAAAACTTATTCATATACATAATATTTTCAAATTTAAATAAAACCATATATATTTCCTTTCAAAATCATAGAAATCATTTCAAAAAATTTAAATATAGACCAACGGTGTCTGTATACAATTTTCTATCCTATGGCCAATTGATTCGAATTTTTAGCATTTCAATCTGCAATTTAAATATCTACGGGTATATATCATTTCAACGCGCAATCCAAGTTCAGTTTAAATGAAAATCGTTTGGGTTTATCATTTCAACCCATAACGATTTTCTCCTATTCTACAGATCGTTCAGGTATGTATCATTTCAACCCATAGGGAATTCTACTAACAGGGAACTTACAAAGTGATAACATATATAGTAATAATATAACACATAACAACAGGCATATATCATCAGTAACAAATTTAATAAAAATATAAACAATAGGATATGGTGTCATATCTCACAGGTGAACAATTTCAGTTAATAGCATATCATATATAACAATTTAGTAACTAACAACATCATATTTCAATTTCCGTTTCAATTGAAATCAAATTTAATAAATATAAGAACATTAATCATGAGTGATTTCTCACCTTTCGATGCTAGAGATGAACGAAAATGAAATGAGCTGCGAATCCAAGCACGAATTCTAAAGCAAAGCAAGATTGACACGAATTTGACGAACAAAGCTGATAAAGAGAATCGATAAAACGAATCAGAACTATCTTGATATAGTTTGAAACAAAATATATGTTATAACTTTCTCTAAAACCAAATTTTTAAACATATATTTATAATAAGATAAATTTTTTCAAATTACAAATTTAACTTTAATACCGATAGAACAAAATCTATATACATATTTAAAATCCAAATTTAGGTGAACTTGTATATATAAACACTATATATATATATATGTATTTCAAAATCATAATTTAGTTCAAACTCGTATATTTATTATACATACATAAATTTTCTTCCCAGAATCAATATTTAAATTAACAATATATATATAAACATAAACCTTTCCATGTTATGATTTAATTCAATAGTTAATGAAACCCATGTTAAAATAAAACATTGTCAAAATATATATATATATAAACTATAGATATATACGTCCAGATATGTAGCCTTTATATTGTAACCATATAATATTTACAGTAAACATATTATATATAATAAGTACAACCTATATATGCAGAACATATACATATATACTATTCAATTAAGAATATATAACCTATGTACTTATAACATAAAAAAAATCACTGTTATATACATGTGAAATTAAAGGCTTCAAATATTATATATTCCGTAAATATGTATATCTTATACGAAATAGACATAAATTTTGTTTCTTATGTATGTAGTATTAACTTATAACGTATACTTAACAATACCAGCAAATTGTTATATATATTTATATATACCTAAAACATATATGTAGTTGTAAATATATATATATATATATATATATATATATATATATCTTTATAAAATATATACTAAAATCATTATGTAAAACTTTGGAAAATAATATATATATATATATATATATATATCTGTGTGTGTGTGTGTATAGCTAACAGGAAAATAAACTCATGTGCTAAACGTATAAAATAAACTGTAATATATATATATATATACACACACCCATTTGTAAAGTAGAAGGACTGTCTCTGCATATATATCCAACAAAACAAAGAGCTCCTGGAAATCAAAACAAAGCACAGTGCTCACATATCCAGCGAAGCAACCAAGGACATTAACGCGGTATGTATTTCTTTATAATATATACATATATACGCGTTCGAATAAGCATGAAGTGGGGAAGAGGAATGATCGGCAAGTGGCTGCTGCTGCGCTCAGGTGGTAAGCTTGATGCTTCGTGGGTCGGCACTGTGATGGAGGGGCCGGCCGAGCAAGTGGAGGCCGGTGGGGACCTGGCGTGAAGGAGCGGCTACGGTCATGTGAAGGAGCCAAAGCTCGGGTAGGAGGCGAATCACGCTAGGGGAGCGGTTCACGTGGGTGCTTGGTGGGCCGATGGTTGGTGAGGGCGTTGCGTGTACCAGGGAAGCTTGGATTTGTGAAGGAGATGCAAATATTGAAGACGTACAGGCAACAAAATAGATTTAAGAAAAGAGAAGAGAGGTTGGTTTCAAAATGGAAAGACTTTGATAAAATGGAATCAACTTGCAAAGAAGGGGAACAGATGATCTAGGAATGAATAGATGTGGTGAGGTGTAACGATGAGATGTGGTGCCTTTTCATTTTTTTATATTATATATTTTTAAAGAACGAATAGAAACAAGGAAGATGCAAAGACTATATAACGGTAATAAAATTTGAGTGAATATATAAATAAAAGAAATGGTAACGGCCACTCAAAATAGAATCAGGTAAATAATTTAAATCAAATAATTGTTGCTTGGAGGACACAGCTGAAGTTTGAAATTCAAAAGAAAACAAAAGGTCACAGACCTGGTACCGATACGGTTACCAGTTTCACGGATTCCGTTGTGTGCCAGACTTCAAAACATAGAATTGAATATACCACAGAGATCTGCATGACGAGACAATCAAAATGGTATACAGATGTTAGTCGTATGGTCATTCTAACAAAAGTCGTTATTCGGTACCAGAAATGCTGCTCAAATGTTGAAAATAAGATAAACGGAGCAATAGAAGTCCAAATTTGACGAAATGGAATATGACGTCACACTCATAATATGATTTATAAATTTATTGTATAAAATATTCAGGTTTGAAAAAATATTTTATTATCATCAATATTAGCCGATTTAAATTGAAATAAAATTACACAATAAAATAATTTCCATATTATCTGATGAAAATCTACTATTTTCTATGTTTAAGTAGACGTATTTCAAATATTAAATTTTTATTTTCAAATTCAAGTATTTAAAATTTCACAAAATTCCAGTTAATTACGTTGTTAAGACTATTAAAAATTTTGGGTCGTTACAATTGTATATGTCAACAGAAGATTTATTAATAGCATAGATATTACTAAACTTAAGTGTATAGTACCATTATCTAAAAGACCATCGCAAATATTATTTCCATCAAATACAATATTCATAATAATATCTTTACAATGAAAATTAAGATCTATCTCAAACAATCTAGAAACACATATCATAGTGCAAATAAAGTTTTTAACATAATAACAATTATTCAAAACCAAATCAAATCCATTAGGCAAAGTCAAGTGGTAGTCTTCAGCTACTACTATAGATTCATCAGCAATATACCTCGGCGTTCATACTCTAAATACTGTTTTAGTTTCAATAGAATTAAAAGACTAAAACAAAATGCTAAGAAAAGGTTAAAACACTAAAGTGGGAAGCAAGCAAAATTGTAAGTTTTCAACTCGTTTGCCCTAAATTATGTGTACTGCTATTAGCATTCAGGAAAATGCTTCTAGCTACTATTAAAATTTTAATACATATCAATTTTTTTCTATGCTAGTTGCCACCAAAATCTATTCTTCCATTCATCCTTAAACTATTGTACCTTTTATCTCCCTAAGAAAAACTCATGTCACTATCTCAAAATATCATTGGGAATACAAATTTTCAAATGCTAAAGCCTACAAAATCTTTTTTTTCTTGGTCTAATACATGAAACTAAGTAAAAGATTAGATGGATGATTCTATTTTCGATAAACACAAAGAGGTTAGTTTACTTTTATTTCTTAAAGTCTACTTTTCTTTCACATATAAATCTTAGATTTGTTGTAAATGGTATTTTATGTTATTCAAGAACGATTTTAATGATCCTCCGACTAACACAAATTCGAAGCATATAAAGTTTGACGATGTTATAATTGAAAGTCTTAATATAAGTTATTAAATTTTAATGTTTTATCATAAAAAGTTGAAACCATTTTTTTGAACTTGTATTTTTGTGGTTTTATTCTTTTACTTATTAGATGGAGTATACCAATCATAATAACATTTAGAATGCACATGTTGTTTTGTGTAAAAAGTATTTAACGATGAAAATATGGAAGAAAACAATTAATTAAATGCCTCAAAAGAAATGCGGGTTGATTAGACAATCCAGTTTTTAACAAATCAAGTAATTATTTATTTCAAAACTACATAATCTTAAACACGATCGAAAAATAATTTATTTTATTTCTAGTTTTGATTCTTTTATTTAGTTATATAATTTTTGTTATGTTTTGAAAAGAGTTGAATTTGGTTTTATGGAATAAGAGTGGTAGTTGTTGTGTTTTGAAATATTTGGATGCATGTTTATTTAAAATAAAATAATATTTGGAATTAGAAAGTATAAAACCAAAATTCGTATGGTGGCTTTTAGTTTTGGAAGCTAGAAGCATTTTTTTATGCCAACGGCACCACACCAAATTATTTCATTTTATTTCCTCTTCTAGGTGTAGCCAACCTCCATTTCCTATCATTTTCTCTAAAAATCAAACTCCCTCAACATGTCCACTCTCATCTTTACCCAGTCTCAATTCACTATGTTTCCCTTAACCACACCTTGTTCAGCCTTACATTGCCTAATCTATCACCCAACGCTACCGTGAAAAATAATGTCACCACCAAACTCAATTGATCCTCTACTAACTTCAATTAGATTGTTATCTCGGGTTAGAATTCAACAATTTTTGTCTATTCTTATTTGGAGTTGGGTAATTTTTTGATTGTGATCTCACGTAAGGATTCTCGCTTTCAACTTAGCATGAAATGAACACTTTCCATAGGTTCCTATTTAAAATTAACAAAAGTAATCAATCAAAAATTTATTGTTATCTCACACAACTATGAGTCAGATTGGCCTTGTTCTGAAAGTGTTTGATGCATACGGGTCTATAATTCATTATTTTTTATCTCCATTATTGTATATTAGTATTCACCTTGTATATTTCTGTGACGCCCCACCTCTATACCCACGCCAGCCAAGAATACTACAGTGTAATGCCGTCAACTAGCACGGAGAATAAGGCTGTTGAGGAGCGACCATCTGTATAATTGCTTTGTGCGAGTACCGATATGCCAGATAAAAATACAACTTTTCATCACATGAGGAAATCCGACATACCGACACAAACTCAAGGCTACTACACAGTGGCTATAATATCTTCGGAAACAATTATAGAAATAAACGTAACACAAATCAGTCACAGATAATTCATATCACAAAGGCAGAAATAGATATGAATATAACACATGAAAGTGTACATCAGAGTAATGGTCAAACAAGATCCACAATAACACAAAAGAATAGATACAAGTGCTAGACAAAAGAATATGTATACATCAAGGAGTCTATATCTCAAATGTATACAACAAAAACTACTAGACTAAGTAGTTAAGCAAAAGTCAGAAGATGGTTCCAGATAGGAAGTCATGAGGAAGTACCTGCAATATCTCAGTCTGACCCGAGTATTATTTAAGAAGAAAATAATAAACGGATCGGTCTAGCTATAATTATCAGATAAAATGAGACATAAGAAGAGATGAAATAAAAACGTATGATAACCAAAAATGTCATACCTCGACAAGTATACATTAGAAAATCAACAAAGGAAAATCATACAAATATCTCACGAATCTCATAGCATAAAAGGAATGTCATATTCTTTATTTAATTCACCAAGCCACAAAAAAAAATGACATACATATCAATGTTAATAGTAAAAGCTGCTGAAACATAAATTCCAGAAATCAATAATTAGAAATCTAGAAATCACAAGAAAAGGATGGCCAATCCCATAAAAATGAGCCGGAGCTCCTCCTGACAGGGTATAGTCCCCCATTGCGGACCTTGAGCCGAAGCTCCTCCTGGTGAGCCAAGCGCCTCATGACAGGGTATAGTCCCCCATTGCGGACTTTGAGCGAAGCTCCTCCTGGTGAGCCAAAGCTCCTCATGACAGGGTATAGTCCCCCATTGCGGACTTTGAGCTGAAGCTCCTCCTGGTGAGCCGAAGCTTAATAAAAAAATGAGGTACAGTCCTCCACGTGGACAAAGAGACATCGCACAATTGCTAGTCTAAATCACAAAATGATCACATCGATCATCAAGAAGTGTCAATTACAGTAAGCTAGTAAATATATGAGCTTAGCTTCATGTCGCATAACCACTAGCTTAACTTAAATATTTACGAACAAATTGTAGATCTCCACTTGAAAATTGTCACAAGAGATTCAATCGAACAAGTCCAAGAGTTAAGCGACGAAGCAAACGCAAGCGTTTCATACCACTTGTTTTACTAAGCCGTTTAATTCAATTTCTCATACGAGTGAGGTAAAGGTTTGTATATACTAATAGATCGGAAAACAGTTTTATAAACAAGTTTGGTAATAAAATAGTGTTGAAGATTTGCTTTGACGAAAGAGTTTTGATATTTACTACTAGTATTGAAACCTTTATATTTTTAAAGTGACAAATCATAGAAATGATTGTAGAAACAATCAATCATCAAAATTCATATTTAAAGACGTGAAATAAAATCCAAAGAAATCGATACTGAATCCATCAAAATGGATATTCCCAAAAATCACGAAGAAAATATCATCAAAATCAATAATAAATGATAACAACAAAAGGGAATCAACACGAATCGATTAAAGTTGGAAATTCAATCAAAATAGGCAATATAGGCAAAAAGTGCAGATTCAGACGTCTGAAATCAAGGATTCAGACGTCTGAATCTGGAAAACCAAAATTTTTCCAGAGTATATTTCAGACGTCTGAACCCTATATTTCAGACGTCTGAAATAGGCAATTTTTAGCCTTTTTCCTTTCTGGTCCAAAACAAACTAATTCAGACGTCTGAAATATAGATTCAGACGTCTGAATCTGGTAATACAAATCTTCCCAGTATAATATTCAGACGTCTGAATCTAACGTTTCAGACGTCTAAAACTGGGGTTCAGGGCATTCCCTGAACCTAGACCAAAAATGGCCGAAATAAATACCGGAAGCGATCGGACGAACAACAACGACTAAGGATTTACGTCTAGCGACAACCCAGCCTTAACGGCTCTTCGATACGCCTTAAATATCAATGTCCAAATATCCATAAAAAGGATTTTCATAGATTTTGATTTCAAAACATCAAAAATTGGAATATACACCAAATCATTCCTAACCAAAATCAATTGCACAAGAATAAGTGTTAGGAATTCATACCTAACAATCGAAGATAATTATAGACAAAGACGTGAGATAAAAATCTCACCTTTGAACCCAAATCAATGAAGGAGAAGCTTTTAAAACAAGCTAAGATCAGTTCCTCTTCAATAACAACTCAAGAAGCTTCAATCTAAGCTTACAAGTAAAATATTTCCTATGTTAGGTTTAGGAATTTCTGAAATGGAATGGAGAAAGAGTTGGAGAAGATGAAGAGGATGCTTACCAATGGGTTCTCTTAGAATTTGGAGCTAGATCTTGGATTTTGCAAATGAACTAGGGTTTTGGATTTCTATTTCCCATTCTCTTTCACCATTTTTGCTTTAGAACTGAAAAGAGGAGGAAGTGAGAGTGAATGGGGAGAAGTGGTTCAGATTTGGGTATTAAGTTGCCTAGTGGGCTGAACCCAAACCCAAACCCAAAGTGAAAAAGGTCAAATTTTTAGCTAGCTCCAAACATATCAATGTTTATACTCAAAAAGGTTGCAAACGGCATTTTGAACTCAATGGGAGGGGTCTCGAGTCCTAATTCGATTGTTTGCAAAAAGTAGCTTTTCGGACCAAAATCCGACGAACGATAAAATATTTAAATAAAATATTTAAATATACAATTGATAAATATGCGGGTTGTTACAGACTCCCCTCCTTAAAGAAATTGTGTCCTCGCAATACTTAAGAAGAGAATAAGAAGTAACAACCATAGAAGCATATCAACACAAAAGAAAATTTAAAATAGGAAGTTCACCATAAGGAGCATGAAAGAGTAAGCCTGAACGGGTTCGCACGGTGAATTCTCTAGATTCCCAAGAGAAATCCTTAGGATTTGAGAACCATTGAACTCTCACAAAAAGAACATCTTTATTTCGAAGGCACTCAACCTCCGAAGCAATGATGCGAATAGAATATGACTCCTAAGTCAAATCTGATAAAACTTCACTTCCTTTAATAATACCGGCCTCAAGAATAAAAGTCGGAATCCCAAAGGCATTTCCGTAGTAGAAAGACGTGAGAAAACGTCATGAATAACAGAAAATTGAGCCGGTGCAACTGCGTAGTACAAAAACGGTACGCCCGAGAAGCTAGAAACTCGAAAAATTTGAAACACCGACGTAGTACAAATACGGTACGTCCAATGAACCGATAAACCGAAACAACGGTGTAGTATAATAATGGTATATCCATTGATCCGAACACCATAAAAGAACATCGGAAGCTAGTCCATAAAAGAAATGAGACAAAGCTCAATAAAACGAAGTATATCAAAACGTCCGATGAACTTGATAAAAAGATAATTCAATTCAGACAACATCAAAGAATCAACAACTTGTTGCCTACGACAAAGCACATTGGCAACACGATTTCCAGAATATCAAGATCATAAGATGCCAGGAACTCGAGTTGACATGAAGTTCCTTATGAGAAAATAAATATTCCAAAGATTTATGATCGAGATGGAGAACAAATTTCTCCCCCAAAAATGATGATGCCAAACTCTAAAAACGAAAACAATAGCCGCGGGCACTAGATCATGAGTGGCATACCTAGTCTCAATCGGCTTTTAATGATTTAGAAGCACAAGTGATAGCACGTTATCTTTTGCAAGAGAACGGCATCCAAACCAATACGATAAGCGTTGGTACAAAAGATAAAGTCTTGGTTCCCTTCGGGAATCACAAGAACAAGAGTATCGAAAAGAAAGAATTTCTTTTAAATAATATTCTTTCCCGAAATGCTAAAACTTTCAAAATTACATTTATCTTTATGTAATAATCTTTCTAGAAAAATTTACGTTTTTACATGTCAATTTATTGTGTCTGACTGTCTCATCAAAGCGTTTAGGAAATTCCTATCGATAACGTTGATCAAGCGTATCGACCAGAATTCTTAAAGCACTCAATGGGCAATACAATCACAAAATCATCTTCCATATAATAAACATGTTTCTTAAAAACCTTTAAGAATATTTTTTGCTTGTTTAAGAGCAAAGTCAAATTGTACTTATAATAAATCTTATGAAAAAGATTTGCAAAATTTTTAAATTGCTATTTTCGTCCAAAATCAATAAATACAAAAATGGTCTCATCGAAATATTCATAGAATATTCGATTTATAAAATGGATGAAATAAGCCAGACAAACTGAATGACAAAATAAGTCATTCATAAGAATCGTAACGAGTGCTGAATGCGGTAAGTGGAATGCGAACTCCCGCAACTCGTAGCCAAACGAAAATCGGTGGCAAGGTCGAACTAGAGAGACCTTAACACCACACAAAAGATTTCTTAGGTGATAATCCTAAGACAAACTCAAAAATACCGGAAAAGTTTCACAAATTATTTAGATAAGAGAAATAACACTTTTCCCATCTTGAGGGCTTAAAGAATAAAATGATGCCTCCAAAAAATTTGAAATCAGAATCACAAGAAAAAAATAGAAATCAGCTTAACAGATAGAAAATGTCAAAGATGAACAGTCCACACGGGATAAAGGATATGGCTTCATAATAATTAAGCCAATCTTCACAAAAGTCAATTCCGAAGCATAAGTAAAAATCGGCTCGGAGAGAAAAATCACATAAAATAATTTCGACATCAATAGACAGCTAATTGAGTGTTGCGGATCCACCAATCCGGATTCGCAATCCTCAAAGAAGTCATCAAGCCCAATATATTTTTAAAGAAAAGAAATCAACAAGTTCTTTTGATACAAAATAATGAGATGGATTCATATCAACAAGAACTCGAAAAAGGATAATCACAAAACAAATGAAATCAAGGATTGATTAGGAAATACCTTGACCAAGAGAAGAGTTGCTAGGGGCTTGCAGCTTCCCTTCTCCCTTGCTTTGACGCTTAGGGCACGAAGATATATAATGATCCACACTTTTGCAATAGCGGCAAGAAATAGGCCTTGGACACCTATTTATATAGTGGTCCCTAGAGCCACAATTGTAGCATTCTCCACGATTAGGGATGGGAGTCTTTGCTATAGAAGTCACTTGCTTCACCCTCTTGTTAGGATTAGGACTTTCAAACCTAATAAAGGGATGCCTCTTCTTGTTGTTGTTGGAGCTCGGTTTGGCACTCCAAACCTCGACATCACTTTCCTTATCGGCCTCTTCAAGACGAAGAGCGATATCAATAAGCAGATCAAATGAAACATCTAGTTTCAGGAGTAATGGCTTCTTAAGATTCTTATTCAAGCTATAAACAAATCTCTGGTTTTTCTTCAATGGGGTATTAATGTATTCAACCCCGTATTTAGAAAGAGATTCGAAAGATGCGACGTAGTCCGTCACAGAAGATTCACCTTGAACAAGGTCAATAAAACGCCGGACCAAAGTTATTTTTTCAGCCTCCGGCACAAATTTTAGTTCGAATCGTTCCTGGAATTGCTCCTAAGTAAGATCCGCTTCGATAATCTCCGAAGTTAAGAGCTCGTACCAGTCTAACGCTCTTTCTTGGAGCATGCTAGAAGCCACTTGGACTCGATGAAGATCAATTAGATTCATGCGAGTAAAGATGCGATCGCATGATTTGAGCCAAGCTTGAATTTCTATAACACCATCGGATCCCTTGAATGACCTTCCACCCAAATCGGTATAGTCTCTGCACAAGCGTGCAAAACCGAATCTAGGATGAGTAGGCTCTGGACTGGGACCGACTGCTTGAGCGTTCTTTACTAGATCAAGAAGCTGCTGGGCAGACATAAAAACTCCATCTTGGGGAGTAGCACTAGATTGACCGGCACTGGGACGACCAGGTCTATCCATTTCTCTTCCTTAAGAAAGAAAGTAGGAAGAAGAAGAAGGTTATTCACAAAATGAATATCAAGAAATCTTGATAGATAAAATAAGTAATCATAAAGAAAATAGGATGAATCGGTACGAAGACTCGAATTAAATCCCAAGGCACAACTCCTAAGAAAGACTTAAGACATGATCCTTGCTAGATTATTCTACGTTGTCCCCAAGTTTGGCTCTGGTACCAAGCTGTGACGCCCCACCTCTATACCCACGCTAGCCAAGAACACTACGGTGTAATGCCGTCAACTAGCACGGAGAATAAGGCTGTTGAGGAGCGACCATCTGTATAATTGCTTTGTGCGAGTACCGATATGCCAGATAAAAATACAACTTTTCATCACAAGAGGAAATCCGACATACCGACACAAACTCAAGGCTACTACACAGTGGCTATAATATCTTCGGAAACAATTATAGAAATAAACGTAACACAAATCATTCACAGATAATTCATATCACAAAGGCAGAAATAGATATGAATATAACACATGAAAGTGTACATCAGAGTAGTGGTCAAACAAGATCCACAATAACACAAAAGAATAGATACAAGTGCTAGACAAAAGAATATGTATACATCAAGGAGTCTATATCTCAAATGTATACAACAAAAACTACTAGACTAAGTAGTTAAGCAAAAGTCAGAAGATGGTTCCAGATAGGAAGTCATGAGGAAGTACCTGCAATATCTCAGTCTGACCCGAGTATTATTTAAGAAGAAAATAATAAACGGATCAGTCTAGCTATAATTATCAGATAAAATGAGACATAAGAAGAGATGCAATAAAAACGTATGATAACCAAAAATGTCATACCTCGACAAGTATACATTAGAAAATCAACAAAGGAAAATCATACAAATATCTCACGAATCTCATAGCATAAAAAGAATGTCATATTCTTTATTTAATTCACCAAGCCACAAAAAAAATGACATACATATCAATGTCAATAGTAAAAGCTGGTGAAACATAAATTCCAGAAATCAATAATTAGAAATCTAGAAATCACAAGAAAAGGATGGCCAATCCCATAAAAATGAGCCGGAGCTCCTCCTGACAGGGTATAGTCCCCCATTGCGGACCTTGAGCCGAAGCTCCTCATGACAGGGTATAGTCCCCCATTGCGGACTTTGAGCCGAAGCTCCTCCTGGTGAGCCGAAGCTCCTCATTACAGGGTATAGTCCCTCATTGCGGACTTTGAGCTGAAGCTCCTCCTGGTGAGCCGAAGCTCAATAAAAAAATGAGGTACAGTCCTCCACGTGGACAAAGAGACATCGCACAATTGCTAGTCTAAATCACAAAATGATCATCATCGATCATCAAGAAGTGTCAATTACAGTAAGCTAGTAAATATATGAGCTTAGCTTCATGTCCCATAACCACTAGCTTAACTTAAATATTTACGAACAAATTGTAGATCTCCACTAGAAAATTGTCACAAGAGATTCAATCGAACAAGTCCAAGAGTTAAGCGACGAAGCAAACGCAAGCGTTTCATACCACTTGTTTTACTAAGCCGTTTAATTCAATTTCTCATACGAGTGAGGTAAAGGTTTGTATATACTAATAGATCGGAAAACGGTTTTATAAACAAGTTTGGTAATAAAATAGTGTTGAAGATTTGCTTTGATGAAAGAGTTTTGATATTTACTACTAGTATTGAAACCTTTATATTTTTAAAGTGACAAATCATAGAAATGATTGTAGAAACAATCAATCATCAAAATTCACATTCAAAGACGTGAAATAAAATCCAAAGAAATAGATACTGATTCCATCAAAATGGATATTTCTAAAAATCATGAAGAAAATGTCATCAAAATCAATAATAAATGATAACAACAAAAGGGAATCAACACGAATCGATTAAAGTTGGAAATTCAATCAAAATAGGCAATATAGGCAAAAAGTGCAGATTCAGACGTCTGAATCTGGAAAACCAAAAGTTTTCCAGAGTATATTTCAGACGTCTGAACCCTATATTTCAGACGTCTGAAACAGGCAATTTTTAGCCTGTTTCCTTTCTGGTCCAAAACAAACTAATTCAGACGTCTGAAATATAGATTCAGACGTCTGAATCTGGGAATACAAATCTTCCCAGTATAATATTCAGACGTCTGAATCTAACGTTTCAGACGTCTGAAACTGGGGTTCAGGGCATTCCCTGAACTTAGACCAAAAATGACCGAAATAAATACCGGAAGCGATCGGACGAGCAACGACGACTAAGGATTTACGTCTAGCGACAACCCAGCCTTAACGGCTCTTCGATACGCCTCAAATATCAATGTCCAAATATCCATAAAAATGATTTTTATAGATTTTGATTTCAAAACATCAAAAATTGGAATATACACCAAATCATTCCAAACCAAAATCAATTGCACAAGAATAAGTGTTAGGAATTCATACCTAACAATCGAAGATAATTATAGACAAAAATGCGAGATAAAAATCTCACCTTTGAACCCAAATCAATGAAGGAGAAGCTTTTAAAACAAGCTAAGATCAGTTCCTCTTCAATAACAACTCAAGAAGCTTCAATCTAAGCTTACAAGTAAAATATTTTCTATGTTAGGTTTAGGAATTTCTGAAATGGAATGGAGAAAGAGTTGGAGAAGATGAAGAGGATGCTTACCAATGGGTTCTCTTAGAATTTGGAGCCAGATCTTGGATTTTGCAAATGAACTAGGGTTTTGGATTTCTATTTCCCATTCTCTTCCACCATTTTTGCTTTAGAACTGAAAAGAGGAGGAAGTGAGAGTGAATAGGGAGAAGTGGTTTGGATTTGGGTATTAAGTTGGCTAGTGGGCTGAACCCAAACCCAAAGTGAAAAAGGTCAAATTTTTAGCTAGCTCCAAACATATCAATGTTTATACTCAAAAAGGTTGCAAACGGCATTTTGAACTCAATGGGAGGGGTCTCGAGTCCTAATTCGACAGTTTGCAAAAAGTAGCTTTTCGGACCAAAATCCGACGAACGATAAAATATTTAAATAAAATATTTAAATATACAATTGATAAATATGCGGGTTGTTACAATTTCTCTTGTGCTTGATGCTTATTTTTGGTAGGATGCATAACTAATCAAAATGTCATGACTTCTTCGGCTAAACCACTTTATGCTTTGGACCATGCTTTAGTCTATATTATTATTTTGTGTGGTTAATCTAGGTAAATTTATTCATGATGTGCACGTAAATATGCATATTTTTACTTTCATATTTAATCTACTTTTACTTTAAATAAATGTCATAATTGAGTGTTTTTACATGTTTAAAACGAAATTTCAAAAATGCTTTCAAGTCATTATTCATGCATCTACATGGGGGTAAAATAGTAATTTCGAGTATGATTTAATTTGAGAAAATTCATTTGAACAATTTATTTTTATTTGTAGGAATTTGGATGGAAAATGGAAGAGGCTTCATGTATGTATGCGTGCACAAAGGTTGGAAGACAAAGAAATGAAGAAATAAAAGAATTCATGAAATCATGGAGGACTCCACCTACCCACTAACCATGAACTACAATTAAAAGCTAATGCATATGTTAGTGGGGATTAAAGTCACATGCACACCAGTGGAGGATTAATTTAATGCTAATGATTACTTTAAGGTTACATTTCCTAAAGGGCAATTTGGATAGCTTCTTAAAATATGGATTAGAGTTTTAGGTATGTATAAATAATCTTCTTATGTTCATGTAATGGAGCTTTAGCTCCTCTTATCATATTATGCAAGTTGTAGCTACAAATTAAATGACAAATAAAATGGTTTCCTAAGCCTTTTTTTTTCTACTTGCTTTTATTTCATGCTTATTTTTATTTACATGCTTTATTTCTTCTTATGTTAGTAGCTTAGGTTTAGTTTATGCAAGTAGTTTAGTTCTCTTTTTATTTTAATTAGCTCGCACTTTCTTTTGTTTGTTCTATGTTGAAATTTACATGTGTTGAAATGATAAAACAAATGAGAAGCTAAACCCCTTCAATTTAGGGGTGAATGAAGCTTTCTAAAATTATGTAAATCCAACATATTCTATTGTTTATAATCTCTTATTATGCATCATGAAAAGTTAGATTATGATGTAAGTTTATTAGGGAATTTGATAGCCTATGTTGTAATCACAAATAGGCTATGCTTAATCCAATATAAACACAATTTACATCATCATCTAACTAAGTGATTTTGATCATGGAATTAAAGGAGAAACAAAATTTGATGGTCTATGTTACTAAACAAAATAATAAATAGATCATGCTTAAAATAGCTTTTGCTTTAACTTCATATTCATTTTCATGACAATTAATAAATGGTTTTAGTTGTTGTATTAAAGTTTGATGTTTAAGTTATGTTAATTAATAACATAAATAGACCATACTTATAATAAATATATCATTAATTCTACTTAGATTAAAATGAGATATCATAGATTGATTTTATTGATTTATGTGAAAGTATGATGATGGATTTGCCTCTAAATTGTCATTTAATCTCATAGTTTATTTCACTTTTGCTCTAGTCTAACCTTAACAAATTTTCTAATTCAAAACAATATCAATCTCTTGGGTTAATTTTATTGAGTAGAATTTAAATTAATTCAATTTCCTACGGATCGACCCGTACTCACCACATACTAAATTGTATGTCGTGCGCTTGTGGTTATTTTTATTACAATATTTTTCATCGATTTTCTAACCGATAGAAAATTTGTCGATCAACAATTCATAAGGAATATTTATATGATGAATGCTTTTGGATAAAGAGTGGTGCAGTCCTTATTCCCTTGATTCGTTCGTTTGCTCCTTCTAACATGTCTAGGCCTTAAGCCTCCAGCCGCTTGTCCCCTTCTCAACCAGATCAACTCTCATCCCCTCTAGATCCGCCTCCGGGCTACCCTCTACTATCCGGCCCTTCCAATGATTTGGAAGAAGGATTCACCCCTGTTAAATCGAAAAGATGGAAATGACAAGCAAAATTTTCCCCGATGCAGACCAAACCTTATTCCATTCGCTCTAGTAATCAGCCCAAAACCTTGCGTTCTGACCCTTGTCAATCTACTCATCAAAAGTCAATGCCTAACCAAAGGTTTCCCACTCGCCCCTTTCAAAATGAAACTAGATCGGATAATACCAAATGGAATTTCTCGACTACCTCTAGTCGGGCGTGAAATGAAGTCATTAAGGGTAACAATATTCCAGTCACTATCCATTTAAAGTTTTATCAACCCGGTACTTATAATTCAATGCACTGTGCGAAAACACCACTTGAGGTTGTCCAAAAAATTAGAAAACAATGGGATAATGCCATTGTGATTTACGTAGTTGGTCCTAAACAATATTATCCTTATTTTGGAGTCTACATATCTAGGGTTTGGAAACCTGAGGAGGATTTCTCTATATATTCTAAGAAAAATGGCTTTTATGTTATTAAATTTAATAACAAATTGATAAAATTCTAAAAGGGGGCTCCTACTACTACAACAAACAGTCAACAACGACGATGAAGAGATGGTCCATGGAAATGCGACTGAACAAAGATCTTCTCAACTCTATCCAATTTGGATCCCTAATCTACCTTTAAATTATTGAACGGAAGAGAGAATTAATCGTATTGCCTCAGTCCTTGAAACCCCAAAAAACCTAACAAGTTTACAGAAGGTATAATTAAAATTGCTTAAGATAGAGTTCTAATTGTAATTAACAACTCCTTTGATTTTCCGAATAAAATTATTATTTTATCGAAAAAAGATGAAATTTTATGGCAAGATGTGTCATACGAACGTAAGCCCTCTAAGTGTTCAAACTGTCCTAGCTTTGGGCATATAGAGACTTATTGCCAATCCAATAAAGTTTGGTTGCCCAAAATCCCTCAGGATCAAACGATGAAGAGTAATGATATGAACATTGACAATTCCAGTCAAAACAAAGACAATGCAGCTCCACAGACAAATAATTAGGTCCAAATTATAATTACAGAACAAGACCCTTAGCTTTCTATTGTTCAAAATGATAGTGTTATCAATAACAATCCAGAGCAATCTAAGGTTGAGTCTAAAACAGTCCAGTCGGAGATGGTCTTCTCAACTATTAATACAAATTTGACTCCAGACCACACGTTTCTCTGGATCATCATAGAGTAGTTCCACATAAATACTCCAACAGACTCATCTACAAATACAGAAATAATTGACAATAACAGAATTGACGAAGCCTACATGTCCGATGAGGTGCCAGTTGAACATAATGAAACTCCTCCCTGCATTGCACATGCCAAGCAGAGTACCGCTACACAATAGACAAGCAGAACAAGAACTACGTGGAAAAAGAGAACCGAAGAAACTCCCTTTGAATTTAAAGCATCTACTTAAACTGATGTGCTAGATTAATCCTGCATGGAATATATTGGTTAATCAATTGAAAGGAAAACACAAAAAGATGAAAAAGCACAAGACATCTGAGGCTGCTACTCCCCTTGGTGACAGTAGCATTTTAGGTAACAACCCTTAGATGGAGTTCCTTTTTTGGAACATCCAGGGTATGAATGCCCCTTCTAAACAGCTAGAATTATTGCATTTGATTAGTAGTAAAAAGTTTTCTTTTCTTGACATTCTTGAAAATAAACTATCAATGGATCACATTGATATATTTATGGCCAAAATTGAAAATAAATGGAAATATTCGCATAATATTACTACTAAAATTAATCATTTGGGATTCCTCTGTTTGGTCGAACATCGTCATTCACTCTAGTGAACAATTTATCACTTGTATCCTTCACAACACTAATGGTACTAGTATTTTGTGTACTACGATCTATGCATTTAACGAAGAGGCAAAGCGTAAAGTGTTATGGAATTATATTATTGAGCAGCCTAAAAAATAATCTCTCATGGGTTATAGCGGGAGATTTCAACTCTATCCTTTCGTCTAATGAGAATGAACAATAGTTTATATAATGTGGTAGATGAACAAGATTTTATGGATTGCATTATATCTTCTAATCTTGTGGAACCCAACTTCACTGGTAATTTCTTTACTTGGAGGGGAGGACAGAATTTTTCAATTCATACTAAAATAGATCGTGTTTTCGTTAACACTCCATGGTTAAATGTTTTTTTTCTCAATTTGGTATCAATTTTGGAAACCACTTGCTTAGTGACCATGCTATTATTTCTATAAAATTCATGATCCACAATGATAAGCAGAGAAGAATACCTTTTAAATATAGCAATTACTGGCATCTTCAAGAGGGTTATCTTTCAGTCCTTCATTCTGCCTTATCACAAGAGATCCATGGCAATCCTCTTTATGTTCTTCTACGTAAGCTGAAGGCTGCTAAAACTGCACTGAAGACATGGGTGAAAAGTAATAAGAATATTCATGCTGTGATCGACTTAATGAAAAAAGAGGCTAATGAAATATATAATCATCTTGTTCAGGATCCCTTAAATGATAATTTGCTAAATCAATATATATTGAAAACTGAACAGATTCATTCCTTTACGAGAAGTACTGCTATAGATAATGAACAACGAATGAAATTCAATTGGTTGGTTAAAAGGGACAGGCCAACTTCTTTTTTCTATAGTAAAGTTAATGTGATTAAACCAAATAGAGGCAGTAATTATATTCTTAACTCGAATGGTAATGGACTCCAGCATCAGAAAAACTTGCTAAGGAAGCTGTCAGCTATTTCACTGAGCAGTTTTATTCATCCCAGACTACAAGCCAATTTCTAGGCATTGTATGCAAAAAATTCTCTCAGGAAATGCAAGGATTGATTTATGCATGCCTTTTCAACTTGAGGAAATAAAAAGTGCCGTTTTCCATATTAATGACAACAAAAACAATTCCCCTGGACCTGACGGCATCAACTCGAAATTCTTTAAAATTCATTGGAAATAGCTTAAACATGAAATCCGGAATGCTATGAATGGCATTCTTCAACATGGTAAAATAATAAAAGAAATCAATCATTCTTTTATTTGCCTCATTCCAAAAAAGCCTGAAGCAACTGATATAAGTGATTTTAGACCGATCTCTCTATGCAATGTTACCTATAAGATTTTAGCCAATCTTCTTTGTAATCGACTAAAACCTTATATGAATGACCTTATTTTTTACAATCAGAATGCTTTCATTCCTGGGAGACTTATTTTCGGAGAATTCTTTGCTTGCATATGAAATGGTTAGAGGATTTAATACAAAAAATTCCAACAATTTTTGCCGGAAAATTAACTTGCGTAAAGCCTATGATAAAATCAATAGAGTGATTATTCATCATATGCTGATTGTTATGGGCTTCCCTAAGTTATTTGCAAATTTAATGTATGAGTGTATTTTTACCCCAACTTTATCGGTGTTAATTGAAGGATCCCCATTTAGTTTTATTGAAAGTTCGAGGGGTTTAAGGAAAGGTGATCCTCTCTCGCCATACTTATTCGCTATAGCAATGGAGTACCTTACAATCAATCTTGATGTGGAATATTTGAAAGGTAATTTTACCCCTATCCATCAAATTAATCTCATGTTCTCCCACTTACTATATGCAGATGATATTTTAATAATAGCAAAGCTAACATTATCAACGATGAAAGCATTAAGCATACTCTGCATAGCTTGAAACGATTTACTGGCCTTGATTTACTGGTCTTTAGCAAAGGAGCTAAAAACAAGAAACAAGTAACAGACATTACAGATTAATATTGGTAAACTGCCAATATTATATCTAGGCATCCCTTTATCTAATAACAAGCTCAAATCAAGGGATTTTGGATGTCTAATAGACAAAATCAACAAAAAAAAAATCAACCATTGGAATAGTAAACTACTCAATATTAGTGGTACAATTGAGCTAGCGAAAATTGTCATTCATCCAATGATCCAATTTTGATTACAATTTGCTCGATTTCCAGTGAACGTTATTCAGAGAATAAATTTTATTTGTGCTAATTTTATTTGGAAATCTAAAGCACATAAGATGTGCTGAGACGATGTTTGTAAAACCAAAAATGAAGGTGGCATGGGAATTTAAAAAATTGAAGAATTGGCAAAAGCAGTGGCAATTAAATTGCCTTGGAATTTTTTACAAGTAGAATCAACGTGGGCCAAATCTTTATAAATAGTTGGCTTGCAAGCGCAAACTTTTGATCCGACCGCGAACTTTCCAAAATAACCTTTACTCACATATAATTTAATTGTTATTTATTATTCGACGCACAAGTGCCTAAAAAGAATCGGTAAAATCTCAATCAAATGCAGATGTTATTCTTATTATTTTAGCCTATTATTTTTAGGTTAGACTGGAACTATTCAAACTAAGTTAAAACAGTTAAATTTTTTTTAAATTCAAATTATCCCTCTATGCTTAAAAATAGGATCTAACGAATAAATATCATTTAAACAAATAAACATCATTTACAAATTCGTTGTTTATTAATTAATAAAATAAATAAAATTCAAACTAACAAAAAAAAAATTAAATGTTGCAACTTAGAAATAAAAATTTAAACTACATGTGATCTCGATATAAAAACATGGCTAAATATTTTTGCAAATCATTTTCTCTTGAATGTGTTAATCATATATAAATTATAGAAGAATAATTCACACGCGAAGCACATATCATCAACACGGACGAAGCGCGTGCCATAACGCTTGTGGATTTATAGCAAGTATTGCAAAAACACTAACTGTCTCCACTCTTATAGCAGACAACAAATGGAAAAACCAACTAAAGTATATTCCTACACAATGTCAAAATTCAATCTATAACATTAAAGTTCATAATCAGATGCAACACGACTTTTGGTTCTGGCTTCCTAATAAAAATGGTCAGTTTTCATTAAATTCGGCATGGAATCATATTCGTCACAAGCACACAGAATTCAAGTGGCCCAGTATAATCTGGGATACCTAATGTGCCCCAAAAATGTCGATCTGTGGTCTTTTGGCTAATCTAAAAAGACTGAATACAAAAGAAAGAATCGGTAGATGGAATAGTAATATCGACCGAACATGTGTCCTATGCTCTAATCTACATGAAGATAGAGACCACATATTCATTAACTACGTTTATTCCAGACAAATTCTAGAAGGAATTATGCATAAACTCCAAATTAACTTGGGTACGTCTTTTGATATTAATTCTACTTTGGATACCCTATGCAATAAGCAGAATAACAATTCCCTGTTTAACCACATAATCAACACGACATTCACTTCAATGATTTAGCATATATGGTGCGAACGAAATTCGAGAATTTTTAAAGGAATAGAAAAATGCCTGCTCAAATCAGAAACACACGTATATCTCAAGATTGCAAAATTCTAATTCAAAACAAATTGGACTCGAATAAAATAAGTAGAGAGTTAGAACTTATCTTATCGAACATCGACATCAGAAACTCCACAAGTCAGGATTTACGTCCGCCTTGAGTTCTTGTTCGCTAGTGAACTTCCGCCTGGAGCTTGTGGTTGTTAGCTACATTTCATCCTGTCTTCGTGCTGTAGTCTGATCAAGGCCTCACGGAGAATTTGGCTGCCATTAATTTGGAAATCTCGAGAAGTTTAGATCTGAGATTTTATTAGTAAAGGCAACCGATGTTCAATTACCCTCTCTTGTAGCTTAATTAATGAAGTAATTATTACTCGGTATTGTCACCTGCTTGAGCGAGAAGTCTATTGCACGTGATTTTTTATTTTATTTTTGTGTTGTAGTTTTTATTGATTTATGTTCTAGCATAATTGTTGTTGTAATGCTAATATATGGACATGACATGTAATTTTTTTATTGCAAGGTATCCGTTTGCAAGATTTTAACGAGTCATATTATGAAAGTATATGCTTTATATTTATCTGTAAAGATTAAAAAAAAAGGAGTGGTGCAAACTATAATGGAAGTGGAAGTGGTAAGTATATTATGATTTTGATATTGGTAACGGGTGCAGTTGAATCCATCCCTTGGATTTTAGGTTTTGATAAGTTGAATTTGTAGCTTGTAAATTCGCTATGACCTTTAACCCTATGATTTGTAACAAGTGTAAATAGTGAAAAAAAATTTGGAATTCTTATTTCTTACTTTAATCTTATCGTTTAGTCTTTTATATTTTTTATTATTATATATACTATGATATAGATGCAGACGTAAAGTAGGTTATATTCTTCCAAGATACAAATGGATTACTCTTTAAGGCAATACCAACATCATTAGGTGTAAGCTCAACCAAAGGTTATCATGTTAATTCCCTTGCAGTTCCTTGCAAAGCAAAAGAAGCTATATTAGTGGAATAGCAAGCTCATGCATGCCGATGGAAGGTTAATTGTTATAAATGTGGAGTATAATCAACTTGATCCCTTGCTTAGAGCAATTGTTGGAGATGTTAACTGTGAAGCCGCCTATTCTCCCTTTCCAGAGACATAAATCAATTAGTTCTTCAACTTGGGCCATATATTAAATAGCTATATAAAATAAATGGAGCTATACAAAAGAAACGATCTCTGAACTTGCAGTAGCAACAACAGCTACAGCTACAGCAGCAGCAAGTGAATATAAGATGATTTAATCTTCTTGGGTAAGTTAAAACTTTGAACAAGATAAATTCTTGGTTTACTTTTGAACCAGAATGGGGATAGGGGTTGTGTGACAGTGTGTGCACGTGCTGGTTTAAGTTGGTGGCAGTATCATGCATCAATAAGGACTGATATCAATGTCATCATATGATAATACACGAAGTTTCCTTAAATCTAAGTGGTCACATAAGTTTGGTTTCATGTATTATTCTACCAATGATTTTAGTCTTAATAACTATTTATACGTCAGGACACATTTCATTCATGTGAACAATGTTCAGGTTCAAGTTCAAGTCTAGAGCTCTGAAAATTATTTTAAGGGCCTTACCTTAGGCATTTATCAATCTATTTCAATTGAAGATGCCAATTAGCTAGGTTGACATTTTGAGAGTACTTATTTTGAATTTGGATTCTTGATAAAACTATTTTAACTTTATAACCTAATTTTCCACTATTATGTTTTTATCATAGAATTTCCCAACATGAATTTACCCCTAAATGTACATACCTCGAATGTGGGAGTTAAAAATTTGAAATCTCCAGATGACATTATGGACATCTCTTTTATCGACAACAGTTAACTAAGCAGAAGGATACCTGAGATGTCCTGGTTCTTGGATCTCTTTGTGAGCATTATGCACAAAAGTTGTCCAAAACTTGTTTTCTAGCTAGCTGGCAGTGCCAATAGTTTGGCACATCTAAATCTATATGTTTTTGGGTGTGTTGGGTAACTATACGAAGCAATGTTTTATAATACACGTGTGAGGCATGCTTCAAAGAGGTATAGGAAATGCATCAGGACATATTTAGGAATACATTTTATCCATGAGGCTTACACCTTAGTAGCTTAAGGCATGCGAAAACTATAGAAACGTATGCATCTCACAACTCAGGAGCATAGTGCATAAGCCTCTAAGGCAAATGGCTTCACTTAGTTGAAAATGATTATTTAAAATTTGAAAACTATCTTAAAATATTTAATGTATGATGAATTCAAAATCAATTCATACTTGATTTTGATGGAACTGTTTTAGAATCGATTCATTTCAGAATTGTTTTTGAATTGGTTCATTTCATAATCGATTCTCAAAATCATTTGTTGATTCAGTTTTGGAAATTGATCGATGAATCAATTTCAGAAATAGCATTTTGAATCAATCTTAGAAATTGATTCTTTAATTATTTAAAAGTCAATTACAACTGTTTTTGCAATCCATTAAAGAAAAATTAGATAGAAATGAAAAGAAAAACTTACATGCTGCTGTTGTCTCTTGCCTTTGTGATTGAAATTAAACTTTTCATTCTTTCATTGCTTTACATTTTGTATAATTAGCTCAAGTGTACTGTTTTATATTTAGTGTTTCATGTCTTTAATTATATGTTTAATTATTTAAAGGTTTAATAGCGTCGATTTCAATTTTTGATTTTATCATATTTGTTTTTCATAAATATAAACTTGTATTGTATTGTTAACTCGAAAATGTTTTGAGGCTTAGATGTCACCTAGGGAGGACAAAAACGTCTTTCCTAGTGAGTATGCCATATCTTTGACCATGAGTTGTACATGGGCCATCCTAACAAATAATAATGATTTCTTAAAGTCATTTTTAATTCTTATCTTAAGCAAAACCATTTCAAATTTTCGGCTGGAGTAGTAAAAGCCATTCAAGTTTTGACATTATCACATGTTTTTTATGGATTGCTTATTAACCAGATTTGAGGAGATGGTCATTTCTTTAATAACAAGTACTTGCATATCATCTCCCTATTAAATGATGCGCAAAACATGTTTTCCATCCAACTAATAGTTCACTTACAACTGCTATATAATATTTATTGTTTCATGTTTATTTTGTTCATAGAAAGAAGCTCTAACTGATTGTCATGAAAGCACAAATCTTGTGGCGAACTCTGAGGGAAATGTTGAAAGTCAAGAAAGAAATCCAAGCCTTCTTCTTGGATTAAATGAAAGTGCTAATGAACCTAAACCACATATGACGGACAGCAGTACTAAAGCAATGTGCAAATTTTAAAGAACAAGTTGAAAATAATTCAGGCCAAAACGATGGATACCTTGAACTAAAGGATTTTCACGACGATGACTCTTTTGGTCAGGTGGGAGAGAACTACACGAATATGCCCACTGCAGTGCTTGATCACCCTAGTTTATACTTTGACAATGCAAATGAAAATATGAATCCAATGGGTCAGATCCAGTTAAATCGTATTGGGAACAACTGATCCTAATTCTATTTCTCATGACTATTCTTCTGCTCATATGGTTGCTTCTGATGAAAATACATTCCCAGGTTTGTATCTTTTCACAGTGGTTTTCTTGATAAATTCTCATTGGATGGCGCAACCGCTATCGATGTAGTTAGTGGTGTCGAGGTGATGTGAACGGTTCTGTACAGAACAAGGGATGAAACCTGAAACACATGGATTGTAAAAACAGCTCTTTCTCAGAAGAATTACGAATAAGAGTTTTATAATCGATACGACTGAGAAGTGGTAGTTGAACTATAATTAAGCAAGGACGCTTTCTACCGATTAATTTGTATGTTTCTTCTTTTTCTTCTTTTTATCGTCGAATAATCTTAAAATATCACTATAGATATTCTAATTTTTATCAGCAGAATATAGGGGATGATTTGATTTGATTTCAATTCCTTGGATCAAATGTAGAAATAAATGTCTTGTTCATAATAACAATATTGTTAAAGAAGAGCACAGAAATAAAATAGCGTTAGGTTTTTCCCTTTTGCAAAAAAAATATGTTAGTGGGGAATGGTATAGTATTTGAAGATTGCTATTTCTATACTCTATTTTTTGTTATTGTTGCATTTTATGTATTTTTCAAATATTATTTAAGGATTTGAATAAAATGCATCAAACACGTCATATGTTCACTTTTAAGCCATAAATGGAACTTTTGTTCTAACAATAAAATCACCACAATATTACATGGCGTTAATAGCAAATTGTTGTCAATCTTATTTGTTTGAAAAGTGAAATGTTGTATCCCTAAGAATTTTCACAAGGCAAGTTAAGTATTTTAGGCGGGTTAAAGATACTCCTAGAAGTATTGTAGGAAGATTAAGTACCTTTATTTTCATCTCAATCTTAAGATACTTCATCCTCCCAAAATAAACCCTTAATCCCCTTTGATATTCATATTTGATGTAATGTACTCCTAGAAATCATTGAAGTGAATTATAAAACTATCGATCCTATGCAACTATTTTATTTCAACGTTCCCACAGTGGGTCATTTCTTTGTAAAGATGCATCAACTTGTTATATGATCATAATGGGATCGTTATGCTTCTCCCTTTAACTGAGCTTAAGCATCAGCACGTTAAATGATCTTATGCAGATGTATTTAGGTGCCATATGACAGATTCCTTTTGACCTTGAACGAACTGATCAATTTTTAGACAACCAGAAACACAAAAGCATTTACAGCAAATGTTTGTGCACGATCCTATTAGCTTATGAAATCAAAGTTTATCTTGTCCATTTAAATGTGTAATGGACCACACACACTGGTAGATAAATATATGTATATATGTGTGTGCACGCACATATCTTGGCTTTGCCTTGTTCACCAGGTCTATGCTTAAGTTGTTTAATGTTCTGGTATAGCTTGACCATCTAAATAATGCTAAAGAAAGCATCCCAAATGATTTTTCATCGTATACGAAGTATGCTAGCTGTTTTATATTTTATCTACACGATTGAATGTCACACAAACTTGTGTATTATAGTTTAGCTAGAAAAGCACTTGTTGCATTCTTTATATTCAATGACACGAAAAAAGGAATTTACAAACCTTAAGCCATCATAAATTCCTCATTACACCACATCCATCTATTTTCAAAATCATATGTTCCTAAAATATATTTATTGTGTACCCTATGTTTCCTATTCCTAAGAAAAAGGGTTCAAACCTTGTCTCTATGACATATTTTTTCACAAACCATGTTGTTTTTTGTCATAAGCTATTTGAGAACAATTTTATGTTAGCTCAATTTATAATATGATGTTGAATAGATTTTCTTGCTTGCTTCACCAAATATTAACTCCATTTTTATGTCAAGTGCTTATATTTTCATACAAGTGGAAAATAGGCACAAGGACAATCTTTTAAAAAATATTTAGGCTGAAAGACAATAAGTTTCATTTTTAGACTAAATGACAAACTTTGAAAAAAAATTAGGTTGAAGGACAATGCTAAATATAACTAGCATTTTGTATAGTGTAAAAACTGAATATAATGCTAGTTATAACTAGCATTTTGTATAGTGTAAAAACTGAATATAATGTTATTTATAATTAACATTGTCTTTCAGTCTAATTTTCTTTCAAAGTTTGTTCTTTAGCCCAAAAATGAAACTTGGTGTTCTTCAACCTGAATTTTTTTCAAAGTTTGTCCTTATGCATGATTCTCTTTTCATATAAAAGGATCTGTATCTACCAGACTGCCAAAATTTTATACTATATTGACTACAATTATGAGTACAACTAGCAAGAAATTTTATTCTTCAAAATGAACATAGTGTTCTCATCCCAATTCAATATGCCTCGTTACCCCAATTCTTCACAAACACTCATCTTGCATTAGTTATTGTGTTACTACACTTATTTAACAAAATAGATGTTAAGATGAGTTGTGAAGATATGGTACAAAACATAGTGTATGATATAACATATTATCTAAGGAATCAATAAGGGAAAAACTCAAAAGGCACAAGATTCTTTTATGAACATAAAATTAATATTCATTTTGTAGCATAACCGTTGCCATAATCTCTATATTGACCCTTAACCTGCTATCTAATAAACTTTTTTGGCTACAGGATCATAGCATTTTTCCATAAACAATATGCTTGAGAATTCAATAGGCTACAGGATCCTAGGATTGCGAATAACTTTTTTGGCTTAATGTTGACTAGACTGTAATCCTTTATCTAATAAACTTTTGTCAAGAAATTCACACAAGCTTACATATCGAGATATTGGCGCTAGTTTGAAATAAAGAACGAAAACTACTTAATTATTCAGGGAAGTGGTAGACATATTTAGATAAACAAACCGCTAGGCACTTGGTTTTAATAAGTGCATCAATTTTTCTTTATTTAAAGGATGAACTTATAGTTTACAGAGATATTATATCTCGTCACCTTATTTATTTGATCCTCTATTTTACTTCTAGAAAATAACAAGAACGGGAACAGTTGGTTATCAGTTTGATGCTAAACAGTTTGATTCAAAATGGACTCGTAGTTCCTCTCTTGTTCACAATAGTTCATACCCTACGTTGTACATCTCATTTCATACGAATCACATATGTAACCATTTCCCTTTATATGTTGAATGCAGGCTTACAACCGATGGGTGGGATTTTTTACATCATATGATGAGGACTATGATAGCTTTGATTCCACGGGTCTTCATGAGAATCTATTGAAAGGAATATATGCGTATGGTATAGTTTGTTTTCTAAAATATCTAAATGCTTTATTTCCTATAAATCATAACTACAAAAGAAATTTATGTAGGTTTCAAGGAACCTTCTGCGATTCAACAGAGAAAATTGTCATGTTCTGCAAGGTACTTGATGTCATACAACAAAAGCAATCAGGAACTAGGAAAACTACAACATTCTGTTTTGGAATTCTACAACTTGACCATAGGGCGATTGAATGGCAAGATTTGGTTTTTGCCACTAACATGTGAGCTGGCACAAAGATTGAGAAGGTGATGAGAGCACAAAGGCAACTACAATGTTGTTAAAGTTCATGCTTGTGTTGGGGGAATTAGTATCTGTGAAGATCAAAGGATCCATTCAAGTGGGGTACATGCAAATGTTACGGGTGGGAAATGTGATGGAGTCAAATATAATGGCGGCGAACGATGGAACAGGGAAGGTGAGGACGATTAATGGGGCGGTAGTGATGGTGGCGACGATGAGTCCATATATGTATGTTCTATATGTGAAGAAAGGGGTGTATGAGAAGAATGTGCTGCTTGATAAGAATATATGGAATGTGATTATACATCGATATGGTATGTATGATATGGTTGTTATTGGAGCTTGAATTTTGTTGACGCAACGCCTACTTTTTCTGCCACTACTTTTGGTATATTTTTCTATCTTTTAAGCATTTTATCATTTAATAGAATGAAATCGGAAACCTCAGTTTAATAGTGTAGTTTATTAACCACTATTATAATGATCTTTCATTCTTACCTTCCCCGGTATCAATTATAAAAAGTGTAACTATCCTCAACTTTTTGCTCAACCAGCACTACTGGTAAATACAGTTTCAGTTATGAGTGATTTCACATTGTTGGTTAATGTTATTCAATACTTCCTTAAACTTGAAAAGTCCATTATTTTGTAATTCTTTTATAGAGTTGCATCCTAATTGTTCTCCCTATTTTGCTGTACATAGTAATATCTATGTTGCAAGTACAACATTAATCTTAGAAAAATATTAGTAATAATAGTAGTAGTATAGCAGCAATAGTAATATTTTGAGAAACTTAACCAGAGCATATTATAGAATTAATATATGAATTAATATATAACAAATTATATAGCATCTGTTGATACAAACTATATATAAAATAAATATATATTAATTAATTATATTATATATCTATACATATATGCACAAATCATATAAAATATATATGTAAATTGCATGTGTGTGTGTGATAATGGCGTCCTCATCTACTGTCAACACGGCTGCTTTTACGGTTTCACCGGAACCTGAGGTGGAGGAAGGAGAAGGATGGTATGAAGTTCGAGGGAAGGGTAAACAGAAAGTCGCAAAGGGAGATATGGGCAACACTAAAGCATGGACTAAACCTAGGGCTCGGGCTAATCTTTTCAAAATCAACAAAGATCAGGGATCGAAATCAGGGGCTAAACTTTTGGGTAAAAGTATTGAAATTAAGGAAGCATTGAATTTCATCATCCAAAATCAGATATGGAAGGCAAATTTGCTGAGATTGATGAAAGAGACTACCAACAATCTAACCAAATGTGGAATAATTCCATGTCTATCTACGTGGTAGGTAAAAGACCTTATTATGTATATTTCAATGCACATATCAAAAGAGAATGGAAAGCTAAAGGCAAATGGGTAGTATTTTCAAGAGATGATGGATTTTGTCTTGTAAAATTTGAATTGCAAGAAGATTTAGAGAAGATCCTTAATAGATAGCCTTGGTTTATGGACAGCAAGCTTATATTTACGAAGAGATGGGATGCTAACTTTCAGTTTGAAAGAGATACGCTAGCATCATATCTTAGCTGGAAAGATTTAATAACTTACACTTGGCACTGTGGAATGCCAAAGGGATTAGAAAACTTGCTAGTCTTATTGGTAAGCCTATTGATATAGATGATAATGCCAGACAAGTCAAGAGGCTAAAGTATGCTAGAGCGTTAGTAGAGGTGAAAGCTAATGCTATTTTTAGGAAAAACATTAGGGCTAAAGACGATCAAGGCAGAACATGTGTAAGAGGTGGAATATGAATTTATGCCACCAATATGCAAAGACTGTAATTGCTTTGGGCCTAGTGAGATGCAATTCCAATTCCAAAACTAGCGAACATTGGCCGATCCTAAGTCCTTCGATCCTATACATCATCAGGAAACAGACACAAAAACCCTGATTGCTCAAAGAAGCATGAAGATAGAGAGTGTTTGTCAGACCTAAAACATAATTACACTACTTTTACAACATGTAACCTAACATTTAGTGCATATAGGAGTTGGGGAAGGAGCATGTAAAGGAGATGATCCAGCTATAACCGCAGTTGAATTTGCAGCAACTGAATTCAAGTGAGAAGGTATCCCCTGCAGATAATAGGATCAAGAGCCAAAGAGGGATATCCTTACAAGTATGGATGAGATTAATAAAATGAACATTAATCTTGAAAATAGTAAGGTTGAATCAGATGATAATTCCACAACTCAAACAATGTATACCAAAGAGAACCCAAAATAAAAGGAACAATTCAATAAGGGTAAGAAAAAATAGAGATGAACAGATCAACAACTGCTCCAGTGATATTAAAATATTGCTTAATGTCTATTCTACATTGTAATGTCAGAGGTATTCATAGTGATATTAAAATATTAGACCACTTCAACATAAGAAATAAGTTATCCCCAACTTTCATGGTATTTCTAGAAAGTAAAATGGGTAATAAGAACATGAAAATGTTTGAAAATAGTTTTGAAACTGACTGGCAAAGCATGCATAATAACACCAACTAGTCCAAAAGGAGAATCTTAATTATTTGGCAACAGGCTATTTGGGCAGTTAAACTTATCGACATGGATGATCAGAAAATAATAGTAGAAACATCTAATGTTGGAGGATTATGTTTTCTGCCACTTTTGTTTATGCACATAATTGGGCTTCCATTAGATAGAAATTTTGGGAGAAATTTTTAATCTTGCAAGCAGATTAAACAGAATTGGATGGTGCTAGGGGATTTTAATGCAGTATTTAATACTAGTGAGGAAAATGGAGGCCTTACCCTGAATTTGTCCCAGACTGTTGAGTTTAACAAGTGTGTCGTGGTTGCTGGACTTCTGGATGCACACCATGCTGACCTAAAATACACGTGGAGGGGAAAAGCAAAAAAGATAGCATGTCATTTGGATAAAGTACTTGTCAATGTAAAATTAATTAATAAAATTCCTATGTTATAGTCTTCCTAAGCTCAACAATTGATCACTCTCCTTTGCATATTCAATTCAATCAATCAACCACTCAAGCTAAAGGGAAACCTTTTTATATGCCAATCATTGGTGTTTATTTGAAGAATATAATGATATTGTTGGTATAAAAAATATTCTTGTCCCTGAAGGGAAGGGAAGGTATACGCTAGTAATATTGCTCAAGGAGTTCAAAAGTAGACTAAAGAACTCGAATAAAACAAGAACAGCAAAATCAAGACCGTATCAGTCAGCTCCAATAGAACTATGATGATGCTCTGGCCGAATTGGATTAAGATCCTCTTGATGGTTTTCTAAATGAAAAATACTATGGATCTCAAAAGCAAATAAGAAATGCTCTAAAAATTCAAGCTGCTGAAATTAAACAAAAAGCTACACAGAAGCAGCTAACTCAAGGTGATGAATGTTCTAAATTTTTCTACACCGAAATGTCATTTAGGAAAAATTACAACAATCAACTCAATGCACTTGATGAAAACGGTAAAACAATTACAAATTAGGAAGAGTTTAAACAAGGAGCAATTTAATTTTGTACTTACTTATATAATGGTACTTAAGAATCTATCTTACATAATATTAACTGCAGGACCTTGGTCAATGATGAAAGAGTGGAAATGATGTGGTCCAGTATCTTTGGAAAAGAAATCAAAGATGCCATCTTCTTGACCCACATTGACTCAAGCCCTGGGCCAGACGGTTGGAACTCCATATTCTTTAGGAAATAATGGGATGACCTAAAAGACTTGTTATTAAAAGCAATGCAGGAATCTTTTACAACACGAAAAATAATTCATGAATTGAATCATATGTTTATCATTCTCATTCATAAAATCAACAAAACCAAGAAAAATTGAAATTTACAAACCAATCGCTTGCTGCAATATGCTATAGAAGGTGATTAGTAAAGTGTTGTGCAACAGAATCATTCTCATCCTACCAGATTTAATTTCAGAATGTCAGACTGCGTTTATCAAAGGTAGACATATATTTGAAAATTCTATGTTAGCTTATGAACTGGTACGAAACTTTAACAAGAAAGGTGCTAACAAAACTTGAATTAAAGTGGACTTAGATAAAACACATGACAAAATTAATAGAAATTCATATTATATATGCTTCATGTATGGGTTTCCCTGACATGATTATTTAATTTATTGAAGAATGCATATCCACCCTTGCTTATTCTATAATCATTAATGGGACTCCCAAAGGCTTCATTCATAGTAACGGGGGACTAAGGCAGAGTGACCATTTATCCTCATACCTCTTTGCTGTAGCTATGAAGTACTTCTCATTGCAAATGGGAATTGCTTGTCATCGTGGGATTTTCCAGCCTCTATATAATAATCACCCTATTGTGCATCACCCATTATATGTTAATGATCTAATTATTGTGGTGAAAACAAATGAAAAAGCTGGTTATGTATTAAAGAAATCTTCAACAATTTAGAGTAATATTTAAGTTTGAAGTTGAACAATTAAAAATCAAAACATTACTTCAACAAACACTGTAGAGGCAGGGCAACCACTCTATGTATCCTTGATATTAAAGAAGGATGCCTACCAGTTATATATTTAGAAGTTCCTTTTTCTTCCAATGTCAACACTTATAAAGACTGTGTGGAACTGATTACGAAGATAAAAGAAAATCGGAAAGGTTGGAGTTCAAAACTATTTTCTTTTGCAGGTAGAATTGAATTAGTTCACACAATAATCACAGTTAAAGTCAGAACTTGGGTTCAAACTTTCCAAATTGCTTGATTGAGAAAATCAATGCTGTTTATGCTAATTTTATATAGAGGTAGGCATTCACAAAGTCGGTTATGATATACTATGCAGACATAAGACAGAAGGATGTGTTGGGCTTATTAACCTTAAAGAATTGAAGAAGGTTTAGAACCTAAAATTGTGCTAGAAAGTGATTTCTTCTAATACCATTTGGTCTGAATGAATGAGAACTAAGGTGTACTAAAAATGATTTTTAGGTTATGAAGGCAGATAATAATGCATAAGGAGTGTGGAAAAATGTATTGAAATGCAGAGATGACCTTCAGAAATTCATAGTCGGGGAAATTGCAAATGGTAGAAATACTAATCTTTGGAGGGACCCTTGGCTAAATGGTCAAACTCTAATAGCTAAATTGGGATGAGATACTCTGGCTAGCTTGGGAAGTTACGATAGTAAAGTAATTCTATCATTCAAAATTGAAATTGGTTCCTGAAAAGACGAGTCTCTAGTAGGTGCATAATGATCTAAAATATATTCCTATCTACAAAATAATGATAGTGACATTTGGAGCTAGAATCTAGAGAAAGATGGTAACTTTTCAACTAAATCTTCCTAGGAAGCAATAAGACCTGAACGTGAACAAAAAAATTGGGCAGCAGCGATATGGCATAGAGTTAACAATCCAAAATGGCATTCACAACTTATAAAGCAGTAAACTCAAAATTACCCACTACAGACAGACTTGCAAAATGGGGTCTTTAAGTGCTATAGTGTGTAAATTTTGCAAGAAAGAAAATGAAACACATAGTCACCTATTTTTTGCGTGCGAATCCAGCAAATAGATTTTCCAATACTTTTAACTTAAAAATGAAGACATGCAGCCAGTTAAGAGCTTAAAGCAGGAATTTTATACCCACAACCTAGCAAAAGCAAATCTGAAGTACGCCGGTAAATACAATAGACTGCATTGACAACTGTTGTTTACCATGTGTGGAAAAAGAGAAATCGATGAGTTTTTCAGCAGAAAGAAAAGCAAGTGGAACAGATCAGAAAAGTTATAGAAACCATTGAAATTGTATGTGGAAAAATAAGAAAGAAGGCTCTTACTACTGTAAAGCAAGAGGATGAGCAGCTTCGGAGTTATGGGGTCTGGTTGAGTCTTAGCCGCCATGGTTTTTTTTGCTAATTTGAAAAGCTTCAGGAAGATAATCAAAGTGGAGAGGGAACAAAAATGATAATTACTGAAAAGGCGTGTAAAGATGGAATATTTCAGATGAATTATTTCTATCCCACCACTTTTGCTTCTTGGTTTTCATATTCTTGGGCTGGGCTTGCTATGTGTGTTGTACTACTGAAATATAGTATTCGCAATCTCTTTTGTAATGTTATGCTATAGGCCAAATATTATCAGAAATAAAAATTTAACCAAATTTCATATATGTGTGTGTTTTTGTGTGGGTATATATAAATTATACAAATAAATATACATATAAGCACACATATGTATATATAAATATTTAAATAATATATAATGGATTTAAAATTTGTGTGTGTATTATACAATTAGTAATAATAGTGGCGGTGGCAGTAGGAATAATAATAATAATAATAATAATATCTCGATAAACTTAATGGGGGTTATAAATGCATTCCAGAATTATACGTATTAATCAATATAAATTATATATTTTGTAAGGAGTAATTTAGTGTACTAGTAGTCCTGACCATGTTGTCAGGTGATCAACTAGCTTTGCCAATAAAATAAAGTTTATACTATCCCTCTTTTTTTATTATGATTTCTAATTTAAGTGAGAATATATTTTGCAATTTAGTCTTATTATAATTGATAACTCTTATACTTGTCCTTGATGGGTAATTGGACATCTTTGGTGCAAACGATAACATAGCGCAACAAATTATGGGCTAGAAGTTTGTGATATTCCAGAAATTTGGCAATATAAATTTAATAATCTGTGCTAAAAATTAAATTGATTTGATAAATTTTGAATTGATTTAATAATCATCTTTTAATAAATATTGAAATTTGTAGATTGAATCTTTTTAAAGCTAATAAATTGTTTTCTATTTATAATATATATAATTGTATATATTGTAAACTGGTAAACTTTGATTTGGAATTTAGTAAATAAATCAATTTTCTAATTTTAATTTATATTTGGTAAATTTGAAATTTGATTTAAGAATTGGCTTTTCAAAGCAATTTAATAAATAATGTATGGTTTATACTATGATAAATCTTATTTGTTTTAAAATTTTATTTATTTAGCTTGAAAATATGAATTTAAAATTAGATAAATATAAAAGCTAAGTTTTATTTTATATTACTTGAAATTTATATATATAAGAATTTACAATACAAATTACAAATGATCTTAATTTGTTTATAATCTCTTTTATAAATTATTTAATATTGTTTAATTTGTTATTTTTAAATGAAAATGATAATACTTAGTTTTTCATAAAACATAAATAGATTTTTAGAAATAGGATTTGTTATTTTAATTTTAACAAGAGTTATATATGCATCTATATATATAACTTAATTTTAAAATTGGATTTGATAAATTAATTTAAATTTGAATTCAATGTTTTGAAAATTTAAAAGAATAAATGTTCAAAATATTTGAATAAGCTTTTAATTACAAATTGTTTTGTTTTTCTAAAAAATAAGGGAGAGATTTATATATACATAGGAAATAGTAAAATAAGATTTAAAAGCTCTTATAAAATAAGTTAGAGTTTTATAAACAATTTAGAATTAAAATTAAAATAAAAACGCTTAAATGCATGTGTGAGTCTTTTAACATTTTAAAATGACAAGTGTTAAAGCCTAAACTAAATTAATGACAAATGTTAAAATTGAAACAAGTGTCCAATTTTATTTTTTTTATTTTTCTTTTGATTTAATGAAATCAAAATTTTTCTTATATAAACTTATTACTTCTCACCCTCTTTTTTTTCTATTCTTCTTCTTCAAAAACTTGAGAAGCTTCAGATCTGAAATTTAAAACTCATCTTCTTTAAAAACCAGAAATTTTTGATCAAAAACAAACTTATTAATTTCCCTCAAAACCATATCTAAATCAAAATCTGCAAAATCTATTTTCCCTCAAACTATATCTGAAACAATATGATCCTCAAATCCAAAAGCTATCTGAAATTCATTAATCTGCATTCATCTAAAACATGCAATTCATTGACCTGAGAAAATAAATTTGCAACTGCAACTTTAAAACTAAATTCAGTTCTGCAAATTCATAAACCTGGAATTCATTTGCAACTTCAAGTCCTGCATACATTTTTCTGGAAGCCTGCAAAAATTTTCTCTGGAACTTGCATGCATCTGAAAATCATCTGAAGCCATATGATCATTCTGCAAAAATTCAAATGCCTGCATTTTCTGGGAAGCATGCACCAGGGAAAGCTTTTCCAGAAAATAAGATTGCTCTGCCCCTAAAAATCAATGAGTAACATTTTTTTTATTTTAGCTAATTTAAGTTGCTTGATTTAATTTTGTGATAATTATGTTTGAAGTGGATGAATGTGATGGAATTCCCTGTAATAAGTATGTTTTTTTTTCTGAATGCATGCTTATATTGTGATATGTTTTGCCTGTTCTAGAATTATAGGATTAATCTCTGATCATAATCATGATCTTATGTTCAAACTTTTGTTAAGGTTTAAGATTCAAAACAATATATAGTTTATGTAATATAAGTTAAAGTTTTAATTTTTTTTTAAAATAAAATAAAAACGGTAATGTCTTTGGAAACTCAGTAACAATAGAACAACTATATGTAAGCAAAAAAAGTTGATCATCCAGTTTCATTAATTCAAGAATATAAATCGATTACTTAAACCAATACTTGAATTCTAAAACTAAAATCAGGAATTTTAGTTCAAGAATGATTGAGCATTTCTGGTTTAACCAGAAATGGTATTTTGGAGTATAACTGTTGTTCTAGATGATCGGGGTGGTCAGCGGCTTCTCTGGTGATGGAGAGGTGATAGGAGAAGCAAGGAAAATTATTGGATGATGGATTAAAGCATGGGGGCAGTGGTGATTAGGGATTGAAATAATTAACCCTAGTTTTTCTGTGTTCAAGAAAATTTATCACCGCGGGCTTTTTAAGTGATCGAGTTCTTCGTGATTCGAGCTGGTGATAGATGGGGTGTGGGAGTGGATGTGGCCGGAGGCGTAGATTTCACTGATGATCGGAAATATGTGTTTGAGGCAATTACCTGATTTCGACATTTCTCCTATTTGAAGCTTGAATGCTTGATTTTGGAATTGGGATTCTGCATTCGATTTGAAGGTCGAATTGGTATTGGATGTTGATCTTTGACTTGCGTGAGAGGTCGTGAGCGGTCGGTGGTGACGGTGCAGGTGCACGAGGAATTATGGTGTGTCAATTTGATTTGGGGAAGATGGTATTCTCGAGTCTGTTTTCGGGTTCTTTCGTGAGTTGCTCGAAGCAGTGGGTTATTTGTCTCGAAGTGGTTGTTGAGTAAACTCGGGTAAGTGTGTTGTACAGGTTTGAGTAAAACCTGTCAATTTTAGTTTAAAAGGGTTTCAAAATGAATGATACTCGAGTTACTCGAGTTGTTTGAGTCTGGATCGAGCTAGTATACTGCAGTTTAGAAAATTATCATGTTTAAATTTTTAAACTGAAATTTAAAATACTAAGTAAAGATTTAAATTAATTTTTAAATCTAACTTTAAATTATGAATTCAAATTTTAGCTTGAATCATAGCTGGAAATAAATAGGTTAACTTTCAAATTTGTTTAAAATACTTTAAAATATTTATTGTTTAAAAATGTTTTGAAGGAATTTGAATTTCAATTTGAAATTGAAATGCAAAGAAATGTTTAAACAAGTTTAAATTTTATTCAAATCTAAATTTGAATATTTGGTTTAAAATAAATTTGAGTTTTATAAATATAAGTGTTTAAACAAATTTGAGTGATAATGTAAAATTTGAATGTTTGAATTTAAAAGAAATTTGTTTAAAATCTTGTAAAAATTTCTTTTATAAGAAAAGTATTATTTATCATGGAAATTTAAAGGTTTAAGTTGTTTTTAAAACTTATTGAAGTTAACTTATAAATGGATGATTTGTTATTCATTTAATTATTAGGGTAATTAATTTATTTAATAAATTTATGAAATAGATAATCACTCAAAGTAATTAAGGGATTAATCTTAAAGGTTTAATATTAATTAATTTTAGAGTAATTAACTTGTAATTAAGAATAATTAATTAAATAAGATTAGTTTTTAATTAATGATTAATAATTAATTAATCAAGTAATAATGGATTAATTAAGTTTTTAATTAACACTTAATTATTTAATTAATTTGGAATTAATTAATGGGTTTATTAACAATTAATTAATTTGTAATTAATAATGATTAAAATAAGTTAATTATTTTAGAAAAATAATTAATGAATTGTTAATAGTTAATGAAGGTCATTAACTAAGGATTATTTAATAATTAATTAATGTGATTAATTTTAATTATTAATTAGATTAATTAATTTAAAGATAATCATTTGTGTAAGTTATTAAGTATAATTACTTATGGAGGTAATTAAGGAATTATTTACTTATTAATTGAGTTTAATTTGATTAGATTAAGTTAATTAATTCAGTTTAATTAATTTAAAATAATCATTTGATGTTTTGGGAGGTATAATTACTTAATGTAATTAAATGAAGAGAAATTACTTAGAGAAGTAATTAATCGGTAATTACTGTATGTAATTAGTTGAAGGTGATTGGTTGATGAAAGAAATTTGAGTAAATTTCTTTGTAAATTAATCAAGGGATTAATTTGAGATAATTAATTATGAATTAATTTATTTATTTTAGGAAAGTAATTAAGGGTAGTTAATTACTGAATAGAGTTAATTAAGGATAATTAACAATTATGGCTTAATTAAAAGATTAATTACTTAATGTAATTAATTTAAAAAGAAAATGTAATTAGAAAATCATTAATTATTATAATTAATGATGTAATTAAGAATGAGTTATTTAGAAATAATTACTAAATGAGGAATTAATTAATGTAATTAATTAAAGAGTAATGTAATTAATTATAGTTAATTAATTAAGGAAGTAATTAAAGATTAATTACTGTATTTGGTTAAGTATAATTAATTTGAGAAATTAATTAGTGGATAATTACTTAAAGGTTAATTAACCAGGGATGATTAATTAAAATAAATAATTGGTTGATAATTAATTAATTGATTGATAATTAATTAATAGTGATATAAGCAAGTTAATATTGATAAAGTAATTAATTTAAGTGGAAATTAGCCATAAGGGTCTCTTTAGCAAGCGTAATTAATTTCTAGGACACATAACTGAAATAATTATTTTTAAGGACAAAATGCAAAATAATTAGTTTCTAAGGCTTAAAAACCTATGAAAGTATGTCCTTGAAAGTAAATGGAATGTTGATTTTGTCCTTAAAAGTAATTATTCTATTGACTTTGTCCTTGAAATTAAATTTTGTGGATGTGTGTCCTACAAACTAATTGGACTACAAAGTTTGTCCTTCTGGTAAATGCCCCTTAATTTAATTTACTTTAAATTAATTTGAATGATGTAATTAATTTAATTCATTTTAAATTAATTATGTTTGGTGTGATTATAAATCATGGCTTATATGGTTGGATAATGTTGTTTGCCTTGAATGTTTGATCTCGGATATGAGATAGATAATGTTGAGTGATTTGGATGCATTGGTTGCATTGTGATGTTGATATAGATTATCTTTTTGGATAAAGATAATATGGTTTATCTGATGTGATGATAATGTTGATTATCTGTTGTGAATCTGTGATTTATCTATCTGTGTATATAGATAATTGAATTGTTTTAAACCTTTAAAACAACTTGGACCTAAAAGACACGCTTTGGATTTCGATGAGACCAGGATCGGGTTTCCATATTTAGATATCTGAAAACCACATCGATCCAAATTAACGATAGGTCGTGAATCTCTTGCGAAGAGTGAAGACTCGAGGTGTACGGACTATACGTCAGTATAACTCTAGGGGTGATTCCGTGATGAGTTTGACGGAGATAGTTCTTATAGGTTCGAGATGGTGATCTAGAGTGCAAGGGTTATTGTCGTTAACTCTGAGGGTGATTCCAAAATGAGTGTAACGAGATAATGCCTTCGGTTTCTTTCGAACCCGGAACGAACTTGTATGGATTGAATGCTTTCAGAACATCGTCAGGTGGACGATGAGCATTCTAAGAGATGTGTTCTCTAAAGGTAATCATAGCCTCAAGCCTCATCAACCGAGAATGGCTAAAACAGGGGAGGTGCATCAAGGCTTCGTGGGTAGCTCCCACTGGAGAGCGAGATTTACCCCTGTCTAGAGGTCCCTTTTATTTCGGCTATGTGGGCGGTTGGAACGTACGCCAACTGCGGGGTTGTCTTGTTTGGGACTGTCCAGTAAGGGATGGTTCCGGTCTTATGTTGCAGGGGAGCGGACGTACTCCTCGGTACGTTGATCTAGGCCACGTACTGTGACGGGCGGTACCCCAGTAGCCCTGCCATTGTATGGAATCCAAAATCCAATAAGTGCCAACGGTTTTGATTGTATTACCCACTTTTATGGCTAGTAGCTGGAATTTAATCATGTAACAATTTCGGCTATTTCATATTTACTTGAAAACCCTAGACCTATTATAATATCACTGGATTTCCTATCAAATGTTTTGGTTAGCGTAAGGTAAAAACTTTTTCATGTTTATGTGTGGGAAGTCTTACGTGATACCTTTCTTTTCAAAGGATTTTCAAAGTTAAGCAACTTTAACCTGTTATTCACACCAGACTCATGTCTGACCTAGAGTTTATCTCCTGTTTTCTTAAACTCTTGGGTACTCAAATTTTTACGAGTAGCCAAGGGATTCAGGTTAGCTTTGACGAATTATGGAGGAGCAAATGGAGCAGGAGGCTTCTGCGTTGTAGATATATAGTTCCGCTATGAGTTATCTGTGTTGGTTTCTTTGTTGAGTTGTATCGAGTTGTATAACTGGACAGGTGTTTATAACTGTCTAGTATGTGATGTATACTCTGTGTAACTCCGATATTTGTTGTATATTTATGTAATACTTATGTTATTAATATAATTTATTCGTTCCGCTGTTGAGATTCTGATGTTGTTTCTTCTTTCTTCTCTTCCTTTTCTCTTTTCTATCCCTTTCTTTCTTTATGATGATACGACTTTTTTGTGGGGAAAAGTCGGGTCGTCACAAAGTTCTTTGGTGCGCTAACTTCTTTTTGGAATACACTCTTGAAACATTGTCTATGAATTACTATGAACATTTAATGTGTGTATTGGTAACTAAATATTGTGCACGTTTGATTGTGTTTACAAATATTATGCTAAGCTTGGTTTATGGAATTGTCTTTGTTTATGGGTATTGTGTTAAGCTTGGTTTATGGGAATGGTTAATAGTTATGTATTATTTGATAGTTTTTGAATTTGATTCAAATATGTTTTGTACGCTAGCTAGTTGAAATATGTTCAAATGCAATAGTGATATATGAAATTCCAGAATTTTATCATTTTAACTGTGAATATTTAATTAATTTTAAATGTTCAAATAATTTATTTTTAAAATATAAATATCTTAAATTCAAATATATGGATTATTTAATTATTTGAATTGTGAATTGATTATTAGTTAAATGGATTAGTAAGCTTATTTAACTCATTTTAATTAATAAATTATAATGGTGAACTCATTTTTATAAATTTATTTACAATAATAAATTTTAAATAAAATGCCTTGATTTTCGATAACGTATCTTTATTTTAATTTATAGGATTTTTCCAAAAAAAATTATTGGGAAAATATTTAAATTTCGTTCGACGTATTTTTTGGTAAACGTTGGCATTTTTGAAATTTCATAAAATGAAATAATCTATGTATTTTATTGTTGATTTATGACCATGTCATATTTTGATGCACGGTTGTATTTTTATTTCTATCGTTTGCAGTTCGTATGCGAACAGAATTCTATGTAGCAATGTGTCAAGAAATGCAAAATAAACTAAACTAAATAAAAAAAAATTCTCACTCTCATCGTTTACCTATCTTTTTCCCTCTCTTTCATTTTCATCCTCCTGTAGATCAAAAGAAAGGAAACCACCAATTTCAAAAACCAAAATCTAATTATTTACTCAATTAAAAATGTGAAGTTGGGATCTTTAGATTCGTATGAATGAGATCTATGAATCAATACATGTATTGGGGTATGCTGTTTCCATTGGAGATGCTTGATAGTTTAGTCGATAGCTAGGGTTATGGTTATGCGATGATCTAGGAGAAGTTGGTAGATTTGGAGGGTATAAATGTGTTTCTCGTTCTAAGTGTGTAACGCCCTGGTATTTCGAACCATTCGCACATGTTGGACTTGAATTGCTCAGAATATCAGATGGTTAATTTATATTTGGCAAAACTCAGCATATACGGTAAATAAATCAATCACAGACACAGAGTATTACAACAATAAGCAGCGGAATAGATAAATAGTAGTTCATGAAGCTACTATAAAACATCAGAGTCTGAAATAAAATACAAATGAATCTCCAATACATAAGCAACTGATGAGTCTGAACATAAATGACTGGAATAAACTGAAAGCTGGATAGATAGATGGATCTCTAAGCGAAGCTCCAAACTCTAAGGTAAGTCTCATATACTGTGCCACTCGGTCTGACCCGAGCATAAAGAAAAACACAAAAAACTCGAGTCAGGATTACCATTCTTATATCAGTAAATTCAACTCAAGTGAAATGTCAACCGAAATACAAGTAACTTAAAGGATGTTTGGGATACTCATCCTTTAAGGATCCGTGGAACTATCTACTATGTAGTAATATACGCTATTATAATATGTATGTGGTAAAGTAAACTATTAAAATAACGTTAAGTCATTACCCATATCCCGCTTAACATATTTTATATATTCCCGTAGTCTATACAATGCTGTACGCTCCACTAAACTGATGGTTTACCCAGAGGACACCACATAGGTACGGTATAAAACAAACTCGTAGAAGGCACGATAAGGCATGCGACAAGGCACTCGAGGCAATACCCGGGTAGATATACCATTGCACTCCCGGACTGGTGGTAACGCATAGCAGCTACTACCGCCCACCTCATGACACACTCCCAAATCAAAGGGTGCACCCAATCAAATCACAAAAGCAATAGAATGGTATCGAAGAAATGTGCCTGATCGGGGGAATCACCTCACTTGGTCCGGTATAGCTCCCTTTTTAGCCACATCAAGCTGACTTACGGGAGTCAGGGCTGCATAAATATCATATAGAATCGTCGCCAATCCATCCTACTTCTTTCTAGAATCTCCACCACGTACACAGTTATTAAAGTGGTTTTCGGTATTGGCAGAGAGTATGACACTATCCGATCCTGGTCTCCTTAATAACCAAACGCTTATTATATACCGTGGTCATTTCATTTCAAATAGTTCATACTTCAAAATCAAAATATCAAGTTCATTTCAAAATCATATAAATTTGATATCATTATTCACTTTAAATAATATTCATTTCCAGAATCGTACCACTTTCAAATTTATAACACTTTCAAAATCATAATACTTTTGAAACCATAACACTTTGAAACCATAATACTTTGACATCATAGCACTTCCGTAATCATAACAGTTTCCACCTAAATAGTTTAGATGTTGAAGATAGTATATATATTAAAATAGTTATAAATTAAAATAGTTTATATATATTGAAAATACTTTATATAATAAAATTAGTTTCCTCCAATTTCGCAAGTCAATTCAAATTATCTTAAATCCAAAATTCAATTTAAATCAATTCCATTAACCATTTCAATTTAAAGGTCAAAGATTCAATTCAAATTCTCAATAAACCATTTCAATTTATATCGATTTCAAATTTGAATTTGAACTATCTCTTCGATTCCAATAAGCTTCAATGTTTAAATAATCAAACATTTCAATATAAGTTTCATTTAGATGTCAACATTTAACTTTAAATTTTATTCAAATTGGAAAATATTCACTCAATCATTTTAATAACAATTAAATAAAATCTCAATTTATAAATTTAAATCAACATCGAATATTCAGCCTCAGTTTTATTTAAAATAGAGAACATACATTTATCACTTTTTATCAAATCAAGTTATAAATCATATCTTTCAAAATGTAAAAATCGATAAGTTCAAATCAGGTCTTATTTAAATTCAATTATTAACCAATTTAAATTCCAAGTCAACATTAATTTATCTACCAAACCTCTATTATTCAAGTTATAAAATCTATTTTTAAAATATTAATATAAATTTAAATAAATACTTAAACATATTATATACTAATTAAATTAAATTTTATTAAATTAATTCTTATTATTAAATTTATTTTATAATAAATATTATTTATATATTTTTAAAAGAATAAAATTATAAGTAAAATCTTAAAATTTATATTTTTCAAACTAACTTATAAATTAAAATTTCCAAAACATATTATTTTAAAAATATAAATTTTAGACATATAAAAATAACATTTATATCTATTATATTTTAAAAACCAATATTTATTAAAAACCGTATATTTCCTTTCAAACTTTGGAAATCATTTTTCAAAATATAGACCAATGGTGTCCGTATATAATTTCTATCATATGGTCAAAAGATACGGATATTTATCATTTCAATCCGCAATTTAAATATCTACGGGTATATATCATTTCAACCCGCAATCCCAAAATTCAAAATCAGTGAAAATCGCTTGGGTTTATCATTTCAACCCATAACGATTTTCCCTTAATCTATAATATCATTCGGGTATGTATCATTTCTACCCATAGGGAATTCTAAACTAATAGGGAACTTGCAATGTGAGAACAAATATGATAATAATATAATATATCAATAATTGGTATATATCACCAGTGATAAATTGAATAAATATATATAACAGGATATGGTGTCATTTATCACAGGTGAATGATTGCGCATATCATCTTTAACAATTAAATAACTAATAATTCAAATTTAACAACATATTGCAATGGTCGTTTCAAGTGAAATCAAATTTACTAAATATAAAAATGTTAATCGTGAGTGATTGCTCACCTTTAGAGGCTGGAGAACAACAATGGCGATGATAGTGACACGAACACGCACAAGGATATGGACATGAATTAGCGGGACAACGACAAGTTAGGAATTTGTTGCGACAAATTCGATATTGAGAAAGTAAGTCAAGATGGACTAGAGATCGATGAAACAACATATATGTTATATATGTTTTTCAAAAATCAATTTAAAACGTATATTTAAAAATTAGATCCATATATATGTATATATATTCAAATCAGTATTTAATTCAAACACGTATAAAGTAAAACCTATATATATATATATTTGAAAACCAGAATCATATGTACTTATATATGAACTAATATACAACATATTGATAAACTTACATACACTTTTTCTGCACATTGCATAAACCACCATATTATATATATACCTTTCAAAATATAACACATACACAAACATAACATGTTATATATACTTTTGAAAACCAACTCATGTATACGAATATAGACTAATATATAGACTAACATAAAAATAACAATATTTATTGAAAAATTGATATAACTTACATTATTATAATATGTAAAAAATCCAAGCAGATCATTGCACTGTTATATATATACAGACAACAAATTTTTTATATATTATAATTTAAAATCAATATTAAATTTAAAAGACATATTTAAAATAAAATCTTCATATTATATTTTAAAAATAAATATTTAATAAAACACATATTAAAACCAAGATATCAGTATATTATACCCTAAAACAAACATACAAAAGTCAATAAATATACATATATTTTCCCTTTATACATAGCATAAGAGGGCTGCAGGCTTCATAAAACAAATATATGTGCAGATTATATACATACATACATACATACATATACATATACATACATATATATATGCATTCTACACACAAACCTATATGCAGACACTATACACACACACACACACACACACAACTAGATATATACATGCAAATTATAAACAAATATACGTAGATAAATATATATGTAACCCAGTATAGTATAATATATATATTACAGACTTTATATATTTTCAAAAATCCAAACCAACCTATTACACATACTTGTTATATGAAATCGCTATTTAACAAAACAAACATATTATCTTCCAAATATCATATATATAATACCTTTATAATACAATATACTGTAAGTCTATATACTGCACACGCATATAATATTTGCCTTTATTATATGTATATTTTCAAAACTAATGAAAAGAAATAATATATATATATATATATGAAAGTATAGATGTATACTGTGATAACCCGGAATTTTTAAGCATTTGTAATCGGAATATTTAATTGATTTTAAATATTTAAAAGTTAATTATGAACTTGAATTACAAATATCATAATTTATTTGACAATTAAATTATTGAATTAAATAATTTGAATTGGATAAAATATGAAATCTGAGATTTTAAGCCTGTTAAAATATAATTTGAAGGCTTATGGAATTTATATTGATAATTCTGAGGACAATAGAAGTGTTAAAATTGAATTTAATAGTGATTTATTCAGTTTTGAAATTTCATCGTTTAAATTGAATTTAAAAATAACCTTCTGAGGCACGGTCTTGAAATTCGACGAAACCAGTTCCATTTGATCCGTAGTATTATATCATTACCGGATTTCAAATTTTGTAATGTTCGGAGTTATCGTGTGACCGTACGGTAGGTAAACGCACTGAAGTTAAATCGAATTTTTAATTTAAATATAATTGGTTTGGTCAGTCAAAAATATATCAGCATCAAAACCTTTGCCCTTAATTCAGATTACTGTTAGGAGGCGTATTCTGTACGCTAAGAAATTTCTTCACTCAGTCGAGTCTTCCTTCCCCTTTCTTCAAATTAAAGCATATTTTACTTCGTTCGTAAATTAAAAAAAAAGAGGGGCATCATCAAATCCACGACCCAAAACCCGACCCTCTTCTTCTTCGTCTCTTTCTCAAATCGAAACCCAAATTCCACGAAATCGACTTTGTCGATTCTTTCCGCTATATTTTCGAGTCGAGCACGAGCTCATTCAGGAGCGGGAGAGGCGAACTAGGGTTTGGATTTCTGGGAGGGGGTTGCGGCGACAATAGAAGGGGGGTAGTTGGCTCAAGGTCGCGTCCTCCTCAGCGTGTCGCGCGAGCACGAGCGCGAGTCGTGGAGTCACGATTTGCTGATGGCTCGTCGATGGTAGCGTCGAGGTCATCGACGCGTGTAAAGGAGGCGATGGTGGTTGTCGCGATGGCGGAAAGGAAATCACGCGTGGGTTGTATTCTGCAACGAGAGTTGGAAGCTTGTCGATTTCTAGTATGGTTTGCCGTTCGATTTTTCCTGACTCGGGCGACGAGATAGGTATGAAATTGTGTCTTTAATTTAATTTATCATATATATATTTAAAAAAGAAGAAGGAGATATATATATTCATATGAGTAAATCAGGAAATACATATATATATATATATATATATATATATATATATATATATATATCCATGTATAGCTCTTGTTGATCTTAACAGTAAGTTTATAAAAACTATTTATTTTTCAATTTATATGTTTATATATATATATAGTAAAGTTAATTAATTTTTGCAGTAAACTAGAAGGGAATAGACAGTAAGATTTTTATAATTTAATCAGCCGTGTATATATGTGTGTATATATATATATATATAAGGATTTTGAATGAAGTAGAATTTCCTTGAAAATAGACTTTGAATCCACATAACTAAAATTTTACAAGTATAAAGGTTTCAAAGGTAGTATATTTATATAAATATATCCATATAAAATTACATATACCTACACATTTTTATCTTACTAAATTATTGTAAAATAATTTATTTAAATGATTAGTTCGTAAATAAACGTATTTAATTATTTTAGTTACTAAGAAATATTTCTTATTGGAATTAGTTTGAAATTCGATGTTTAGATAAAAACTAAATTATTAGCTCAAATTTAAATAAATGAATAGTAATTAATTGTTCGATCGAGTCAAATATTTATAAATCATATAATATTTTATTTAAGGTCAAAAAAATCGAGAAAACCAAGGGAATATTGAAGTGAATGGCAAATGCAAAAGCAAAGGTGAGTTAATCTCACTCAGTTAAATTTAAAATTTAAAGGATTAAATTTAAATAATTGTTTGAATGGTTGAATTGAATTATGTGCTATAGTGTGGTATATATTTGGAATTGGTATTTTATATTGTGCTAACATCTATGGATGCAGGGAAAAAGGTTATAGGGATCCAACTGGACCCCTCAACATTTATTTAAATTATTTAAATACCCTTTGATGTGATTATTTTATATTCTGTGATGAATATTATTGATAATTGGAATATTGAATGTTAAGGTTTACCTGAATATATTCCGACGCACTAAGTTATAAAGATATATATAGAATTGGATTTTGGGAATAAAACGAAGAGAATTTGTAAGTGAAATAATTATAGAAAATTTAAATAAATTAAGAATAAATTGGATAAGAATAATAATAGTTTTAAATTCTAATAAATAAATTCCGTATATGGAAAGGAAATTTGAATTAACAGAAGATTAATGAATTTTAAACTTCAGCATTATTATTTATAAGAACAAAACATTTGTTTAATATTTAAGACTTAAATTATTTAAAGAATAAAGAAGAAATTGGGAAAAGCTGAAATTTGTATATTTCAGTTAAAAGATTTAAAATCAAATGGAAAATAATAACGATAATAATTAAGTGCATAATTAATGAATTTTGTAATGAATTGAGTAATTAAAGAAACTTATTTCAAATGGAATAAATTGGGAATCAATTTGGAAAATTGATTTAAGTGATTGAAGTTGGAATTCTCCCTGGATAACCAAGTACGTTTTCAAGTAAATTTTTAAATATAAGTTAAAAGATTAAAAGCTGTTTGAAAAACAAGTTTTGGAAAATTTCTTATTTCTAATATTTAAATTTTAAAGCAAGTATTTTCTCTTAATCTATTATAGTAGTAATTATTTAAAGAATGAAAAGTATAAATCTAGTTTTATATTTAATAAGTAACCTTATTTTCAAATATTCATATAATATGGTATTTTTAATAAATTATAAATGTAGTTTTAACTTAAATGGTTTAAAGTATATTTCAAAGTAAAGTGTTTTAAATTATTTTAGAAATCTAGTTTTGTGCTTGGTGATTTCAGAGGAGATAGAAAATATTTGGGAAAGTTTATTCTGAAAGAAAGATGGAATTGAAACTATTTTCAAAAGATTGAAAATAGAAATATATCTTGTGAAGATATTTTGAGGTTAATAAATAATTTGGAAGATTATTTATTGTGTGATGGATGTTTGTGAATAGAAATTGATAGTTAAATAACCGACTATCAATATTGGACAATGCATTGATCGTTTCGAAGAGACCGGGATCGAGATTTATTTCTCGAAAACCACTTCGATCCGGTTTGTACGTTTCGTGAAAATGATTTTTGGATTCGAAGATGGAGCAGTGAAGTGCAAGGGCTAATCGCTACTAATCCTGAGGATATTTCCAAAATGGATGTAGTAGGAATAGTGCCTTCGGTTCCGTTCGAACCCGGAACAGACTTGTATGGATGAATGCTTGCGAAACATCGTTAGGTGGATGATGGGCATTCTGAGGGATATGTTCTATAAAAGGTAACGCTTAACCTCAAGCCTCATCAAATGGGAATGACTGAAAATCAGGGGTTATGCAGCAAGGCTAGGTGGGTAGCACCCAAGCAGGGTGAGGTCATTCCATTCTAGATGTCCCTTTTTATTTCGGCTTAGTGGGCGGTTGCTGATCCCAACCGCGGGGTGATCTCACTCGGGATTATCCAGTAAGGGGTAGTCCCGGTCTTGTGTTGCAGGGGAGTGGGCGTACTCCTCGGTACGGTGATCTAGGCCCCGTACTTGGACAGGTGGTACCCCAGTGCCTAGTCATTGGTTGGAAATCCATTCTCCCTACGAGCCTTGTACGAGTTTTGTTTGTATTACCCACTCTGTGGCTAGTAGCTGGAATTTAATGAATGTAACAATTTTTGCTATTTTATAAGTATTTGTATATAGACCCTATTATAATATCAGAGGATTTCTATAAAAAGTGTTTTAGCTATCGTAAGGTAAAAACCCGACATGTTTATTTGTGGCGTGGTCTTACGAGATGATTTTTTTTTCAAAGGATTTTTGAAACTTTAATAATAAGTTGGGTGTGATTTTCTCACGCTGGTATTCCAGACTGACTCGGGTGTTATTTAACTGTAATGCTCGGGTCAGACCGAGTATTATAGGATACAGAATATGATGCTGTGGAGCTCAGGAGACAAGCAGGATGACGATACGTACTCCCGTATTTGTATATATATATTCCGCTGTGATTGAGTTACTGTGTATCCATTGGTATGTTGTTGTTGAGCTGAGTGATGTACTCTGATGATGTAATTTATAATCATGTATATCTGATTTGTTTTGTGTATAGATCATTTATTATCTATTATATTTTATTTCGCTGCGATGGTTAGATTCTGTTGTTGTTTTCTATTTTCTTCTTCCATCTCTTCTTCTTTAACCCAAATGGTTCGTATTTCTGTACAACTTGAGTTGATTGTTGTAGAATAGTGTTAACTCAAGATGTACGGATTTGCGGGCTGTTACATATACCTTCGTATGTATACAAGTAAAGAGGAGATATGATTTGCTGGAGGGGTTACGTGACTTCGATGTCTCGTACAAGGGGAGGTATGGCATAGGTGAAGGCTGATGGACGTTGGAGGGTTTTAGCTTGCGGCGATGGTTGGTTTGCAGGGAAAGGGGTCGGCTTGTGTTGTGGAGGAGACGGGTGGCGGATCTATGTAGATCTGGTGGTGGAGGAGGTAGAGAGAGGGGATATGCATGGCTTCGGGGTAGCGAGTGGGTGCTGCAGTGGAGACTTGGCGGCCGAGGAGGGTCTGGTCGAGAGTGGTCAGGGAAGGAGAAGCTGGAAAGCTTGGGGTTGGTTGCGTAGTTGCAAGAAAATGTGTGACGCCCCACCTCTATACCCACTCTAGCCAAGGACACTACGGGGTAATGCCGTCGACTAGCGCGGAGAATAAGGCTGTTGAGGAGCGACCATCCGTGTAATTGCTTTGTGCGAGCACCGATATGTCAGAGAGTACAACATGCATCTGGTTTCAGGAGGAAATCCGACATACCGATACAAACTCAAAGCTACTACCCGATGGCTATATATATTCTTCGAAAACAAATATAGAAATAAACATAACACAAATCAGTCACAGACATCCATATCACAAAGGCGAAAATAGATATGAATATATAACACATGAAAGTGTACATCGGAGTAGTGGTCAAACAAGATCCACAATATCACAAAATAATAGCTACAAGTGCTAGACAAAAGAATATGGATACATCAATGAGTCTATATCTCAAATGTATACAACAAAAACTACTAATCTAAGTAGTTAGCCAAAAGTCAGGGTGATAATCCCAGATGTGAAGTCAAGCAGAAGCACTTGTAACATCTCGGTCTGACCCGAGTATTATTTAATAAGAAAATAATAAACGGATCAGTCTAGCTATAAATATCAGATAAAATGATATAGAGTAAGAGATATGACATAAACATATGATAACCATAAAGCCATACCGTGATAAGTATGCAATTGAAAATCAACTAGTGACTAATCAATATCACAAGAATCTTCTCAAAGATCAAAAGGAATGTCATACTCTTTATTTATATTCACCAAACCATAAATATTAACAATAATATCAATGCCAATCACAAAAGTTAATGACACACAAATTCACCAATGCACAAATATTGATAAAACATATCAATGTAAATCACGAAAATTAGTGAAAACACAAGTTCTAGAAATCATCAATGGAAATCCAGAAATCACAAAAGGGGGGAGGCCTATCACAAAACGGGAGCATGAAAACTCACCAACACGTGTATCACAAAATGGAAGGTTATTCCATGGTTGCTAACCATTAATTTTGAGCCGAAGCTCCACAAAACGGCCCGAAGACCATGGGTCGCTACCCCACCAAATTGAGCCGAAGCTCCACAGAAACTGGGTTTAGTCTCCCTCGTAGACAAAGAGATATCGCACATTGCTAGTCTAAATCACAAAAATTATCATCAACGATCATCAAGAAGTGTCTACTACAGTAAGCTAGTAAATATATAAGCTTAGCTTCATGTCCCATAACCACTAGCTTAACTTAAATATTTACGAACAAATTGTAGATCTCCACTCGAAAATTTTCACAAGAGATTCAATCGAACAAGTCCAAGAATTAACCAACGAAGTTAACGCAAGTGTTTCATACCACTTGTTTTACTAAGCCGTTTAATTAGATTTCTCGTACGAGTGAGGTAAAGGTTTGTATATACTAGTAGATTGGAAAACGGTTTAAGAAACGAGCTTTGTAATAAATTAACTATTAGTATTGAAACCTTTATATTTTTAAAGCGACGAATCACAAAAATGATTGTAGAAACAATAAGTCACAAAAATTCACATTCGAAGACGTGAATAAAATCCAAAGAATTCGATTCCAAATCCATCAAAGTGGAAATTCCCTTGCGACTTAACAGCCATGACTTACGACTTAACATAAGTCAACACAAGAAATCAGCGGCTCAACTCATACGACCCCCCGGCATACGACACAAGGGATCGACGACTTAAGGAATAGCATGCGGCCTAACTGCGCGACTTAAGAAGATAGCAGTAACGACTTAAGGAGCTAGCGGCATAAGTGAGCGACCTAAGTTTGTACGACCTATAGCGGCAGGCCGAGCGACCTAAGGAATGAGCGACCTAACCGATGCTAGCGGCATAACAGGGCGAGCGACCTAAGTGATGCGACCTAAGGAGCTAGCGGCATAACAGGCCGAGCGACCTAGGTGATGGAACGACCTAAGAGTGGGCACGACCTAAGCATGGCGCGACCTAAGGTGTGAGAGTAGGCCGAGCGACTTAAGTGGTGCGACCTATATGCAGGCCGAGTGACCTAGCCGGTAGAAGGGCAAACAGAGCGACCTTTGTGGTCAGCGACCTAAGAGGTTGAGACCTAACTTGGCGCGACCTAAGTTGGTAGCGAGATATAGCAGGTGCGACTTATGGCATGGCGCGACCTAAGGGGTAAGAATAGGCCAAGCGACTTAAGAAGACAAATGGTGAGACCTAAGTGGTTGTGACCTAACTGCAGGCCAAGAGTCATGTATGCAGGCCGAACGACCTAGGGGATAGAAGTGCAAAAACTCTCTCAATTTGCAACCGATCGAGCACGGATGCAAGGGGATTATGCCCATCGGCTACCCGGTCCTATTGGCTCCTCGATGCATCACCAAAAGCGTGTTCAATCATCAAAGTTAGGATTTATAAAGACTTGAACCAAAAACACTAAAAATTGGGATTTTCACCAATTCAATCCAAACCAAGAGCAAATGCATATGAAAAAGTGTTAGGAATTCATACCCAATAATCAAAGATAGTTATAGACAAAGATGTGAGATAAAAATCTCACATTTACACAAAATCAATGAAGAAGAAGCTTGAAAGCAAAGGAAGAATCAACCACACTTCAATCTCTACACAAGAAGCTTGAATCAACGGCTTCACTTTGAATTGAGTTAGATGTTGGATTTGCAAACGAACTAGGGCTTGGAGTTTTAATTTTCCTTTCCTCCCACCATTTTTTATGAAGCTTGAGTGTTAGGAAATGAAAGTGAAGTTATGAAGGGAAAATGCGGTTGAGCTAGAGTTAATAGTTTATGCTAATGGGCTAAACCAAACCCAAAGCCCAAAGTGAAAAAGTGGCAAAATTCCACTAACTCTGAACATGTCAAAGTTTATACTCAAAAAGATCGCAAATGGTGTTTTGAACTCAATGGAAGTGGTCTGGAGTCCTAATTCGACCGTATGCAAAAAGTAACTTTTCGGACTAAAATCCGACTAACGATAAAATATTAAAATAAAATATTTAAATATTCAATCGTAAATATGTGGGTTGTTACAGACTCCCCTCCTTAAAGAAATTGCGTCCTCGCAATATTTAAGAAGAAAATACAAGGTAACAACCATGAAAGCATATCAACACAAAAGAAATATTAAACAAGAAATTCACCTCAAAGAGCACAGGAAAGTAAGTCTGGATGTGTTCGCACGATGAACTCCCTAGATTCCCAAGAGCAATCCTTAGGATTTGAGGACCATTGAACTTTAACAAGCGGAACATCTTTATTTTGAAGGCGTTTGACCTCCGAAGCAATAATACGAATAGGATGTTGCTCATAAGTTAAATTAGGCGAAACTTCAATTTCTTCCACAACACCGGGCTCAAGAATAGAATTGGAATCTCGAAGGCATTTCCGTAATTGAGAAACGTGAAACACGTCATGAATAGCAGAAAACTGCGCCGGTAATAAAAGGCGATAAGCCACGGAACCAATACGTTCGGTGATGGGAAATGGCCCAATATATCGAGGCGCTAATTTTCCCGATCGACTGAAACGTACAACACCCTTCATAGGTGAAACACGAATAAATACAAGATCTCCCACAGAAAATTCTAATTTCCTTCTCCGATTATCGGCATAGGATTTTTGTCTACTCTGGGCTTCTTTCATCCCATGATGAATAAGGTCAATCTTCTCTGTGGAATCACGAATAAAATCTGGACCTAAAACCAGCTTCTCACCGGCCTCAAGCCAACAAGAAGGAGATCGGCATGGCCTTCCATAGAGTGCCTCAAAAGGTTCCATACCAATACTAGATTGGAAGCTATTATTGTAGGAAAACTCAACAAGAGAAATATGATCTTCCCAACTTCCACCAAAATCAAGGACACATGCACGAAGAAGATCTTCAAGAGTTTGATTCACACGCTCGGTTTGTCCATCGGACTGGGGATGATAAGCGGCCATAAAATTTAGCTTCGTTCCCAAAGCTTTTTGAAGACTCTTCCAAAATCCACTAGTAAACAATGGATCATGATCACTAACAATAGAAGGAACTCCATGCAATCTAACAATTTCTTTGATAAAGAGTTTGGCCAAAATAGGCAAGGTTCGATTGGACCGAACGGGAATAAAGTGGGCAGATTTAGTAAGTCTATCGACTATCACCCATAAGCTATCATGACCCGAACGAGAACGGGGAAGGCCGTCTATAAAATCCATGGAAATTTGGTCCCACTTCCAAATTGGAATTTCTAAAGGTTACAATAACCCACCGGGTCTTTGATGTTCGGTGTTAATGAGTTGGCAAGTCATGCAACACTTAACAAAGTTAGCAATATCAGATTTCGTTCCCTTCCAATAATAAAGTCTCTTCATGTCCGCTTACATTTTACTACCACCGGGATGAATGGTAAATTTAGAACGATGAGAATCTTCTAAAATGTCTTTACGAAGATTACTATTATTTGGCACGATAAGTCTATCAAATTTTCAAATACCGCCACGAGAATCAATATCAAAGTCTTTCAAACCTTCAATATTAATTTTATCCTTAAAATTTTGGCCAAGAAGAGCCACTTCGGGATCTAGCTTTTGAGCTTCAAGAATGCGGTCAAAAAGAGAAGGATGAGCCTCAAGGCTACATAAAGCCAAAGATGAACATAAATCGGATACACAATCTCGAATATCACAAGTGGATAAAATTCCGAGATCATTCCATTCGGATATCATCATAGAAACAACCGCTTGTTGCTTACGACTAAGTGCATCGGCAACACGATTTCCCTTTCCGGGAGTATAAAGAATATCAGGATCATAAGCTGCAAGAAATTCGAGCCAACGTTGTTGACGCAAATTAAGTTCCTTTTGAGAAAATAGATACTTCAAAGATTTATGATCGGTGTAAAGAATAAATTTTTCTCCTAAAAGATAATGACGCCAAATTCGAAGGGCGAAAACAATAGCTGCGAGTTCTAAATCATGAGTGGCATATCTAGTTTCGGCTGGCTTCAATTGCCTAGAAGCATAAGTAATAACACGTTCTCTTTGCATAAGAACGACACCCAAACCAACGCGACTAGCATCGGTATAAACAATAAAATCTTGGTTTCCCTCAGGAATCACAAGAATAGGAGCATCGGAAAGGAGTTCTTTTAATTTCTGGAAAGAAGCTTCACATTTGTCCGACCAAATGTATTTAACACCTTTCTTTGTCAAGCTAGTAAGAGGCACAGAAATTTTTGAAAAGTCTTTTATAAAACGAAGGTAATAGCCCACCAATCCAAGGAAGCTTCAGATCTCCATCACACTCTCCGGTCTCTTCCAATTTTGAATCGCTTCAATCTTTGAAGGATCCATGGAAATTAAGGATTCGGAAATAATGCGACCGAGAAACTTCACATGAGATTGCCAAAAGTGGCATTTAGAAAATTTTGCTTTTAATTGATTACTCCTAAGAGTTTCCAACACAATCCGAAGATGCTTTTCATGCTCCTCCTCGGTTTTAGAATACACAAGAATATCGTCAATAAAGATGAGAAAAAACCGATCGAGGAAGTCTTTGAAAACTCTATTCATAAGGTCAACGAAATAAGCCAGAGCATTCGTTAAACCAAATGGCATAACAATCTATTCATAAGATCCATAATGAGTACGGAACGATGTCAAAGGAATGCTATCCTCTGCAATACGAAGCTGATGAAAACCGGTAGCTAAGTCTAATTGTGAATAGACTCTAGCACCACTAAGTTGATCGAATAGATCATCAATCCGAGGTAAAGGATATTTATTCTTGATAGTAAGATCATTAAGCTTGCTGTAGTCAACGCAAAGCCTAAGTGTACCATCGGATTTCTTCACAAAAATAGCCGAAGCTCCCCTAGGCGAGGAACTAGAGCGAATAAATTGCTTCGTTTCCAATTCGGATAATTGTTTGAGCATCTCCTCATTTTCTTTATTGGACATACGATAAGGAGGACGAGTAATAGGTTGGGCTCCAGGGATGAGATTAATTCTGAACTCAATTGCTCGCTTAGGTGGTAATCCTAAAACGGGCTCAAATATGTCGGAAAATTCACGAACAACGTGAATAAGAGAAATAATATATTCCTCATCATCATTATCGTCATCATGAGGATCTAAAAAATATAAAGATGCAACCAAGCTGGAATCCGAATCTTTAAGATCAATAGAAATTTGCTTAACAGATTGAGGATGTCGAAGATGAATAGTCCGCTCAGGACATAGGATTTGGGCTTCCTAGCGGTTAAGCCAATCTATTCCTAAAATCATTCCAAAGCCTAAGTAGCGCATAACATGCAAATCGGCTCGGAAACAAAAATCACACAAAATAATCTCGACATCTTTACACAATAAACTGATTGTTGCGGATCCACCAACCGGATTCGCAATTCTCAAAGAAGTCATTAAACACAAAACATCCAAAGAAAAAGTATCAACAAGTTCTTTTGAAATAAAAGAGTGGGACGCACCCGTATCAAAAAGAACTCGAATAGGATGATCACGAAATAAAATAATGCCATCAAGGATAGAATGAAAAATACCTTGACCATGAGATGTGTTGCCAGGGGCTTGAGTAACATTAAGCTTTCCCTCCTTCCTATTTTGAAGTTTGGGAAACGAAGATATATAATGGTCCGGGCTTTTGCAATAGCGACAAGCACGAGGCTTTGAACACTTGTTCGCATAATGGTCCTTAGAACCATAATTGTAGCATTGCCCACTACTAGAGGTAGAAGTCTTTGCCACCGAAGTTGTTTGCTTCCATTTCTTATTGTTGGGATAAGGACCTTTGAACTTATTAGGCCTTTTCTTGTTGGTGAAGTTCGGTTTAGCACTCCCAACCTCAACATCACTTATTCTATCAGCCTCTTCAAGTCGAAGAGCGATATCAACGAGCTGATCAAAAGAAACTTCTAATTTTAGAAGTAATGGCTTCTTGAGATTTTTATTCAAGCCATAGACAAATCTTTGGTTTTTCTTCAATGGGGTGTTTATGTACTCGACCCCGTATTTAGAAAGTGACTCGAAAGATGCGACATAGTCTGTCACGGAAGATTCACCTTGAACAAGGTCTATGAAACGACGAGCCAAAGTCACCTTCTGGCACAAATTTTAACTCGAAGCGTTCTCGGAATTTCTCTCAAGTAAGATCCGCTTCATTTATTTCAGAAATAAAAAGCTCATACCAATCTAATGCTCTTTCTTGGAGCATACTAGAGGCCACCTGAACACGGTGAAGATCAATAAGATTCATGCGAGAAAAGATTCGATCGCACGTTCTCAGCCAAGCCTGGACTTCAATAATAGTTTCAGAACCTTTGAATGGCTTTCCACCCAAATTGGTATAATCGTTGCACAAACGTGCAAATCCAGACTTAGGGTGAGTAGACTCCGGATTAGATCCGGCTGCTTGAGCATTCCTTACTAGATCAAGAAGCTGCTGGGCAGACATAAATACTCCATCTTGGGGAGTAGCACTAGATTGATCGGCGTTGGGACAGCCAGGTTTAACCATTTCTCTTCCTTTTGAAAGAAAGAAAGAAGAAGGATAAGGTTATTCACCAAATGAATATCAAGCAATCTTGATAGATAAACAAGGAATCATAAAGAAAATAGGATGAATCGGTACAAAGACTCGAATTAAATCCTAAAGCACGACTCCTAAGATGGACTTAGGACGATGATCCTTGCTAGATTATTCTACATTGTTCCGAAGTTTGGATCTGATACTAAGCTGTGACGCCCCACCTCTATACCCACTCTAGCCAAAGACACTACGGGGTAATGCCGTCGACTAGCGCGGAGAATAAGGCTGTTGAGGAGCGACCATCCATGTAACTGCTTTGTGCGAGCACCGATATGTCAGATAGTACAACATGCATCTAGTTTCAGGAGGAAATCCGACATACCGATACAAACTCAAAGCTACTACCCGGTGGCTATATATATTCTTTGGAACAAGTATAGAAATAAACATAACACAAATCAGTCACAACATCCATATCACAAAGGCGGAAATAGATATGAATATATAACACATGAAAGTGTACATCAGAGTAGTGGTCAAACAAGATCCACAATATCACAAAAGAATAGCTACAAGTGCTAGACAAAAGAATATGGATACATCAATGAGTCTATATCTCAAATGTATACAACAAAAACTACTAATCTAAGTAGTTAGCCAAAAGTCAGGGTGATAATCCCAGATGTGAAGTCAAGCAGAAGCACCTGTAACATCTCGGTCTGACCCGAGTATTATTTAATAAGAAAATAATAAACGGATCAGTCTAGCTATAAATATCAGATTAAATGATATAGAGTAAGAGATATGACATAAGCATATGATAACCATAAAGCCATACTGTGATAAGTATGCAATTGAAAATCAACTAGGGATTAATCAATATCACAAGAATCTTCTCAAAGATCAAAAGGAATGTCATACTCTTTATTTATATTCACCAAACCATAAATATTGACAATAATATCAATGTCAATCACAAAAGTTAATGAAACACAAATTCACCAATGCACGAATATTGATAAAACATATCAATGTAAATCACGAAAATTGGTGAAAACACAAGTTCTAGAAATCATCAATGGAAATCCAGAAATCACAAAAAGGGGGAGGCCTATCACAAAACGGGAGCATGAAAACTCACCAACACGTGTATCACAAAATGGAACGCTATTCCATGGTTGCTAACCATTAATTTTGAGCCGAAGCTCCACAAAATGGCCCGAAGACCATGGGTCGCTACCCCACCAAATTGAGCCGAAGCTCCACGGAAACGGGGTTTAGTCTCCCTCGTAGACAAAGAGACATCGCACATTTGCTAGTCTAAATCACAAAAATGATCATCAACGATCATCAAGAAGTGTCAATTACAGTAAGCTAGTAAATATATAAGCTTAGCTTCATGTCTCATAACCACTAGCTTAACTTAAATATTTACGAACAAATTGTAGATCTCCACTCGAAAATTTTCACAAGAGATTCAATCGAACAAGTCCAAGAATTAACCAACGAAGTAAACGCAAGTGTTTCATACCACTTGTTTTACTAAGCCGTTTAATTAGATTTCTCGTACGAGTGAGGTAAAGGTTTGTATATACTAGTAGATTGGAAAACGGTTTAAGAAAGGAGCTTTGTAATAAATTAACTACTAGTATTGAAACCTTTATATTTTTAAGTGACGAATCACAAAAATGATTGTAGAAACAATAAGTCACAAAAATTCACATTCGAAGACGTGAATGAAATCCAAAGAATTCGATTCCAAATCCATCAAAGTGGAAATACCCTTGTGACTTAACAGCCACGACTTACGACTTAACATAAGTCAACACAAGAAATCAGCGGCTCAACTCATACGACCCCACAACATACGACATAAGGGATCAACGACTTAAGGAATAGCATGTGGCCTAACTGCGCGACTTAAGAAGATAGCGGCAACGACTTAAGGAGCTAGCGGCATAAGTGGGCGACCTAAGTTGGTACAACCTATAGCGGCAGGCCGAGCGACCTAAGGAACGAGCGACCTAACTGATGCTAGCGGCATAACAGGCCGAGCAACCTAAGTGATGCGACCTAAGGAGCTAGCGGCATAACATGCCGAGCGACCTAGGTGATGGAACGACCTAAGAGAGGGCACGACCTAAGCATGGTGCGACCTAAGGTATGAGAGTAGGCCAAGCAACTTAAGTGGTGCGACCTATATGCAGGCCGAGTGACCTAACTGGTAGAAGAGCAAACAGAGTGACCTTTGTGGTCAGCGACCTAAGAGGTTGTGACCTAACTTGGCGCGACCTAAGTTGGTTGCGAGATATAGCAGGTGCGACTTATGGCATGGCGCGACCTAAGGGGTAAGAATAGGCCGAGCGACTTAAGGAGACAAATGGCGCGACCTAAGTGGTTGCGACCTAAGTGGTTGCGACCTAAGTGGTTGCGACCTAAGTGGTTACGACCTAACTACAGGCCAAGAGTCATATATGCAAGCCGAACGACCTAGGGGATAGAAGTGCAAAAACTCTCTCAATTTGCAACCGATCGAGCACGGACGCGAGGGGATTATGCTCACCGGCTATCCGATCCTATTGGCTCCTCGATGCATCACCAAAAACGTGTTTAATCATCAAAGTTAGGATTTTTAAAGACTTGAACCCAAAACACTAAAAATTGGGATTTTCACCAATTCAATCCAAACCAAGAGCAAATGCATATGAAAAAGTGTTAGGAATTCATACCCAACAATCAAAGATAGTTATAGACAAAGATGTGAGATAAAAATCTCACCTTTACACAAAATCAATGAAGAAGAAGTTTGAAAGTAAAGGAAGAATCAACCACACTTCAATCTCAACACAAGAAGCTTGAATCAGTGGCTTCACTTTGAATTTGGAGTTAGATGTTGGATTTGCAAATGAACTAGGGCTTGGAGTTTTAATTTCCCTTTCCTTCCTCCATTTTTGATGAAGCTTGAGTGTTAGGAAATGAAAGTGAAGTTATGAAGGGAAGAGGGGGTTGAGCTAGAGTTAATAGTTTAGGTTAATGGGCTAAACCAAACCCAAATCCCAAAGTGAAAAAGTGACAAAATTCCACTAACTCCAAACATATCAAAGTTTATACTCAAAAAGATCGCAAACGGTGTTTTGAACTCAATGGAAGTGGTCTAGAGTCCTAATTCGACCGTATGTAAAAAGTAACTTTTCGGACTAAAATCCGACTAACGATAAAATATTAAAATAAAATATTTAAATATTCAATCGTAAAATATGCGGGTTGTTACAAAATGGGGTGTTTGGGTTTGTGCAAGCGGAGGCTGACTAGGACGATGGATGGAGGCGTGTTGGAGTATTGGTGTGGCTTGTGAGGCGTTTGAAGATGAAGGTGATTTAAATGAAGAAGGTCATACAGTTTGGGTTTGCTAAAAATGATGACAGGTGGTTGAAAATGAAATAGGCAAGCAACATTCTCAGGAAAATATAACTTATATATATATATATATTATATTTTATAAAATAAGAGTAGAGGATGAAGAGCAGAGAGATGGGTGAAAATGAATGGCAACCGATAGAAAAATGAAAATTAACCAGCAGATATTGAATATAGTGAGGTAACCAAAGGTCAAGGGTTGTCTTTTTAGGAATATTAAAAGCAGATGGCTATTGAAATTACAAGGTGGATATATGAATGAACATTGAGAAAACAAAAGTTTCAAAACGGATATCGATACGATGAATCGTTACGCATATTCTGCCACGTACCGGACACCGATGAACAACTGAATACACTATGGAGGTCAGTGCAACGAGACGAATAGAATGGTACACATATATGAGCAATCCGACCATCCTATCAAAACTTGAATTTCGGTGCCAAAACTGCTGCTGATTTGCTGAAAATAAGATAAACGGGGCTATTGCGGTCCAAATTTGACGAAACGGATTATGACGCCTCACTCAAAAAATAATCTACATTTTTATATAAAATATTTAGATTTCACAAATATTTAATTTTCTTCAATTTAACTGATTTAAAAATTTGAAATTGAAAATTAGACAATAGAATTAGCTTTCTTATTTTCCAATGAAAATTTACCATTTGCTATGTCTAAATAGACGTATTTCAAATATCAAATTTTCATTGTAAAATTTTGTAGTTTAATTTCAAGCAAAATTTCAGTTAATTACGTTATAAAACCGTTAAAATTTACGGGTCGTTACAAAATGGAGTCAGATGGCGGTGTTTAGATTTCGTGCGATGGCTTATGGCAACAAGCAACTTTAGGGTTCTGGAGTAGGAATCATCGATGGTGAGTGCGAGCTAGAGGTGGATGGGTCGAATGTGTCTAGATCACATAAAGAAGTTGTTTGAAATCATTGGCACGTGATTTCGTGGTGTATGGAGCATGATTGGTGGAGAGAGGGGATCGGATATGTGGTGTCAGTGTGCATGAATGTCTATTGAGTGGAAATGTAACTTTGAAACTCCAGAGATGAATCGAAAAGGAAATCTTTATTGGTTCTACCTTCTCTTTTTTATGAGGAGAATGAATCTTTTTATCGAAGGATTAAAAAAAATTGATCATTCATTTCCAGCGGATTCTTCGTCTCCTAATTCAATATCTCATACACCAGCACTAGGGCTATACTTTGAATCACTAAGCCTGGTGGGCATTCCCATTCTTTTTTCTACACCCCTAGATCCGGGAATAGCGACATGAACTAAATGTCCTGTCCAAAGAAAAAAATCATCTTCTTTCTTTTTTGATTACCTTCCTCACATCTTTACTACTAATAATGAAAGCACGGTTAACTAATTTCAACCGCGTCTTTTTGAATTACCAAAACTACCCTCCATATCAGATTTATCTGAGTAACCCTAATCATTATCGGCTTCAAACTCCGTCCTCCTCTCTATCCTCTCTCCACCCTGTGTTCATTCCAACCTTGCATTCTTTCTACCGGACGATTAAAACCCTAAATCATTATCAAATTCAAACCCTAATCATTATCCACACCTCCTATACCATCGACGTCGACTGGAGATCTGGACGTTATCGTACTACTGTTGGACGATTCACCAGGTATGCTTCTGTACAACCTTCTCTTTCCATTTCGTCTTCAGTTTTGAACTGCAAACTCCATTTCTACACCACGTTTTCCCCTCCTTTACATCACGCTGAAGCGGTTGGATCTCAATTCAAGATATTTCATTTGTTTGCTTCTCCTCAAATCATCGTACTCTTCTCCTCAAATTAACTTACTCTTCCCCTAAGATGGAATCATATCCAATTTTAAAATTTTCATGTTTGTCCACTTCTCCTTACATTCATTCATTGGACATCGAACTCCAGATAGCGCTTTACCAGAGAATTCTACGCCTAATTCTTATTTTTATTTTTCAAATTTAAACCACCAATATATTCACATCAGAGATAGTACAAAACTAACTCATACTTGCTGATTTCGTCTCCATGGAACTCTTACTTTGCTGCAAATGGTGGTCATAATTCTTATTCTATCCAATGGATATTATTAGCCTACCCATAGATACTATCAAATCATTGGGGTATTTTGATTGATTGAATTAAAATTTTGAATTTCGCCATTGCAAAATTACTGGACATCTGCTTGAAGTGAGAAAATAAGGTATTACTCTGATCTTCCACTCTCTTTCTCTTCTTCATCTGGATTGAGTAAAGAGGACCAGCAGAGAAAGAAGAGTATGAGCATAATAATTGGACATGTATCAATTCAAAAACATCATATCTTTGTTATTATCCATTTTTTCACTTACTGTCATTTCCTGTTCATGTTAATGTTTAATTTTTTTTCTTCCCTTTACTTGACTATGCATGTATATAAGCTATTTGAGTATTGAAAACTATTTATTTCTCTTAAGGCTATATGTGCATGCACGTAATTTGTTCATTGTATGAGTATTAATGAAATCTGATTTTAGTGTTCTTAAAAACTATGTATAATATTGATTTTTCGATATTTATGAATTAAGGCCATGTATATTATTGGGTGCACCACATTGGTTTATGAAGCTAAATTTTATAATGTCCTATTTCTAATTTTAAGTTCATGATAATTTCGTCCTTAAAAACGATTATATGTGATTCAGTAGTGACAAGGTATTATTAACAGGAGCCTATTGGGTAAAAACACCATTATGGAAAATATTTGTTAGAGAAACTTAAATATGGCAAGGAATAAGAAGGTGGAAGCATCATGTTGATACAATCATGCTTTTGAGGTATCATGGAAAATATCTGCACGTAATCAAGAATTTTATCATCTTATGATTTATCGTGTCATTTGGTAATTTGGGAATTAACAGCGCAGGAAACTTTGGATAATGAGTCAGCACTAAATAAGGTATCTTTTTATGTTTTTGAAATTATCAAATTTGAACTATGTATAGTTGTTATGATTGCATAGACATGGTTACATATATTACTTTTAGGATTATCTTTGGCTGGCTCTCAAATACATGTCAAAATCCTAGCCGAAGCTAAATAGACATGGTCTCTACTAACTTCTTTCATCCCTACATTTTGTGTTTCCTTTTGTAACTTAAGATACATTTCTGCATGTACCTAAATGCTGAAAGATCCAGATCTTATTTGCATTATTGTAATGGTATGGAAGAAAGTTAACTTAGCCTCACACAACTGTTGGGATTGTCACTAAGGTCTGCATAATAATTTAGTCATAGTTGTTATCTGTATTTTTTGCCAAATCTTACCAAAATGTTTATAGCGGTATATTATTGGTTTATTAGTTTGTAACTTTATATCATCGATACTAAAATAAATATGCGGTGAACATAGTAGCAAAATCGTGAAATCCCATTCATATGTTTAGTACATCTGATTTGGGTATTTTATGATTGTTAGAAAGAAATGAAGATATAATATATTTTTTGAAATCAAAAGTTGCTTTTCCAATATTGGATATGCTAATTTGATGATGTATGGCTGACAATATCAAATTACTAATTACTGAATGTTTTTTTTAACAAGGTTTTATACTGTATGAACAATTGATTACGTGCAATTGTTGTTTATGTAGTGCTTTGGTGAATGTTGTTTTGGATACTTCAAAGTTATATTCATTAGTTTTTAAATAACAGTTTTTTACAAAAAATAATACATGTATATCCATGATAGTCTACTGAAATACCAGCTTCTCTATTTGTTTGGCTTAACATAGCCATGCATTGAGTTGGTTGTCTAAGAATGTCAGGTTTTACTCCTCTGCCATCTAATTTTTTTCCAAATGTACATTAAAAATAATATTACTTTATACATAAAAATAAGCAGGCGGTTGTGTAGAATCCTAAGCTCTATGAAATGATTAGGGTTGGATTCGTTTGAGAATAGGTTTCAACTAAAGAACTTGAAAATGTAGTAGAACGATGATATGCAAGCTACAGTGATACGAACGGACTTCATCAAACGAACATGGAAGTGAAATAAAAATAACTTTTAAATGACTATAAATTAGTATACAACTTTTGGGCTAGGATGCCAACAGATGGATTGAATGGATTAATAGAAAACTGTTGACTGACTATAAATTAGCGCAGTAAAATAAATACTAAAATTTTCAAATAAACAAAATTTAGTTATTAATCTGTATGATCATTAAAGTTAAAATAACAATCCATTCATTTTATATGATCAATCACCCATGGCTTAAAGTATGGTGAGGTTTGTTTTACCTTTGTAGAAATTTGTTTGACCAATTTCTACTGAGAATAGCCAATCCTTTAGGCATCAAATTATTTCCCATCAATAGCAGTAGTTTTTAAAAACTGTTTTCTATTATTATTTTTATCATTCTAAGATTAATGGTAGATCATACGAGTGTACATTGTGTTAGATTAACTGTATTTATGCTACATAATCATGACAATCATAGTTTATTGTTTTGTTACTTATGAACGAGCCTGTAGTGTCATTTTCCATGCATGTAAACCAATTATTCCAAAAGATTTCTACATAGCAGTAAGGAGCTCTCAATTCATCAAATTGTCAGGATACTTATAAGAGGTACGATGTTACCTTTTGTTCATCTTTTCAGAATTTGTATAATGCACTTTAAATACTATATTGTCTATATGTTTTGATTGTTCCTAAAAATATACTGTAATGTAACTTTTGAAAACGATATTTGTTGTGTTGAACTTTAGACTACTACAAACTTATAATACACAATATCACAAGCTTTTCATCTTTATCGAGACTATTATACAATGAATTTTGCAAGCCATATTTTTCTATTTCAAATAGAGATCTTTAGAATAGAACCTTCAACATATTTGGTTATTACGATCTTCATGCATCAATTTTTTTATTCCTTTTTCTTCTTTCACAAATGGTTTAACATATGGATATTATGATTTTCTTATGTTACACGTAGCATACAAACTTCAGAACTGATTTATTTTACTTTACTTTCATTGTTTATTTTACTTATTTTTATCTCTTTATGCGTTTAAAGTTCAATGTATTGTGATAATTACTTGCACGAACTTAATCTGACACTCCATTTTCATTCAATCTTTCCACAAAATAGTAGTTTTCTATAGGCACCCAAAAAATTAGTGCAATTTACTCTGAATGTACTATTAATTTACACACAGCATTGTAGTAGTACCAACAAAAAATGTTTGAAGTTATTAATTGTTTTGTTATCCATGAATTTGCTTTTTATACAAAAAACGTTTCAACTAATGATCATTTAACTGTAGATTTGTATACCAAATATGTACTGCAAAATAACAACAAAATGATTGCCAATACAGAAAATTTACCATCGTTGACGATAGAGACCACAGCTATAACTTTGTTCTTTACCCAATATGAGCAAATTGATTTCAGTGTTACATCTCTCATCATGTAATATGAAATAATCAAGATAATTGGACCTTTCAATATCGTGTAGGAATGTACATCAAAAATGAGTAGAAGGTGGAAACTACGACCCATGCTTTGAAGATGTGAGAGATAAAATCTGATATATGGTCAAACCAATAGATCCACTAAAAATAACTCTGGCTGATCTGTTAGCGTGCAAACATGGAGGCACTGTTGCTAGCATACTATTGATGTTTGTGAATTTTGGACAAACTATGACATTTTTTGGCACTTTTAATGTTGATGTGCAACTCGAGTCCATATTATAAAGCTACGGTTTTGCTGAGCTGGGTACAAATGGTTTGGCATGTATTTTAAAACACTAATTTGATATCGGTAATTTTATTTTTTCTTAACCTTTGGATGCTATATTGGTATTGAGAGTGTTATATTGTTATTAATACTTTTATATGGCTGTTTACGGGCTATTGTTTTGCTTACTGATATTGATAGTTTTATATGGATGTTTAGCAATATTACTATTGTTGTGCTATATTACATATCCATTATAGTACATTATATTTATAATAAGTTGGGAAATATCATTAAAGCAGTCTACGATTATGTATATGCATTCACAGTTCTATGCATCTGCATTCACTGAATTATATCTTATTGTGGATACAAACACACAATTGTGATTTGTCCACGTCCACCTACAAAGCGCATGAAAGTGAACAACCCGAATGATGCTGAAATATGTAATGGTTTTGAAGGGCACGATGTCCTCAAATATGGCATGATACTCCTCTAGCACTTTGAATCTTTAACTTGGTGTAGTAAAAAGAAGTAGGTTCCTCTCCCAGAATTAGTCACCAAGTAAACTTTCAATAGCCATGAAGGCAAAGTAACCCAAAAGCACAGAAGTTGGTTCCATCTTTAATACTAGCATGGCATGTACATAGAATCCTATCATCAGGGATTGCATTATATCACTAAAGTGACATATTACAATTGTGTGATGAATGATTATGGTCACAGTTACAATTACATATATGGATTACAATCACATTCGCTAGACCCAATTTAACATATGGATCAGTGACTGTGTTAAATATTCCCAACTTTTAGTAACCATTTTTTTTACCGTTTGTTTACTGTTCAAAGCACAACGTTTTGTGGACATGTCACGGTTGTGTACACAATTAAATATATGAATTCATAGTTTATGGACATATTACAATTGTTTACATATTTAAATATACGAATTCATAGTTTTGTGGATATTAAGCCTCTAACTTTTACTTTTTATTATTACAATATTTCACAATTACAATTGTGTGATCTGTATCTTAATTTCTGAATGTTGTTTTATTCACTGGATATAATAATACCTTCCACTTATAAGTAAAAAATAAGAAGCACATAGTATAGTGGTTTAGTGCACGTCCATATGGACGTGCACATACACTCGTATGTATAAGACCGAATCCATTCGATTTCTAAAATGGATTACTAATCCTTAACTTTTCAAGGAATCCTTCATCAGTGGTTGTTAATGACTGACTTTTTCAATCTTTTGATCCATGTTAATGTTGCTCTAGAAATTTGCAAGAAAGGATGTGATCAGCTACGGGAGAACCAAGAACGGTGAGCTATCTTCCTTTTTCCGCCCGACGTTGACTAATCTGGCTAACGTTGAACTTGGTAAAATAAAATGGTTGAATAATTAAAAAATGAGATTACTCAAGAATACACATTGAATGTTGATATTACGCATGGAATTTCTGGTAGTAGATCCATAATCAAAAAAAATTTGTGATTGTTCCAGAAGAAATGAAACAAATCAGCTGTTGACTTTATAGACCCACTTGTAGCCAACTCTTTCCCTAGAGGAAGACGTAGAGGAGGTAGGATGGAAAGTTGGTCATATCTAGTATGGATCGTACATGGACGATTGTTGGAGTCGGCGGCTCTTCTAGGGTCCATCATCTGAGATCCCTGGGGAAAAGGATCAAGTTGGCCCTTGAGAATAGTTTGATGCACTATCTCCCTTCAACCCTTTGCTTTGAGCAAAATGTGGAAACAGGAAGGAAAATCCATGGACCAACCTCATCGTCTCCACCCCATAGGAACTATGAGATCGCCCCTATGCTATATTGATATTATATCCATATAAACACGGACTTTAATCCAGTTGATTAAGTCTTGTGTCCGTCGATACCCGACCCGATCATTCAAACATTTTGTGGGCGGCGAGCTCATCTATTCATTTCCCTCTTACGAGCCTATGCTCAGGAAAATACAAGAATAGATAAGAAGAAATTGCCCACCCCCAGTCACTTCGTTTCTTTTTGTCTAAGTCACTTCTCTTTTTGTCCAAGTCTTCCTTCTTTATTGGGAAGAGCGGACAAAGATGCTGTTTCACTAGCCTTAACTAGTTTCGCAAGCACCTCTAAGTAACCACATGTTGCCTAATGCCGGGCTCAAGTCCAGCTGAATAGCAAAAATGCGTTCCTCATCATTAATATGTTTGCTTGGAAAATGGGGTTGTGGGAGAGCAATACAAGCGTCGTGCTACTAGGCGAAGCAGTGGAGTGCTGCACCCTAGATGGCGAGAGTCCAGTAGCCGAAAGCATCAACCCGCGCGTGGTGAATTCACAATCCACTGCCTTGATCTACTTGCTCAAGAAAGAGATTTGACCGTCCCATTCTAGTTTTCCTCACCACTGTTATTATTCCATGCTGCATGCAGGTCTTGACTCAAAGTAATAGTTATTCGTAGCATTGTAGTAGCAAGAAATCCCGTCTAACTGCATCCCATCATACCATGCTCGATCGAAGGCTGGTTTGCGGTTGAAAAGGCACAGGCTGAGGGAAGGACATAGCCCACATCTTATGAAGCGAGGGTCAGGTCTCGCTCAGTAGGCACACTGCTTCAGAAAGAAGGTACGTACGTCGACTCTCTTGTTCGAGTAAGCAAAAGTAGTTCGAGCCTCTTTCGTTGACCTATACGATTCAGAGGGAGGCGATTCTAGTTTAGGAGTCTAATTTACTGCAGTGGCCTTTCTTTCTACTTAGCATTAGCAGGGTACTCATGTTAAGTCCAATAAAACAGGCGGAATCTCCTGTCAATATAGTATAACACACCTCCATGCGTACCCTTTAGGTGCCTAAATACCTAGCTGCGTAGCGAATGGGCGGAACCTAGTCATAAGCCAAGTCCATTCGTCGATAACCGAGCTCAAAGTAAGTCCCTCAGACCTCTTCAGAAGTAGTCGGCGGCCCAAAAAAACAAAATAATATGGGAATCGGATTTTTAAATTAAGGAAAGAAACTCTATTTCTTAACTGAGAAGCCATATATTCTGCAAGAATATTGGGGTCTACATACTATTTAATAACTCATAATCAGATCTTGGTAAACAAATACTGGATTAGTTGAAGTAGATTCTTCTTTTAAAAACCTCTTCCCAAACTAGAGTGTCTAATATCCGTTTTACATCTTCTGTATGAAAATATTCAATTTTGAAGCTACCGATTGGGAAGTTACAGCAAACAAAACAGATGATTATTCATCTGCTTCCGAAAGAAATCGAAGAATTTCTTGGGAATCATACAAGATCTATTCGTTCTTTTTTCTATGACAGATGGTATGTTTGGTAAAAAGAATAATCTTCTTCTTTGATCCAGCCTCGTTCATCTTCGGCGCAAGAGCGCTCGATCAGTGAAAAATTCCACGAATTGACTTTCCATTTCCATAAAGGATATAAATGAGAACAAAAGGAAAGAGAAAACTACTAGAAAAATATATAAATAGAAGTGCTATAGTGACTCTGCTAACTATGACGAATGTGCTAACATGTATATGGCGCGGAAAATAGACCGATTTCTGAAGGAAATGTAATGAAATACAAATTTATCACTTTGATAAATTATATTTATTTTTAAAATATTCAAATATAAGCTTTTTGAACATAAAATATGATATATTTTTTAACAATAAATAAGAATGGTAAACTTATTTTGAATACGTATTTACAAAAACACATACTTTGGAAAAACATCGATAAAATAACCGAAAATCATTTTATCGATAAACAACACTATAATCAACAAAAGTTGCATATGTGATTGGATACATACACTTAATTATCCATATATGTGAGAATACGAAATAAAATTAGTTATTTTATTTTTGGAAATGAAATATATTTACGACATCATCAATAATGTAATCATATTCAATAATTAATTAAAAAAATTAAATTAAGATTTAATAATTATTATAATTATCCTTACATTTGTTTTAAATTGATAATAATTCATTATAATTTGTTACATAGTGAAAATAAATCATTATAATAGTTGGGTAAAAGATATATACTTGATTTAAAAATATAAGATAATTCGTATCGCTTTATCGATATAACAGCACATTTTGTAAATAATTACTTAATATGGATTTTTATGGTTTTATAATTCAAATGAGATCATTTTAATTAATTAATAATAATGATAAATTATTTTTCAGACTTTGTTTACATTTATATGTAATTTAATTTATAAGTGAAAATGTGACCGGGAATCGGCTTTTCGATTTTCAACGGCTTAAAGAACAGAAGTTGTTCGAAGTTATTACAATGTTGTTTATATGTCATGTGTACACATATAACACACAAATATTCACCCTAACATATACATATATCCATATATATATATATATACACATAACACATATATACATTTATATATAAATATATGGTAAAAATATCTAAGATATTTTAGAAAACTTCATCCTTAAGCTATGCAAAGTCAACGCACATGCCATGAAGTGACGTGAAATGATGGAAGCACATGGGGAGGGGGAACTAACATGTAAGATGAAGGGAAAGGAGGGATGTGGGTTGAGGATAGAAAAAGAAATGCACATTTAGGTATTTTTTTCAAGTATTTTTTCTATAAATAACCACCCTATTTTTTCATAGTTTCCACTCATTTCTTCATCTTCTTCTTCCTCTTTTCCAAGCATTTTAAGGGCTTCTTCCTTAGGAATAATTATAAAGAAAAATATCTCCAAACAGAAATAAAATTATATACATACGCAAAAGAGATCAAAACTCCTAAAAACCAAGTAAAATCACCTCTACTCCCCCTATACCACTCATGCCACCCCTATTCCCCATCCAAGGCCAAGCACCACCACTCCAAAGGTCAAGGCCGAGCACATCAAAGATAAAGAAGCAAGTTCAAGGAGCTTTGGAGCAAGGAAAGGAGGAGGAAGTGCCGCCAAAGTGCCGTCGGATTAATTTCAACAAGCTCTGAGGAAAGATTGGAGGAGTAGAACTAACAGTGAGTACTCGAGTTTAGATTTAATTATTCAAAACTAAAAATGATGATATGCATTTTTTATTACTTAATTGATAACCTTGATTGAAAATTGGTTGATTATATGGTTGGTTATATAGCTGATAACTTGGTTGAGATAAATTATGAGAAATCATTCTAAAAAATGGTTAAGTGATTAACCATGGTTAACTTATGGAAAATAAATCCATATAAATATGTGTATGGAGTTTATTGAACCTCTTAATGGTTTTGAAATATGATAAGGTTGGAAATGAATATTATAATAATTTAATATTATGAAAAAGTTTAAAAGTTAATATGAGATTCAATATTGAAAATATTAGTTGAAATGGTTTAAAATTATTTATAAATGTTTATAAGCATTAAAACTAAATTTGGCAAGGTTTTTACAAGGTATGAAATGGGAGTCAAAATAGGCGCATCACATAAAGGTAGTTTGTGATTTCACGCCGTAAAAGTTTAAATCCATTTATAGAATGGAATCGGAGTCAGAATTCTTTGAAACAAGAATTTTCCAAACTCTTATAATCATAATTTTCGAGCAAAAGAAAAGGATCAAGATTTCATTAAGTAGATTTTGAAATATGAGAAAAACAAGTTTTCAAAATAGTCGCGTTTGGCAGTTCAAAAACCAAAAAGAAAGATTCTTAAAATGAATATTTTTAATTCTTTAAAGATATGAAATAAATCTATAAACATATTAAAATGTTCTAAAAGGGATTTGAGTCATGAAAATGGACTTTCAGATGATAGAAAAGTTGTTTTGATCAAAGAAGTTTTTAAAACATATTTACAGCACTTTTTGCAACAGTTTTTATAACTTTTATAAATCACAGTTTTAACTTAATTATTCTTTCCTGAATCTTTTATAAATGTTTTAAAATAGATATAAGTGTTTTAAAGATGATTTGGTGGTTTCATAATTATTTTAAAATAGTTTAAATAAATGATTAGAAAAAAACCTATTACAAATAAGTGATTTAATCATGGCTCTTAAAGCCGATGAGTAGACTAGATATTTTTAATCATGAGATCTAGATGTGAGGTGCTTCAACTAAGGAGATGTTCAAAAGAAACTAGTGCCCTGGCTCACCCGGCCTCTTTCCTGAACGAGAAATAGATAAGGTCGAAATGTCGGTAACGAGACAGGCATAAAAGATTCAAATTTCGAAATTTAATTTCACACAACTTGGATTGTATAGAAATAATCTTCTTATACTTCATATTAAATTTCAAGGAGGGAACCCGTACTATCCATATGAATTTAAAAGGTAATTTTACCGTTATTCGATGGATAGTAAATGTTGAATACAGAAACTAACATTGAGTAAAATTAATATAATTTATATAGATTCTTTTTTTACTCAATATTAACCGGTTTTGAATTTACCATCTTAAGATAAAATGTTTTCAACTCAATCAAGAGTTATGATTTGAAAATAAGAAATCTTTATCAAGATTTAAATAAATAATTTGGAAATGTTCTTCTAAGCAAAAGGTAAAATGATTCGGAAATTATTCTGAGGCTAAAAGGGTTTAATTAACCAGAGAATTTGATAAATGAGGCTAAATGATTCCATATACTCTTGAGAAGATAAATGGAATAGTTGAACTAAATGTATCTCTTAATGATAATTGAATGAATGGAAAGATTAATTAATTGGATGATGTTTGATAATCACCTATATACTTGACATCTTTTTATCGATGATTGGTTTAGAGAAACCGAAATCGAATTTGGGCGATTCCTATCGAAAAGCCATTTCAAACCAATGTATATGTTCGAAAGTAAAGATATGTTGAAGACAGTGATTTTGATGACGGAGATCTTCTTGATGAAGGGCTGCTAGCCACCAGGCCCGTGATTTCATATTATATATATATATATATATATGATTGCAGTAGTGCTCTGTTATGAAAATATTCAATGGAAGGACTACTTGCTAATCCTAGGGGTGATTCTTGATAGGATGTAATAGAAGAGTACCTTCGGTTTGTCCTATTCCTTGACAACTAGTATGGATGAGTGTCTGGCATATCATTTGTAAAACCACGTACATTGATCTCTATAAACATACATCTGTTTGGTGGTGTAGGATGTAACTCTATTATACTTAATACCCTTCTCTGAGGCGTACAAGCTTAAAAGTTATACATGAAATGGACAACGGATTAAGTGTCTTAAGGCTAATTTAACGCTAGAGAGAGGGGTGAATAGTGTTTAATGAATTCTAAGACTTATATGAACTAAATTGAAATTATGGCACAAAAAAATGCAGAACTTAATCACAGAACAACCACAGAATCAAACACAGATGTAGAAAGTAAATAAAAAGCAGTAAAGGGAAAGAACACACTGGATTTTATACTTGTTTGGAGTTACCCTACATCTAGTCCTGTACCAAGGCAAATCACCTCATATAGATTTTTATTAAACCAATGTCGAGATTACACTCCTCAATTTATAAAGGCCTTGAGGCACCCTCCTGTCTCACGAGTCCGGGGCAAATTCTCTTGATTTACGGGGAATATGATTACCTTATTGGTTTCCAGGCACAACCATACCTTATAGAGAGACTCGATAAACTTTTGATTACAAATTGATCATATAACTCTGAATAGCACTTTGATCTTTGAGAGAGGGCAGAGAATCAAACAAGAATGAGATTCTAATTTGATTCACTTGAGAATTCGACAGAATTTCGGCACGATCTTAAAAATATGAAAATTATAGAACATGGATTTGTGGAGAAGAAGAAGTGAAGAAAATATGTAAAAATAGATGATTAAAAAATTCGTTTGTGAAGCCTATTTATAAAGCACCAATGGTCATAACCATTCTAAAGAGATTTAAATGAATAGACACTTCTTTTGAAAATTGAAACTTTTGAATTCAACGGCCACCGTGTCGACATGGGGTATTTCATGATGTCGATATCCCCTTGTTAAAAATAATGTAAAATTTGTTTTGAAAATGATATTGAAATGAAACGACTCTGGAGTAAAATAAACTAATTTTACTATGTTTTAAAACACCAAAAAAAAGAATATTTTAAGGCTAAAACATCTTTTTGAATAGAAAATTTTAAGGCTAAAATATTTTGAAAAGCAGTTTTGAAAATAGTTTTGAAAAACCATTTTGAAACAGTTTTGCAAGCTTCTTCCTACAGAATATGTCATCACATCAGGACTCGAGAACTTGTACAAAACTAGGATATTCGTGGGTTTGTAAGCCACTTGTCATAGGTTTGTAAGCTACTTGTCGTGGGTTTGTAAGCCACTAAGAAGGTAAAATGGGTTCCATCCCAAATGAAATTCGGAATGAAGATTTCCATGATATTATGAAGTTTTAACAAAAACTAGACACATATCTTAAAATCTTGATCTTGATACTCATGAGGCTTCAAACTTGATTTCTTCATTCTTGATCTTTATACTGTACAGTCTTCAATAATCAGTACCTGCCTTATATATATCCTGCATAATATCATTCATATATATCTAGACAATAGTGTTAGTATATAAGTTATAATAAAATAATTTACAAAGGTTGTTGTCATCAAAATCACTATTTCCAGTTCCTAACAATCTTCCCCTTTTTGGTGATGACAACCTTATAAAATATACTTACCACTTCGATCATACCATAATTCCCCCTTACACCAACAACTCCCTCTTACTCTAAGCCTACCATTTTATATAACTTATCTCCCCCTTTGTCATCAACAAAAATAACCTATAAACCTTGAACTTAATAGAAAAAGAGATAAACAAACATATGACATAATAATATAACATCCTAACTGGAATTCATCTTTCTATACATCGAAGATTGTTTTTAGAAGAACCTTAAGATAACACTTATATATGAATTAACAAACTAATATACAATCATGAAAGAGAAAAACGAAAAACGCTTAACGCAGACCCTAACTATTGATGATTTATGGACCTAACAATTTGGATAGTGAAGATAAAAGTTTCCACGTTGTTCGACCAAGTTCCCATTAGAGACAAAAAGGACCTCTCCAACGCAAATCACTCCATCGTCTTCGTCCATATGAACATCCGGATTTAGTAAAGGATGTTCTTCTTCTTAATCCTCTTGTGGTTCTTCTAGAGGCTCTTCTTCTTCAGAGTTCATGGCTTGAGATGATTCATCGATAATAATGGGATTGGCATGGTTATCCATAAGGAATTTTTGTAAATTCCTAAGGATTTTGCCCTGCCTATCTTGTTCTCTAGCCATTTGAAGTTGACTTACTTGAATTTCCACCATCATTTGAAGTAAATCTTTCATCTTCTCTTGCAGTTTGATGACTCGTACGTGTGAGGAACGTTGAAAAGGGGTAGAATAAGGAGAAGTGGGTGTAGAAGGTTCATTATTAGAGGAGGAAGCCATTAATTTACTGTTTCAGAAGTTTATTACAGAGAGGAGAACAGAGAAAAGGAGTAAAAGTCGAAATATATAAATATATAACCAAATAACTAATTTTAGAAGGAAAATTAAATTTGAAAATCTCGGCCTATATGTCGACATAGGGGGATGGGTCATGTCCATGCCTAGTTCAATTTTTGAGATTTTTTTTATTTATATTAATTATTAACTATACTTGTATTATTTATAATTTATATTTCAGTTAATGAACGTATACCTAATTCTCTTCTAAATTTAGTAAAGTTTTGTTCATTTAATGGTTTAGTCAATATATCGGCGATTTGTTTTTCAGTATTAATATATTCAAGGGTTATGGCTTCTTTACTTATATTATTTCTAAGAAAATGATGTATAATATGAATATGATTTGTTCTAGTATGACGAGTTGGATTCTCAGATAAGTTTATTGCACCAGTATTATCATAATAAATTGGCGATTTAGTGTAACGACCCGGAATTTTGGTCGTTAGATTTGAACATTTAATTCATTTTAAATGTTGAATGTGAACTATAATTTGATTTTGAATAAGAATATTTTGGTTAAATTAATGAAATTAGTTAAATTTCAAATATGGCTATTTAATTAAAATTTGAATAATAATTAAATATTTGGAATCGGAATAATTTGTGAATCTGGATGTAAATAGTTATGAAAATGGTTTCTAAGGTTTATTTTAATTTTAGTTTGATTTTAATTTTTCTATTGGATTTTTAGATGGAATTAAAAATCAATAAGTATAATTTGGAATTTTATATTAATTTAATAATGGAATTTAATAATATGATGGTGTAAATAAACAGATTTTTATTCGGAATGAATCAGAACGGTTTCTAATGGGAATATAAATTTTATACGATTTATAATAAAGTTGGTAAAGTTTTAAAAGTGAAGTTTTAAAAGATTTCGACGATTTTGGAAATCGATCGAATTAATCGACGAGTTAAAATAGCCTTCCAAGGCACAGTCTCGGAATTCGACGAAACAAGTTCCATTGGATCCATAATAATGTATATTATCGGATTTCAAATTTCGTAGCGTTTGGATTTACCGTTTGCTCGTATGGGTGAGAAACTTGTTGAAATTAAAATCGACAATTTAATATTTTAAATCGATTTAAAAAGATAACTTCCACATACGATCAAATTAGCTTTCGAAACACATTTCATTATGTTCGGAATGCGGGTAAAACATTATAATCGCCTGTCGGCATGCGTTGTTTGGAGATTGTGTGAAAAAGTTGTTTTAAAGTGGATTTAATATTAAAATAATCCTTATAAACGTATATATATACACTTAAGCTTAGGGAAACCCTAGCAGCAAATTCACGAGCCGCCGCTTGTATTTTCTATGGCCGAAACTTTCCCCACTTCTCTCCTTGATCTCTTCTCATCCACTCAATATCACCGAAGAGTTTCAACACGGAAGTCGAAGGGCTCGACAAACTCTACAGGTTAAACAGCTGTGCTCGTGTTTCGAGCAACAGGATGGTCGAAAATCGAGCCCGTGTGTTCTCCGTTCGTGCTCGAAATTCGAGCTTGGGTAGTGTCGAGCTTGGCGCCGCTATGGCCATGGATGCATGCTGCGATGGGCTTCGGGAGGGTAGGTTCCGATCGTCCTAGAAGTCGTCATCGTAGGGGCGGCATGAGGGGAAAGTGACGTCGAGTTGGGTTCGTGCGTTTGTGTTTGGCCTAGAAGAGATACGGCCGATGGTAATAAAATTTTTAAAAAAAGTGAATTTAGCTTAAATTATGTTTAAGATCTTTAAAACTGAATATCTTTTGCATGCTGAATCAGATTTCGACAAAACGAGAAGCGCCAGAATTGCAGCGACGCGATCTACGCGCTGCAGCAGATCCGGAGACGTATGAGGCCAGTGAAAATTTCGGATTAAATCGAATGGTTCGATTTAATTTAAAATTGAAACACAATTCAAGGTGAGTTTATCTCACTCGCATCTGGAATGCTAGTTAGTTTAAATAGTTAATATTTAAATGATTGCTTGATTAGATGAATGTGATAATTATTATCAGATTTGATCGATATTTTATTTGTCGTGTCAACATCTATGGATGCAGGGAAACAGATTGGAGGGATCCAGTTGGATTCCTCATAAATAGAAATTATATTCATAATCTGTGGTATATCTCATTTATATTTTATGCTAAATTGATTTGGAATTTTGTATGCTGTGTTATGGTTGGATAAATATAATTTGGTATTTTAAAAATATCAATAAATGAATTGGGATTAAAGGAAAATGAATGGAATTTTATGTTGAATATGCGATTGCTTGATTTTTATTTGATGATAATAAACATATATATATATATATATATATATATTCGTTTAAATGTATTTGTTAATGTACTATTTTATTTTTCATAGATTAAATAAATATTTGCTGAATAAAATAAATAACAAAGAATTTGAATTCAAACAGAAATTTTATTCAAACAAATATTTATTACAATTTTTGTATAGTACAAATTTCAAGCTCTCACTATATATATACAACTTCAATTACAATATAATTTTGGTTACATCACAATTTCACATTTACATTGCACCACACTACATATCACTCATTCACTCAGTTGGTACCGATCTTCAACTTCATTGCAATGTGAATCCAGCATCTGAGAAATCCGCAAAAATATACATTGACGCAGTAAAATTGAAAATAAAATATTTTTGCAGTGTAAAATAAAATGTGGATTTTGAAAATAATATTTACCTCAGTTATTTGGGTTGTTCGTCATCATTTAATTTTGAATTCATCATTCATGAACAGCTTGAGACATACACAGTGTATCACTGTATATGCCACAAGGTCGTGCACACCGATATATATACACTTGATATAATTACAAGGATAGGTGAGCACAGGTCAAACCCAAAACGCCGGGTTCAACTCAAGTGCAATAAAAATAATGTCACAATATCAACACAAGGTCAAACCCGAGCTACTAGCTGGATTCAACACAGGTGCAAGTTCATGAAATGATCAAGTTCAATATCATAGCAAAAAATGTTCAAAGCAAGTGGCAGTTTTGATCAACCAGCAGTATGAAAAAGGCTTGAACTCAAGTCAGTGCACAAATCAAACTACAATGAACAAGTGACAATATCAAGCAAAGTCAAAACCAAAACATCACCTAAGTTCAAATGAATATAGATAGCAAGCTCCAGATGGTACACTTTACAAAGGCAAACCAACTCAATGCAACTACATGATGACTAGAAACATAATTCATATATGCAGCCTCGACCAGGCTGCACATTGAAGAAATCATGCAACAATATGTGATAAACTAGAATGCCATCACATGTACAAAACCAAATGCAAAGACCAGTGATGCAACTCAATGCATATACCATAATTATCGACCAGAATACACAGTGAACTTTAATAGCAGGAAACAAAAAAGGCAGTGAAACAGGACACTAGGCTACTACATAACACAGCAGCAACCAAAATTAATGCAACGGTGACAAATAGAATATGTACACAAACACATATCAGCTCATATGAAAGCAGTTCAAAGTCGAACATCTTTACGTAGAACAAAGACAGTGTTTTTACAAAGATCAGACATACTACATGAAGTCCAACAGCAAGTACTAGAGTTGACAATTGGAACTAAATCAAGTTACAGTTTCAATGCTACAATACCAACATTTCAAACACAATTCACAACCAAAGACTGCACATTCAGGTCTGAAACTCAAAGGCAACTCGAACTCAACTGGACAGTACAAGTTAATGACATGAACAATGCACAAAGGCTACAGGTCCGGCAACAAATGAATTATGCACCAGCAAACAGTCTACACAGAAGTACAAAGAACCAAGACCATAAGCTAATCCAAACAACAACAAAGTCAACAATGAATCAGAGATTACAAACCAAAGGCTAAAAGTTCAAGTCACTGCCACTATGACTCGAAGCATATACAGGAATGCAACAGTAAAACACAGTGACCAAGTGCAAATGAAGGTATCAGTTTTGAACAAGACAGAGAAGCAGAAGTTAACAAGCACAAAGAACAAAACAAGTCAAGTATGCTACAGCAATGAATTAAATCAGCGCCGAAGTTCAGTGATGTCGAAGATGGTAATATCAAAAATCAAGTTGAAGCCATGAGCAACTGACCGGAGTCAAAGGAAACAAAGATCGAAATCAATATCAGCACAGTTCAAATTCGAAACCGTGGTGGCCAAGTAAATTGACCAAGTCACGAATCAAAACCATGAGTATCAAGTAACAATTATATGAAATTGACAAAGTCAGATAAATCATCAACATCAAAACATAATCAAGTGGCCAAGACGAAGTCAAGCAAACTATCAGACGAACAAAAAATTAGGAATTCGAATCTATATAAAAACCCAATCATCATCGGCTTTAACATCAATCGAGTTCAAGCATTCAACTAGGAGAACAAAAAGGCATAAATTATATACCAGAGTCAAAGTCGAACTCGATCAAATCGAGGAGCCATATTCGAATTGAAGAAGGAGTCGATTGCCGAAGCAAGAAAGAGAAATACCAATTGTAATCGGCCATCTACCCATCGGCTTCATCGATTTTCTCAAGCCTTAATTTGCAAACAAAGGAACAAAGGAACGAGCCACCATTATACAGAGAAAAGAGTAAAAGGAACGACCGTCATTTATAAAAGAAATAAAGAAGGTCGCGTTTGTTTTTTAAATTGGGATGGCCTTGTTTAATTGAGATTTAATTAGGGTTTGTTAGGGTTTTTGTTTTAATTGTTTTTTGAATTATATTTTCTTTTGAAAATTGTGTAATTACTAGTCGTGTGACTAGGGGACAAACTGCGTGGTGTAGTTTGAGACTTTGCAACTCAATGGCTGAGTTGTGGCAGGGTGTTAAGCGTAGAGTTAGGTTAGTCAGTAGTGGGTGTCGCGAGTTTACGTGTGTAAGCGTGTGACTACTTAATTTCTAGTAGAAACCTTGGGGGCAGCACGTCGGCAGGGTTTTGCCGAAGCTGGGTAAATTCTATGTCGTTCTATTTCTGCATTTATTATTCTGCTATTATCTGTGTTGCTATAATTTTGATTTATCTGTGTTGAAATAATTTTATAAGCTTCCGCAATAATTTTTATAATTATCAGTATCACCCTATTCACCCCCTTCTAGGGTGAATTTGATCCTACAAGTGGTATCAGAGCTAGGAATAGAAGTCAACTTTTGTTTTAAAAAAAAATTCATTTTTCAAAAACCAATTTTTGTTTTAAAAATTTGAATTTTTAAAATGGCTTCTTTTAATAATGCTTTTGCTGAGGGTTAGTCCATAGTTAGACCACCAATGTTCAATGGTGAATACGCCTATTGGAAAAATAGAATGAAATTTTTTCTGAAAACTATTGACACTTGGAATATTGTTGAGACAGGTTGTAAAGCACCAACTATAATTGTAGATAATCAGGAAATAGAGAAACCAAAGGATCAATGGACAGAACTAGAAAATAAATTACAAAATGCTAATGCTAAAGCTATGAATTCTATTATCTGTTCATTGGATCAATTTGTATTTAATCGTGTCTCATATTGTCTAACTGCGCAAGAAATATGGCACACACTAGAAGTGACTCACGAAGAAACATCTCAAGTCAAAGAATCTCGCCTTCGCACGCTAAGCAGCGAATACGAGAATTTCACAATGGCGAAGGAAGAAAATGTCAAAGAGATGTATGGACGACTTTCCAATATCGTATACAAATCAAAAGCTCTTGGAAAATCATACACAGAGTTGAAGATAGTCTGAAAAACCTCAGAGTCCTTCCACGAAGTTTTGAAGGCAAAGTGACTGCCATTCAAGAATCAAAAGATTCAAAACAGATGAAAGTTAAAGAACTCGTCGGAAATCTCACCACTTATGAGCTAGAAATGAAATTTAAGGAAGAACATGAAGGAGGTGACCCTCGAAAGAAATCAATAGCTCTTAAAGGAACAACTGAAAGTGATGGTGATGATGATGATGGAGCAGCACAATTGGGGCTGATAATAAAGAAATTCTAAAAGTGGAATTACAAATACGGAAATCCGCTCGAAATCAAAAATTGAAAAGCAGAACAGCCAAAGCACTAGACTACTCAGAAGAACAGAAGATCATCTGACACAAATGCAACCAACCCGGACATATCAAGCCTAATTGTCCTCAAAATTGACGCGACTTTGAAAAGAAATCAAAAAGGAGAAGTTTTGCAGCCACGTGGAATACAAGTGATGAAGATAATCAAAGTACTAGCAGTGAAAGTGAGAAAGCAGATATGTGCCTTCAAGGTAATATAACCGATAGCGACAATGACGAGCCAAGCGAGGTATCAAAACTCACTCACTCACAACTACTTATATATTTCCACGAAGTAAATGGCTGTTTTGAACGGCTTAGGGAGAAATATGCTAAAATTGAATCGCAAAGAGATAGTTTGATTGAACTAAATGAACAGCTTGAACAATTAGTTAAAAATTATCAAAATAAGTGCCCTAAGTGTGACAAGTGTCCATTGTTTGAAGAAGAAATTAAAAAATCAGAAATTAATATAAAATCACTTGAAAATGAAATTCTGATTTTGGAAGAGAGTGAAAATACTAGGAGAGAAAATTTTATTAAAAAGTGCACACAATTGTTAAACGAAAATGAATCTCTCAAAACACAAGTCCAACAACTATCAATGACTTTAGATAAATTTTCAAAAAGTGAAAAATCGTTGAATATGCTATTAGGAAAGCAAACTGTTAATACAGTTAGACAAGGACTTGGAAATAATCAATCTGAAAACATTTAAAACAAAATTAATCAAGTCAATTCTATGTGCACAATTTGTAGAAAATATGGACACAATCACAATAATTGTTGGTATAGACCCAAACACGTGAAAACTATACCAATTTGGGTTCCAAAAGGCACAAAAATAAAATCTCTCAAAGTTAAACAAATTTAGGTGCCGAAAGGAACATATATAAATAGTTTTGGGTCTCCATAAAATTATTTTTCAAAATATTCTGCCACTAACAATCATGGAGCTATAAAAACAAATTGGTCACAAAAATCTTTTATCGTGTAGGAGTGGTGGCAGGCTAAGGAACAACAACCGTGTTTTCTGGATTCCGGCTGTTCCAGAAACACAACGAGCGACAAAGCAAAGTTCCTTAGCTTAGTACAAAGGTGACAGAATCACAATGGACAACAACAACAAATATCGTAAAGGTAAAACAGGTAATAGTATATTTGAACAATATATTAAGTGTGATAATCTGCACCGTAACCTGAGTTAAATCAGCCAACAATGTGATGATGAAATAATGATGATTTTGATTCTAACTTATTCAAAATTATTGGCCAATTATATTCTTATGCCAAGAACACTATAAAAATCTCTAGAGTCTTTGAATTACTTCATATATATTAGTTTGGATTAATAATAGTGTTATATTGTATGATAATACATTTGGTTATTTTACGGCTAACTCTATATTCACGGTTTTTGATTATTTACACGACTTCAATTCAAATTCAAGAGAATGTCATTTAAAAAGCTGTTAAAATTGACTTTGAGATTTTTTGTTGCACACTTCATGGTCTGGTCTATCAAACTCAATTAATGACAATTTTGAGTGAAAGTGAAATTCAGATGCAGATTACACTGGTAATCTAGTTGATAGAAAAATTACAAGTTGAACGTGATTTTTGTTGAGACATTTAGTAACTGCAACGTTTTTTTTCAAAGAAAATATCTGCATATTTTTCATTTCAAATAATTTTCAAATAGCAGAAATTTTTCTCATATAACCCCTTCGAGAAAATCATTTTTAACCATGTTTTCAGATCAGTCATTTTGAAAATTTGATTTTATAATTATTTTTGAATTTGATTTTAAAAGACTATTTTGACTAATCTGACTCGCTAATAATTATCGAAAAGATAAATAGTGATTGAAAAAGTGATGAGTGTTGATATATATCATATATTATGACTCGAGACGGTATAATTAGTAAATTTCTTTAGAAATTTAAGCCAGAGTTATAAAACTTTTTGTTGGTAAAAATTCCATGGCCGTCTCTATTTCTATCATATTTCTAACGACCATCACTCATCAAAATTCTATATAGTTTGTCAATATGTGGTACTTTAAACAGGAATCGTTCGTTTTTCATTTTACATTTTTTTTAATAAAATAAATAATAATAATAATAATAATAATAATAATAATAAAATAAATTAAAATAAAATCCATAGTATTCACTCTCATTTAAAAGTCCTCACGGTTATGCATGGGTGAATTACTTGGAATTTGTTATGTGCTTCCATGCTCATTTAAAAGTCCTCACGGTTATGCATGTATGGAACGCATGTCAAAATTGATTTTTTTTAATAACAAACAAGTTGATTCTAATCTCAACTAAAAGTCCTCACGGTTATGCGTGGTTAGAAGATACTTGAATTCATTTTTTAAAAATAAATAAATTGGAATACTACTAATCTCATTTAAAAGTCCTAACGTTTATGCATCGTTGATAGATATTCAAATTCCTGATATAAATATACTACAAATAGACACAACTGTATGGTTTTATATGATGACATCATTCCCATCATTCTAAAAGTGGAATATGCGCCTAAAAAAGTATTTATGATTTTTGTTTGATTTTATTGAAATTTAATATTTATATTCAATTGAGTTTTAATGTTGGACTAATATCGATCACTTTATCTCTATTTTCTCTAACACTATTACTCTTTTGCTGATAACAAAAGGGGGAGAGAAAAGTTAAGATTTTGTCAAATAAAATCAAGCAAAGGTCAAATTTTTTCTATTTGCATCTAGGCTCATTTGCATATTTTTAATGGTATGCATATATAAAGGGGGAGCTTTGCGTAGAGAGGAAGCATTCAAATATGGGAGAAATTAGAGTATATCAACGATCAAATACATTTAACATATTCAAAATCTTAAATATATGTTTGTTATCATCAAAAGGGGGAGATTGTTGAATATGCGATTGCTACGATTTTTGTTTGATGATAATAAACATATATATATTCGTTTAAATGTATTTATTAATGTACTATTTTATTTTTCATAGATTAAATAAATATTTGCTGAATAAAATAAATAACAAAGAATTTGAATTCAAAGAGAAATTTTATTCAAACAAATATTTATTACAATTTTTGTACAGTACAAATTTCAAGCTCTCACTATATATATACAACTTCAATTACAGTACAATTTTGGTTACATCACAATTTCACATTTACATTGCACCTCACTACATATCCCTCATTCACTCAGCTGGTACCGATCTTCAACTTCATTCCAATGTGAATCCAGCATCTGAGAAATCTGTAAAAATATACATCGATGCAGTAAAATTGAAAATAAAATATTTTTGCAGTATAAAATAAAATGTGGATTTTGAAAATAATATTTACCTCAGTTATTTGGGTTGTTCGTCATCATTTAATTTTGAATTCATCATTCACGAGCAGCTTGTGACATACACAGTGTATCACTGTATATGCCACAAGGCCGTGCACACCGATATATATACACTTGATATAATTACAGAGATAGGTGAGCACATGTCAAACCCAAAACGCCGGGTACAACTCAAGTGCAATAAAAATAATGTCACAATATCAGCACAAGGTCAAACCCGAGCTACTAGCTGGATTCAACACAGGTGCAAGTTCATGAAATGATCAAGTTCAATATCATACCAAAAAATGTTCAAAGCAAGTGGCAGTTTTGATTAACCAGCAGTATGAAAAAGGCTTGAACTCAAGTCAGTGCACAAATCAAACTACAATGAACAAGTGACAATATCAAGCAAAGTCAAAACCAAAACATCACCTAAGTTCAAATGAATATAGATAGCAAGCTCCAGATGGTACACTTTACAAAGGCAAACCAACTCAATGCAACTACATGATGACTAGAAACATAATTCATATATGCAGCCTCGACCAGGCTGCACATTGAAGAAATCATGCAACAATATGTGATAAACTAGAATGCCATCACATGTACAAAACCAAATGCAAAGACCAGTGATGCAACTCAATGCATATACCATAATTATCGACCAGAATACACAGTGAACTTTAATAGCAGGAAACAAAAAAGGCAGTGAAACAGGACACTAGGCTACTACATAACACAGCAGCAACCAAAATTAATGCAACGGTGACAAATAGAATATGTACACAAACACATATCAGCTCATATGAAAGCAGTTCAAAGTCGAACATCTTTACGTAGAACAAAGACGGTGTTTTTACAAAGATCAGACATACTACATGAAGTCCAACAGCAAGTACTAGAGTTGACAATTGGAACTAAATCAAGTTACAGTTTCAATGCTACAATACCAACATTTCAAACACAATTCACAACCAAAGACTGCACATTCAGGTCTGAAACTCAAAGGCAACTCGAACTCAACTGGACAGTACAAGTTAATGACATGAACAATGCACAAAGGCTACAGGTCCGGCAACAAATGAATTATGCACCAGCAAACAGTCTACACAGAAGTACAAAGAACCAAGACCATAAGCTAATCCAAACAACAACAAAGTCAACAATGAATCAGAGATTACAAACCAAAGGCTAAAAGTTCAAGTCACTGCCACTATGACTCGAAGCATATACAGGAATGCAACAGTAAAACACAGTGACCAAGTGCAAATGAAGGTATCAGTTTTGAACAAGACAGAGAAGCAGAAGTTAACAAGCACAAAGAACAAAACAAGTCAAGTATGCTACAGCAATGAATTAAATCAGCGCCGAAGTTCAGTGATGTCGAAGATGGTAATATCAAAAATCAAGTTGAAGCCATGAGCAACTGACCGGAGTCAAAGGAAACAAAGATCGAAATCAATATCAGCACAGTTCAAATTCGAAACCGTGGTGGCCAAGTAAATTGACCAAGTCACGAATCAAAACCATGAGTATCAAGTAACAATTATATGAAATTGACAAAGTCAGATAAATCATCAACATCAAAACATAATCAAGTGGCCAAGACGAAGTCAAGCAAACTATCAGACGAACAAAAAATTAGGAATTCGAATCTATATAAAAACCCAATCATCATCGGCTTTAACATCAATCGAGTTCAAGCATTCAACTAGGAGAACAAAAAGGCATAAATTATATACCAGAGTCAAAGTCGAACTCGATCAAATCGAGGAGCCATATTCGAATTGAAGAAGGAGTCGATTGCCGAAGCAAGAAAGAGAAATACCAATTGTAATCGGCCATCTACCCATCGGCTTCATCGATTTTCTCAAGCCTTAATTTGCAAACAAAGGAACAAAGGAACGAGCCACCATTATACAGAGAAAAGAGTAAAAGGAACGACCGTCATTTATAAAAGAAATAAAGAAGGTCGCGTTTGTTTTTTAAATTGGGATGGCCTTGTTTAATTGAGATTTAATTAGGGTTTGTTAGGGTTTTTGTTTTAATTGTTTTTTGAATTATATTTTCTTTTGAAAATTGTGTAATTACTAGTCGTGTGACTAGGGGACAAACTGCGTGGTGTAGTTTGAGACTTTGCAACTCAATGGCTGAGTTGTGGCAGGGTTTTAAGCGTAGAGTTAGGTTAGTCAGTAGTGGGTGTCGCGAGTTTACGTGTGTAAGCGTGTGACTACTTAATTTCTAGTAGAAACCTTGGGGGCAGCACGTCGGCAGGGTTTTGCCGAAGCTGGGTAAATTCTATGTCGTTCTATTTCTGCATTTATTATTCTGCTATTATCTGTGTTGCTATAATTTTGATTTATCTGTGTTGAAATAATTTTATAAGCTTCCGCAATAATTTTTATAATTATCAGTATCACCCTATTCACCCCCTTCTAGGGTGAATTTGATCCTACAAGTGGTATCAGAGCTAGGAATAGAAGTCAACTTTTGTTTTAAAAAAAAATTCATTTTTCAAAAACCAATTTTTGTTTTAAAAATTTGAATTTTTAAAATGGCTTCTTTTAATAATGCTTTTGCTGAGGGTTAGTCCATAGTTAGACCACCAATGTTCAATGGTGAATACGCCTATTGGAAAAATAGAATGAAAATTTTTCTGAAAACTATTGACACTTGGAATATTGTTGAGACAGGTTGTAAAGCACCAACTATAATTGTAGATAATCAGGAAATAGAGAAACCAAAGGATCAATGGACAGAACTAGAAAATAAATTACAAAATGCTAATGCTAAAGCTATGAATTCTATTATCTGTTCATTGGATCAATTTGTATTTAATCGTGTCTCATATTGTCTAACTGCGCAAGAAATATGGCACACACTAGAAGTGACTCACGAAGAAACATCTCAAGTCAAAGAATCTCGCCTTCGCACGCTAAGCAGCGAATACGAGAATTTCACAATGGCGAAGGAAGAAAATGTCAAAGAGATGTATGGACGACTTTCCAATATCGTATACAAATCAAAAGCTCTTGGAAAATCATACACAGAGTTGAAGATAGTCTGAAAAACCTCAGAGTCCTTCCACGAAGTTTTGAAGGCAAAGTGACTGCCATTCAAGAATCAAAAGATTCAAAACAGATGAAAGTTAAAGAACTCGTCGGAAATCTCACCACTTATGAGCTAGAAATGAAATTTAAGGAAGAACATGAAGGAGGTGACCCTCGAAAGAAATCAATAGCTCTTAAAGGAACAACTGAAAGTGATGGTGATGATGATGATGGAGCAGCACAATTGGGGCTGATAATAAAGAAATTCTAAAAGTGGAATTACAAATACGGAAATCCGCTCGAAATCAAAAATTGAAAAGCAGAACAGCCAAAGCACTAGACTACTCAGAAGAACAGAAGATCATCTGACACAAATGCAACCAACCCGGACATATCAAGCCTAATTTTCCTCAAAATTGACGCGACTTTGAAAAGAAATAAAAAAGGAGAAGTTTTGCAGCCACGTGGAATACAAGTGATGAAGATAATCAAAGTACTAGCAGTGAAAGTGAGAAAGCAGATATGTGCCTTCAATGTAATATAACCGATAGCGACAATGACGAGCCAAGCGAGGTATCAAAACTCACTCACTCACAACTACTTATATATTTCCACGAAGTAAATGGCTGTTTTAAACGGCTTAGGGAGAAATATGCTAAAATTGAATCGCAAAGAGATAGTTTGATTGAACTAAATGAACAGCTTGAACAATTAGTTAAAAATTATCAAAATAAGTGCCCTAAGTGTGACAAGTGTCCATTGTTTGAAGAAGAAATTAAAAAATCAGAAATTAATATAAAATCACTTGAAAATGAAATTCTGATTTTGGAAGAGAGTGAAAATACTAGGAGAGAAAATTTTATTAAAAAGTGCACACAATTGTTAAACGAAAATGAATCTCTCAAAACACAAGTCCAACAACTATCAACGACTTTAGATAAATTTTCAAAAAGTGAAAAATCGTTGAATATGCTATTAGGAAAGCAAACTGTTAATACAGTTAGACAAGGACTTGGAAATAATCAATCTGAAAACATTTAAAACAAAATTAATCAAGTCAATTCTATGTGCACAATTTGTAGAAAATATGGACACAATCACAATAATTGTTGGTATAGACCCAAACACGTGAAAACTATACCAATTTGGGTTCCAAAAGGCACAAAAATAAAATCTCTCAAAGTTAAACAAATTTAGGTGCCGAAAGGAACATATATAAATAGTTTTGGGTCTCCATAAAATTATTTTTCAAAATATTCTGCCACTAACAATCATGGAGCTATAAAAACAAATTGGTCACAAAAATCTTTTATCGTGTAGGAGTGGTGGCAGGCTAAGGAACAACAACCGTGTTTTCTGGATTCCGGCTGTTCCAGAAACACAACGAGCGACAAAGCAAAGTTCCTTAGCTTAGTACAAAGGTGACAGAATCACAATGGACAACAACAACAAATATCGTAAAGGTAAAACAGGTAATAGTATATTTGAACAATATATTAAGTGTGATAATCTGCACCGTAACCTGAGTTAAATCAGCCAACAATGTGATGATGAAATAATGATGATTTTGATTCTAACTTATTCAAAATTATTGGCCAATTATATTCTTATGCCAAGAACACTATAAAAATCTCTAGAGTCTTTGAATTACTTCATATATATTAGTTTGGATTAATAATAGTGTTATATTGGATGATAATACATTTGGTTATTTTACGGCTAACTCTATATTCACGGTTTTTGATTATTTACACGACTTCAATTCAAATTCAAGAGAATGTCATTTAAAAAGCTGTTAAAATTGACTTTGAGATTTTTTGTTGCACACTTCATGGTCTGGTCTATCAAACTCAATTAATGACAATTTTGAGTGAAAGTGAAATTCAGATGCAGATTACACTGGTAATCTAGTTGATAGAAAAATTACAAGTTGAACGTGATTTTTGTTGAGACATTTTTGTTGAGACAAGTTGATAGAAACCGTTGTGGCCAAGTAAATTGACCAAGTCACGAATCAAAACCGTGAGTATCAAGTAACAATTATATGAAATTGACAAAGTCAGATAAATCATCAACATCAAAACATAATCAAGTGGCCGAGACGAAGTCAAGCAAATTATCAGACGGACAAAAAAATTAGGAATTCGAATCTATATAAAAACCCAATCATCATCGGCTTTAACTTCAATCGAGTTCAAGCATTCAACTAGGAGAACAAAAGGACATAAATTACACACCAGATCAAAGTCGAACTCGATCAAATCAAGGAGCCATATTCGAATTGAAGAAGGAGTCGATTGCCGAAACAAGATAGAGAAATACCAATTGTAATCGACCATCTACCCATCGGCTTCATCGATTTTCTCAAGCCCCAATTTGCAAACAAAGCAACAAAGGAACGAGCCACCATTATACAGAGAAAAGAGTAAAAGGAACGACCGACATTGATAAAAGAAATAAAGAAGGCCGCGTTTGTTTTTTAAATTGGGCCGGCCTTGTTTAATTAAGATTTAATTAGGGTTTGTTTGGGTTTTTGTTTTAATTGTTTTTTAAATTATATTTTCTTTCGAAAATTGTGTAATTACTAGTCGTGTTCTAGGGGACAAACTAGGTGGCGTAGTTTGAGAACTCGCAACTCAGTGGGTTTTTGTTTTAATTGTTTTTTAAATTATATTTTCTTTCTAAAATTGTGTAATTACTAGTCGTGTTCTAGGGGACAAACTACGTGGCGTAGTTTGAGAATTCGCAACTCAGTGGCTGAGTTGTGACAGGGTTTTGAGCGTAGAGTTAGGTTAGTGAGTAGCGGGTGTCGCGAGTTTACGTGTGTAAGCGTGTGATTATTTAATTTCTAGTAGAAACCTTAGGGGCAGCACGTAGGCAGGGTTTTGCCGAAGCTGGGTAAATTCTGTGTCGTTCTATTTCTGCATTTGTTATTCTGCTATTATCTGTGTTGCTATAATTTTGATTTATCTGTGTTGAAATAATTTTACAAGCTTCCGCAATAATTTTTATAATTATCAGTATCACCTTATTCTCCCCCTCTCTCGGGTGAAATCGATCCTACATTTTTAAGTAATGAAATTAAGGAATTAAGATCAAGAAATTGATTTGGAAATGGTTAAGAGTTTTGAACTGTGATGAGGAATGGGAATTTGTAAATTGGTTTTATAAATGAAGTGGAATAAAATCTTTATCAGTTGATAAATTTGGAAATATAGATTTCCGGTGGGAAATTCTATAAGAAAGGTATAATTGTTTCAAAAGTAAAGATGAGATTATCTTTAAAGGATGAAAGTGCATTTTTTTCCTAGAAATTTAGTATGTTTTAAAGAAAAGCTTTCAAAATATAAGTTGGCAGTTAAAATGGGTTTTAGAAAGAAAATATTATTTTAATTGTTTAAAGTGTAAGTAAATATTTATTTAAGTAATTATGGTATTTAATCATCTTAAAGGTAAAGTAGAATTAAGTTTTCGAAAGGATATTTTAATATAAATGTCTGATATAATAACTTCATATAAAAAAGGAAATTTTTGATTTAAGTTACTCAAGAAACTTTTATAGATTTCAAAAGTATAATTTGGATAAAGAATTTAGTAATCATATTTTAAATATTTTAAGTATATTTTGGGAGTGATTTCCAGGAAATAGAAATGTGTTTAAAAATAAAAGGAGTTTATTTTAAAGTGTTGGAAGGAATTTATGAGATTTAAACGTAAATTCGAATTGAGATAAATCAAGCAGGATTTATAAAAGGATTCTTTGGTTTATTCTGAAATGAAAGTGTATCTCCCTGAAAAGCCAAGTACGTTTTAAAGCATATTTTTAAATAAAAGTTAAAAGTTTTAAATTTGATTTAAAAGAATGTTTTTAAGAAAATTCTTATTTAAGTTGTAAAAATTTTAAAGGTAAATATGTACTAAATTAGTTATAATAATAATAATTTTAAAAGGGGTAATTGGTATTATGTCTTAAAGGAATATTATCAATATTTATATTTTATAAAATGGTTTTATTTTAAAGATAACTGGTTAAAGTTTTATTTGAAATTTTATAACTCTTCTTGTAAATTTAGTTTAATTTAAATTTTATTTTAAGATTAGCTTAGTAGTTTTGCTTTAAATATTTTTAAATATATTTTAAGGTATATTTCGAACAAAGTGATCTAATGTTTTAAAATCTAAAGTATTTGGACTTGGTTATTTTCAGTGGAAATAGAAAATGTTTGGGAAATTTATTCTGTAAAGGAAGATGGTTTGAAAACTGTTTTCAAAAAGGTTTGAAAAGTGGAAATATATCTTGTTAGGATATTTTGAGATTAATAAATAATTTGGGGAAAATTATTTATTGTTGATGGATGTTTGTGAATGTTAATTGATAGTTAAATAACCGACTATCAATATTGGCCAATGCGTTGATCGTTTCGAAGAGACCGGGATCGGGTTTGCTACATTACAGCATGAAAGGGGGTTCTCGCTTTGCGTTAGGTGGCGAACGGGAGACTCTTACCCCTACATGTCCCCGGGGGTAGTATAAGGCCTTGTGGGGTGAGTAGCAAGTCGAGAGCCTGGCCGTAAAAGCAAACCCGAGGTATCACTGTGAGCCACGGCAGGGCTAGGTTTGTTGAAAAGCCTACCGGTCGAGTGAGCCGCTACCGACGGTTGAAAAGCCTAGGTCGTCACACGTTGCATCAGAGCTTAGGTTGGCGATAACCTTGACTCTGGTGGGGAAATTACTCATTAAATAAAGTCAAGTACTCTATAATGAGTTGAGTGTATTAATAGATATGAGAGCGTATTTGTTAGTGAATATAAAAACTGTTTTTATACTGTGTTGACTTATCGGTTGAGTGATTATGAATTCTGGTCGGTATGGGAAGTACAACTGTATCGATGAGGGTTTCTAAACTCTTAAACAAGATAAACCGACATAGTATTGTTTTTAAAGTGGGTAAATGAAATAATTTTACCCAAAATTATATTTTGATATAAAAGGAATAATTTTCTGAAATTATTATATATATTTGGATGTTTGGTTGTTAATATTATAATCAAATATAAGAATCTAAAATTTGAAATGGTTATAACCAAATAGAATTCTATAAGTGTGATTTATCCAAAAGGAGTATAGCTAAAATTTAATTTAAACCAGTATTTAAATCCTGAAAATTTTAAAAAGGGGTTTCAAATGAATTTAAACAAAAGTTTGGGAATTTAAATTCTTGGGAATGTTTGAAATTGCAACAACCCGCATATTTATCGATTTTATATTTAAATATTTTATTTAAATATTTTATCGTTCGTTGGATTTTGGTCCGAAAACCTACTTTTTGCAAACAGTCGAATTGGGATTCGAGACCACCCCCATTGAGTTCAAAATGACGTTTGTGACCTTTTTGAGTATAAGCTTCGATATGTTTGGAGAAAGTTGATTTTTTCCACTTTTTCACTTAGGGCTTTGGTTTGGGCTGAACCCATTAGCCACTTACTAACTCAGTCCCAACCCCCCCTCCTCTTCATTACTTCATTCCTCATTTCCTAACATTCAAACTTCATCAAAAATGGGGGAAGAGAAAAAGAATTAGGAAATCCTAAGCCCTAGTTTCCATTAGCAAATCCATCTTTTAGCTCCAAACTCAAGAGAACCCATTGGTAAGCTTTCTCTTCATCTTCTCCAACTCATTCTCTCTTTGATTTCAGAAATTTCCTAAACCTAACTTAGGGAATGTTCTTCTTTTAAGCTTAAATTCAAGCTTTTAGTGTTGAGATTGAAGTGTGGTTGATCTTCCCTTGTCTTCAAGCTTCTCATTCATTGTTTTTGGGTTCAAAGGTGAGATTTTTATCTCACATCTTAGTCTATAATTCTCTTCGATTGTTAGGTATGAATTCCTAACGCTTATTCTTGTGCAATTGCTTTTGGCTTGGATTGATTTGGTGAATATTCCAATTTTTGGTGTTTTGGGTTCAATTCTTTAAAAATCATAGCTTTGATGTTTGAATGTGTTTTTGATTGTGCATCAAGGAGCTTATAGGGCCGGGTAGTCGATTGGCATAAACCCTTAGCGCCGTTGCTCGAGCGAATGCAATTTGATCGAGATTTGCACCTCATTTGAAATAGGGCATGGGAGTGCTGGCAACAGGTTCGACCGACCGAGCCCCTGGGCCGGTCGACCGACCTATAGCCCAGGCACTTCCTGCCTCTGTTTGGAAGTGCTGGGTACAGGCTTCGGCCGACCGAGCCCCTGGGCCGGTCGACCGACCTGGTGCCCCGAGCACTTCCAACTCTTGTTCGGTCAGCCGACTCAGGGAGTCCGGTTGACCGACCTGCTCCTATTTGCAAGTTTTGCCTATTTGTCCATTTGCTTGAATTTCCAACTTTAATCGATTCGTGTTGTTTCATATTTGTCGCTATCATTTATTATCGACTTTGATGATATTTTCTTCGAGAATTTAGGATATATCCATGTTGATGGATTTGGTATCGATTTCTTTGGATTTTCATCCACGTCTTCGAATGTGAATTTTAGTGATTGATTGTTCCTACAATCTTCTTTGTGATTTGTCACTTTAAAAATATAAAGGTTTTCTATACTAGTAGTAAATATCAAAACTCTTTCTTCAAATGATTTCAACACTATTTTATAACAAAGCTCGTTTTCTCAAACCGATTTCCAAATCTATTATACAAACCATTACCTCACTCGTATGAGAAGTCTAATTAAACGGCTTAGTAAAACAAGTGGTATGAAACGCTTGCGTTTACTTCGCCGGTTAATTCTTGGACTTGTTCGATTGAATCTCTTGTGACAATTTTCTAGTGGAGATCTACAATTTGTTCGTAAATATTTAAGTTAAGCTAGTGGTTATAGGACATGAAGCTAAGCTCATATATTTACTAGCTTGCTGTAATTGACACTTCTCTTTGATCATGATGATCATTTTATGTTTTAGACTAGCATTGTGCAATGTCTTTGTGTTTTGGTTCATCGGATGTCACGCTGTACGACGTCGTTGTTCCCTTTGATTGTGATTTGGTTCATCGTATGTCACGCTGTACGACGTCGTTGTTCCCTTTGATTGTGTTTTGGTTCATCGGATGTCACGCTGTACGATGTCGTTGTTCCCTTTGATTGTGTTTTGGTTCATCGGATGTCACGCTGTACGACGTCGTTGTTCCCTTTGATTGTGTTTTGGTTCATCGGATGTCACGCTGTACGACGTCGTTGTTCCCTTTGATTGTGATTTGGTTCATCGAATGTCACGCTGTACGACGTCGTTGTTCCCTTTGATAGTGTTTTGGTTCATCGGATGTCGCGCTGTACGACGTCATTGTTCCCTTTGATTGTGTTTTGGTTCATCGGATGTCATGCTGTACGACGTCGTTGTTCCCTTTGATTGTGATTTGGTTCATCGGATGTCACGCTGTACGACGTCGTTGTTCCCTTTGTTTGTGATTTGGTTCATCGGATGTCACGCTGTACGATGTCGTTGTTCCCTTTGATTGTGTTTTGGTTCATCGCATGTCACGCTGTACGACGTTGTTGTTCCCTTTGATTGTGATTTCTGGATTTCGTGTGTTGAATTTTGGAATTTATGTTTCACCAACTTTTACGAGTGGCATTGATATGTATGTCATTTATTGTGGCTTGGTGAATGAAATTAGGAGTATGACATTCCTTTTTATCTTTGAGAAGATCTTTGCCATATTGATTAATCTCTTGTTGATTTTTCAATTATTTATTTATCACAGCTTGGCATTGTGATTATTATACGTTTAGTCATATCTCTTATTCTATATCATTTCATCTGATATTTATAGCTAGACTGATCCGTTTGTTATTTTCTTCTTAAATAATACTCGGGTCAGACTGAGATATTACAGGTGCTTCCTCATGGCTTCCTATCTGGAACCATCTTCTGACTTTTGGCTAACTACTTAGATTAGTAGTTTATTTTGTTGTATACATTTGAGATACAGACTCTATGATGTACTTATTCTTTTGTCTAGCACTTGTATCTATTCTTTTCGATATTGTGGACCTTGTTTGACCACTACTCTGATGTACACTTTCATGTGTTATATTCATATCTATTTCCGCTTTTGTGATATGAATTATCTGTGACTGATTTGTGTTATGTTTATTTCTATATTTTTTTCCGAAGACCTTTATAGCCACTATGTAGTAGCTTTGAGTTTGTGTCGGTATGTCGGATTTCCTCTTGAGATGAAAAGTTATATTTTTATCCGGCATATCGGTACTCGCACAAAGCAATTATACAGATGGTCGCCTCAATAGCCTTATTCTCCGTGCTAGTCGACAGCATTACTCCGTAGTGTTCTTGGCTAGCGTGGGTATAGAAGTGGGGGCGTCACAGCTTGGTATCAGAGCCAAACTTCGGAACAATATGGAATATTATAACAAGGATCATCGTCCTAAGTCTTTCTTAGGAGTCGTGCTTTAGGATTTAATTCGAGTCTTCGTACCGATTCATCCTATTTTCTTTATGATTCCTTGTTTTATCTATCAAGAATTGCTTGATATTTATTTTGAGAATATCTTTTTCCTCTTCTTTCTTTCTTTCTTTCTTTCTTAAAGAAGAGAAATGGTTAGACCAGGCCGTCCCAGTGCCGGTCAATCTAGTGCTACTCCCCAAGATGGAGTTTTTATGTCTGCCCAGCAGCTTCTTGATCTAGTAAAGAACGCTCAAGCAGCCGGTCCCAATCCAAAACCTACTCATCCTAGATCCGGTTTTCCACGCTTGTGCAGAGACTATATCGATTTTGGTGGAAGGCCATTCAGGGGATCCGAGAGTGTTATAGAAATTCAAGCTTGGCTCAAATCATGCAATCGCATCTTTTCTCGCATGAACCTTATTGATCTACATCGAGTCCAAGTGGCTTCTAGCATGCTCCAAGAAAGAGCATTAGATTGGTATGAGCTTTTAATTTCTGAAATCGTTGAAGCGGATCTCACTTGGGAGCAATTCCGGGAAAGATTCGAATTGAAATTTGTGCCGGAGGCTGAAAAAGTAACTTTAGCTCGGCGTTTCATAGACCTTGTTCAAGGTGAATCTTCTGTGACAGACTATGTCGCATCTTTCGAATCTCTGTCTAAATACGGGGTTGAGTATTTTAATACCCCGATGAAGAAAAATCAGAGATTTGTCTATGGCTTGAATAAGAATCTTAAGAAGCCATTACTCCTGAAACTTGAGGTTTCATTTGATCAGCTTCTTGATATCGCTCTTCGTCTTGAAGAGGCCGATAAAGAAAGCGATATTGAAGTTGTGCATGCCAAACAGAACTTCAACAACAACATGAAGAGGCCTATTAAATTCGAAGGCCCCAATCCCATCAAAAAAGGGAAGCAACAAACTCCGGTAGCAAAGTCTCCTATCTCTAGTCGTGGACGATGCTACAATTGTGGTTCCATGGACCACTATGCAAAGGAGTGCCCGAAACCTTTCTTTTTTGCTGTTATTGCAAAAGTTCGGGTCATCTTATATCTACATGTCCCATTCTTCAAAGCAGGAGAGAGGGAAAGCGGAATATTGTGCAAGCTCCTGGTAACACTTCTCGTGGTCAAGGTATCTCTCATTCAATCCTTGATGACATTTGCTTTGTGATTATCTTGTTCGTGTTCTTTTTGATAGGGGTTCCATCTCACTATTTTATATTAAGAGAACTTGTTGATTCTTTTCTTTAAACATTTTGGGCTTGATGACTTCTTTGAGGATTGTGAATCCGGAATGGTAGATCCGTAACACTCAATTTGTCTTTATTTATGTTGAAATATTTTATGTGATTTTTCTGTCCGAGCCGATTTTTACTTAGGCTTCGGAATTTACTTTTGTAAGGATTGGCTTAATTATTATGAGGCTATATCCTTTGTCCCGTGTGGACTATTCATCTTCGACATTTTCAATCTGTTAAGCGGATTTCTAATTTTTCTTTGTGATTTTGATTCCAACTCGATGGCATCATTTTATTACTTAAGCCCACTTATAAGGAAAGTGTTGTTTCTCTCATTCATGTAGTTTGAGAAATTTTCCGGTATTTTTGAATTTGTCTTAGGACTGTCACCTAAGCAATCTTTTGAGTAGTGTTATGGTCTTTTCAGCTCGACCTTGCCACCAGTTTTCATTTGCTATGAGTTGCGGAAGTTAGCATTCCACTTACAGCATTCCGCATTTGTTATGATTCTTATGAATGACTTATTATGTCATTCGGTTTATCCAGCTTATTTCATCCATTTTATAAATCGAATATTCTATGAATATTTCGATGAGACCATTCTTGTATATATTGATTTTGGATGAAAATAGTAATTTAAAATTTTGAAAATCCTTTTCATAAGATTTATTTATAAGTACGATTTGATTTTGCTCTTAAGCGAGCAAAGAATATCCTTAAAAGTTTTTAAAAGATATTTTTATCATATGGAAGATGATTTTGTGATTGTATTGCCCGTTGAGTGCTTTAAGAATTCTGGTCGATGCGCTTGATCAACGTTATCGACAGGAATTTCCTAAACGCTTTGATGAGACAATCAAACATGATGTATTGACTTGTAAAACGTAAATTTATCTAGAAGGATAATTACTTAAAGATGATTGTAATTTTGAAAGTTTTAGTTTTTCGGGAAAGAGGATTGTTTAAAAGAACTCTTCCTTTCGATACTCTTATTCTTGTGATTCCTGAAGGGGAACCAAGACTTTGCTATTTGTACCGATACTAGTCGTATTGGTTTGGATGCCGTTCTCTTGCATAGGAGAACGTGCTATCACTTGTGCTTCTAAATCATTATAGCTTATCGAGACTAGATATGCCACTCATGATCTAGTGCTCGCGGCTATTGTTTTTACTTTTGGAATTTGGCATCATCATATTTGGATGAGAAATTTGTTCTCTACCTCGATCATAAATTTTTGGAATATTTATTTTCTCATAAGGAACTTCATGTTGACTCGAGTTCCTGGCATCTTATGATCTTGATATTCTTTTTATTCCCGGAAGGGAAATCGTGTTGCCAATGCGCTTTGTCGTAGGAACAAGGCGTTGATTCTTTGATGATGTCTGAATGGAATTATCTTTTTATCAAGTTCATCAGACGTTTTGATGTACTTCGTTTTATTGAGTTTCATCTCGTTTCTTTTATGGACTCGCGTCTGATGTTCTTTTATGGTGTTCGGTTCATCGGATGTACTGTCATTATACTACATCGATGTTCCATCTTATCTGGATCAATGGATGTACCATTATTATACTACATTATTGTTCCGGTTTATCGGTTCATTGGACGTACCGTTTTTGTACTACGTCGGTGTTCCGAAATTATTCGGGCTTTGGTTCATTGGGCGTACCGTTTTTGTACTACGCTGATATTCCAAATTATTTGAGTTTCTGGTTTCTCGGGCGTACTGTTATTATACTACGTCGTTGCACCAGCTCAATTTTTTGCTATTCTTGACGTTCTCCACGTCTTTTATCTACGGAAATGCCTTAGGGATTCCGGTTTTTATTCTTGTGCCTGGTGATATTGTGGAAATTGAAGTTTCACCAAATTTGACTTTTTGAGCAACATTCTATTCGCATTATTGCTTCGGAGGTTGAGCGCCTTCGATATAAAGATATTCTTTTTGGTAAAAGTTCAATGGTTCTCAAATCCTAAGGATTGCTCTTGAGAAATCTTGAGAATTCATCGAACGAAAACTTTCGGATTTACTCCTTCGTGCTCTTTATGGTGAACTTCTTATTTCAATTTTCTTTTGTGTTGATATGCTTCCATGGTTGTTACTTCTTATTTTCCTCTTAAGTATTGCAAGGACACAATTTCTTTAAGGAGGGGAGTCTGTAACAACCCGCATATTTATCGATTTTATATTTAAATATTTTATTTAAATATTTTATCGTTCGTTGGATTTTGGTCCAAAAAACTACTTTTTGCAAACAGTCGAATTGGGATTCGAGACCACCCCCATTGAGTTCAAAATGACGTTTGTGACCTTTTTGAGTATAAGCTTCGATATGTTTGGAGAAAGTTGATTTTTTCCACTTTTTCACTTAGGGCTTTGGTTTGGGCTGAACCCATTAGCCACTTACTAACTCAGTCCCAACCCCCTCTCCTCTTCATTACTTCATTCCTCATTTCCTAACATTCAAGCTTCATCAAAAATGGGAGAAGAGAAAAAGAATTAGGAAATCCTAAGCCCTAGTTTCCATTAGCAAATCCATCTTCTAGCTCCAAACTCAAGAGAACCCATTGGTAAGCTTTCTCTTCATCTTCTCCAACTCATTCTCTCTTTGATTTCAGAAATTTCCTAAACCTAACTTAGGGAATGTTCTTCTTTTAAGCTTAGATTCAAGCTTCTAGTGTTGAGATTGAAGTGTGGTTGATCTTCCCTTGTCTTCAAGCTTCTCATTCATTTGTTTTTGGGTTCAAAGGTGAGATTTTTATCTCACATCTTAGTTTGTAATTCTCTTCGATTGTTAGGTATGAATTCCTAACGCTTATTCTTGTGCAATTGCTTTTGGTTTGGATTGATTTGGTGAATATTCCAATTTTTGGTGTTTTGGGTCCAATTCTTTAAAAATCGTAGCTTTGATGTTTGAATGTGTTTTTGATTGTGCATCGAAGAGCTTATAGGGCCGGGTGGTCGATTGGCATAAACCCTTAGCGCCGTTGCTCGAGCGAATGCAATTTGATCGAGATTTGCACCTCATTTGAAATAGGGCATGGGAGTGCTGGCAACAGGTTCGGCCGACCGAGCCCCTGGGCCGGTCGACCGACCTATAGCCCAGGCACTTCCTGCCTCTGTTTGGAAGTGCTGGGTACAGGCTTCGGCCGACCGAGCCCCTGGGCCGGTCGACCGACCTGGTGCCCCGAGCACTTCTAACTCCTGTTCGGTCAGCCAACTCAGGGAGTCCGGTTGACCGACCTGCTCCTATTTGCAAGTTTTGCCTATTTGCCCATTTGCTTGAATTTCCAACTTTAATCGATTCGTGTTGTTTCCTATTTGTCGCTATCATTTATTATCGACTTTGATGACATTTTCTTTGGGAATTTAGGATATATCCACTTTGATGGATTCAGTATCGATTTCTTTGGATTTTCATCCACGTCTTCGAATGTGAATTTTAGTGATTGATTGTTCCTACAATCTTCTTTGTGATTTGTCACTTTAAAAATATAAAGGTTTTCTATACTAGTAGTAAATATCAAAACTCTTTCTTCAAATGATTTCAACACTATTTTATAACAAAGCTCGTTTTCTCAAACCGATTTCCAAATCTATTAGTATATACAAACTTTTAGCTCACTCTTATGAGAAATCTAATTAAACGACTTAGTAAAACAAGTGGTATGAAACGCTTGCGTTTACTTTCGCCGGTTAATTCTTGGACTTGTTCTATTGAATCTCTTGTGACAATTTTCTAGTGGAGATCTACAATTTGTTCGAAAATATTTAAGTTAAGCTAGTGGTTATGGGACATGAAGCTAAGCTCATATATTTACTAGCTTGCTGTAATTGACATTTCTCTTTGATCATGACGATCATTTTATGTTTTAGACTAGCATTGTGCAATGTCTTTGTGTTTTGGTTCATCGGATGTCACGCTGTACGACGTCGTTGTTCCCTTTGATTGTGTTTTGGTTCATCGGATGTCACGCTGTACGACGTCGTTGTTCCCTTTGATTGTGTTTTGGTTCATCGGATGTCACGCTCGGATGTCACGCTGTACGACGTCGTTGTTCCCTTTGATTGTGTTTTGGTTCATCGGATGTCACGCTTTACGACGTCGTTGTTCCCTTTGATTGTGTTTTGGTTCATCGGATGTCACGCTGTACGACGTCATTGTTCCCTTTGATTGTGATTTGGTTCATCGGATGTCACGCTGTACGACGTCGTTTTTCCCTTTGATTGTGTTTTGGTTCATCGGATGTCACGCTGTACGACGTCGTTGTTCCCTTTGATTGTGATTTGGTTCATCGGATGTCACGCTGTACGACGTCGTTTTTCCCTTTGATTGTGTTTTGGTTCATCGGATGTCACGCTGTACGACGTCGTTGTTCCCTTTGATTGTGTTTTGGTTCATCGGATGTCACGCTGTACGACGTCGTTGTTCCCTTTGATTGTGATTTGGTTCATCGGATGTCAACTGTACGACGTCGTTGTTCCCTTTGATTGTGATTTGGTTCATCGGATGTCACGCTGTACGACGTCGTTGTTCCCTTTGATTGTGTTTTGGTTCATCGAATGTCACGCTGTACGACGTTGTTGTTCCCTTTGATTGTGATTTCTGGATTTCGTGTGTTGAATTATGGAATTTATGTTTCACCAACTTTTACGAGTGGCATTGATATGTATGTCATTTATTGTGGCTTGGTGAATGAAATTAGGAGTATGACATTCCTTTTTATCTTTGAGAAGATCTTTGTGATATTGATTAATCTCTTGTTGATTTTTCAATTATTTATTTATCACATCTTGGCATTGTGATTATTATACGTTTAGTCATATCTCTTATTCTATATCATTTCATCTGATATTTATAGCTAGACTGATCCGTTTATTATTTTCTTCTTAAATAATACTCGGGTCAGACTGAGAAATTACAGATGCTTCCTCATGGCTTCCTATCTGGAACCATCTTCTGACTTTTGGCTAACTACTTAGATTAGTAGTTTATTTTGTTGTATACATTTGAGATACAGACTCTATGATGTATACTTATTTTTTTGTCTAGCACTTGTATCTATTCTTTTTGATATGGTGGATCTTGTTTGACTACTACTCTGATGTACACTTTCATGTGTTATATTCATATCTATTTCCGCCTTTGTGATATGAATTATCCGTGACTGATTTGTGTTATGTTTATTTCTATATTTGTTTCCGAAGACCTTTATAGCCACTGTGTAGTAGCTTTGAGTTTGTGTCGGTATGTCGGATTTCCTCTTGAGATGAAAAGTTATATTTTTATCCGGCATATCGGTACTCGCACAAAGCAATTATACAGATGGTCGCTCCTCAACAGCCTTATTCTCCGTGCTAGTCGACAGCATTACTCCGTAGTGATTTCTGGATTTCGTGTGTTGAATTCTGGAATTTATGTTTCACCAACTTTTACGAGTGGCATTGATATGTATGTCATTTATTGTGGCTTGGTGAATGAAATTAGGAGTATGACATTCCTTTTTATCTTTGAGAAGATATTTGCGATATTGATTAATCTCTTGTTGATTTTTCAATTATTTATTTATCACAGCTTGGCATTGTGATTATTATACGTTTAGTCCTATCTCTTATTCTATATCATTTCATCTGATATTTATAGCTAGATTGATCCGTTTATTATTTTCTTCTCAAATAATACTCGGGTCAGGCTGAGATATTACAGGTGCTTCCTCATGGCTTCCTATCTGGAACCATCTTCTGACTTTTGGCTAACTACTTAGATTAGTAGTTTATTTTTTTGTATACATTTGAGATACAGACTCTATGATGTATACTTATTCTTTTGTCTAGCACTTGTATCTATTCTTTTTGATATGGTGGATCTTGTTAGACCCTACTCTGATGTACACTTTCATGTGTTATATTCATATCTATTTCTGCCTTTGTGATATGAATTATCTGTGACTGATTTGTGTTATGTTTATTTCTATATTTGTTTCTGAAGACCTTTATAGCCACTGAGTAGTAGCTTTGAGTTTGTGTCGGTATGTCGGATTTCCTCTTGAGATGAAAAGTTATATTTTTATCCGGCATATCGGTACTCGCACAAAGCAATTATACAGATGGTCGCTCCTCAACAGCCTTATTCTCCGTGCTAGTCGACAGCATTACTCCGTAGTGATTTATGGATTTCGTGTGTTGAATTCTGGAATTTATGTTTCACCAACTTTTACGACTGGCATTGATATGTATGTCATTTATTGTGGCTTGGTGAATGAAATTAGGAGTATGACATTCCTTTTTATCTTTGAGAAGATATTTGCGATATTGATTAATCTCTTGTTGATTTTTCAATTATTTATTTATCACAGCTTGGCATTGTGATTATTATATGTTTAGTCATATCTCTTATTCTATATCATTTCATCTGATATTTATAGGTAGATTGATCCGTTTATTATTTTCTTCTCAAATAATACTCGGGTCAGGCTGAGATATTACAGGTGCTTCCTCATGGCTTCCTATCTGGAACCATCTTCTGACTTTTGGCTAACTACTTAGATTAGTAGTTTATTTTGTTGTATACATTTGAGATACAGACTCTATGATGTATACTTATTCTTTTGTCTAGCACTTGTATCTATTCTTTTTGATATGGTGGATCTTGTTTGACCCTACTCTGATGTACACTTTCATGTGTTATATTCATATCTATTTCCGCCTTTGTGATATGAATTATCTGTGACTGATTTGTGTTATGTTTATTTCTATATTTGTTTCTGATGACCTTTATAGCCACTGAGTAGTAGCTTTGAGTTTGTGTCGGTATGTCGGATTTCCTCTTGAGATGAAAAGTTATATTTTTATCCGGCATATCGGTACTCGCACAAAGCAATTATACAGATGGTCGCTCCTCAACAGCCTTATTCTCCGTGCTAGTCGACAACATTACTCCGTAGTGTTCTTGGCTAGCATGGGTATAGAGGTGGGGCGTCACAGAAATGTTTTCCAAAAATTTGAAGGCAATGATGGAGTATTATTTTGGGAAATATTTTTGAATGGAAATTGTTTTGAAAGAAATTTGAGAAAGTAAGGAAGCACTGAACTCAATCAGTCGCTGGAAAATAATCCCGATGATGATGGCCACATCATCAGAATTCATTTTCGAGTTTCTAAGGTGATTTATTGCTACCGTAGTGATTAGTTATGATATCTGTTTAGACTCGTTAGATATACAAGGTGTTTTAGAATTTCAAAAGGGAAATTTGTTTTGGTAAAACCAAGTGTTTTGGAATTCAGAGATTTGATTTGATATACTAGGAGTGTATGAGTTATTTATAATTTCAAAATGATTTTGAAATAAAACCGGGTAATTGAATTCTGGGAACTCTATTTAATAGTGTGAAAGGTTAAGATAAAGCAACTATTGAACCTATTAAGTGAAGTTGATATTAATAAGAAGAAAATGAAAATTTTAATCCTGGAATTAAAATTGAACTTAAGTAAATGGAAGTGAATAAAATATATTTGCATCTAACTCAAGATAAGTTAAATAAATTGGGATTGAAATTGAATTAAATTAATTGTTTTGGATAAAGTTGAAATGTAAAATGATTATAATTGTGAGTTATAATTGTGTAATCAAAATTTATATCCTTAAGCTATTAAGTGTTATTTATATAATCTGGAATTGTGATTATAAGATGTAAATGGACAAAAATGAGCAATATAAGCTTTTAAATAAATAAGTTGGCGAACTGAAGTATAGGAGATGAATTGTAAAACCTAAATAGAAATGGTTGAATGTTATGGTAAAAAGAATGGAAAATTCAAACTAAATCCTAAATGAATGTAAAATGTGATAAGGTAAAGAAAAATATAAGATGCGAATGGACTTAAGTTAGTAAATAAGTCATGAACTTTTGATAGAGAAATAAATTTGGATCGAATTGGATTTAATTTAAGTTAAAAAGAAATTAAGTTAAATTTGGATTGAATTGAAATCAAAATTCAGTTGAGAAATAAATAATCATGAATAGAATTAAATTCTTATTTAAAATAGTAAAGGAAATGGTATGAATTTAAGTTGGCTAAATAAAATTTGGTTGAACTTGAATTAGAATCGAAAAAGAATTGAATTGAAAGAAAATTGAATTTAGTTGAAATGATATTGAATGAAGTAAATGCTTACTCAACTAAATCCAAAGGAATTGTTTGAGGATGAATTTAGTGTAAGATAAATTAAATGAATTTTTATTGGCATGAATAAATTTTGGTAGCTTGTTAAAAATTTAAAAAGCAAAATAAAACCCAGTGCTGGTTTAGAATAATTGAAATGGTTATGTTATTAATAAATTCAGAAATGAATTGAGAAGGTGAATAAATTTAAAAATAGATTGGGTAAGTAAACAAATTGAATTAAAATTTGTAATGGATTGGAATTTTATTGGATAAGAATCAAATTAAAATTAAAATAAATTTGATGCAAGAAGAAATTGAGATATTTTAGAATTGAAATAAGTTAAGAAAATTGTGAAATGTTTGTTATCAAACTTATGAAATGGTCTTGAATGAAATTTGTTTAGATAATAAAATTTTAATGCAAGTGAAAGAATTTTGATTTCTTATCATGATGAAATAAGAATGTATGCGTTGTAAATGATCCAGAATGGAATGATATTAACATAAACTTAAGTAATTGTTGTTTGCTTGAATGATGTCAAATTTGCGTTGAGATTAGTCGTTTTTGAATAAATTGGAATGGGCTGGGATCTAATTAAGTGGTTTTGCATATAAATGAAAATGGATCATAAAAGAAACGCAAGTATATCAAATTTAAAATAAAAATTTGATTGTGAATCAGTTTGGAATTGAATTGAAGTAAATTGATATAAGTAAAGCATATGTTAATCATACTGAACAGAAAATGAATTGGTTGTAGTAAATATGAATTGTATATAGTAAACTTGAATGTAAATCATTCGAGTGGAACAAAATTAAGTTTGGATTTGTAAAGAAAACTAAAGTAGTATTGAAACCTTGTGATTGCTTATAACAGATGGATTACATGCAGGATTATGAAATTGGTTTGTTTGGGTATGCACTTGATATTTTGGCTAAGATAAATGAATGGAATGTTGTTAAATTCTCATACTATTGAAAACTGATGTGTTTGTTTGAGTAAGTACAGGTACGGAAGGCAATCAATTGAGTTGGAGCGCGTATATGCAATATATATTAGCCGCTTGCTTTTAAAATGCTAATCAAAGGTACGCCTACGCAATAAAATTTGAAAAATGATATATATATATCGTGGTATATTTTGTTTTCTGACCGTGTGGGTCGATGTATATATTTGTATCTATTGTGATATTGTAAAACGCTCTCCGTACAAAGGAGAGGCTGTCAAAAATTTTGGGAGTTAGAATTTTTTTAGAAGTTTTGAAAATTTGGGTTAACTGGGAAAGTGATTTTTGAAATAATGTTAAAACAAAGCTTTTGAGTTAGAAATAAAAGCAAATGGTTTTGGAATTGAGCTAAAAGTTTTGGGTGAGGTGAATGTAAGTTTCTAACTAAGTAAGTTTGGGTAAGTAAATGAGTTTGGAAGCATTTTCCTACCTTAGCAAATTTCGAGGACGAAATTTTTATAAGGGGGAAGGAATGTAACGATCCGGAATTTTGGTCGTTAGATTTGAACATTTAATTCATTTTAAATGTTGAATGTGAACTATAATTTGATTTTGAATAAGAAGATTTTGGTTAAGTTAATGAAATTAGTTAAATTTCAAATATGGCTATTCAATTAAAATTTGAATAATAATTAAATATTTGGAATCAGAATAATTTATGAATTTGGATGTAAATAGTTATGAAAATGGTTTCTATGGTTTATTTTAAGTTTAGTTTGATTTGAATTATTCTATTGGATTTTTAGATGGAATTAAAAATCGATAAGTTGAATTTGGAATTTTATATTAATTTAATAATGGAATTTAATAATATAATAGTGTAAATAAATAGATTTTGATTCGGAATGAATCAGAACGGTTTCTAATGTGAATATAAATTCTATACGATTTATAATAAAGTTGGTAAAGTTTTAAAAGTGAAGTTTTAAAAGATTTCAACGATTTCGGAAATCGCTCGAACTAACCGACGAGTTAAATTAGCCTTCCGGGGCACAGTCTCGGAATTCGACGAAACCAGTTCCATTGGATCCGTAATAATATATTATTATCGGATTTCAAATTTCGTAGCGTGTGATTACTTAATTTCTAGTAGAAACCTTAGGGGCAGCACGTAGGCAGGGTTTTGCCGAAGCTGGGTAAATTCTGTATCGTTGTATTTTTGCATTTATTATTTTGCTATTATCTATGCTATTATAATTTTGATTTATCTGTGTTGAAATAATTTTATAAGCTTCCGCAATAACTTTTATAATTATCAGTATCACCTTACTCACCCCCTTCCAAGGTGAAATCGATCCTACATTTTTAAGTAATGAAATTAAGGAAATTAAATTTAGGAAATTGATTTAGAAATGGTTAAGAGTTTTGAAACTGTGATGAGGAATGGGAATTTGTAAATATGTTTTATAAATGAAGTGGAATAAAATCTTTATCAGTGGATAAATTTGGAAATATAGATTTCCGGTGGGAAATTCTATAAGAAAGGTATTATTGTTTGAAAAGTAAAGATGAGATTATTTTTAAAGGATGAAAGTGCATTTTTTTCCTAGAAATTTAGTATGTTGAAAGAAAAGCTTTCAAAATATAAGTTGGCAGTTAAAATGTGTTTTAGAAAGAAAATATTATTTTAATTGTTTAAAGTGTAAGTAAACATTTATTTAAGTAATTATGGTATTTAATCATCTTAAAGGTAAAGTAGTATTAAGTTTTCGAAAGGATATTTTAATATAAATGTCTGATATAATAACTTCATATAAAAAAGGAAAATTTTGATTTAAGTTACTCAAGAAACTTTTATAGATTTCAAAAGTATAATTTCGATAAAGAATTTAGTAATCGTATTTTAAATATTTTAAGTATATTTTGGGAGTGATTTCCAGGAAATAGAAATATGTTTAAAAATAAAAGGAGTTTATTTTAAAGTGTTGGAAGGAATTTACGGGATTTAAACTTAAATTCGAATTGAGATAAATCAAGCAGAATTTATAAAAGGATTCTTTGGTTTATTCTGAAATGAAAGTGTATTTCCCTGAAAAGCCAAGTACATTTTAAAGCATATTTTTAAGTAAAAGTTAAAGGTTTTAAATTTGATTTTAAAAGAATGTTTTTAAGAAAATTCTTATTTAAGTTGTAAAATTTTTAAAGGTAAATATGTACTAAATTAGTTATAGTAATAATTATTTTAAACGGGGTAATTGGTATTATGTCTTAAAGGAATATTATTAATATTTATATTTTATAAAATGGTTTTATTTTAAAGATAACTGGTTAAATTTTTATTTGAAATTTTGTATAGGATTTTGTAACTCTTCTTGTAAATTTAGTTTAATTTAACTTTTATTTTAAAATTAGCTTAGTAGTTTTGCTTTAAATATTTTTAAATATATTTTAAGGTATATTTAGAACAAAGTGATCTATTGTGTTAAAATCTAAAGTATTTGGACTTGGTTATTTTCAGTGGAAATAGAAAATGTTTGGGAAATTTGTTCCGTAAAGGAAGATGGTTTGAAAACTGTTTTCAAAAAGGTTTGAAAAGTGAAAATATATCTTGTGAAGATATTTTGAGATTATTTATTGTTGATGGATGTTTGTGAAAGCTAATTGATGGTTAAATAATCGACTATCAATATTGACCAATGCGTTGATTATTTCGAAGAGACCGGGATCGGGATTTATTTTCCAAAAACCACTTCGTTCCGATTTGCACGTTTTCGTGGGAAAAACGAGTTCGGAGTCGAAGATGGGGCAGTGAAGTGCAAGGGCTAGTCGCTACTAATCCTGAGGGTAATTCCAAAATGGATGTAGTAGGAGTAGTGCCTTCCGTTTCGCTCGAACCCGGGACGGACGTGTATGGATGAATGCTTTCGGAACATCGTCAGGTGGACGGTGGGCATTCTAAGTGAAACGTTCTAAAAAGGAAACGCTTAGCCTCAAGCCTCATCAACTGTGAATGATTGAAAATCCGGGGATATGCAGCAAGGCTAAGTGGGTAGCACCCATTAGGGTGAGGTCATCCATGTCTAGATGTCCCTTTTTATTCGGCTTAGTGGTGCGGTTGCTGATCCCAACCGTGGGGTGATCTTACTCGGGATTATCCAGTAACGGGTAGTCCCGGTCTTGTGTTGTAGGGGATTGGGAGTAATCCTCGGTACGGTGATCTAGGCCACGTACTGTGATAGGTGGTACCCCAGTGCCTAGTCATTAGTTGGAAATCCATTCTCCCTATGAGCCTTTTACGATTTTTGTTTGTATTACCCACTTTGTGGCTAGTACCTGGAATTTAATCATGTAACAATTTCGGCTATTTGAATAAGTATTTGTATATAGACACTATTATTATATCATAGGATTTTATAAGAAATGTTTTAGCTATCCTAAGGTAAAAACCCCACATGTTTATTTGTGGCGTGGTCTTACGAGATGCTTCTGTTTTCAAAGGATTTTGAAACTTTAATAATCAATTTGGGTGTATTTCTCTCGCGCTGGTATTCCAGACTGACTCGGCTGTTATTTCATTATAATGCTCGGGTCAGACCGCGTATTATAGATTACAGGAAAGGATGCTGTGGAGCTCAGGAGAGGAGCTGGAGTCCGAGACGTATTATCCGTATTTGTTTATTTTCGCTGCTGTGATTGTATGAAATTGTCTGGCCGGTAAGCGTTGTTTGATTGTGATACTCTGATGGTATATTGTATAAAACAGATATAGTTTTCATTTTGCGTAAAGATATGATATTATGTATTATATTTTTTTCCCCTGCGATTGAGAGATTCTGTTATTGTTTGGTTCCTTCTTTCTTCTATCTTCTTTCTTTTCCCTCAACTATCTGTCTTTTCCAACACTCGATCATCGGCATAGTATACTGTGGCGTATTTTGTGTCGATTTTCAAGGGTCAAGAAGGGCGGGTCGTCACATTTAGTTATAGTAATTCCAAAATCTTTTAAAGTTTGTTGCATATATACAACTTGAGAGCAAGCCAAAGCAGCAGATATATATTCTACTTCAGTTGTTGACAAGGATACAGTGTTTTGCTTCTTACTAAACCAAGAAACCAGAGAATGTCCTAGAAAGTGAAAAGTTCCACTTGTACTTTTACGGTCTGATTTACAAGCAGCGTAATCAGCATCATAGTATGAAATTAAATCAAACACATCGATTTTAGGATAAAATAAACCATAATCTAAAGTATGTTTTACATATCTTAAAATTCTCTTAACTACTTTAAGTCAGTTTCTTTAGCTTGAGATTTGTATCTTGTACAGAGACAGACACTATGCATGATGTCAGGATGACTTGTTGTTATATAAAGCAGCGAACCAATCATTCCCCTATATAATTTTTTATCAACATCTTATGATTTATCTTCTTTACTTAAAGCTACATTAGTTGTCATTGGAGTTGGTTTCCAACCAGAAGTGGTCAATCCAAATTTATTAATTAAATCTTTAGCATATTTTTCTTGACTAACGAAAATTCCTTTATTTAATTTTTTGATTTGAAGCCCTAAGAAGAAACTTAGTTCTCCCATATGACTCATTTCAAATTCTTTAGTCATTATATCTGAAAATTCTTTATTCATTATGTTATTAGTTGATCCAAATATTATATCATCTACATATATTTGTATTAATTGAATATCATTTTTGTTTCTTTTAATAAAAGGAGTTGTATCTATTTTACCAATTTCAAAACTAGATTGAAGTAAATAAGATTTAGTCTTTCATATCAGGCTCTTGGAGCTTGTTTCAGACCATACAAAGCCTTCTTTAATTTATATACATGATTTGGAAATTTATTATCTTCAAAAAGTGGAGGTTGTTCTACATAAACATCTTCTTTTACAAAACCATTTATAAAAGCACTTTTAACATCCATTTGATATAACTTGAAATTACTGTAGTTTGCGAAAGCAAGTAGAATTCTGATAGCTTCTAGTCTTGCTACGGGTGCAAAGGTTTCGTCATAATCAATTCCTTCTTCTTGACAATAACCTTGCGCGACTAAACGAGCATTATTTCTCACGACCTCACCAAGTTTATTCATTTTATTTTTATAAACTCATTTTGTTCCAATTATACTTTTATCCTTAGGTCTAGGAACGAGTTCCCAAACATCATTTCCGGTGAACTGATTCAACTCTCTTACATAGCAAGAATCCATGAATCATCAAATGATGCTTCCTTTGGATTTTTAGGTTTAATATTTGATATAAAAGCTACATTACTCATACTATTTATTTTATTTCTTGTTGTAACTATATATTCAATATTTCCTAGTATATTTTCCACATGATGATCTTTAATAACCTAATTCTTTTATTAGGTTGAATAATTTCACAATTAGTTTCATTAGATTCATTATTTAAAGTTACAAAATCTTCTTCATCTTCTATGTGTACAGTATCTTTAAAATTTTCATCAAAAGATACATGCATTCTTTCTTCAGTAGTGTTAGTTCTCAAATTATAAACTCTAAATGCTTTACTTCTATTAGAATATCCGATGAAGATACCTTTATCGGATTTAGGTTCAAGTTTATCTAAATTATCTTTTGTGTTAAGAACAAAACACTTACTACCAAAAACTTTAAAATATGCTACTATGGGTTTCTTATTATAAAGTAATTCATATGGTGTTTTATTAGTTAGTGGTCTAATTAAAATCCTACTTAATATATAACACGCTGTAGCAATTGCTTCAGCCCAATTTTTTTTAGGTAAGTTACTATCAGAAAACATTGTTCTAGCACACTCTTGAATCTTTCTATTCTTATGTTTTACCACTCCATTTTGTTGTGGAGTTCTTGGAAAAGAGAAATAGTGAGTAATTCCTTTTTTATTATTGAAATTCTCAAAATTTTCATTTTCAAATTCTCCACCGTGATCACTACGAATAGTTTTCATTTTTAAAGAAAGTTGATTTTGAATTTTTTTAGCAAAATTCTTAAATAATTGAAAAGCATCACTTTTAAGTTTAAGAAAAATTGTCCAAGTATATCTAGAATAATCATCTACAACTACAACAACATATTTATTGTGATTAATTGATTGAACTTGAGATGGACCAAATAAATCTAAATGAATAATTCTAGAGGTTTAGAAGTAGAAATCATATCTTTTTATTTAAATGAACTTTTCTTAGGTTTTCCTAATTGGCAAGCATCACACAAACTATCTACTTTAAAATTTAACTTGGGAAGACCTTTAACTAAGTCAAGTTTTGATAACCTAGATAACAGTTTGAAATTCAAATGACCAAATCTTTTATACCAAATCAAAGGGTCACTTGTATTAGCCAAAAGACATAAGTTATCATTTTTTACTTTCATGCTAAGGATGTAAATGTTTTTCTTCCTAATTCCTTCAAAGATAATATTTTACTTATTATCTTCGATGTAACACTTATCTTTTCCAAATTTAATTTTAAATCCTTTATCACATATTTGACTTATACTGAGCAAATTATGTTTTAAATTTCTAACTAGCAAAATATCAGAAGTAAGAGGAGTTTTAGAATTACCGACATTGCCGATGCCAATCACATATCCTTTTGAGTTATCTCCAAAGTTGACCAATCCACCATCTTGATATATAATGTCATTGAGTATCTTGGGATTTCCAGTCATATGCCTTGAACAGCCACTATCAAGTATCCATTTATCTTTCTCAATTCGCACAGATTGTCCATTGGTTGTTGATTCTCCAAAAGCCATGTAACATGATTGTTCCTGCATAACAAACCAATTCAGTAGATAACTTGATTTTTCATTAAAACTATATGCAGACTTATGATACATGATGAAATGCATAAATTCAAACTAGTGTTAACAAAATTTTCTAAAAAATGCCATTTTTAATTTTTCAAGTTTCAGATTATGAAAACTATGAAAATCAATGCTCCGATACCAATTGAAAAGGACAGCGGATTAAGGATCTTAAGGCTAATTTAACAATAGAGGGGAGGTGAATAGTGTTTAATGAATTCTAAGACTTATATGAACTAAATTGAAATTATGACACAAAAAATGCAGAACTTAATCACAAAACAACCACAGAATCAAACATAGATGTAGAAAGTAAATAAAAAGCAGTAAAGGGAAGGAACACACCGCATTTTATACTCGTTCGGAGTTACCCTACATGCAGTCCTATACCAAGGCACATCTACAGATGTTTATTAAACCATTGTCGAGATTACACTCCTCAATTTATAACGGCCTTGAGGTACCCTCTTGTCTCACGAGTCCGGGGTAAACTCTCTTGATTTATGGGCCACAAGATTACCCAATTGATTTCCAAGAACAACCACACCTTATAGAGAGACTCGATAAACTTTTGATTACAAATTGATCGTATAACTCTGAATAGCACTTTGATCTTCGAGAGAGGGCAGAGAATCAAACAAGAATGAGATTCTAATTTGATTCACTTGAGAATTCGGCAGAATTTCAACACGATCTTAAAAATATGAAAATTATAGAACATGAAATTGTGGAGAAGAAGAAGTGAAGAAAATATGAAAAAAATAGATGATTAAAAAATTCGTTTATGAAGCCTATTTATAAAGCACCAACGGTCATAACCATTCGTGAAGAGATTTAAACGAATAGACACCTCTTTTGGAAAATAAACTTTTGAATTCAAAGGCTACCATGTCGACATGGGGTATCCCATGATGTCGACATCCCCTTGTTAATAATAACGTAAAATTTGTTTTGAAAATGGTATTTAAATGAAAAAAAATGAAATGACTCTGGAGTAAAATAAACTAATTTTACTATGTTTTAAAACACAAAAACAAAGAATATTTTAAGGCTAAAACATTGTTTGAAAATCATTTGAAAAGATAATTTTAAGACTAAAATATTTTGAAAAGAAAATTTGAAAATCGTTTTGAAAAACCATTTTGAATTAGTTTTGCAAGCTTCGTCCTGTAGAATATCTCATCACATCAAGACTCGAGAACTTGTGCAAAACTAGGATGTTCGTGGGTTTGTATGCCACTTATCATAGGTTCGTAAGATCCTTGTCGTGGGTTTGTAAGCCATTAAGAAGGTAGAAATGGGTTCCATCCCAAATGAATTGTGGAATGAAGATTTCCATGCTATTATGAAGTTTTAACAAAAACTAGACAGTTATCTTGAAATCTTGATCTTGATACTCATGAGTCTTCAAACTTGATTCATTCATTCTTGATCGTTATATTATACAGCTTCAATAATCAGTACCTGCCTTATATATATCCTGCATAATATCATTCATATATATCTAGACAATAGTGTTAGTATATAAGTTATAATAAAATAAGTTATAAAGGTTGTTGTCATCAAAATCACTATCTCCAGTTCCTAACAGTACATTCATGAAAATAAATAGTGTGTTGATTGGAATAATCTTCTAAGTATTGATCATATGTTTGCTTTGGAAAATGGTATTGTACACTTAGTAAATTATTCTCCTTATCATCGGAGGATCCATGCAATTTGAAATCCGAATAATTTGAAATTGGTTATTTGGTTAATTTTTTTAGGAAATTGATGGTGTAAAACTTCAAATGATATCATGGTATATGACTTAGGGGCATAATGGCTTTTTATATGCCAGGATGATTATTGAGAGAATCCAAAGTGGGCATGAAGAATGTGTGCACAAAAAGAAGTAGAAGAAAATGCAAGACTAGGACCGTATGCTAGCATATACTGATTTAGATGTCTAAAAGGAGGACATTATGCAGTATTGTGTATGGATAGGATAAACAGGAAGAAAGAAAAACCTGTTTGGAATGATATAATTTGTTTCAAGTGTAAAAGGAAAGGGAATTTTATACATAAGTTCCATAAAACAAAGAAGAAAACCAAAATCCCAACAAGAAAAGGAAAGAGTTGTTAACGCCACAAAGAATTAGGACATATTGTCAAAGATTGTTCTTTACGGAAACAAGAAAAGATGGCTAAGGTACATACCATTAAGATGGCACCTCCTATATTCACTACTATAATTAGTAGGAGTACATGGTTTTGCAGTTCATGTGATGAATGGGGACATTTATTGATGGACTGTCCAAAGAAAAAGATAGGGACGGTTGACTTAGATACCAAGGTTAAAACACCATCTGTTAGCACCAAAATTGGTCACTAACACCCTTAGAAAGATTGTGTAGAGAGATTAATGAAGAAAGTAAATTAAAATAGAGAACAAAGTATAAATTTAAATGAGAGAACAAGAACACCAAATTTATGATGGTTCGGCGTAATTGCCTACGTCCACTTTGAGGTTAATCTTTATTGCTTTCTTCATTACTTGAGTACAGATACAATCCGAAAATCAATCGCTTGAATACAAGTTTGAATGAAGAAGAAGAGGGTGTAAAAATGGCAGAGTCTCCTCTGTGTTCTCGGAAAAAAGATCCATTTCACTGTGCCCCTGCCTCTCTATTTATAGACAAAGGTGGGTTGGACTTCCCTGGTGGGCCTGGAAGCTGAATATCTCGGCCTAAATAGTGCAATCTCTGTGTGCCGAACCGAACAGGCCGAACGGCCAAATGGCGAACCATCCTCTTATTGCCGAACGGTGCGTTTGTTGGGTGGGAAGAGTAGACCGAGCAACAATCGAAGCCGTCCATGCTAGGGAGAATGCCGAGCCATCTTTGAATGCTGAACGTTCCTTGTATGCCGAACGATGCGTTTGATGCCGAGCGCTATCCAATGCCGAACGTTCTTTAGGTGCCAAGCACCCAAAGATGCCGGATGTCCTTGGTATGCCGAACGGTGCCTTTGGCCAATCGCTCCTGGATGTCGAGCGTTATCTTGACCGAACGAAGTCTTTAGCCGAACGATGCCTTTGGCCGACCACTCCTGGATGCCGAGCGATATCTTCACCGAACGAAGTCTTTAGCCGAACAATCCTTTTGCCGACTGCTCCTGGATGCTGAGCGATATCTTGACCGAATGAAGTCTTTAGCCGAACGAACCAGTTGAGCCGAACGGTGCGTATGCCGAGTACTAAGTGGCCTGGTCAAATCTCCAGGAAACACTTGCCCCCCAAAGTGTAATACGTGACCGAATGTAGTACGCTTTGAATTACGTACCCTCCATGCTCTGCCTCGAACCTTGGCCCATCACTCTTGGGGTTGCTTTTCTTGTGAATACCAGTTGTGGAGGTGTGTGCCAAACAGTGTAGCCGAGGCCGAACACTTCATGTTATACCGAGCGATTAAGTATGTCGAAGCCGAACGATGTGATCTTGACCGGTTCCACCGGTCACAGTCTCTTCAACTTCTTCTTCTTCTCCCCTATAAAGGCTAGTGTCTTCCTCCTTCTTCTCTTTTCACTCCTAACCTCCGCTATCTCGTACTTACAAATTTTACCTGCTAACAGCCTCCAAAGTGTTTTTAACCTTCCTTCCCGATCCATTTGGCATTAACCAGAGCCGTGATTCTTAACTACAGATTACTCCAAGTCTTGATTCCCTAGCTAGGCAACGATCCTTCCATCTAAATCCTTTCCCTGAATAAATAGGTTTTAACGCGAGGCTCGAGTTCGTAAGTTGGAACTATAGCCGATAGGGAATCGAAGCTCGATCAGAATATTTTTAGGGTGGATGATAAGGAGGGAAGGAAGGAAGAATTGGCAAGGGATGAACATGCGGGGGAGTTGTAGGGTGATGTATTATGGTTCGGCTTGGTTTCTTCGTGCCGAACGAGACTGGGAGAAAAGAAAGGAATAGAGGGATGGAGGAAGGGTGCCGAACATTATTTTGGCCGAGCAAAACTTAGGCCGGTCGTTACTTAGGCCGAACGGTAGTTTGGACGAACGACAACTTGGCCAAGCAAACATAAGTGCCGAACCATACTTAGGCCGAACAAACGTAAGTGCCGAACCATACTTAGGCCGAACGAACATAAGTGCCGAACCACACTTAGGCCGAACGAACGTAAATGCCGAACCATACTTTGGCCGAACGAACGTAAATGCCGAACCATACTTAGGCCGAACGATCAATTGCCTTGCCTAATCACATAACAAAATAAGGACAGAAACTCCAGCATACTAGTATATCAAACTGATTTGGACTGGTAACCTCCTAGTTTCAGCAGACATAAACCTGAACTTAAATTGACATAACCGGATAACTTCTTCTAACATTTTTTGAATCCGAAATTGTAAACACCATAAGGCAGGCTTTTGGAGATGGTCAGCGATGACGGTCTTCGAAGGCAATGACTCGAAGCTCAATTTTATGTTATTAACTCCGCGACTTTCAATTTTTCAGCACTTATATACGATTAACCGCACTAGTTCACACACCACATGGGGGGAATATTTGTGTTGTTAATTCTAACGTCGAACGTTTTTCAAGTATTGTTCACACAGGTGCTTAGCCGAATTCACTATTTATTGAAGATGTCTAAAAAATCCAGCTCCGCCACAATCTCTGACAGGCTGGGACCATCCTCTCGACAGGAAGTTGCAGATGTTTCAAATCCATCAACCTCTTCTACACATAACTTAGCCCCCGATCCCCTGGAGGCATCGATTTTCTTGGACAACCTGTCGATTCACAGGCTTCAAAAATCAATGAAGTTGCGCTCCCGCGAATATGCTCCATCCATGGAATACCTTTCGACGACGTACTGGTTCCATCGGGGCACGACCGGCCACACTTGCCCCCAGTCGGATACACAGCGTGCAATAAATTCATGTGCTGGGTTGGCATTGTGCCACCATTCAATTTGTTTCTTCGGGATGTGCTGCAATACATCGACATCGCCCCGTCGCAGCTGCACCCAAATGGTCACGCCTTCATCTATGGCACTTACATACTCTTCATGACCGTCTTCTCTAGGCCTCCCACTCCTGGCGACATCAGATATATTTATATGATCAAGAAGCGGAGAGATAGCCCCTCCTTTGTGTTCCTCGAGCCGCACCACAAATGCTAAATTTTAACCGAGACGTGGAGCAAGTTTTCCCTATACAAGAAGGAATGGTTCTCTGTGCGCTGCCCCCTGGTTTCGCGAGGAGATGGGTCGAAGGAAGTAAGTCTTCTTCTTGGAACGATACTCATATTTTGGTCAAAGCTATGCCCATTCTAACTCTTGTTTCATCTTCTCAGGTATCAATCCACGTCCTGACGGCCGTGGATATTCTAAGGCCGTTGAAGCTATTAGAGCTCTTCCCGCCGAAGAACGAGACATCCGAACTCTCATCTCAAATGAGTTACTATCGAGGTTCGGATTGTTAGCAGAAGGTCGCTGAGTAAGTCTTCCCGAAGGCGTTACTGTACCCAGGCCAGTCTCTGGCAAAGGGAAAAAATTAGCCGAGTCGTCAGCATGCCACACCCCTGACGTACAAGAAGAGGGGAAAATCAAGGAGGGTGAAACACCCGAAGCACAAGGTGAGAATTTGGGTTCAGCCCAAGATCCTATAGTTGAAATGCACGATATCGAAACGTCATCTTCTCCTTCACAGAGGAAAATGGGATTGATGTACAAGATCAGAAAGGAGAAGGTTGGCGGAACTTCGAAAGTTATGCTTATTCCGATGGAGAAAGAGGCTTCTTCGCAGCACGTAGAAAGTTCTTAAAAGGCTTATCGAAGCTCTCCATTCCGGATGATCTGCTCAATTATGACTTTGACGATCCAGAAGCATTCAAACTTCATTCGCCCATCAGAGACGACGCAGGCGCTCCAACCCAGAGTCAGGGAGAGAAAACTCCTATTAGCAAAGCGACTGGTCCGTTGGGGGGAGACACTAGGACACACACTAACACTTGCACTTCAATTTTCGCTTAGACTTTTGTTGTCACACTACTCTTTGCTAATTCGCTGTTATTCGAATTCTATGCAGGTGGTATGGGGGGTTCACATGGATTCGATTGCCTTCGTGGTTCATCTGTTCTTCATCACTCTGGACGGGACTCGGGTTTCGGGAGACGTCGAGATAGGGATGGTGACGGCGATAAAGACTATCATTCCCGGGACTCGTCATCTCGAAGGAAGACTTATTATCAGCCAAAATACCACCAGGATACCTCTTCTCACGCGGAGAAAAGTAAAGACAAGCACGACCACAAGAGGTCGCAACCTGATGCTCCTCGGGACCAACACTCCGGTTCCTCCTCCACTCGACAGTCCCGAGATTTTCATAGGAGAGCCGAACTTTCAAAGCCGTCTCCTCTCGCTCCTGCAACAGACCCATCAGTACCGGAGAGACTGCCCGAGCTTAAAGATAAATTTTCTAGAATCTGCTTCGACGGCCTGAAATTCCTCCCGCCGATTCATCCTATCCCTGGACACGTCAAGCAGAGCGCCATCGCCTGTACAAATGAAGTCTATGTTCAATACGACGCATTTGTTCACTTGGCTGAAAAACTATCCGAAGTCTCCATGGAGCGCCAACATGAAATCGATCGCCTGAGGCTTGAGGCTAACCACGACAAAGACATCATTAAGGTTCAGGATGAAGAAATCGCAACTTACAAGTCCGAACTTGAGACCGCCCATCAGAGCGCCAGGGACACTGCTGAGGCGTCACTCGTCTGGAATCGACTCATAAGAAAGAACTTGACGAGGCAGTTCAACGATGTAGGGCTTTGGCTCTAGAGAAGGACTCCGTTCAAAAGGAGAGGGACGCACTCAGCCTCTGAGTCAAAGAACTTGAGGAGCAGCTCCACAGGGAGAGGGAAGAGAAAACGGTCGCTCAAGAAGAGTCACAACGGCACTGTGACGAAATCGTTGCTACTCGACTCTTAAAGGAAAAACTTAAGGTCGAGCTTTCCCAAGTTGAGGCGATAAAGAGTGAAGCCCAAGAAGAGGGCAAGAAGATAGCGTCCGTGGATATCGATTCGCGTCTTGAGGCGGCTAGAGAAGAGGGCAGGGAAGAGGTCAAAAGCATGTTTGACCCGCTAATTGCTGAATTCAACGCCCGTGTTCTCATGCATCGAGACTTGACTTTTTTGGGCGAGGGCTATCTTGAATCTTTAGCCGAGGCATGGGAGGCTTTGACAGAGATCAGGAAGGCCGAGCATGACACCGAAGAGATTGATGAGGGGGCATTGATAAAAGAATATCTCAAGGGAAATGAGCCTTCGGACTTGTCGGTGGCCAAAGCTATCTATTGCAAAGGCTCCCCTTCAAAGAAAGGGAAAGAAATTATTGCCGGCTCATCCAGGATCGTGCCTCCAGTTCATGTGCCTGTTCAATCGGCCGATCGGCCGGTACTCGATCCATTTGAGTAGCATATCGGCTATAATCTGGAGGATCCCGGCCATGGCGTCCATATTTTGTCTCCCATTCCGGAGGGTGAGACCCCTTTGACAGCTGAGAGCCTGCCGGAAGATGGTAGATAACTCTTCACTTTAAAATTCCAAATGTCATCATTCTAGGACTATTAGATTCTAATGCTTGTTTTCCACGCTTTCGCACAGGTCGTTCTGATCACGGGCCCATTCTGAGGAGCGATGTCGCCAAGAAGGTGGACGAAAAGATAGGTGAGGCTAGTCAGGTAGGAGAAACGCCCGGGCCAGATGCTCAGGTGATTGGGGCGCTAGATGAAGACAAATCTGAGACTTCTTCTCCCATCGAGGGGAGTTATGAAGTAGAGATCGCAAGCGCCTCCGAACACACATCTGAGCTGAGTATGAAGGAGCGGCTGGAGAAAGAGAAGAGAGAAACGACCAAGATCAAGGTCGAACCTCAAGTCGTGGACCCCGACGATCCTTCGAATAAGCCGTTGAAGATCATTCTCCTTGGCAGGTCTAAACCCATGGATGTCCCTCATACTTCTTCGGCTGTCACTCCTCCATCAAAGAAGGGTACCAAGGGTAAATGCGGAGGAGAGGAGTCGTCTGAGAAGACAACGGAGGTAAAGAAGGCGAAGAAGCACAAGAAGTAATCATTACTCTCATTCAACGAGAGTCAGTTTAGATTATGCAAGTACGTTTTCTTTCTTAGTTTGTGTAAATAAACTTTTGATTTCGAGCTACAAAGGAGTTGTAATGGAAACTTATCTTCGATGAATAAAACTTAGTTTTCCTGTCTTTCCATGGCACTTTAATTTTCTTTGTGATTGTGATTCAAATCCAAGCTCTTGTGAATATAATAGACCTCTCGGTTCATCTTCATATAGCTCCTCTCGGTTCATCTTCATATAGCTCGAAAATTCTTTGAGAGCTATCTGTTTTTTCTTCCGCGCTCCAAGCACTTATAATATTTTCTAATACGCATGCCGAAGGCTCGATGACTTCAAGTCATTTATATTCAGTCCGTCTTCAACGGACCTAGTCATTTAAATCGTTTATACCTGAGTCCGCGCTTCGGGGACTTAGAGTACTCCAGTCCGCACTCCGAGGACCTGGAGAATTTTAAGTCATTTATACTCGAGTCCGTGCTCCGGGGACTTAGAGTACTCCAGTCTGCACTCCGGGGACTTGGAGATTTTTAAGTCGTTTATACTCGAGTCCGCGCTCCGGGGACTTAGAGTACTCCAGTCCGCACTCCGGAGACTTGGAGATTTTAAGTCGTTTTTACTCGAGTCCGCGCTCCGGGGACTTAGAGTACTCCAGTCCGCACTTCGGGGACTTGGAGATTTTAAGTCGTTTATACTCGAGTCCGCACTCTGGGGACTTAGAGTACTCCAGTCCGCACTCCGGGGACTTGGAGATTTTAAGTCGTTTATACTCGAGTCCGCGCTCCGGGGACTTAGACTACTCCGGTCCGCACTTTGGGGACTTGGAGATTTTAAGTCGTTTATACTCGAGTCCGCGCTCCGGGGACTTAGAGTACTCCAGTCCGCACTCCGAGGACTTGGAGATTTTTAAGTCGTTTATACTCGAGTCCGCGCTCCGGGGACTTAGAGTACTCCAGTCCACACTCCAGGGACTTGGAGATTTTAAGCCGTTTATACTCGAGTCCGCGCTTCGGGGACTTAGAGTACTCCAGTCCGCACTCCGGGGACTTGGAGATTTTAAGTCGTTTATACTCGAGTCCGCACTCTGGTGACTTAGAGTACTCCATTCCGCACTCCGGGGACTTGGAGATTTTAAGTCATTTATACTCGAGTCCATGCTCCGGGGACTTAGAGTACTCCAGTTCGCACTCCGAGGACTTGGAGATTTTAAGTGTCCATGCGCGTTCGTACGCTAGCCGGAATAACATAATTTTTTTTGCCTGTCACAGGATCATCATTTGTAAAGACATTAGTCATTCATGGAAAAGATGGCTTCAAGCCTTTATTAATGAGAGCAAGGTAAATTGTCTTATTACATGCCAAGAACGAGAAATAAAAGCATACTGGAAATAAATGCAGCTAATACATGAAAGAAACAGACTAAGTATAATAATGCCGCAAGTGCTCGCTGTTCCATGCTCGGGGGAGCGTCGCACCATCGACGGTCGATAGCTTGAAAGTTCCTTCTCCAAGCTTCTGTTTGATGACGTATGGACCCTCCCATGCGAGATTCATATGAGATGGGATTGGAAAAACTAATTTCAAAACGAGGTCTCCCGCACCAAAAATTCTCGGTCGGACCTTTTCGTTATAATATTTAGCGACTCTATGTCTGTATGCGGCCGCTCGCAAATTGGCTTCTTCGCGCTTTTCGTCAATGAAGTCCAACGATTCTAATAAAAGATTCTGGTTCGACTCGGAGTCATAATGAGTTACCCGATGTGATGGAACTTCAAGTTCCACGGGTATGACAGCTTCCGTGCCATATGCCAATGCGAAGGGAGTGTGGCCAGTCGCGGTCTTGTGGGTGGTCCTATAGGCCTAAAGCGCCATTGGAAGTTCATCCACCCACTTGCCTCTCGCCTTTTCCAGATGCTTTTTCAGTATGGACTTGATTATCTTGTTTATGGCTTCCACTTGTCCGTTGGCTTTCGGGTGAGCAATTGTTGCAAACTTCTTCTCAATGCCATATTTCTGACAAAATTCCTTGAACTCCTTACTCTCGAATTGAGTTCCATTGTCTGCGACAATGGTCCGTGGAAGGCCAAAATGGCATATGATATTTCTTTGACGAAATTAATAACCTTCTTGGTGGTTATTGTGGCCAGAGGCTCTGCTTCTGCCCATTTGGTAAAGTAGTCGACCGCCACTATTGCATATTTCGCTCCACCTTTGGATATGGGTAGAGAGCCGACTAGGTCAATCCCCCACATTGCAAATGGCCATGGACTAACCATCAGCGTGAGCTCCTTCGGTGGAGCTCTTGGTATTTTTCATATATCTGGCATTTGCCACATATTCTCACATAGTCTGCAGCATCCCGATTCACAGTTGGCCAGTAGTATCCATAACGGAGGACTTTGTTCGCTAATGTCTGCCCCTCAGTATGGTCACCGCACTCTCCCTCATGGACTTCCTTCAGGACTCATTTTATCTCATCATGGGCAATGCATCGGAGTAATGGGTTGAGAATCCCCTTCGATACATTATTCCGTCCTGCATTACATAATGAGAAGCCTTTCGAAGGACTTGTCGCCTTTCGCTCCTTTCTTCGGGAAAGATCCCGAATAGCAGGTACTGCTTGATTGGGGTCATCCATGATTCCTTCTCGATTTCTGTTTCTAAAGCAAAATCTACCTTCATCATATCTATGCTCGAGGCATGGAGGGTCTCAACAGGGAATAATCCCATTTGCTGTGCATCACCAGTGCTTGCGAATTTTGCCAACGAATCGGCTGTGCGGGACATGTGAAATACCATAGTACTCGAGATTCCTTAGCAGCTCCTGAACTCGGACCGAATATGGGGCAAGTCTCTGCCCCCTTTCTTGGTAGTCTCCTCGCACTTGCTACACCACCAGCTGAGAATCGCTAAAGATTTCAACCGATTTTACTCCCAGTTCTTTAATAAGTCTTAAGCCGGCGATCAACGCTTCAACTCGGCTTCATTATTCGTCGCTGTGAATTCGAGCTTCAAAGCGTAGCAAACCGATTGGTTTTCAGGAGTTACAAGAACTATGCCAACCCCCGAACAACGGTCGCTAGATGCCCCATCGGTGTACATATTCCATCGAACGGGATGTATGACATTATTATCGTTTGATTCGTCTGTCGTAGTGAATTCAGCAAAGAAGTCAGCTAGTGACTGTCCTTGTATGGCCCTTCGCGGCAGGTAGGTGATGTCGAACTGACTTATCTCAATATTCCATTTTAACATCCTTCCGGAAGTTTCCGGTCGTTGGAGTATCTGTCGCAAAGGCTGGTCAATATAAACACTGATTGAGTGTGCCTGAAAATATGGGCGAAGCTTGAGTAATGCAATCACCAAGCAATAGGCTAGTTTTTCAATCTTTGGATAATTTCTTTCAGCCTCCGTCAAGCATTTACTAACATAGTAAACGGGCTTCTGGACCCGGTTTTCCTCGCGAACCAGGGCTGTGCTGATAGCGTGCTGGGATACAGCCAAGTATACGTACAACATTTCGTGGTCTATTGGTTTTGACAATATCGACGGACTTTCCAAGTGCCTTACAAGAGCTCGGAATGCTTCCTTACAGTTGGATGTCCACTCGATATTCCTCTTTCCTTTCTTTATGACATCGAAGAATGGAATACACTTGTCTGTGGCCCTGGATATGAATCGGCTCAGCGCGGCCAGCTTTCCATTCGAGCTTTGTACCTGTTTTATAGTTCTGGGCACTTGTATATCTCGGATAGCCTGGATCTTCTCTAGGTTAGCCTCGATTCCCCGGGCGTTCACAATGAATCCCAGAAACTTTTCTGATGCTACGCCGAATGAACACTTCAATGTCTTCATTCCATAATGCCTGAGTATGTCAAACATCTCCGCTAAGTCTCGGATGTGGTCGTTTGACTGCCGTGACTTCACGAGCATGTCATCCACATAGACTTCCATCGTTTTACCAATCTGATCTTTGAACATTCGATTTACCAGGCATTGGTAAGTCGCTCCTGCGTTCTTCGATCCAAATGGCATTACTACATAGCAATACAATCCCATGTTCGTGACAGAACTGGTGTGCTCTTGGTCTGGGAGGTGCATTGGGATTTGATTGTATCCAGAGTATGCATCCATAAATGATAATAACTCATGTCCGGCAGTTGAGTCGACCAGCTGGTCAATCCTAGGCAATGGGAAACTAACCTTAGGGCATGCTTTGTTTAAATCAGAATAATCAACACTGGTCCTCCATTTTCCGTTGCTTTCTTTACTAGCACCGGGTTAGATACCCATTCAGGGTAGAGGACGTCGCCGACGAACCCATTGGCTTTAAGTTTGTCCACCTCCTCTTTGAGAGCCGCAGACCTCTCCGGGTCCATGCCTCTCCTTTTTTGCTTCACAGGTACATGTTTCAGGTCTATGTTTAATATATGACTCGCAATTGCAGGAGAAATCCCGCACATATCAGAATGTGTCCAGGCGAAAACATCAAGATTCGCTTGGAGGAAATCAGTAAGGTTCTCAACGGCCAAAGGGTCGAGTTGCGACCCAATTTTAAGATTTTGTGATGGGTCGCTCCGGCTAACTGGGATGTCAATTGTGAGTTCCGCCGGTGCTGCATTGGTTTCCCTGGGTTCCCCATCATCGTCTCTCGGATCTATGTCTCTATAGATCCGAGAATGTTGCCCGAGCCAGGGCTAGGGCGCTACTTGTCAATCATCAGCGTTTCGGATGCGGACGAAGCGGTCCGCAACCTTTCCTTTCTCACTGCGTTGAGCCTCTCTCAGCTCGACCACATAGCAGGCGCGTCTGGTCGCCTGATCGCCGTGTACCACTCCAACACCACTGTCTGTGGGAAATTTTAATGTCAGACACCAAGGGGCCAAAACTGCCCTAAATTCTGCCAAGGTTGGACATCCTAGAAATACGTTATATGGAGAGTCAACGTCCAACACTATGAATGGTAGGATTCGCACCCTCCTACGCCCGCTTTTCCCCAGTTCAACTGGTAACTCCACATATCCCACTACATCCGTTGCTGCGCCATTAAAGCCATGGATTTTGGCATTGGATGGCTTCAAATCCTTAGCTTCCAGCTTCATTTGGTCATATGCCTTCTTGAAGATGATGTTAACGGAGCTTCCACAATCGATTAGAATTATCTTCACAAGCGCCGACCCGATTGTCGCAGATATAACCATTGGGTCGACGGTAGGGGCCTCCACCTTACCCGCATCTCGGCTCCTGAATACAATATCATCATCCATCGTTCGCTGCTGTTTTGCTGGAGTCCCATACTCCACATTCGGACAACACTCATACTTCGCAATTCTTAAAGAGTTAGCATATCGCTCCATCTCCTACCAATTCTTATCCGCAGGATGAGGTCCGCCCGCAATTGTGTTGATAACCAATCTACCCAAGTTCGAGCAGGTTGTTCTGGTTGGCGTGGAGCTGGCCCATATCCGGGGTCTGACTTCTCTTGTCTTCCGTCTCGTGGGTCTTTGACGAACTCCTGCAGCTTCTTCTGCCTAATCAACCTTTCAATAGCGTCATGGAGGTGCCTGCACTCCTCTGTGTTGTGCCCATAAGATTCGTGAAAGCGGAAGTACTTCCCAGTCTGCTTCTGTTCCTCCGTTGATTCCTTTGGGCGTGGTTTTCTATACTAGAAAGTGTTGCAAGTTGACAAATAGATGTTCTCAAGTGATGCGTTGAGCGGGGTGTATTCACTGTAGGTCAGGATCCTTGACTTCCATCTCCCCAACTCTCTTTTCTTCCCGGCATTTCCACCTTCGGATCCTTTAGACTATCCAGGCTTGTTTTTGACGTTGGCTTCAGTTTTCCCGAATTATCGCCAGCTTGCTTCATGGCGACGGTACTTTTCACAGTCTCCTGAGCAGGCCCTGGTGCCTTGTCTCATCTCGTCTCGTATCAAGCTTCTTCCCTTCTTATGATTCGATGAGCTTTCGAATAAAAATGCTCTAGCGTGGCTGGGGGCTTTCCCGCCAACCAATCTCCAAATTCAGAGTCCGCATCCACTCCACGCATTACCGCCATCAAAATAGAATGGTCGTTTGGATTGCTCACTTTAGTAGCAGCAACATGAAATCTTTTCAAGTATGCTTTGAATGACTCTCTCGGAGCTTGGATTACGCTTGATAAGGGCATCACATCCTTTGGACGAGTGGTGCATATCCTGAACTGCTCTATGAATTTCATTGCCAATTCGTCAAAGCTGGATATAGATCATGGGGGAAGTCGAGTAAACCACATGGTGGCGATTCCGGACAGAGTGATTGGGAAGCATCTACACTTGGTTGCATCATTAGCTCTTGCAAAATCCATCATCCATCCGTACCTTATCACATGCTGCCTGGGATCAGTCTTCCCTTCGTAGGCTGGGATAGTCGGCATATTGAACTTCTTGGGGTACTCAGCCTGCAGGATACCATCCGTAAAGGAGGTATGACCTCTGAACACTCCCCAATCTTCATTGGTCAAGCCTTGATTTTCTCTCATCAACTGCCTGACCATAGCTGTTAAGTCCGGAGTTTGTATGGAGGATGGAAGGTTGGGTTCCGTTCCACGGGACCGTGCGGGTTGGTGTCCCGCCTGATTTGGGTCTTGGAGATTCGGGTGCCCGGTCTCTTCGCGGACTTGATTCCCAACGCCTGCTTGTGCACCTTTTTCCTTACGGCGTCTACGCCTGGAAGGTTCGTCAGTTGAGGTTGAGCTATCAGATTCAGAATAAGGGGCAGGGTTACTTCCAGCATTCTAGCGCTGCTGTTGAGCGAGCTGAGTCATAAGGTTAGTGTTGGCTTGAATCTGTTTAGCAAGATGCCTTCTACTTTCCTTGAGTTCTCTTATCAAGTCATTGAACTCCATTCGGGAAACGACTTCCGCTTGGATTTGGGTGGAGGGCCCTGCACCTCTGGTTGTTAGCTGATTACTAGGTCCAACTTGTTGTACGCTAGCAGTTTCATGGACATCTGCATTTTGAGAGGCCGATCTGGTTCGTGGTCTCCCCATGGTAGAGTTGTTGGTTGTAACTCTGAGTAGAATCAACAGATGCCTTGTGAATGATTTTGGATCTCCTTCGGGGGATTTATGTAATCTAGTAGCTACAAAGAAGATCCTAATAGCCTGAGTTCAACTCTCAGTGAAAGCACCAAAATGTTAGCACCAAAATTGGTCACTAACACCCTTAGAAAGATTGTGTAGAGAGATTAATGAAGAAAGTAAATTAAAATAGAGAACAGAGTATAAATTTAAATGCAGAGAACAAGAACACCAAATTTACAGTGGTTCGGCGTAATTGCCTACGTACACTTTGAGGTAAATCTTTATTGCTTTCTCCATTACTTGAGTACAGATACAATCCGAAAATCAATCACTTGAATACAAGTTTCAATGAAGAAGAAGAGAGTAAAAAAATGGCAGAGTCTCCCCTGTGTTCTCGAAAAAAAGATCCATTTCACTATGCCCCTGCCTCTCTATTTATAGACAAAGGTGGGTTGGACTTCCCTGGTGGGCCTGGAAGCTGAATATCTCGGCCCAAATAGTGCAATCTCTGTGTGCCGAACCGAACAGGCCGAACGGCCAAATGCCGAACCATCCTCTTCTTGTCGAACGGTGCGTTTGTTGTGCGGGAAGAGTAGACCGAGCAACAATCGAAGCCGGTCATGCTGGGGAAAATGCCGAGCCATCTTTGAATGTTGAATGTCCCTTGTATGCCGAACGATGCATTTGATGCTGAGCGCTATCCAATGCCGAACGTTCTTTAGGTGCCAAGCGCCCAGAGATGCCAAATGTCCTTGGTATTCTGAACGGCGCCTTTGGCCAATCGCTCCTAGATGCCGAGCGTTATCTTGATTGAACGAAGTCTTTAGCCGAACGATGCCTTTGGCCGACCGCTCCTGGATGCCGAGCGATATCTTCACCGAACGAAGTCTTTAGCAGAACGATGCCTTTGGCCGACCGCTCCTGGATGCCGAGCGATATCTTGATCGAACGAAGTCTTTAGCCGAACGAACCAGTTGAGCCGAACAGTGGGTATGCCGAGTACTAAATGGCCTGGTCAAATCTCCAGGAAACACCATCTACCTCAGAAGGGGTCCAATAATAGTGTGTGTAGCAATTTTAGTATCTATGTAATGATTTTGTAATCTCTAAATTTATCCTTTAAGTCTGTGATATAGGCTATGGTTGGGAGTGATGTATAAATATGATGTTAATTAATAAATCTCCTTTTGGATTATTCCCTCTTTACATTTCTTCTATCTTTTATCAGATCAATTTAATAAGATATTTAGAAATAAAAAGTTTAAAGGAATGTTATAAAGAAGCATCTTTACAAAAAGTGTTTAAATCAAGAAATTCATTTAAGAATATATTTTATAAAATAAAGAGTAAGTTGCAAAAGTAAAAGGACTTTTCTAAACGATGGATTTGAAATATATGTTTAATAAAAAAGGATTTCAAGAATTTATATCCTAATGTTTTGAAAGGGTTTAAAATGATAAAGGGATAGTTATGAAATAATTTTGGAAATTAAAATGGGATTTATTAACAAAGAAATTTCAAAAGAAGTTTGATATAAAATTCCAAGCAAAGGATAATTGATTTCTTTTGAAAAGGAGATAGAACTATTTTACCACAAATACTTTGAAATTATCATCAAAGTGTTTAAATAAAAAGATGAAAGTTTTATAGAACTTTTTCACAAATATTTTTGAATATTAATAAGTACGCATGTTGTAAGTAGATCATTTCATCGCACGATTCTGACCTAAGATTCGAGTGTGGAACTTTGAGATGTTTACACCTGTCCAAAAAAAAGGTTTTATCACTTGATTCTTAACGACAAACATTGATTAGGTTTTGTGGTTGGACACTTGAGTTTTATATTATAGTTAAGAGCTATGCAAGGAAAACAAAAATTCTGATCGAAAAGCCTGATTGGAGTCTGCACTAGAGGATCAGGGGATCAATGCTAGTTTGGAAGTTAAGTTGTGAATTCAAATAGTAGATCGAATCAGATGTTACATACGGATGATCTGTATACATCGTGCAGTGTAAGTTCAAAAATAAATATTTTTGGCAAACACCTTTGGGTTTTGCTTGTAATTTCGAGGACGAAATTCTTTTAAGAGGGAAAGTCTATAACGACCTACAAATTTATCACTTTGATAAATTATATTTATGTTAAAATTATTTACACATAAGCTCTTTTAACATACATTATGATGTTTTGAACAATAAATAATAACGGTAAACTTATCTCAAATAAGTATTTACAAAAAATACACTTTGGAAAAATATCAAAAATGTGCAAAAATTGTTTTATTGATAAACAACTCTATAATCAACAAAATTCATCATGAAACTAAATACATACACTTATTTATCTATATATCTAATAATATAAAATAAAATTATTTATTTTATTTTTGGAAATAAAATGTATTTATGACATCATCAGTAATGTCATCATATTTAATAATTAATTAATGAATTTAAATTGAGATTTAATGATTTAATATTTTTATAATTATCCAAATAATTGTATTAAAATGATAATAATTCATTTTAGTTAGTTATATAGTGAAAATAAATCATTTATAATAGTTAGTAAAATATATATACTTGATTTAAAAAAAATAAGAAAATTCGTATGGCTTTATCGGTGTAGAAGCACTTTTTGTAAACAATTATTTAGTATGGATTTTTTAGGTTTTATAATTCAAATGAGATCATTTTAATTAATTAATAATGATGATAAATTAGTTTTCAAGTTTTGTTTACATTTATGTGTAATTTAGTTTATAAGTTAAAATGTAACCAGGAATCGGCTTTTCGATTTTTAAAGGTTTAACAAACGAAAGTTGTTCGAAGTTGTTGCAACGTTATTTATATGACTTGTGTGCATATATATAACACACACACGCACCCTAACATATGCATATACCTACACACACACAACACATATATACCTTTATATACACATATATTGTAAAAATATCTTGGATATTTTAGAAAACTTCATCCTTAAAGCAATGCAAAGTCAATGCACATGCCATAAAGTAAAGTGAAGTGATGGAGGCACATAAGGAGGGGGGAAGAACGTGTAAGATGATGGGAAAGGACGGTTGTGGATCGAGGGTAGAAAAGAAAATGCGCATTTAGATATTTTTTCAAGTTTTTTTTCCTATAAATCCTATCCTATTTTGTCGTAATTTTAACTCATTTATTCATCTTCTTCTTCCTCTTTTCCAAGATTTTTAATGGCTTCTTTCTTAGGAAAAATTATAAAGAAAAATATTGCCAAATAGAAATAAAATTATATAAATACACAAAAGAGATCAGAATACCTCAAAACCCAGTGAAATCTCCTCCACTCCACCTATATAACTCATGCCACCTCTTTTCCTCACCTAAGGCTGAGCACCACTACTTCAAAGGTCAAGACCTAACATATCAAAGGAAAAGGACCAAGTTTAAGAAGCTTCGGAGCAAGGAAAAGAGGAGGAAGTGCCACCGAAGTGCCGCCGGATTAATTTCAATAAGCTACGAGAAAGATTTGGAGGGGTGGAACTAATAGTGAGTACTTGAGCTTGGATGTAATTATTTAAAATTTAAAATGATGATATGCATGTTTAATTAGTTAATTGATGTGCTTGGCTGTAAATTGGTTGATTATATGGCTATTGGTTGAGATAAATTCGGAGAAATTAGTATAAGAAATGGTTAAGTGATTAACAATAGTTAATTTATGGAAAATAAATCAATATAATATGTGTATTGAGTTTATTGACCCTTTTAATGGTTTTCAATATAGAAATGTTGAAAATGAATATTACAGTAATACAATATTATGAAATTGTTCAAAAGTGAATATGATACTCAGCATGGAAAGAATATAATATATGTAAGGCAGTTCGTGATTTCGCGCCTTAAAAGTTTAAATCCATTTATGGAATGAAATCGAATTCTATGGAATACGAATTTTCCAAAATCTTATAACCATAGTTTTCAAAAAAATAAAAGATCAATATTTCATTAAGTAGGTTTTGAAATACGAGCAAAACAAGTTTCCAAAATAGTCGTCGTTTAGCAGTTGAGAAACTTAAAGGAAAGTTCTTTAAAATGGATATTATTATTTTTTAAAATATGGAATAAAAGTTATAAATATATTAAAATGTTTTAAAAGGGATTTGAGTTATGAAAATGGAATTCTAGATGATATAAAATTTGTTTTGATCAAAGAAGCTTTAAAAACAATATTTCAGCACTTTTCGCAGAAGTTTTAGTAACTTTTGTAAATCATGGTTTTAACTGAATTATTCTTTCTAGGATCTTTTATAAATGTTTTCAAATAAATAAGCAATTTTTTTAAATATGATTTTGAGGTTTCATAATTATTTTAAAAGAGTTTAAATAAACAATTAGAAGAAAAGCTATTATAAATAAGTGATTTGATTTTGGCTCTAAAAGCAGATTAGTAGATTGGATTTTTCTATTTGTGAGATCTGGAAGTGAGATGCTTAAACTAAGTAGATTTTCAATAACAACCAATGCCCTGGCTCACATAGCCTCTTTCCTAAGCAAGGACAGATAAGGTCGAAATGTTGGAAACGGGACAAGTATAAAAGATTCATATTTACAAATTTAATTTCATAGAACTTCGATTGTACAGAAATAATATTCTTATACTTGGTATTAAATTCCGAGGAGGGAACCTGTAGTATACCTATGAATTTAAAAGGTGATTTCACCGTTATTCGACAGACAGTAAAGGTTGAATATGGAAACAAACATTGAGTAAAATTGATATAATTTCTATAAATTCTGTTTTTACTAAATACTAACTAGTTTTGAATTTACCAACTTTAGGTAATTTGGTTTTTACTTAATTAAGAGTTATGATTTGAAAATAAATAATCCTTGTTGAGATTTAATTAAATAATTTGGAAATGTTTTCCTAAGTAAAAGGTAAAATGATTAGGAAATTATTCCAGGATAAAAATGGTTTAATTAACCAGAGAATTTGGTAAATGAGGATTAATGATTCCTTATACTCTTGAGAAGATAAATGGAATAGTTGAAAAGAATATATCTTTGAAAGATAATTGAATGAATGGAAAGATTAATTAATTGGGTGATGTTTGATAATCACCTATATACTTATGGATTTTTATCGATGATTGGTTTGGAGAAATCAGAGTCGGATTTGTGTGATTCATATCTGAGAACTACTTCAACCCAATGTTTACATTCAGAAATTAACACATGTTAAAGACAACGATTTTAAAGATGGAGATCTTCATGATGAAGGGCTGCTTGCCACTAGCCCCGCGATTTCATATTATATATATGGTGGCAGTAGTGCTCTATTATAAAAATCTTCGAAGCAGGGACTACTTACTACTAATCCTAGGGGTGATTCCCGAGAGGATGTAATAGGGGAGTACCTTCGATTTGTCCTATTCTTGAACAAATTGTATGAATAAGTGTCTGACATTGCATATCTAAAATCACATACATTAATCTCTACCAACGTACATCTGTTTAGTGGCGTAGGAGGTAACTCTCATATACTTAACACCATTCACTGAGATGTACGAGCTCAGAGGCTGTACATTCATGGAAATCAATAGCGTATTGTTTGAAATGGCAATGTGGCATTCAAAGTGAGACTTGTTATGAAAAAATAAAATCATGGCTTTGTGAAATGCAAAGTGTGGCTTTGTAGAAATTGAATGTAGCCTCACATCCTAGTAATGGTACGGGTAATTATGTGGTCTGCAGGACATATATTTCGGCTATCGGTTTTATGAGTATGACGGAGTCCAGTGGAATCTGGATCTTTAAGGAACGTATTTCCTTACGGACAGATACATCAGCGTCTGAGTCCTTAGACGAGCAGCCTTTGGGTATGTTGATCCATCGAACAACATAGAATAGCAGCGTCTAAGTCCTTAGATGAGTGGCCATTGAATACTATAGTTGTTGCAATAATGTTTAACATCAGAAGAAAAGGCCACTACTTCCCTATCATGTTGGAAATCCAATTCCAATACGAACTTTGTGGTCTTGAGTATATTCCTGAAATAGCTGTAATGCCTTACAAACATTCTAGCTACCCCTTGCCGTCAAATGCAATATATGTAACCATTTCGGCCGTTCTTTATTTATTTGAAAGTTTTCAAAATAATGTCATTAACCATAATAAAAAATTATTTAAGTATAAAGTATGTTGGTTATCATAATGAAAACTTGTCCGTGTTTATGTGTGTCATGGTCATATGGTATACCCTTTCTTTTCCTAAAAGGTTTGTTTAGCACAAATCTATGACTCCATCATATGTTTATGGTTTGAGTTTTTGCACTCTAATTTATCAAGCCTGATCTAGGTGTTTTTAATACTTGGTTCAGATTGGGTAGTTTCAGGTTTAGCTGAAGTCGCTTGCAGTTTCCAAAGAAGAGCTGGAGATCTTCATCAACGTTTGAAAGTATTCTATTTTTCCACTGCATTTATTTTGCTGTTTTCAGCATTTGTAAGGACATGGATTTATAAATGTCCAGGTTGAGCTTAAATTAGACTCTGATATATGTATTTCAAAATTTTCCACTGTAAAATATTTTGGGATTAATAATATATGTTATTCCATTCGTATGAGATTCTATTCTGCCTTTATTTCTTTCTTACCTTTAAAGAACCGCCTCTCGGCGCTTGGTTTTATGGCATATGAATACTGAGGACATATTAGTGTTAATTTTCTAGGGTCGAAGAAATAGGTCTCTACATGAAACTAGATTAAGGAGATCATTATACTTAATTAAGGTAATTAATAATTTCAATAAATCTCAATCCGTATTAAATTCAATAACTATTTCATACGAGGTCGGATTTAGATGCGGTCTTTTGCATTTGGACTCACATTGCTATTATATAGGTATTGGAGTTACATTTGTTGAATATAGAGCTGGTAGAATATTTAGCTAATTCAAACCCAAAAGCGAAAGCGTTAATTTGAATTTCGGTTAGTTTACTCATCTCTAAATAAATTATATGGTATATGTGTTGCTATTGCTTATTTTTGAATGCTTGGATGATAGTTGATAGTTTCAATAAAGTATAAATTAATGATAAATTTTTGGTGATTTAATTTAACTATGTTTAACATAGTTAAATTAGTTATACTTCATGGTGATATCTATTTAGCGGCATAAAACACTGTTCTTTTATGATTAAAATTAAATAAATTATTTTGGACATCCATCGAGCAGAATAAATCACCGCTCTATGCTTGTAAAGTAAAAATATTATTTTTAAAGTTAATTAATATGTGGATTAAGTAATAAATGATATGTTAGCTAATGATTGCTAATTGTTGATAATAATATGTTTGTTATCATTGTTTGATTGTTTGTTTTGATATGAATTCCCGCTTGAAAAAACAGATTGCAGAAATAACCATTATTTTGTAGGGAGCTTTTATAGAGAGACCCTAAGGGGTTTCTCACTATTATTAAACTACTCTTATATGCATCTTACTTACACTCCTAATGTTGCTTATATTAATGTTAGGTTGAAATTTTTGTGACATATTTTTGACTTTTTTAAGTATCGTTATAGCGATTATCGTTATACCATCACTTATGAAATATCATCTCCTTAACCCTTGTGTGTGTTGAACTTGTGTTTGTATTTTTACAAAATAAATGTTTGGTATCATTTTTGCACTATGAATGTTGTTTAAAACTACATTTTTAAATATTTTGAGAATTTTAAAAATATAGGATAAGTGTTGTTTAAAATTTACAAAGGAATTATAAATTTGATTGATTATATTTTTAGGATAATTAATGTTGTCTAAATTTATAAAAAGATTATAAATTTGATTAATTATCTTTCGGGATAATTAATGTTGACTTAATTTAAAAAAGTTATTTAATTTAAATATTTTTTAAATTCTTTTCAAATGGGTTCCTAAAGATTTTATAAGGATTTGGAAGGAATTTAGGGTTTAAAATATATTTTAAATTGTTATTTTCTCTTAAAGTAAATGGTTATTTTGAGATATTGATAATAAATTGTTTTAATTAATCATTTTAATAATGATGTTTAAAATAAACTAATCATTTTAATAATGATGTTTAAAGTTAATTAATAACTTTAATAAAGATGTTTAAACGTGAAAAACCAAGCACAAATTCAGGTTTTAAAAGTTTAAGAGTTTGATTCGATTAGGAAGAGTATAAGAAACTTACTTTTCATAAATGATATCACCTATATGGAAAGAATTTAGTCATAATCTTAGCACTAAACATCGAGGTATAGAAACTCGTTTTTATCTCAAAGGTTAAAAATGTCATTAAGGCAAGGCATAGAGGTAAACCACCTTAATGGCCCGGCTTTATTTTTAACCAAAGGATAATACAATTTTGAAATCACGAGTGGTGATAAGGATAAGAAATTTAATTTCCATATACGATCAAGTTGATTATTCCAAATAGTTAATTTATTGACTATCGATTCCACTACCTTTTTTGTCGTCAATCTAAGACAATTTGTTGCTCGTTTTTGGCATTGATATCCTTTGTCGTAAATGACTAAATCCAAAGCATGAGTGGACGTTAAGACATGTGCGGTTGACCCCATTGGGGTATACTCACATCTAATGTAGATTAGATTCGGTTGTATATTTTTCGAGATGTGAAATACACGGATACTCGGTAAGGTCGGCGGGGCCCAATTTGTACATTTTCCAAGGGCCATCGTAATTCTCAAGTATATTTTCTAGAGGTATACTTTCAATAAGGGAGGTGCACCCTCTTAGTCATTGTTGGAAAATTTTCCTTTTTCTTGTTTTTAATTCAAACCTTTGAATTGTTTTCTTAATTTCCATTGAAAAGTGCCTAGAGCTCTTCTCGATGTTTAATTTTTTGTATATTTCTTTAAGTGTGGATTTGGATCTTGTTTATGACCATTTTTTCAAATTTGAGTTTTGCTTTAAATTTTTTTCCATTCTTTCATATATGGATATTTCTCTTATGAGGTAAAACCCATTCCGAGTTTAGTTGCGTGGTCTCAAAGAATTATTATATATTCACCATATTTCTCGAGTTTTTTCACACTGATTTTCTAGACTGATCCGGATGTTATTTTATTATAATGCTAGCGTCAAAATGAGTATTTTTTTAGGTTGCCATTGGTGTGACATAGAGCTCATGGAGTAGAGCTAGATATTCACCTGCCTTAGTATTTTTATTTCAGTTGTATTATTATATATATGGCAATTGTAAAGTCAGGAAGTTATAACCGTACAGGTTGATGAGGTTTGTTTTTAACTTGATATATTATGAATTTTAGAGTGACGGATTTTACCATCTTTTTTATATTATATATTGTCGTTCCACTGTAGATGCGACGACCCATATTTTTGGATGGTTTAAATCGACAATAAACCACACATGTCGAACTCAAAACCATTCAAAATAGAGGATTGTCAATGGGATTTAATAAAAAAATAAGAGAAAAAAAGAAAAATCTCGCAGCGCAATGACAAAATATAATAATCAAATAAATAGTTCATGAAGTTATTTTACAATATACATTTGACTACCCAAATTTTTTCAACATAATCATAGTACAATCAACAACATACCGATAATGATGCATCGGAACAATAATAATATAACATAACAAACTCCATCTTCATTCTCCAGCAATAATGTGTTCAAACACTGAAATGCTCAGGCTGACCCGAGCGTAACGAAAAGATATAACGCTCAGTCAGAACTAAAAATTCTTATGTAAGTTAAATCAACAACAAGTAAATATAAGTGTAATAGCTTCAGAGATGTTTAAAGGATTTTACATCTCCTATCCAGTGTACAACGTGCGTGCAATAACTTAAGAGATGCTACGAGTTTTTCCTTCTCCTAAGGATCTGTCAAACTATCTATATGTAGTAAAATATGCTATATATGTAGTGTGTATCAGTAAGGTATTAAAATAACATTAAGGCTTTACATTGATCCCCCTTAACACATTTTCAAGTATTGTCCTTTAGTTTGCCTTAGTAGCATCACTAGTAACATCGGTATCTAGGGACGCGCCGTGATAAGACAACACTAAAACAAAATCATAGTGGGCGCGAATAAGGATAGAAGTATGACAAGGCACGTGAGGCAATGCCCAAGGTAGGATTCTACTAGATTACTCTTTCTGGCTGATGGTAACACATCGTAGCAACGACCACTCACCGAGTCCACCAACCCCAAAGTCAAATCAAGATGCACCAATTGAGTCCAAAATCAATATAATAATACAAAGGGGGATGGGCCCTAAAGGTTGTGAACCCCTTGGTCAGACATAGGCTCCTGTATTAGTCATTTTCAATTGACACAAGTATCAGGGTCATCCATCAGCATTCTCTTTCTTCAAATCTAGCAAATGCTTCCAATTGAACCACTTCATTCTGGATAACATCCATTGCATACACAGTTGTTAAAGTGGTTTCAATATTGACAGAGAGTATGCCAATAAAAGGCCCTGGTCTCTTTAACAACCAAACGTCGTTTTTCGTACCGGTTGGCTCTTTTACATTTCAAAAACCGATTCATATTCGATACCAAAATATCATATTCACTTCAAAATATCCTTTATTTCAAAATCGTCATATTTACGTGCTTGTTCCCCCTTCTCCCTTACTATGGCAAGTCTTTGTGAAATAACTTCGATGGGAAGAAAAAAGAAGGCGTTAAGAGACCTCCTGGCCTAACCCTAGACACTCTATGATCCTTTTCGAAATTTGCTCCTCAAAATATGTCATTTTCACCTGAAAATATCATTTCAAATTCCAACTTAGGTTATAACCTCATTTAACCCCATTAGCATTTTAATCAATGATTTAAATATAAACATCCTGACTTGGAACAGTTTGAAATTTTAGAAAATAGTTTGAATAGTTTAAATAATTTGATACAAAAATGGTTTGAGTATTGAAAATAATTTATATAGTAAAATAGTTTGGAAATAATCTAAATAATTTGAATATTTAAAAGATAGATTTTTAACAGTTTATATTAAAATAATTTATCTTGAAAATAGTATAATAAAACTATTTCTTTCCATTTCAGCAATCTGGACCCATGCCTAATTTCAAATCAACAAACTCAATTTCCAATCTTTCAATTCAATTGACTCAATTTCAATTTAGTGTTAAATCAACTTGATTTCAATTTCAATTCTGATTATCTTCGATTTTCGAAAAATTCATTTTTAACCTCAAATTTGATTCAACAATCCATTTAATGACTTAAATTTCAATCCAATTCTTATTTTGAATCGTTTCAATTTATATCAATTTCATGTCCAACCTCAATTTACTGATTTAAATTGCTTAAATTTATGTTGTTCAATTTTAAGATCCAGCTTTAAAATAATTCAATTTTTCTAAAGTCAAATAAGAATTATAACTTCTCATTTCCATTTCAATTGTTAAAATAATTTCTTTTAACCAATTTCAATTTCAACATTTTAGAGCTTGAATTAGAAAATAATGCAATTTATATAAATCCAAAATATATTTCCTTTAAAACAATATCACTTAACCAAAAATCCAAATTCAAGATTTTTAAAACCATTTAATTTAACCAATCCGGCGTACATATATAATTTTCTATCCTATGGCCAAGTGATCAGTTATTTCAATTTCAATTATAAAGTTGGATATATATCATTTCATTCCAAATCAAAATGTCATAGGTATATATCGTTTCAACCCATTTCTTAATTTTTTTGAAATAACTAAAATAGCAGTTTATATGTCGTCACTTAATATACAGAGTGATAACAGAGTATATAAAAATAAATAAACATCCAATCATCCAAAATTTCAACAAATGAACATTCATCGCAATCAACATCCAAACCAGAAAATAAATCACAACAATTAACTGATTTATCAAGATCATGAATTTAACGAGCAATTCAATTTCAACATTAATTTAAATGGCAATTCAATTTAATGAAATTCAAATCAAATTAAAATATCAAATTAAACTAACCAAACATAAACCAATAATACAATTATTAATTCATAAATTTAATCCAACTAACAAAGGAAGATTTAGTATTGCATGAGTGGGTTAAATCATCCACCTTTGATTTATAGCCAATTTAAAATCCAATAAAAGCCCAAAAATTCCATAATCTCCAAATTCAATCAAACTAGTTTCATTATGTTTGGAATTTCGATACAAATCCAATGGAAGAAACTGCGCGCGAATTTGATTTCATATGCAAAAGTTACAAGGATTAAAAGATTTGAAAATTTAAAAATTAAACTAAAATAACTAGGGGTAAAAACGGAATTTCAGCTACCTTTGCAAACCCTATATCGCGATCGAACAACCCAGTTCAAGCATGAGCTGCCGCTTTCACCTCTAGTTGCCGCCCATCCACATGCTTGACCACAGATCAGACTTTACCGTTGGTTGCACCTCGCCAGGACGCCCCTTAACCGAAGTCACGGCGAACTCCGGCCACCGCTTGGAGCTCCACACCGCCGCCCCTATAATCACCATTTCTGGCGAATTACGGCACTTCTAGACCAAAATAGTCGTATGGATCACCCCATTCACCGCCCTCTACGCTGTAGCACTTTCTAATCATCGATTGGTCGACGATCCACTGTTGATTTTATGAACCCTTCGACGGACGGCCAAGATTTCTTCACTAATTTTTGGAAACCGAGACTCAATTGCAAAAATGAACTACAAATGAAGATTACATTCATCGAGAGCTTCACGATGATATATAATATGATAGGGTTTGAGCAATTTGAATTTTGGAGTTTGATTTGGAAGTATTGTTAGGTTTGTGATGTCTGCCATTGAGAAGGAACAGATAATGGAACATATAGACATAAATTTTACATATAGATAATGAAATAAAAGACTACTAGGGTTTATAATAGTCTATATATAGACAAAGATGGATAAAAATGGATGGAACAGATCAAGTTGGGTCGAAGCGATAACGAAGACCCGAAAAACCCATTTCGTTCCCGAAAGGAAATTAGGTCACCCATATATCAAAATATAGGTTTTCAATATTTTTAAACTTAATGGAACTAATTTCAAACTATAATTCCATTATGTACAGAAGTTAGCTTTCAAAATTAAATTGTATTCATTTAAATTCTATTAATTGATTTCTATGCGTTTCGAGCTCGCACGATCAAACGACAAGTCCGATCGCTACGAAACTTGAAATCCTACAATAATTCACTGCTACGGATCCGATGTAACTGGTTTCATCGAAATCCAAAATGGTAGCCAAAAAGACTAATTTTACAAGTTAATTAAATGAATTATTATTTTAAAAATCAATTTAATCACTTTTAAATTATAAATTAATAGTTAACAATTTTCATCACTCTTGATTACACAGAAATTAATAATATTTATGAAATTAAAATTTCCATGTTAAATCTAATATTTTAGCATTACATTAATTTTAATGTTTAATTAAAACTGCAATAAAATCCTAATTTATTATAATTTAAATTCCAATAATTTCTTTTATTCTATTTGCACTCTTATTATCAAATCATCCAATACCTTGTGAATATATTGAACATAAGTTTCCATCTTATTATTCTCATAATTCTTCAGTTAACGTCCTTTACCATATTAACTACAATATTGCAATTACATTAATTTTATTGATTTTCAAATTAATTTCAAACTGATTTAATAAATTAGATGATAATAAATCATTTATTACAACTTATTAATTCAAATCTATCGATCCATGGTTTATAACCAAGGGTTATAAATTACTTGCCCAAAACTGATTTCCTATTCTATAATAACCAATTTTAATCAATTCATATAATTTCTTTTTTTAATAAAACATATGTTTTATTCCTCATTAACTTACCATTATAGCTAAATTAACCTCAACAATTATTTTTCAACTGGGAGTAACATTCATTATTAATCTTTGCAATTATAATTGATTGGGTTACATTAATAGTTGTCAATTTCATTCAATCAACACTATTAAATTATATTCTAATAACTTTTTTCCATTTATCAATCATGAATTTTAATTTCACACTATATTAAGTTCCAAAATCTTAGTAAATTGAATATTTTTAATTATCAAAAGTACGGGCCGCTGTAGTAAGACTCTGGTCCTCTATTCTTTTTTCTTTATCTACCCAAACAATTTGCATTTCCGATGATTGGATGTTCCGAACATGAATACCGTGGATGAATTGGTGCCATTTTCGATGGTCGGAAAGGTAAATAGTTACATGATATGTGTATATAAATATTATCATAGTACATCAAATTATGATTGCCATTGTGACGCCCCACCCCGAGACCCACATTAACAGATAGTGTTATTGGGTAATACCGTCTGCTAATACAGAGAATAGGGCCATTTAGGAGCGACCTTCTATAGCCTTGTCTTAAATATCTATTGAATGCGTCGATAAATGCTCTATATTTTTTTACTCTCAAGTGGATCGACATATCCAATAAATACTTAATACAAAGCCATATGTGGCTATAGGATCTATCAGAACAAAATACAACAACTCAAATGCAAAACACATCATAGAACATCAGATAATCCCATATATACACGCATATACAGATACATCATAGAGCATACAAAATGATACATCACATATGTGGTATGACTACCACAATACAAACACGAATATACATATCAGAGTAGCAACAAAATGGACTGCACAAAAGCTACAACAAAAAGAGCTAGAAGAAAAGTCCATTCGGAAGCAGAATGTGCTAAGTCCAAAGGGTTCCTAACCTGTAACACCTCGGTCTGACCCAAGTATAAAATAGCGGGTCAGTCTAGCTAAACAAATCAGTTTAAGAGGATAATCGATAACATAAGCATAAGGCAAGGTGATAATCTTCTCAAGTGAGAAGGAATAATTCAAGGGTATATGGTTACTTCATAAGGCATAATTAAGTGGGTATAATAATTTCAACAAATATAAGGATATCACTAAATATGAATGCAACACAAAGGCGATAGAACTTCATAACAAATTTCACAATAAAAGCACACCTCATCTCATTGGCCTATCACAAAACATCAAATATGGTTTAGGAGAAAAACATTACTCTAAAGAGGAGAAATCCCAAACCTGTCATATCGGCAAACTCAAAACAATCTCAACGAAATCACCATCTCAAAATATGCCGCAAGGTAATCAAATATAAATCTCCAACATAAGAGAATATAATCCCAAATAAATGCCAAAAGGAAAATCTCATTTAATAACGCCAATAGGCTAATCTCAAATAATATGCCAAAAGGCAAATCTCAAATAACGCCAGTGTAGGCAACTCAAATTCCCATAAGGTAATAGCCATACACACACACACATGGCTTGAATTGCCAACCATGAAAAAGGCGATATACCGGGGAAATCACAATAATCAATGAAATTATCTCAAAAGTTTTGCACGTGCTTTTGGCCGAAGCCTGCCAAGTACTGATCTATAAAAATAGCTACCTCGCCCAAAGGCAAATACGTCACAATAACAAATATGCCGCAATGGAAAATACGCTGTAATGGCAAATGTCGCAATGAAAAACGTCGTAATGGCAAACATCTCGAAGATAAATACGCCGCAATGGCAATGACCCGAAGGTCCAGTACTGGCAATATGCCACAATGGCAAATGTGTCACAAACTCTCGTATAGAAACTCGAACAGTATTAACGTGCATCTCATGCCATACGTTCGCACTGAACGGTTTACTAATTGCTAGTAAATTTTAGACTCAAAGCAGTAAAAAGTTTACCTCATCTCACTGGTAAACTTGACCTGAAGGTCAAAATGATCAAATGAACAAGTCAGAAATTAACCATAAGATAAACACACGTGTCCCATACCACGTGTTTTACCAAACCATTTAATTCTCCTTCTCATACGCCCGAATAGTGCAAAAGGTGTATTTTATATATAAAATACTTGAGAAAACAATCTTTTAAAACCTTTTCCCCGAAATTAGTTTTGAAATTAATATTTGAAAATTCCCTTATTATAGAGAATAAATAGATTTTTTTATAGCTTAAAATAATTTAAATATTATATAATAATTATTTTAAATGCCAATATATTTTAAAAATTATTTCAAAATCGTTTGGAAAAATCCGTGCTTGAAATCAAAGAAATTACTCAAAACCGTCATTCAAATTCAATTCAAATTTGAATTTCAAATTCATCAAAACTTGGCTAGCCTGTTGATAGGCATCATGGTCCTCAAAACATTTCAAAAACATCACAAAAACATGAAGTAAAAGTCAAAAGTCAGATGGAAAAAAAAACATAAATGCATAGGCAAAACAATACCTAGGTCAGAAATCTTCTCCGGGTTCAACTTTCGGACATAATTTAACAGGCTTAATGACCTCAGAATGGTGTAAAATTTGATGCACACAAAGTAGAACAATTACATATGACCCGAAAAAAGGTTCACTACATTTTGATATGAAATGCTAAAGATATGAAATCTAAGACATGGACTCAGGCGATGTTGAATTCTGCCTAGGTCTAAAACCCTCTCGGGTTCAACTTACAGACATGGAACAAGTGGCCAAAATAACTCTGATTAAACTGAAAATTGGTGAGCGCATAGTAGAAAACTTTGTCTTTCAAACCAAATGGAATAAATAAATTTCGACTAGAAAAGAAATAGTTACATTGTCTCAAACATGGACTCAGGCCATGTTTGCAACAGTTGAAAAATAAATGTACAGGTCTGAAAACGATCTCGGGTTCAAATTTCAGGCATGAAATAGAGCGACAAACTACCTCAGACTGAGCTAAAAATTATTACACATATAGTAAAAAACTTTGTCTTTCAAACAAAAAAAGAACCGATGAATTCCAGCAAGAAATGAAAGAGATATGTTGTCTCAAACATGGACTCAGGTCATTGTTTGCAGCAACTCAACACAAAATGTGTACAGGCAAAAATCGAAGTTTGAATTGATTTTCTACCACATTTTTGAACATCCAGACGATTATATTTTTCAACCAAAATTTGCAGAGACCAAAATCAACATGTAAACTATCAAATGAAAGAAATCCGGCAGTATTTCGTTGTCGGAATCAAAAGTTATAAGCTCTCAAAGATGCGATAGAGAAGATTTTAAACAAAGAAAACAACTACATGAAATTTTTATACAGCAATCCAATATTCACCTTTTTTGGTGATTTGAGCTTGGCTCAGCTAGTTTTTGTGAGTTTTGTAACTCACTGTTGCAATGGAAAGACTTGGATTTTGGCAACAAAATTGAAGCTTTTTGCTAGATTGGAGCCTCTAAGAACTTATAGGAAATAAATACAGTGCATGCAAAAACAAATTCACTGTAATAAGAAATCACTTTCACAAATCAATTTTTTTGATGATATTAAGTGATTTGGAGTTAAATTAACTTTGAGTGAAAAAGATAGCAATTTGCTTGAATTTAATGAAGAAATTTGGTTGGATTTGAGAAAATGGTTGAGTGGTTTACTGTATTTGTTTCTCAGGTAGAAGAAGAAGATGAGATAGTGAAAAGGAAAGTACATGGTATTAGATTTCTCATTATCTCACCTGATTAAGCACTAATGGGTTTTGGACCCTGTTAACGTAAAAATCAGACGCTAACACCCCGGTGTAAATTGAAGTTGAGCGAAAGCACCACCCGTGAACACGGGAACTAAAAACAAGTAGAAAAATCACAGAGGAAGCAGAAAAGACAACAGTTTTTATAGTGGTTCGGCTTAAGGTAAGCCTACGTCCACTTTAATTCTCTTTATTGCTGAATCAATTACAACTTTACAACAATCTTCAATTACAATTCTGACGAGACAAAAAAACTAGAACTTTGGTGGAGAAGAATTCTTCGAATCCATGTAGATTGCGTTAGATTTTCCCTCGAAGTTAGTTGAGATGCCTTTCGAACTTGAAGTGTCGAGTGAGTCGAGAATTCAGCAGAGTATTGGCGCTTGAAGAGATTGGCCAAAAAGTCCCCTTTCATACTTGAGGTAGGTTGGTATTTATAGGAGAATTCTCCCCTTAGGTCATAAGTCGTGACCGGTTCATGGTAGGTTGTGGCCGACTCATCTGGTCAAACCCCCTGGTCTCATAACAGTTCATTTGTACAAGTCCTAAGTCGCCCACGAGTCATCATCTAAGTCGCAAATGAGTCAACTGGTCCTTCTGATGCGGCCTTGAACCTTCACTCAGTAGCTTTAGGTCGTGGACGACTCAAGCCAGGTTGTGAGTCGTGTACGAGTTAAGAGGTCATTGTGTTAAGTAAGGAGCAGCACCTCATTTACTTACGTCGCTTACGACACATGCTAAGTCGTAAGTCGCAGACAGCTCTAAGTCGTTAGCTCATTTCCTTCTTAAGTCGTGCTCTCTCTTGAACCGTTAAGTCATCTTGTTCTTGAGTCGTGGGCTTCCTTAAGTCGTAAACTGTGTACCCTCTTAAGTCGTAGGAACCTTAAGTCGTGGATGCCTTAGGTCGTGGGGCATTCCTTCTCTTCTAAACCGTTGAGTCGTAGACTTCTCTATGTCGTAAGTCGCCAAGTCCTTCAACTCGTTGAACTGTTAGGTCGTTCATTCCTCTTGACTCGTTTAGTCGTGCATCTTTTAACTCGTAAGGTTGATAACTCACTGAGTCGTTTGTCCATTCGCCGCCCACCATGAGTCGTTTTCTTATTGAGTCATTGACCATAGGAGTTAACATTTGCCCCTCGAAGTGCACGCTTAAGTCATGAGTCGTGCGCTTCGATTTAGCTCCTAAGTCGTGAACGACTCAAAGAGGCTCGTTAACTCGCTCGCCTTTCAACCTTCCCCCTATCTTTATATAAGTCGTCCAGCCGCCTCTTCCTTCTCAATTTACTGTTTTATCATCCCTTTCTGCCATTAACGACTTCTCACCTTTCTGAAGGCGAATCCAAGCCAGTTGATCGACAATCCATCTTTCCCATTATATTGCGTAAGTGATTCTGCTCTTTCCCGGATCCTTTATTATCACTGATCCGTGAGTTCCACCTTTGAATCCTAAATCACCCCTTCGCGCAATGCCTTGTCGTGAATCTTGTTACCCTGATAGCGGTTGAACCTGAATTAGTCTGATTTGGCTTTAAATGGTTAGCAAGATGACACTGACGGGTTGCAATACTTCGGGCCAATTGATCTTTGATTTATGTCAGGATGGCTAAACATTGAATTTGGATGATTTTGAATGATTCATTATCATGAGAAAATAAGGACTTTTGTTGATGGAGAGGCTAACGGGTTAACGGGTTGCTGATTAGGTGAGGGGTTTGCTGGCTGAGTGAAGCATAAGCTTGGACACGACTCAGCACTTTTGGGCGACTTTAGAGACCTTACGACTTAATTCTTGACCGACTCAAATGGATGCGACATAGTCTCCGAGTCGTAGACGAGTCATGATAAGTCGTGAAAGACCAATGTCAACTGGCAGGATAAGTCGTGAACGACTCATGACTTTGAGAATTTTTGGACTGTGACTCAATGACCTGACCAAAATTTGAAAACTTAGAGATATTGTCAGAACTTGATTGTATCTCCAATTTGAGTTGCCAGGATAAACTACTTGAATTTTGAACTGATAAACTTTGCTGCATTCATTCACAGACCACTTTTGACTTGCTTTAACTAACAATCTGTTCAATATATTATTTACAGAAAATTGGGACGAATATACTGTCACTGACTGCCCATATCAAATGACAGATTAGTCAACATAGAGTAACCAACTTAAACATACTGTGTGAAATGCCGTGAACCAATCAACTAAAGTGAAATATTAATGCAAAGCATTGCTATCTTGAATTGATTTGTTTGCATCTACATTTCTTTTTCATATTTTAAAACAACGAACCCTGGATTTTATAACTGACAAATGCTTGCTAGTTTTCATTCCATTTTTATTCGCTTATTGCTTTGTTGATTTTACACAACACTTCACACATTTTAGGAAACGTGCACCTTAATATTTGAATATCCAGTTGCTTGTGCAGAATGACTTCTCAGCAAGAGGATGTAACAGCCCAGGCTGGAGAGGCCACTCTTATTCCAGCTCCATTGGTCAATCCTCCAGAAAGAGCCCCTACCACCTTATCGTACAAAGCTTTTCGTCAGTTGTGTGGTCAGTTTGGCATTGCTGAAGCAGATGCCATTCTTTCTGAAAAAGGTGACACTGCTGATGTGGCGCCTACTGGCTTCGTAGCGGTTAACCGGCAAATGTGCCTAAGTGGGGCCATTCCCCCTTTCAACAACTTTCTCCAGAATCTACTTCTTCGATTAGCTATCTCCCCATTCCAGCTACACCCCAATGGCTATGCCATTCTGATGGGGTTGTGCGTGCTATTTAGGAGAACATTTGACCGGCTTCCAAGCTTTGACAAGATTTGCTTCCTATGTTCCTTTGCTAGGACTAAGGATCATCCATCTATCACCGTTGTGAGAAGCGCCCGAAATCGTAAATTGATCGTTGGCCTCCCCGACACTGCCCATGGGTTCTTAACTCAATTCTTCTATGTACGTTGCCTCCCGGGGTTTTATGCTGTGTGGAGAGAAGGAAGTAAGATCATCTACATCCTCTTCTTCTATACTCTGAGTTTTGTGAAGTCCGAATTACCAAGTGTTAACTTCATTTTTTCATTTCAGCGCTTCCCCCTCCTTCTAGAGATCCCAGCCACAAGCCAACTCTGGAGAGGCTTGTAGCTGTACCGGTTGAAGAGCGGGATATGAAATTTTTGTTAAACGACGAATTCCTTTACCAGTTCGGACTTCTACACCCTTCTCGCTCCACACACCCTCATGAGGTTCCAGACTCCCCACCTAAAGCATTAGATGCCCCAGCTTCTTCTGATGAACCCATACCAAAAGAACTTGCCTCCGAGGCTTCTCTGGTGAAGTGCTCTACTACTGTTGATGTTGCGAGGTTGTTTGGCAAATTCGCACTTGCCCCAGTAATTGAGGAAGAAGAGCCTCAAGGATCTCCCCAACATTCACAGAAGTCTGGTGAAGAGATCGGAAAAACAAGCCCTGTCAGGCAGAGCGGGGACGATACTTTCGAAGGGTTGAGCGATCTCTTTGTCACCTCACAAGAGCTTTTTAAAGACGACCCTGTCACTACCAGGGTTTCTTCTTCAGTAGTGGAAGCGACTTCTTCTCTGCAACAAGCTCCGCCAACCCAAGAGTTGACGTTAACCACTACCCCCACGACTACTCTGCAATCGAAGAGTGGTTCGTAGTTTGATGCGCGTAGTTTGCACATCACATACATTTAGAATTTTTTGGCATTTTCATACACCCAATTCTTTGTACTCTAAAGATTTTACAGTTACACTTCTTTTTATTTCAGATTCTCCGATGGGACGCAGCGGCTCTTACTATGACGACTTTCAGCGTTACGGGAGGCGTAGTCAATATGATTATAGGCGCTACCTTCCTGTTCACAGAGAAACCGATGAAGAGAGAGCCGCCTGAAAGGCTCAGGAGAGGAGAGCTCAGGAAGAGCGTTATGAGAGGAAAGAAAAGGAGGAGCGCCACGATTCTTCCCAGAGAGGTGACGACTCTCACAAAAGAAAATCCCACGATGACTGGGGAAAAGGTCATACAGTCGAGGACCCAAGCAAGCGTGCCAGGCACGGTGAGAAGCATGCAACTACCACCCCTGAAAAGGTCACTGCCCCTATCTCACTTGACATTCCTTCTGACTCTCCTGCTCTCGGGAAAACAGATATTCAGACAGTAATCAGCAGGCCTAAGTTCCAAGTTGGAGCAGGCCCGGCTACTCTGCAAAGCCGGTTCCTGCACTGGTGCCTGAAGGGAGTGCGGTTCGATCTTGACTTGGTCCCTATCAACAAGCCTGCCATGCTGCAAAATCTCGATGCTGTCAGGCTTGATATTGAAAGGATGTCGAACTGGCAAAAGCTTGTTGACGAGCTTCAAAGGGTCAACCGTGCGAATATAGAGGCCATGCTTACTATGGAGAATGATAAGGCCGAATGGCAGAAGGTTCTTGAGCAGCATGATACCGAAATGAGGAGCATCACTACTTACAATGAAGAGCTTGAAGCGAAAGTTGAGGACCTTAAACAAGAGCTTGCTACTTCTTCTACTTCATATACTCAAAAAGAAGAAGTACTTCAAAAGCAAGTTCGCTATGCTCACGCCGCTCAGCGACATGCCGAGGCACAACTTGAAGATGAGCAGAAAACAGCGGGAAGGTATCGTGCTGAGGTTACAGAGTTACGGGAGAAAGTCAACTCTCAGGAGGCGGAAATTCAAATGCTAAAGCTTCAACTTTCCAATACTGAAAGAGAGCGTGATGAGGCCGTTGCCGGTAAAATTGCGGCTGAAGAATCTCATGAGGCAACGAAGACCAACATCAGCTCGACACTGTTTGACTTCTACATGCATAGCGTCTTGGGGCGCGGTAGTCTCGCCTTTCTAGGTCCCAAGTATGAAATTACTTTGGCTGAAGTGTGGGAGGCCGCACTTGACATGCTTGGTGCCAGAGGTGCTGGCTATGTCAAAACAGAGCTTGAGGAACATTATCTAGATGACGGAGCTCGCGCCGCTCTCGCCAAAGGAAAAGAACAACTTGCAAAATTAAGAGCCGAAATGGCAGTAGGAGAACATTTAGGAAAAACTATCTCAACTGCTCCAGTTCAGCCTTCTCCTTCGGCCGAAATCGACATTATCGGCTCCAGTTCTCATTCTCCATCCCCTACTAAAGTTACCACTGAGATCACAAGCACACAGGGTGGAGATGAAGGCGACGAGAGTGCTGAAGCACAGGCTTACGAGGTTGATATCAGGAAGCCGACTTCTCTAGGTAACTCTACTGTCAATCTTGCTCAAGTAGACTGCTCATTTGTTTCTTACGAGCTTGATGAGCTTCTTGACTATTTTCTGAATCTCAATGAGCCTTTATCTCCTCTTTTTACTGACTTTAACCTCTTTTCTTCTGTAGAGAAAGCATCGAGCATTGTTCAAACTTCCCCTCCTCCAATTATTCCTCCTTTGGTTCTCCAGGTTACTCCTCCGTCCGCCTCTCAACCCGGGTCGCAAGAGGAGCAAATAGAAGCTCTTCATGGCTTAGACGATCCTATTGTTTCTCAAGAACATGGGGGAGAAGGGCTTGGAGAAGGCAATGAGTCTCCAGAGCGAACTACTTCTGATAACATAAAATTATCTGCTCTTGTTACCCCGGAAAGTGAGTCTTCTTCAAGGAGGAGGAGGAAGCGTGCCACTTCCAAGAAGAGAGGGAAAGATATTCAGGAAGCGAAAGTTGATCCGACAGTAATCCTTTCTCCTTCATCCCCGACTCTCCCAAGCCGTCCTGAAAAGCTGCCTATTAGGTCAGGTGAAGGCTCTAAGGGTGGTGGCAAGAAGAAGTGAGGGGTCCCGCTTCGACTTATTTTACTTTTTGCTTTTTGCACGTACTGGCCGGAGATTGTGCGGGAACCGGCCCCCGCTTTTCTTTATTTTGAAACCTGTACCTGTACAAAATTTTAACAGTGTTGAATAAAATGATTCCTTTTGTTTGTACAAACTTCTGTCTGTATTTGAGAATGCATTTACTATTCATTTTTGTACAAGTTTCTTAAGTTTCTTTATATGATATTGCAGTGAGCTTGTGGTATGTTGTTCGAGCATAATTTTACCAATGTAGTTATACCATGTTGCATGTAGCTATACCATGTTTCCCCTATACCATAAGCTCGTTGCAATATTTTACACTTTGAGGGGACTTGTACTCTTATTTTCTAGAGAATAATTATTCCATACTTGGAGGAATATTATCTTGTTAAAAATAGAGTACAGCTCCCTCCATATGAGTTTTTTTTTACGCTTTATCCTTCGAAGATATCACTTTATCTTTTGTGCATACACACATTTTACCAAGTGAATTCTTCTATGTAGTAAAGCGGGCCTCTGAAGGGCACTTTAACTTCTTTTTGAGGAAGAGTATTTTCTAGAATAGGTGAATCATTCTTCCTTTGAAAGTTAAAGTGCGCCTTCAAAGACGGCTTCTCTTTCTCTTTTTTTTATTACGCCTCAGTAAAGGGCTTTCTGATCTTTGCTTTGCGTTTCTGACGAAATGCTTCTTTGAAAAGTTGTACCTCTGAGGAGGGCTTTTTCACGTTTCAACACTTGGAAGTTTTATTTCAATCTCGGTGAAACGTGTGCCTCCGAAGAGTTGTGCCTCCGAGGAGGGCTTTCCACGTTTCAAGACCTGGAAGTTTTATTTCAATCTCGGTGAAACTTGTGCCTCCGAAGAGGTCTTTTTGTTCGATTGTGCCTCTGGGAGGAGGTCTTTTTGTTTCTGCCTCTGGGAAGAGGTCTTTTTTGTTTGATTGTGCCTCTGGGAAGAGGTCTTTTTGTTTCTGCCCCTTGGGAGAGGCTTTTATTTTTCCCTGTTCGCTGGGAAGCGGGCCTCCGAAGAGGGCTTTTCACATTTCGTCTCACGGGAGTGTATCATCGATCATGGTGAAATGTGTGCCTCTGAGTAGGGTTACTGCCTGGAAGTTTGGAGTTTCTTCCTCTCGGTTGGACGGATTCACGGGAGTGTATCGACCGATCAGTCCGCAACTTTGTATTGAGAAAGATCTCTCTTTTTCTGGTTTGGCCCGCTCGAGGTCTTTTAACATTTCAACTGTGGTGAAATGGGCCTCCGAAGAGGGCTTTTCACGTTTCAACACTTGGAAATTTTATTTCAATCTCGGTGAAACGTGTGCCTCTGAGTAGGGCTTTTGCCTGGAAATTTGGAGTTTCTTTCTCTCGGTTGGACGGATTCACGGGAGTGTATCGACCGATCATTCCGCAACTTTATATCGAGAAAGATCTCTCTTTTTATGGCTTGGCTCGCTCGAGGTCTTTATCCTCCGAAGAGTTGCGCCTCCGAAGAGGGGTTGTGCCTCCGAAGAGGGCTTGTGCCTCCGAAGAGGTCTTTTGCTGATTGATGCTTGCTCGCCCATGTCTCTTTGCCATCTGTTCATGTTGGCGATCCCCGTTGTCTTTTGCAAGTGTTATCACTTTTTAGTTGCCAATAATTTCCCTTATTCAAAGAAATATACTTTATAGTTAAGCGAGTCGGTGGTAGTGGACACAGGCTATTTAACTGGTTGTTTGTTTGCTCAAACATTTGCAGTTAGTTAGAAATGGTTCACTTCCATCCGCATTGCTAACTTTTGTTCGAAGCACTTCTTTTGTAGGATTTGAGTATGGAAATTTTGAATGGTTTAGTGTTTGCTTGCTGAGTGATGTCGGGGATCGCTTGGTCTTGTGATGGGTAAGCTTTGCCTTTATGGCCTGCATTATTAAATCGACATTTTAGTGACACAATTAACGTATTTTATATGTCGAAATAAAACAAAGCAGTTTATAATAGTAGAGAACACAAGATTATAGTGGTTCGGACAAAAGCTGGGCCTACATCCACTTTATAGCTTTTCATTATTCACTTGCTTTACAATTGCTTTCAATACAAGAATCATATATTCGTAATTCTTTTACAACATTTCAGCAAAGCTTTCAAGTAAAATAAGGACGCAAATGATTGTTGTTCCAAGCTCTTGGAATTGGTTCTCCTTCGACAGTAGTGAGTTTGAATGTGCCATCAAGAAGTTTCATGCCTATAACATATGGCCCTTCCCAGTTTAGCCCAAACACACCTGTGGCTGTCATAATTCTCTTCAGGACCAGGTCCCCAACCTCAAAGCTGCGCTGACGAACTTTGGAATTGAAGTGACTGGCTATTCTTTGTTGATGAGCTGCAATTCTAAGCCTCGCCTCTTCTCTTCTTTCGTCAAGGAGGTCAAGTGCTTCCAGTTGCAGTCTATCATTCACATCTTGATCAAAATGGATCCTTCTGTGTGATGGGACTTCAGTTTCCACTGGAATCATCGCTTCCGATCCGTATGCCAATGAAAATGGAGTATGTCCAGTTGCAGTTTTATGGGTGGTTCTGTATGCCTATAGTGCAAGCGGTAACTTATCGACCCAACCACCTTTTGCTTTTTCCAGCTGCTTTTTGATGGTTGATTTGATGATTTTTTTTACTGCTTCCACTTGCCCGTTTGCCTGCGGATGAGCCACTGCTGAGAAGCTTTTTCGGATCCTGAATCGTTTGCAGAAATCTTGGAACTCCTCACTTTCAAACTGAGTACCATTGTCTGTGATTATCTTCTGAGGCACACCATACCTGCAAATGATATTTTTAGTCACAAAACTTATCATTTTCTTAGAGGTAATAGTAGCCAATGGTTCAGCTTCAGCCCATTTAGTAAAGTAATCAACAGCAAAGATAGCATATTTAATCCCCGATTTGGCAGTCAGCAAAGGCCCAATGAGATCTATTCCCCAGATGGCAAACGGCCACGGACTGACCATTTGTGTTAGCTCAGTGGAAGGTGCCCTAGGAATTTTAGCGAATCTCTGGCATTTATCACACTTTTGGGAATAGTCAGCAGCATCCTGATTAATTTCTGGCCAAAAGTATCCATAACGGAGGATTTTCTTTGCTAAAGTTTGACCACCTGTATGATCCCCACATTCCCCTCCGTGTACTTCAGTTAGAATTGTCTTAGCTTCTTTCTTTGTCACACATCGGAGTAGTGGCATTGAAAATCCTCATCTGTACAAACGACCATCTTGAACTATATATCTGGAGGCTTTTCTCATCAGCTTCTGTCGTTCTTTCGAACTTTCTAGCAAAGATCCATTGAGTAAATACTCAAGTATCGGAGTCATCCATGATTCTTGCTCTTGTGATACATTCATAATCCAATCAACATCCATTTCATCTGTGCTTGGAGCTGACAAGACTTCGACGGGAACTAATCCCAATAGCTGAGCTTCACCAGTACTCGAATACTTTGCAAGAGAATCCGCCTTCATGTTCTCTTCTCGGGGTATATGATTTATTGAATACCGGTCAAAATCTTGAAGGAGCTCCCAGGCTTTTGATAAATAGGCGGGTAGATTCCCTCCTTTAGCTTGAAATTCCTTCCTGACTTGGCAAACAATAAGTTGAGAATCACTGAAGATCTGCAATGCCTTGATGTTTAGTTCTTTAGCGATCCTTAAACCAGCGATGAGTGCTTCATATTCAGCTTCATTGTTTGTCGAAGGGAATTCTAGTCTTAGTGCATAACTTAGCGATAGCCCTTCTGGGGTTTCAAGGATAACCCCTGCTCCGGAACAGTAATCATTTCTTGCACCATCAACATACAATTTCCATTGGATTGGGATGCTATCAACGACTTCTTCCTCACTATCACCCTTATCCATACATTCTGCGATGAAATCTGCCAAAGCTTGTCCATTGATTGCTTTTCAGGGATGGTATGTGATGTCATATTGGCTGAGTTCAATATTCCATTTCAACAGACGACCCGAAGTCTCAGGACGGAATAGGACTTGCTTTAGAGGTTGATCAGTGAGGAATCTGATGGGATGAGCTTGGAAATACGGCCTCAATTTTCTTGATGCGATCAACAAACAATAGGCGAGCTTTTCTAATCTTGAATAGTTCATCTCTGCCCCAGTGAATCTTTTGCTGATATAATAGACTGGGCGTTGAATTCTTGCGTCTTCCCATACTAACACTGCACTGAGAGCATGAGACGAAATTGCCAAATATACGAAGAGATCTTCACCACTGTCAGGCTTCGAAAGTATCGGAGGCACTTCCATATGACGAACCAACTCATCAAATGCTTTCTGGCATTCAGGAGTCCACTCGAAGTTTTTCCTTCCTTTCTTCAAAGCATCAAAGAATGGTATGCATTTGTCAGTAGCTTTGGAAATGAACCGACTCAAAGCAGCAACCTTTCCATTGAGACTTTGCAATTCCTTCTTCGTTCTAGGAGCCTTGACCTCTCTCAGGGCAGTGATCTGAGCTGGATTGGCTTCAATGCCCCTAGCGCTCACAACGAAACCCAAAAACTTTCCGAACTCCACTCCAAATGAACATTTCAGGGGATTAAGCTTCATCCTGTACTTGCGGAGTACTGCAAACATCTCTGCCAAGTGATCTATGTGGTCCACTGCTTTCTTAGACTTTACTAGCATATCATCAACGTAAACTTCCATTGTCTTGCCAATCTGTGGTTTAAACATGGCATTAACAAGCCTTTGGTAAGTTGCCCCTACATTCTTGAGTCCAAAAGGCATGACCTTGTAGCAGTAGAGTCCAACATCTGTGATGAAGCTTGTATCCTCTTGATCTGGCTCATGCATCATAATCTAGTTATATCCGGAGTATGCATCCATAAAAGACAACAATTCATGCCCTGCCGTCCCATCCACCAACTGATCGATCCTGGGCAGCGGGAAACAGTCTTTGGGACAGGCTTTGTTCAAATCTGAAAAATCAATGCATACTCTCCATTTTCCGTTAGCCTTTTTCACCAGCACTGGATTTGATACCCAATTTGGATAAGTAGATTCTCTGATGAAACCGTTCTCCATGAGCCGATCAACTTCTTCTTTTAATGCTGCCCTCCTCTCAGGACCCTGAGTTCTTCTTTTCTGTTTCACAGGTGTAAACTTTGGATCAATGTTTAGAGTGTGTACTGCAATCTCTGGGGGTATTACACACATGTCAGCATGAGTCCAAGCGAATACATCCAAATTAGCCTTCAAAAATGAAATCAGAACATTCTGAACTGTCGGCTTGAGTTGTGAACCCACATTAAGCACTTTGTTTGGGTCCTTTGGGTCAACGGGCACCGGTACTGTTACCTCTACCAGTACCACTCTATTGTCCGCTGCAATGGCTTTCCTTGGATCCATCTCTCTTCGTGCCCCACTACATTCGCCAGTGCAGGGCCCACCCTGTAATTGCTACAAGGTTGGTTCTTTGATGCGGACTGGAGCCGCCGCATCTTTTCCCATCTCTCTTTTCCTTGATTCACGTAGCTCTGTAAGATAACATTCTCGCCCCGCGTCTTGGTCTCCCTTAATCACACCAACTCCGTTATCTGTGGGGAATTTTAGAGTCAGACACCATGGAGCAAGAACAGCTTTGAATGCAGCAAGAGTTGGTCGGCCTAAAAAGGCATTGTAAGCAGAGAATTCTTCAACAATTATAAAGGTTTGCTTTCGAGCCACCTTCCTCAGTCCCTTTCCAAGTTCTACAAACAAATCTATGGTCCCAATCGGCTGTTTGGGTTCTCCAGCAAACCCAGCGATCTTAAGTGATGAAGCTTGAACGTCAGCCATCGGGATTTTCATTTGATCGAAGGTCTTCTTGAAGAGGATGTTACATGAAGCTCCACAAACAACTAGAACTCTTCTCACAGTTGCTGGCCTAATACCAGCGGATATGACCAAAGGATCTATGGTCGGGGCCTCGATACCCAAAGAATCCCTGGTACTGAACACAATATCATCTGTGGAAGTTTTTTGTTGTTTTAAAGGCGCGTCATTCTCTAAAACAAAAACATTCTCTTCAGCTGGTACATGCCTCAAGGCCCGGGCATACCTTTCCATCTCGCCCCACCTTCTGCCTGCTGGGTGAGGTCCTCCAGTTATTATATTGATGACAGGCCTTTCCGATTCATGTTATGCGGCCTTCTCACTTGAGCCAGGACGGTGAGCGGGAACCTGCTGTCCTTGATTTGACGAAGCTGGGGCATTTCTGTTCCTTTTCACATACTGTTGAAGCTTGTTCTCTTTCAAAAGCTGTTCAATTACCTCCTTCAACTGACGGCATTCGTTGGTGTCATGGCTGGGCCGGTTGTGGAACCGGCAGAACCTTCCACTTTTTTCCATCTTAATCGCAACTCTCATTTTAGGTGGTGCCGGATAATTGATATCATCTTTGGTTGCAAAGAAGATGTTTTCAGGGGTATCGGTCAAGGGTGTGAAATTGAAAGATCGGCCCTTCTTAGCGTCTCCCTGTTTCTTTCCACCATCGTTTCCCCTTTTCTGAGTGTTAGGCTCTTTCTTGTTCGAAGGAGCATCATTGTTCCCGGCTTGCACTGATACCACCTTAGCCGGTGTTTGGAGACTTTCCAAGCGCATGAATTCATCCGCTTTCTTGTAGAATTTGTCAAGTGAGTTTGGTTCTTTCATTTTCAACCATTTTCCAAATTCACTCGATTTGTCAATCGCCCTCATCAATATGTCAGGACCATGCGTGGCTCAGCATTATCTACCTCAGCCAATGATATGTTAAAGCGGTTCAAAAACGACCTGATAGATTCTCCCGGATTTTGCTCTAGACTTGACAGCGACATTATGTCCTTTGCTTTAGAAGCATACAATCGAAATTGCTCCTTGAACTTCCTGGTCAAATCGGAGAACTGATCGATGGACCTGACCGGCAGCTTTGTAAACCACAATATAGCTACACCTTCTAGATATACTGGGAAGTATCGGCATTTAATTTCATCAGACGCCTTGGCACCTGTCATATGCCAGTCGTATTTATACAGAAACTCGCTTGGATCACTCGTCCCCTTGTAAGCCGGAATAGTAGGGGGAACGAATTTTCTTGGGAACTCTGCCTTCAAGATCTTCTCAGTAAATGGAGTTTTGCTTGGAGCAAATCCCCACTCTTTCTCATCCTCATCTCGTCGCATACTTTCTTTCATGATTTGACGAACCATACCCGAAAAATACTCTTCATCATTTAGAGGCTCTAGAGGGCACACATCAGCCACTCTCTCTGAATTCTGCCTTGACAATCGTTCAGGGAGGGTCGGTTGTGGCCCCGATCCTCCAGCGTGAAGAGGAGTCCTTTCTACAGGGTCTGCGGCTCTTTGAGAAATGTTCCCTTCAACATCCTGAACTCCCACAGTAGGGTTACCATCATTATTACTCGGTTGACGGTTTGCCCCAAGTAGATCATTCAATTTACTCAAGATCAGAGCATTCTGGGCATTCTGTGCTTCCAACTGCGCATTCTGAGCATTCAATTGCTGATTCAATCCCAAAACTACGGCGTCCAATTCTGGTCGTGTAACTCCAACAGTTGGAGCTGCTTGACTTGAAGGAGGAGAGGTAGCAGTATTCTCTTGAACATTGTCGGATCTTACAGAACTTTGTTTTCTCCCAGGAGCCATTATTTCCAATAAACTTCTGGTTTTAAAAGAAATCCTTTCAACAGTCCTTCGTGGAGCAATAGTGGAAGTTTCCTGAGTTGGGTTCTCAGTGAAAGTACCAAAAATGTTAACGTAAAAATCAGACGCTAACACCCCGGTGTAAATTGAAGTTGAGCGAAAGCACCACCCGTGAACACGGGAACTAAAAACAAGTAGAAAAATCACAGAGAAAGCAGAAAAGACAACAGTTTTTATAGTGGTTCGGCTTAGGGTAAGCCTACGTCCACTTTAATTCTCTTTATTGCTGAATCAATTACAACTTTACAACAATCTTCAATTACAATTCCGACGAGACAAAAAAAACTAGAACTTTGGTGGAGAAGAATTCTTCGAATCCATGTAGATTGCGTTAGATTTTCCCTCGAAGTTAGTTGAGATGCCTTTCGAACTTGAAGTGTCGAGTGAGTCGAGAATTCAGCAGAGTATTGGTGCTTGAAGAGATTGGCCAAAAAGTCCCCTTTCATGCTTGAGGTAGGTTGGTATTTATAGGAGAATTCTCCCCTTAGGTCGTAAGTTGTGACCGGTTCATGGTAGGTTGTGGCCGACTCTTCTGGTCAAACCCCCTGGTCTCATAACAGTTCATTTGTACAAGTCCTAAGTCGCCCACGAGTCATCATCTAAGTCGCAAATGAGTCAACTGGTCGTTCTGATGCGGCCTTGAACCTTCACTCAGTAGCTTTAGGTCGTGGACGACTCAAGCCAGGTTGTGAGTCGTGTACGAGTTAAGAGGTCATTGTGTTAAGTAAGGAGCAGCACCTCATTTACTTAAGTCGCTTACGACACATGCTAAGTCGTAAGTCGTAGACAGCTCTAAGTCGTTAGCTCATTTCCTTCTTAAGTCGTGCTCTCTCTTGAACCGTTAAGTCATCTTGTTCTTGAGTCGTGGGCTTCCTTAAGTCGTAAACTGTATAACCTCTTAAGTCATAGGAACCTTAAGTCGTAGATGCCTTAGGTCGTGGGGCATTCCTTCTCTTCTAAACCGTTGAGTCGTAGACTTCTCTATGTCGTAACTCGCCAAGTCCTTCAACTCGTTGAACTGTTAGGTCGTTCATTCCTCTTGACTCGTTGAGTCGTGCATCTTTTAACTCGTAAGGTTGATAACTCACTGAGTCGTTTGTCCATTGAGTCGCCGCCCACCATGAGTCGTTTTCTTATTGAGTCGTTGACCATAGGAGTTAACAGACCCATTAGTAAAAACAAAACAAAATGGTCTATTGGTTAAATAATCAACACTTAAAATGCGTACATATATCAGATATACACATAACAAAATGCACTTTTCTTCATATTTTAACATAAGAAAAATATGTAAACTTGTATATTTATAAAATAAAATATTTTCTACCATATAAAAAGATAAATTTATAGTTTTAAAACATTTTTTGTTAAAATTCTGTATTTTACAAAAATGCACTATTTTTGCAATAAAATGCAAAAGTCTATATTTTTTATTTTTAAAATTTAACAAAAATACTTTTCTCACTTAGAAAAATATTTCAAACCATTTCCAAGCTTAATTTATAGCCAAAACATAGTTTTAAACCAATTTCTACCTTTTTATTCAAATAAACCACCTTTAAAAATTACATACTTCTTTTAAAAATCATTAAAAGAAGTAAATAAGCAATAATTAATATAATTATTGCATTTTCTCTAAAATAAGGTCATTTTCCATTTATTACCAACCTAAACAAAATAAAATAAAGTTTGAAATTTTATTTTCTCATTTTAAATTCCAGAATTTATTATTTGCTCCAAATAAACAATTTAAAGTCTTTAATTTTATTTTAATTTACAATATTAAATTATTACTACAGTTATAATTTAATATTAACAGGTAATCTCCAAACCATGGTTGTTATAGACACCCTTTTAATAAAATTGCGTCCTTGCAATTTTTAGAGAAGAATTTGTATTCAACCTATTAATTTCATCAATCAAAAGAGAAAATAGATAAGTTTGAGACAAAAAGATTCTCATCATCACTATGCGAACAAAGAAAACTGGGATAGGATCGCTCAATAAACTCTTTATTTTCCCAAGTGCAGTCACTGGGATTAGCGGACCATTGAACTATAACGAGCGATACATCATTGTTTCGATGGCGTCTCAACTTTGAAGCAAGTACGCAAATAGGCTACTACACTACAGATTGGTCTGGTGATATCTCAAGCTCTTGCAAATTTGGAGAATCGACAATGGAATCTGACTCTTGAAGACACCTCCAAAGCTGAGAGACGTGAAACACGTCATGAATGCCAAATAGATGAGCTAGAAGCGAAACTCTATAAGCCAAAGGGCCGATACGTTCAATAATAGGAAATGGTCCTATAAAACGACGAGCCAATTTCCTAGTAGTTCTGAATCGCATAAACCCCTTCAAAGGAGAAACACAAATAAAGACGAGATCGCCAATAGAGAACTCGAGAGGCTTCTTATGGTTGTCAGCGTAGGATTCAGACGGTTCTGTGCCTCTTTCATTCTCTGACGAATAAGAATAATCTTCTCAGAAGAATCACGAATAGAGTCATGTCCTAAAATAAGCTTCTCCCCAGATTCCAACCAACATGAAGGTGATCGACATGGCCTTCCGTAAACGGCTTCGAAAGGAGCCATACCAATGCTAGACTGAAAGCTATTATTGTAGGAGAACTCTATAAGAGGTAAGTGGTCCTCCCAACTACCATCGAAGTCAAGAATGCAAGCACGAAGAAGATCCTCTAAGATACTATTCACCGGTTCAGTCCATCCATCAGACTGCGAATGATATGTTGTGCTGAAATTAAGCTTTATTCCCAAAGCTTGCTGAAGACTCTACCAGAAATGACTCGTGAAAAGCATATCATGGCCACATACAATTGAACTAGGAATACCGTGAAGTCTCATGATTTCCTTGATATATAACTTGGCCAGATGAGAGGCTGTCCTATTAGACTTAATAGGAATGAAGTGAGCCGACTTAGTGAGGCGATCAACAATAACCCAAATACCGCCATGGCCTGATCTCGAATGAGGTAAGCCATCAATGAAATCCATCGAAATCTGATCGCATTTCCACAATAGGACCTCTAAAGGTTGAAGAAGACCAGAAGGGCACTGATGTTTGGCTTTGATAATTTAACAAGTCATGCAATTACTCACATAACTCACCATATCGCACTTCATGCCTTTCCAATAATAAAGGAGATGCATATTGGCATACATCTTATTATTGTCGGGATGAATGGTATACTTAGAACGGTGTCAGTCATTGAGAATGTCATGCCTGAGTGTAGAATCAGAAGGCACGACTAGATGGTTCTTCTTACGAAGACACCTATGAAAATCAATGCTGAAATCCCATAACTCCTTATAACGGGACTTGGACTCACAAATCTGGATAAGGTGCACAAGATCGGGATCACGCCGTTGAGCATCGGCAACACAATCCAATAGGCTGGGTCAAATTTCCAAACTAAATAATAGAATAGGCGAATCAGAAGATGGAGCTCGATCACAAATATCACAAAAGGATAAGGTCTTAAGAACAACCCACTCGGCTAGCATCATAGAAACAATAGCCGAATGTTTGCGACTAAGCGCATCAGCAACACGATTACCCTTACCAGGGGTATACTGAATATCGAAGTCATAGGAGGCAAGGAACTCGAGCCGATGTTGTTGCCTCATATTAAGCTCCTTTTGAGAAAACAAATACTTCAAGGACTTGTGATTGGTATAGAGAATTAAGCGCTCGCCTAAAAGATAATGGCGTCAAATCTTCAAGGCAAAGACTATGGCAGCTAACTCTAGGTCATGGGTGGCATAGCGAACTTTATTCAGCCGTAGTTGACTAGAAGTATAAGCAATTACCCGATCCTTCTGCATAAGCACAACACCGAGGCCACATCTACTAGCATCGGTGTAGGCAATAAGATCATGATTCCCTTCAGGAACCACTAGAATAGGAGCATTAGTGAGAAGCTCCTTCAACCGTAGAAAAGAAGCTTTACACTTTAAAATTTTCAAATCTCTTCAGTATAGCACTAAACATAATGAATAAATTCGAATCCATATACACTCTTGTTACAAAAATCAGATTTCCCAAAAGAATTTTGTAAATTCCTAACAACACTTCTTAAGATAAATTTTTAAAAATCTCACTTCTCTTCATTTTCAACCACCCAAAAATTTCCAAAACAATTTACATAAGCCTCTCAAAATAAAAAAAAATTTAAATCTCATAATATTAATTTTTAAACACAATCTCTTTAAAACTCAATTTTAACGTGTCTAATTGTCTCATCACAGCGTTTAGGAAATTCCTATCGATAACGTTGATCAGGCGCGTCGGCCAAAATTCTTAAACACTCGATAAACGACCCAACACAAAGAAAAACATTTCTATAAAAGAAATTCCTCATATAATACTCAAAATATTCTTTATTTATCTTAAAACAAAATCCTATGTCTCTTGAAAACATATCTTTAATTTGAAAGATTACGAAACTCGATTTATTTTTTACATTCAAAATAAAAAACGCAAGAAAAATTCCTCGAGATGTTACCAGTCATAAGACTGATGAATAGACCTGAGCGTTCGTCAAAATGGTATTACGAACCACTCACAAAAACTATATGAGTGCGGATGGCGGTAAGAGGAATGTTATCCTCCGTGACTCGTAGTTCATGATAATCTTTGTAAGTCAAGGTGAGGAATGACCCTAACACCACTCAATAGATTAAAAGAAATCGATAAGATATAAGAGTAATGGAAAGATATCTTTTCGAATGAGAAGAAGAATACAAACAACACATCGTTTCTTCGAGTGAAGTAATGCCACAAATCCTATCAACAAATGAGTATCCAAAGAGGATATTTCGAAAGAAGCATGAATGAAAAATGTCGAATAAATTCAATTAATCACCTCATTTCCTTAGTGGACATTCTCGTGGAAGAATGACCGAAAGACTAAGAATTGGAAAGGAGGCCAACACAACACCCAATTGCCCGATGGGATGCCAAATCTGAACGAACTCATAGAAATCAACAAAGTCATATTGATTGGAATCCGAGATATATCATCCGCATCTCAATACTCAAGTGTGAATATAGAGACTTCAGAATCATCATTAACATTCTGAAGAATAAGAGACAACAAATCGACTAAAATAGGATACCTAAATATAGAATCCTTCGAATCACAGAACGTTTCTTGATAAAAATGCAAGCCACTCCATCTCAAATTATTCCAAACTCTAAATAGGAAAAGCGTGCTAATTCCCGGCAACGGCGCCAAAAACTTGTTTGTCGACGGAAGTTCTATCGGTTTAGAAAACCGTCGAACGAATTTAAATTAAAAATAACCGCAAGCGCACGGTGTACGAATGTAGCACATGGCGAATACGGCTCAATCCACAGGGAATTGATGATTTTAAAATTCTACTCAATCAAATTAAACCGAAGTCGAGAGTGAATAACTAGAAATGTAAGAAACTAACAAAAATTAGCAAAAGAAAATGATAAAAAATATGAGAGTTAAATGACAATTTAGAGAATAAATCCACTCTCTAGCTCATGTAGTTCAACATATATGAAATCATGATCTCTCTTTTATGGTCATTAATGCTTTAATTGATGTGCTTATCATAAGTATGACATATTTGCGCTATTGATTAGCTAACATAAGCCATCAAACTATAACACATCCCTTAAAGCACTTACTAACTTTCATGAAACTTGACAAAGAAAATGAAAATGAAATTTATTTTAAGTATGGCCTATTAACTATTGATTAGAAATATAGACTATCAAATTTTAATTTCAAATCACTTTCTTTTGCCATAATCATATTTTGATGAAGAGGCAATTAGTGTAAGTGATTGTTTAAGCATAGCCTATTTGGTGTCAACAATATAGGCTATCAAATTCAAAGCAAAAACAACTAGTAAACCTTTTCTATCATCATTAAGCACAAAAAGAGAGCATGAATTAACAAATAGTTGAAGCTACATAATTAGAGAGCTTCATTGCCCCTAAATTGAAGGGGTTTAGCCTCTCATATTTGTCATTTGATTAACAAATGTTGCTAACAACATGAAAGAAAAAAAGAAAGGAAAATGAAAGCTAATGGAAAAGAGAACTATTTTACTTGCATAAAAATAAATAAATGTATACTACAACATGAAAGCAAAAACAAACAGGAGAAGAAAAAAAGCAATGTATTAAAGTTGCATAAGAAAATCACATAAAAGAAATGGCTAAGTAGCCTTGAAAAGAAAAGAGAAGCTTTCTTTTATTTTGAGCCTAAAACTAATGAAGAGCAAGAGACTAAGTAAAAGAGGAGAGATTACGTGAAACATATGGGTATTTATACATGTATGAAACCCTAATTCATATTTTTGGGGAATGCCCAAAATGCCCATGAGGTAGTGTGGAGGCCAAGTAACCATTAGCTTCTACTAATCATCATTTAAGTGTACATGAAGCCATTAACTCCATAAGAATGTGCATTAGCCTCTAATTTGTACATAAAAGTGGTGGGTAGGTGGAGTTCTCCATGTTCTTCACTTTGAATTATTTCCATCTTCATTCCTTTGTATTCTTTTTGTGCATGCATATCTTCTTCATGAAACAACTTGTAATTGAAATCAAATACCTACAAAATAGTATAGAAATTTCTAAATAAATTTTCTCAATTTAATATATGCACAAAAATGACCATTTTACCCTTGGATGAAGATGAATATGTGACAATTTGGAATTAATATGGATTTTGGTTAAAACAAGTTAAAATACCCAATATGATCATTTATTCAATTTATATAGATTAAATATGCTGGTAAAAGTATGCACATTTACGTGCACATCAATAAGCGACAAGGAACAAATCCCAAAACCCTCATACACCATGCCAAATATTGTAGATCCCCTTAATATGATTTGCAATTCACAAAGAAATCACAAGACAAGAACATCAAAAAGAAAAAAAATTAACAAATTCCTTCGATACGGATGAGTGTCAAGCACCAATATCGAAGAGGACTCAAATAGAATTATCCCAATGGATTACTCCTAAGATAAGGTAGGATTATTCACAGGGTAGGTATCATTAATTCAATTATGGAATACTATAGAATTAAAAATTGCATTTGTAGACGTGTTCCCTACTTCTATCTAACCCAAGGACACGAAAAGGGACAAGGCCATGATGATTAAGGGATTAGTAACACTTGTATTACACTTGGATGTACCATAATATGTGTTTCTCTTTTGTGTTTATCATATTTTGTTCTGAACTCGGCTCTGATACTAAGTTGTGAATACTTCGATAAATGCTCTCTATATTTTTTTTTCCTCTCAAGTGGATCGACATTTCCAATAAATACTTAATACAAAGCCATAGGTGACTTTAGGATCTATCAAAGCAAAATACAACAACTCAAATGCAAAAAAACATCACAGAATAGCAGATAATCCCATACATACACACATATACAGATACATCACAAAGTATACAAAATGATGCATCACATATGTGATATGACGACTACAATATAAACATGAGTCAAAAGAATATACATACCAGAGTAGCAACAAAAAGAACTGCACAAAAGCTATAAGAAAAAGAGCTAGCAGATAAGTCCATGCGGAAGCAGAATAGGCCAAGTCCAAAGGGTACCTAACCTGAAACACCTCGATCTGACCCGAGTATAAAATACATGGGTTAGTCTAGCTTAAAAAAATCAGTCTAAGAGGATAATGGATAACATAAGCATAAGGCAAGGTGATAATCTTCTCAAGTGAGAAGGAATAATTCAAGGGTATATGGTTACTTCACAAGGCACAATTAACTAGGTGGAGTAATATCAAGTGATATAAGGATATCATTAAATATGAATGCAACTCAAAAGCGATAAAACTTCATAACAGATCTCACAATAAAAGCAGGCCTCGTTCTATCGGCGTATCACAAAACATCAAATATGGTTTCGGAGAAAACATAACTATAAAGAGGAGAAATCCCAAACCCGCCATATCGGCAAACTTAAAACAATCTCAAAGAAATCATCATCTCAAAATACGCCATAAGGCAATCAACTATAAATTTGTAACATAGGAGAATATAATTCCAAATAAACGCCAAAGGCAAATCTCATATAATAACACCAATAGGAAAATCTTAAATAATACGCCAAAAGGCAAATCTCAAATAACGCCAGCGTAGGCAACTCAAATTCCCATAAGGTAATCGTTACACACACACACACATATATATAATGGCTCGAATGACCAACCATGAAAAAGGCGATATACTAGGGAAATCACAATAATCAATGAAATCATCTCAAAAGTTTTCACGGGCTTTTGGCCGAAGCCTGTCAAGTACTAATCTCTAAAAATAGGAACATCGCCCGAAGGAAAATACGTCACAATGAAAAATATGCCGCAATGGAAAATATGTCACAATGGTAAACATCTCAAAGACCAATATGCTGCAATGGCAAACGCCGCAATGGCAATGACCCGAAGGTCCATTACTGGCAATACGCCGCAATGGAAAATGTGTCCCAAACTCTCGGATAGGATCCTAAGCAGTGTTAACGTGCGTCCCATACCATACGTTCACACTAAATGGTTTACTGACCGCTAGTAAATTTCACACTTAAAGCAGTAAAAAGTTTACCTCATCTTATCGGTAAACTCGACCCGAATGTTAAAATGATCAAACGGACAAGTGAGGAATTAACCGATAAGATAAACGCACGTGTCTTATACCACACGTTTTACCAAACCATTTAATTCTTCTTCTCATTCGCTCAAATAGTGCAAAAACATGTATTTTATATATAAAATAATTTACTTGAGAAAACAAGCTTTTAAAACCATTTTTCGAAATCAATTTTGAAACCAATATTCGAAAATTCCCTTACTATAGAGAATAAATAGATTTTTTATATATCTTAAAATAATTTAAAAATATTATATAATAATTATTATAAATGCCAATTTATTTTAAAAATTATTTCGAAATCGTTTGGAAAAATCCATGCTCGAAATCAAAGAAATCACTCAAAACTGTCATTCAAATTCAATTCAAAATTGAATTTTAAATTCATCAAAACTTGGCTAGCCTATTGATAGGCATCATAGTCCTCAAAACATTTCTGAAATATCAAAAAAACATGAAGTAAAAGTCAAAAGTTTGATGGAAAAAGAACATAAAAATGCATAGGCAAAACAATACGCAGGTCTGAAATCTTCTCTGGGTTCAACTTTCAGACATAATTTGAAAGGCTTAATGACCTCGGAATGGTCTAAAATTTGATAAACATAAAGTAGAACAATTTACATATGAACCAGGAAAAGATTCACTAAATTTCAATATGATGCTAAAGATATGAAATCTCAGACATGGACTCAGGCGATGTTGAATTCTATCCAGGTCTAAAACCCTCTTGGGTTCATCTTATAGACATGGAACAGGTGGCCAAATGACCTTTGATTGAACTGAAAATTATTGAGCACATTGTATAAAACTTCAACTTTCAAAAAAAAAAGAATCAATGAATTCCAACTGGAAATGAAAAAGTTACGATGTCTCAAAATGGACTCAGGCTATATTTGCAACAGTTTAAAAAACAAATGTACAGGTCAGAAAACTATCTCGGGTTCACCTTTCAAGCATGAAACAGAAGACCAAACGACCTCGGATTTAGTTGAAAACTAGTATGCATATAGTAGAATACTTTATTCTTCAAACAAAAAAAGAATCGATGAATTACAGCAAGAAATGAAAGAGATATGTTGTCTTAAATATGGAATCGGGCCATGTTTGCAGCAACTCAAAAAACAAAATGTGTACAGGCAAAAATATGGGTTTGAATGATTTTCTACCACTATTTTGAACATCCAAATGACAATACTTTTCAATCAAAATTTGCAGAGGCCAAGATCAACATGCAAACTACCCAATAAAAGAAATCAGATAGCATTTCATTGTCGAATTCAAAAATTATAAGCTCTCAAAGGTGCAACAGAGAACATATTTTAAACAAAGAAAACAACAATAGGAAATTTTTATACAGCAAGCAAATATTCACTATTTTTGACGATTTGAGCTTGGCTCTGCTATTTTTTATGAGTTTTGTAACTCACCATGTTGTTGCAATGGTAAGACTCGGATTTTGGCAACAAAACTGAAGCTTTTTACTAGATTGAAGCCTCTAAGAACCCGTAGAAAATAAATACAGTACATGAAAAGGAAATTCACTGTAAATAAGAAACCACTTTTACAAATCATAAATTTTTAATGAAATTAAGTGATTTGGAGGTTGATTACCATTGAATTATTCACTAGAGTGAAAAAGATAGTAATTTGCTTGAATTTAGTGAAGAAATTTGCTTGGGTTTGAGAAAATGGTTGAGTGGTTTACTGTATTTGTTTCTCAGGTAGAAGAAGAAGATGAGATAGTGAAAAGGAACATACAAGCAATTAGAATTCTCATTATCTCACCCGGTTAAGCACTAATGGGCCTTGGACCCATTAGTAAAAAGAAAATAAAATGGACCATTGGTTAAATAATCAACACTTAACTAAAATGTGTACGTATATCACATATACACAAAACAAAATGCACTTTTCTTCATATTTTAACATAAGAAAAATATGTAAACTTGTATACTTATAAAATAAAACATTATCTACCATACAAAAAGATAAATTTATATTTCTAAAACATTTTTATTATTAAAATTCTTTATTTTACAAAAATGCACTATTTTCGCAATGAAATGCAAAAGTATATATTTATTACTTTTAAAATTTAACAAAAATACCTTTCTCACTTAGAGAAATATTTCAAACCATTTCCCAGCTTAATTTATAGCCAAAACATATTTTTAAACCAATTTCCACCTTTTTATTTAAATAAACTACCTTTAAAAATTATATACTTATTTTAAAAATTATTAAAAGAAGTAAATGAGTAATAATTGATATAATTATTGAATTTTCTCTAAAAGAAGGTCATTCTCCATTTATTATCAACCCAAACAAAATAAAATAAAGTTTGGAATTTTATTTTCTCATTTCAAATTCCAAAATTTATTGTTTATTCCAAATAAACAATTTAAAATCTCTAATTTAATTTTATTTTACAATATTAAATTATAACTACCGTTATAATTTAATATTAATAGGTAATCTCCAAACCAGGGTTGCTATCCATAAAAGTATAATTAAAGAAAACGTGTAATTCATGCAGTCATTATTTCTAAGAGTTAATAAAAGCATTATTGATTGCTGCTGAAAATGTAAAAACAAATGCAAAAGCTTTTGACATTAAATTGTAGGCACGTAAAAGGTTAATAACAACATTTAATAATTGTTGATGACCATGGAAAACAAAACTGTAAACATCTTTTATTGCAAAATGTAAACGTTGTAATCAAAATAACGGATTGGTAAGCATAGTAGACAACTATTAACAGCTTAAATCTTAAATTGGATTTTAATAGCTCTTTTCATTTGTTGTTACAAATTTTGTATCTATGACAACATTTCATTATATTGCATTCCTAATGATGTTGTCATATCCTATTACAATGTTTCTCAAATGCTGTGAAAAGCTATTTTCGTGTAGAGAATTATCTAAAACCTAAGGCAATTTATTGATTGCAAAATAATTTTGAATAATAAACATACCTCGAGGAGCAAAACAAATATTTCCTTTCTTTCTTTAATCATCTTCAAATAGTCTAGAAAATTCCACTTACAATACCACATCTTGTGACAATGGTGACATTAACAATTGTCAGTAGGAGCGATACCTTTCTTAGAAACCTGACATAGACTTATCCTTCACAGCTAACATCATGTCTTGATCCTTGAACAATTCCTCGGCTGATCTAAATATATTGAGTAGCTCAATAAGGTTTACGCTCAACTAATCCATATTATAGTTCAGTATAAACAACTCAAAATGTAGAGTTGGCGAGTCTAGGGTCAAATCCACTTGGACTTTATTACTTATTTTCACATCTTGCTATGAAAGTCTATCAATATAACCATTCATTTATAATACGAAATCCTCAACATGTTTACCCTTTGTCTTCTTTGAATAGAATGGTTTCTTAGTAGTCCTGTACCTTGTAGAATGAGATTTCTCCCCAAATATAGGTTTGAAGCTTTTGAAAATTTTCTAGACAGACATATGTTCGTGGTTTCTTTTAAATGGTTTGTCTAAAGTAGACAACATGAAAACTTGACCAATTTCACAATCAACTACCCATGTGTTATAAGAATTAACTGTCTTAGGGTCATATCCCTCAATGGGTTTCTCCTTAAAAGGTACAGTCACCGATGACCATAAACATTTGTATATGATTGTTATCTTAATTGACTTAGCTCGTTAGTATAGTTTGGTCTAGTGATCTTATCGTTTTTCAAAATAACCTTAGGTTGGTAATTTCACTGCAGATTTGATTTAAGCAGTAGATTTGAACAATTTAAACATAGTAGATGTTTTCATATATTATTGCCTAGGTTAAATGTTTCGTTCCATTTATTTAATAAGCTCCCGTTGTACTTTTGTGTTTATAAAAAATCCTTAAGGAGAACATAGAAATCTTTTGATTTATCCATTGGATGTTAGGACTCACATGCCTTAGGGTTCTAATCTTGAGGCCCATATTCAATGGATAATACATTATCTATTGTATCATATACAACTCCTAACCCGTAGTATTTGTCGAAATCTCATCGTGACCTTGTGGAAGATCAGCAAATCGAAAGAGATGGCCCAAGTATGATGCACGTACTTTGAGGAAGATAAAAAGATTACATCCATGTGTCTGACCTCAACTAGTCAGTATATTAATAGTCACACACATAACATCTCTAACTTTAGGAAGATATATATATATATATATGTATGTATGTATGTATGTATGTATATATATTAAGGACCATAGTCTTTAATATATTGGTAAAGGACAACTTGTATATTAAGGATGATAGTCTTTAATACACACACACATATATAATGAGTGATATCGATTTAGGAAACAATTTATTTATTATGAAATACCCTTGCGATTCAAGTGTCAAACACATCTAAATCACAGTATACTTACGATACGTATGTGCTTATTTTTTAAACCTGAGTTGGGTTTCTTACCGTTCCATTTAAGTTTTATACATTCATATTATGTAAGTATGATTTATTTATAATTATAGATAATTTAATTAACTTATATAATAGTTTTTGCACATTATTAATTAAATAATATTTAATTAATTTAATTAATTATTTATTTAACCAATTAATTAAACTAGTTTAAAATTCAAATTTCATTCTATTTGTCTTAAACGATGTATGATGAATATCACGATACCACTAATAGTTTTTTATATATACGTATCATTATATGTGTGTATTTTATTTTATTAATTAACATTTAATTAATTAATTTTAAATAATTAAAAAATGAATAATTTCTAAAATATTTATTAATAATATACCTTAAACAATTAAGTACACACACACATGCATATATATATATATATTCAACTATAACATATATATAAACATATGCACATATATCAATGTATATGTATTTATTTTAATAAATTTGTTTTTATTTTTTAAATTAAATTATTAAACAAATCTGAGTATATTAGTTTATTTTCAAAACAATTTTGATGAATTTTTATGACCTTATAAATTTATTTTATATTTAAAATTTAATTTTAAATTCAAATATAACTTTTTATTTTTAAACTGAATTCTTAAAATTTTCCCAAGGTCTAAAATTAATTTAGGCTTTTATAATGGGACTAACCTTTTGGATTACTCCATCATTGAGCCAGGCCAGCAACCAAGGAGGGGATATCTATCCCAAAGCTTAGACACTCCTGTTCGAGACATCTAATTGATAGGTAGGCTTTATTAATTGCCTCTGAAGTTACTAATTTACATCACACAAACCATTAGGACTCTAACACCATTGTTGGATCTAGGCTAGTTGAAAGTGGGTGAAATAGGTAGATTTCAAAAAAAAAAATTGTATCTATTAGGCTTTCGAAGCCTAAAGAGTGAATTAGACCCGATCTAATTCTTTTTCTAAATAAAACCATATTTTTTTAATATTTTTGATTTAATTACTTCATGAATTTAATTGATGATATTATTATATAGTTTATGAGTGTGTCAATATGTGCTCTTGTATGTATAACATGCACGTATAACATGGTATAAAGTGTACATGGTTAAAATAATACATAAATAAATGCTAGGATTTATATTTATCATGTATATACTTAGTATACTATATATATTGCCTGAATAAATATTTTGTAATTTCAAAAATGCTACATAATATTATTTATAATATATATAATATAAATTTGACTAAGTGTTTGGTTTTGAGTTTAAAATCCAATGCATCTAAATTTGATTTAGTAAACAAGATATAAATTAAAACTAAATTTGAGATTTAAAATTCAAATTTTAAATATAATAATTTCGAATTTGTGATATTCTAAACAATATAAATATCTTTAAATTAAATCTGAAAAATATATATTTGAAATAATTATATGAATACTTAAATTGATTAAATGATATATATATATATATATAAAATATATGTCTACATATATGTATAGATATGTAAATATGTATATTTTTTTTTTGGCAAGGCCAGCCGGTTTTATAGTGGACCGTCCACTTTTATTACAATCGTAATAAAAATTGAAGTACAGGAGTAAGGTAGAAGCACCTTAACTACTAGAAATAAAGCAAAAAAAATACAGCACAGGTACTTGACCACTATGTCACAGTAACTAAATAACAAAAACTAGCTTTCCCCTGAGGGAGAGTCACTAACAACACCAGACAACAATAAAGGGGCAGACCCAAAAAGGGCAGCAAATGGGCGGAACCGTAGAGCAAGACGAGGGTCATAATCTACAACATCAGAACTGTAGATAAAAGATCGATCCCAGGATGGATCAGCTAGCATGTCAGAATTTTCAGTCGCATATAGACCTTCCATATCAAGGACTATAGAATCACCAAATTGTTTATAGCGTAAGCATCTAAGGTCCTGTTGATCATCAGATACAAACCGGAAGAAGGATTCATCAACCGGATTATACCTCATATCAGAAATGGGATCAATCCAACACCCTTCTGGTTCATCCCAAGCCACAGGAGGCAGCAACAAGGTAGGGTCAGGGTCATCAATGTCATGAGCAGCACAAAGAACCTCAGGAACAGTCGGAGAAACAGGAGAAACCACAGGCAATGAAAGATCACTCTGATCATGCAACTTAGCCTCAGGAGGAGGATAAGAATGTGTCGGAGGGGCAGAAACCTTGGGGACCCAGATCCTACGACAAGGGCGCGGCAAAGGAAACTTCGGAGCAGCCACGGATGCTACAGAATGATGACAATATAAAGTAAGGTGTCCAAAAGAGTGACAGAAAATACAAATATCCGGAACCCAGCCATAGCGAACCCTAACTTCCACAACATGACCAACAGCAAGCTGAACAGGAATAGAGGTTGGAAGAGGCTTAGAGGGAGAAATCTCAATAAGCGCCTTCGCAAACATCAACTTATCTCGCGCCACCGTATTAGAGTCAAAACATTTCAACTTTCCAACATTACAAGCTAACCAATTCAATCCGATTAGTGGCTGGAGAACAGAAGGAATCTGAGAAAAATATACCCAAACAGGGATAGAAAAAACTTGCTCTCGAGCACACGCCACCTTAGAAGACCAGGGGGTAACGATGAAAGGCCTTCCATCAACAAAGGAAGGCTCCGCATCCAGAACTTGCCTACGCTCCTCAGAAGAAGAGAACTTTAAGTAGTACATCGAATCAATCAACTTAACATGCAAATTACCTCGAAGCTTCCAAACCCTCCGAAGCACAGAAGCAGCCGATGAAAGACGGTGTTGTGAGTCAAGGAAAAAACCAACCAAATAGTCTGCCCAAAATTCCTCACCGGCTTGCAACACACTAGGGGGAGGAATCATCACACCATTTTCCTCAACCATTTCAAACTCAATCGGTACGTAGACTCCCGCATTACGGGGCAAGGATGTAAACAGAGAGGACCACGATTTTGTGGATTGCGACGGTACATCAGCAACGAGGCTCGATGCTGCAAGGGGGATAGTAGCATCTGGGTTCAAAACAGAGGCAGAAGGTGCATTTTTCTCAGGGGAATTTTCACAAGCAAGTGAAGTGCCTTGAGCACAACAAGGGGAAATAGCAGTAACACACCCCTGGACTTGGACAGCCTCGCTAGCAACCACAGTGGGAACCACAGTAGGTTCGAACCCATTAACCAAAGTAGACTTACTCACTTCATTACTCAACAAATTCGGCAAATTGGACACTTGCACAGTCGCAACCGAAAGAGATAGGCCATCACGCGTTGACACACTAGCTTTTAAGGCACTGGCACGAATCGGAGAGGATAGCAAGGGAGGAAAATCAGATTGCGACTGGAGAGCAGGAGAACGCGTAGACATAGACAAAGATGGTTTGTAACCACGACCTGACCTAGTTGATGACGGAGAGAGGGGAATGGAATGGAGAGGGGACGGTGATGAGAAGGGCATACGAATGGAAGTGGAGGCGAATGAACAGAAGAAGGGGGCGGACTAAAACGAGGTACTGGAGGCGCTGCAAAAAAATCGACAGTGGAAAACATCGGCAGAAGCCACCATTACCAATCTACCTTAAAAACAACACAAATAACCATCCTTTAATTTGTAAATATGTATATTTCAATATACATATACATATACATATACATATATGTTTTGATCAAAATTAAAAATTAAATTTATTAATTTTAGAAATGAAAGTAAAAAAATTACTACTCATAAAATAAGTATTTTAAAAAATACCTTAATATAATATGTACATATAAGGTTTGTTAGTGTTTTATATATACATATAGTACATAAATTAAATTTGATCGATTTTTTAAAGTTTTCTAAAAGATTAAAGAATGAAACATAATTATTTGCATAATATTTAATTTATTATTAATTCATAAACAAATCATTTAAAAACTAAATAATGTATAAAATAAATAAAAAACATTGTATACATACATTTAAATTTAATTTATACCAAATAATTTCTTTTTTCATTTTGCCAAAATCAAATATGCACAATTTTTTTTACTAATAGTATATCGTGATGATAAAATAAACAATATAGTGTGTGTGTGTGTGTGTGTACATGTGTATGTGTGTATATGTATTCAAGGTGATGTATGACAAACAGTGCATTAAGATCATTATATAAAATAAATAAAAATTTACCTAAGAAGTTATGCCTTTGGTTCACACCTAGATCTAGATAGTCTCCTTATTCTTTTAGATTCAGACTCTCTGATGCAACCAAACATTGTGCTAAAACCGAATCTAATGGTATTAACTAACTGGTTATGAAATTGAGCCGAGAGATGAGTGGAGGTTTGGGTAAATGCTTACCACTAGAGGGAATGAAGAGAGGAAAAAAAGTGAACCTAAAACAATGGTGTTGGGCTTCTTTTTATAGTGAGAGTTTGACCAAAATATCTAGCATAAAACTCTCCCATTGCAAATCAACATTTGACCTTGCCTTCTTCTTTATTTGGCTAGCCATACTAAGGATCCTAAAAGGCCAATACCCACTCAAACCCATTAGTAAACTATATTATTTAAATCTGATTAAATCCTTATCTATGTCATATATTGATGCGCACATATATAACTATTATATATGTAACCAATAAATTACTAACCATACCCCTAACCAATTTCAAAAGAAACTCCATTTTACCAAATATACCCATACAATAAATACTATAATCAATAACACCAAAAATAATAATTAATTTAATTAATTAATAACTATTGATCCAGCGGTATTTTGAAGACTGAATAGATTCAGTCATGCAACTGATAGGTGTAAATTTAGCTAGCAACTATTATTTAAATAATTCAAATACTAATGCTCACTTTAGGACTTATAAAATATGGGTTTGATCAAAATTCCAACACCACCCACATTCAAAATGGTTAGTCCATAAACAAAGTCATTTGTTCAATAATAACATCTATTACTAATCTCACAAACTAAGGTATTGAATTCTCTATTAAATACTGTTTCACTTTCAATGCTTCAAATTAGTCCCAAATATAGTCATTCGATGGACGTTATGCCACAATTTAACTATAGTAAAAACAGATTTTGCATTTTGACATTCAATAGTATTCTTAAATCGAGAGAACTATGTAATATTTTCACTTCAAGACTTCCCATTCGATCTAGTTCTTATTAACCAATAGGAAACTCTCAGATAAGTCATTCCATAGTTATTCAACAACTATCAGTACTTAGCCTCATGGTGCTCCTAGGGCATACCTCTAACTCTATCAATCTATATATAAACCATATACACATATTATAATATATTAAACATATGTATATACTTAGTCGTTTATGTTTTCGATATTCATATGAATGTGTCGTATGTATGTGTAACTATAACATGTATGTATATACAGTAAATAGTAATCCCAATATCCATATATATACACACACATGTTTATATTTCATTATGTTATGTTGTTATATTATTAAATGTATACAAGATATGTTCAAAATAAAAAAATTAGTTCATTAATTGATGCGATTAATTAATAAATACAGAACAATGTTGGATAAAATAGGTTTTATTTAACTACAAGATTAGATGTAGTTAAATCCATTAGACTTTGTAAGCCCACTATGATCTAAATTAGGATTTTTTGAAATTTACTCATTCTACTCATTGTGAAACAAATCAGGTTCCTTTAGATACAAAGTACGTTCAAAATATAAAGTATTCGAGTATTCTATGTCATCCTTAAAGAAAAGGCAATTTCATTAGTCAAAGTTTCATCTAATTTCAAGTCTATATTAAGAAGTTACTATAATTTAAACGAAAAAATAGTACTTTTTCCTAGTTAGAGTGTAGATATGAGAGGTACATATGCATATGTGGTGGAAAAGTGTAGAGGCATTTTGTGGATTTCAAAAGGACACGATGGGTACTAATGGATTAATTTTTTATTGATGGTATGGATAAAGATGTAGCCTATTATTTGCTAAGTACAATTTTTAGTCCCCATGGAGAACTACGTTATACATTCTAGCAACTAAAGTATGCAAGTGTTTTGTGTCGTTTGTTATATGGTTGTGGGGTTATTCGTCAAAGTTTCTTCTGATTCTAAGTTAATATGAAGATGCTCCTACAGTTTAAATGAACAAAATAACAACTTCTACCAATTGGTTTAGGGACGCAGCCTGATATTTGTTAAGTGTAACTGTTAGTCACCACGGAGAACTGCAATTTACATTCAAAGTATCCAAGTATTCTGCATTGTCCGTAATGTAGTACAATTTCATTAGTCAGTTTCATTTGGTTTCAAATCAGTATGAAGAAGTTACTACAATTTGAACAAAAAATAGCAAATTATGCCTAGTCGGAGTGTAGGTATGGAAGGTACAAATGCACATGTGATGGAAAAATGTTAAAGGCATTTTTGGACATGATGGAATAATGAATTAAATTTTCTTTGTTAGCAACGAGATAGAAATGCAGACTGCTATTTGCCAAGTGCGACCGTTAGTCACCATATAGAATAATAACTTATATTCAGAATATAAAGTATCTAAGTGCCTCGTACCATCTTTAATGTAGATGTAAGTTCATTGGTCAAATTTTCATTTGATTCTGAGTAAGTATGAAGAAGTCACTACAGTTTAAACGAAAAAATAGCAAGTTCTGCCTAATGATATGGGTATATAGCCTGTTATTTCTAAGGGTAACTTTTAATCACTATGGAGGACTACAATGTACATTCAAAATATAAAGTACCAAATTATTTTTCATCATCTGTAATGTGGATGCAATTCCATTAGTTCAAGTTTCGTCTAATTTCGAGTCAGTATGAAGAAATACTACAGTTTGAATAGAAGTAATAGAAACCTCTGCCTAGTTTGTAACTTAGATTAGGGAGGTACACTAGCATGCATGATGGAAAAATGCATGATCGAAAAATGATATGATGGGAACTAAAAGATTTAATTTTTTTTTATTACTAGTAGATGTTAGTAGTTTAGTACCGTCAGCAGCGGAGTAAAACCTTGATAAGCTAGGATGTATCAAAATTTGATACAGACTCATTTTTATTTGATCTATACTAAATAAAAAAACATTCACCAAAAAATATTACTTATAAATTTTTTGTATTTAATGCACATTTCAAAAATGAAGAGGTCAAATATTTGATATAGAAGGATGCATCTAAGTTTTTCTATCACTAGCATGTCAACAAAACCTTACTCATAGCATAGAGGAATAAAAATGCACTTATACATTGCTTCAAGTGATTATTTAGGAGAATAAAACAATGAGGCCACTGTTGGTACATAAATATAATCTTCGGATCCATACACAAGAGATTGATGGATTAATCTTAGATTGGTTCTTATAATTTCATAAGTTACTAACAGGACTTCATTTTTGATTGAATAAAACATTCTTACACTCGACTTCAATATTTAAGTATTATTTTTAAAACGGTTAAGTACAGGGCCGCAACAAAATTAGAATTGCCTCAAAATCTGTTTCCATTGTAGGAAAAGGGTATTTAATAAAACATTATTGCATCTTGGACAAGCCTTTGCCTTGAAAGCAAAATTCAGTACGATTATGGCGCAATTGATAATTTTGTCCACTTTCAAGGTTAACACAAGGATCATTCAAATTTTTGCCCTCAAGTTTGGAATATTTGAAAAATTACAGAAAACATTACTCATGAGCTTTATTTATAAAAATGATTTTATTTTTGGATGAATTTTAAAGGAGAAAGAGGTGAAAATTTTATTTACTATATTATTTCTCAAACAAGAGGAACATAGAGAGTAATGATGTTATAAAAGGAAAAATGAACACAGATTTTGTTATGTGTTTTTGTTTCAAAACTAAATTAATCGCAGTAAATAAGTAATACACAAATAGAAATCGTTGCTCATTAATACATAATTTAAATGGTTAGACAAAATTAAAAGACTTCAAGTTTTATTTTAATCCAACGTTCCCTTACTTACTACAAGAAAACTTATAGAACAACATCCTACATAAAGAGAAAGTTTTATGCACACAAGTACCAATGTCTTTTGATTTAACTGATATATAGAGAAGCGAGTTTACAATATAATATAGGTAGTGATTTCTTCTTGAACTACAAAGATTCTAATGAGGATCTCGCAAAACATAGTATATATTCAATTTTTTCGTACTATATAATAAATATATGTTTTTAATAGCCAAGTGCTCATCTTGGGAACTCACGAATGCTTTAAATAGATCAAAACTATTATAGAAGGTAACTCACCTTCACACCTGAGTAGGTGAGCGCATCAAGTGCTTCCCTCTAATCACTACTTATGGATGTGGACTCATTAAGAGTAAAAGACTCTACCCAAAACAATAAATATAATCAATTAAGTATATCTCAAAAGCACCACAGGTGAATTCTTGAAATACATTAGGTGCATCGTAAAAGCCCAACTAATGCTGGTTGTCATTCATAAAGAGCCAGAAAGCTCAAATTAAGAAAAATCATTGAAATCCATCAAATGCATTTTTAAAGCATAATAAAAAACCGGTTATAGATCATTAAGAGCCCAAACTTAAATAAAATCAGTAAAATCTAATAAGCGCATCTCAAAAGCACCATCAAAACTGGTTATGCATTAGCTAAGAGTATAACATCTCAATCTTAACTAAATTAGTGAAATTCATCAAGTGCATCATTATCAAACTACCAAGACTGGTTACGGATTCATAAGAGCACTAGCTCGATGGCATAAGTGATAAGGAAGGTAAGCTTAATTATACGAATTAATATGACCTCGAACGAGTATCAAACATACTTCCCCTACCATAGACGTGGTTTGTTCCCCTACCATAGACGTGGTTTGTTCCCCTACCATAGACGTGGTTTGTTCCTTATAGATTCAAGAACTACTTTTTTTGACAACCCTTTCATAAGAGGATCCATCAAATTCTTCTTCGATCTTACGATATTTTAAGAAGATTGTTCCTTCTTTCAACAACCATTTTTAACTACTTTGTGTCTTACATGAATGCACCTTCTTTTCACAGCGTATGGATTACGGTCACTAATTTTAGTGGCAGCCTACAATGGTGTTTGAACCGATAAGTATCTTAGTCCGTCGTATCCTTATCCTACCAAATCAAGAGAAGTGAACAACTCTAAAGATGTATATTTTGATGATTTCTATGATATATATATATATATATATATATATAACTACCACTAAATATAAACACAAAGTCATTATTATAGCTAATATCATCACAACTAGTCATCTAGTTTGCATATTAAAGTCCTTCTTAGAAACAATTAATTTGTTAAAATGTAAGTCCCTGCCAATTGTACTATTAAGGTATCTTACAAATAATAAAGAACATTCCAATGTTATTTACTATGTTATAAGTGTATCAATTTAGTCGGCCAGCATCATAAACTAGTCAAATCTAGCATAATTCAAAAGCAAGATGATGCTTCCTATAATTTTAGAATATTTACAAGATCCTTTCTTCTTCTCTAGGTATATACTAGGATCATAGAGAGTTCGCAATGTTATATCAAAACAATTAATCCATTTCTAGTTTTTCCTTTCCAATATAGTGAAAATTATGTAGGGAAAACCAATTTTATTTTTTCTCATATTTATGCCTAATATCACATCCATCTCTTATAAGTCTTTCTTCTCAAACTAAGATGGTAATAAAGTTTTAACATCCTTTACTATATCCAAGTTTGGATTAAATATTAGCATGTAATTAACATAAGATATTAATCTATATAAGAACTATTAGCATCATAATCAATGAATACACATTTAAATTTCTTAAATACGATGTTTGTTGGTGGTTCCTCTTCTTCTTCTTCTTTCAAAGAAAAATGAGTCACTTTTATATTAAAAAACCCCAATATTTTTAGAAACGTAATGTTTGGGGAACCTTTTCAAGGTTCCTAAGAGTATTAGCCTTTTATGAGGAGCCATGCTGACTAACAACCAAACAAAATAACTTCCCCAACATGCAATCCAAAATACCAAGGTAACTTCATTCACATTTAAATGATCAGTTACATTCATATAACTTCAACATCTTTTATTAATTCATACATACAACTTGTATGATTATACAAGGAAATAACTTATCAAAATATGTATAGCTACTCACTAGTAAAGAGTAGCATGACAGTTCAACACCAATATCTGGAACCGTACTTTCAAGATCAGCCTTGAAACAGGTCTTTCTAAGGATGTGTTAACTTATTCGAATCGGTAGGGACCCTATGTGATAAAGCAGGAGCTTGGATACATCACCTTTAAACTATTAACAACTAATCGAGAACCAATTTCATGTGCATGCAATAGAGCATTTACATCATTATTTCACTCAATTTTTTTTAGGAAATATTTCATTTGGACATCCTTTAAATATGATTTAATGTAAAAAAAGCGACATTCACCATTAGAATTAGTATTGTGATAAAGTCAGCTTTTTGAATAAATTAAATCGCATTCATTAATTTTGACTACGCGTTATCGAATCAATAACACAAACATACATCATGTGTTTTGAAAATTGATGTCTAAGTACTCGGAGATAGGTACCAATGGGCTTCTTGGAACATTTATTTGTTCTCTAGAGTATAATTGGATTAGGAAAAGACCGGATAATTCACCCCTATACATCTAATCATTAACGAACCCTTGGATATAGGCGACGTTGGGGAATGATGCCCAGAGACAGGCAGTACAAACACCGGCACTCAGAGGTAAGTGTTGATGTATAATTGAATTTATGCAAATTTAGTCAATAAAATTTATAGTGGTGCTTGTGCGGCATGAGAGAAAAACCATGTAAATACAATGAAAGCATCAAAGTTTTATTTATGGTTAAAATGATAAGTTTGACTAATAATAGATAAAGCTATGTAAAAAGATGGTTCTATGTTATAGTGGAAATTTATTTATATTCACATAGTTATAGTAAATAAATGTAGTACTTAGATAGCATATAAAAGTAGGTGTGTTATATAAGTAAAACATTACTGGATTTATATGAACTAAACATAGGTGTAGGAAATAAAAGCATGATAAAGTAAACGACACAAAGTTAACACAAAGAATTACCTTTACATCCTACACTTTTCTTTGAGTACAAAAGATTTTGGGTGGGGAATAGGGGGTGCAGATCAGACATCTCAATGATCTTTGTACATGAGAAAGGAAAACAATTACTCTAAAGCTAGAAGGTTATAAGTGTTATACCTTATGGCTGACCTTTTTCTTTTGCCTCATCCGAGGAGTGCTACCCTTTGGAGGGGTGTCCTCTTCTTTAGGTAATGAAGGATCTTCAATTAGGATAACTTGCTTATTGTGCTTGTAAGTCCGGGACACCTCAATAGGAGATGAGTCAAATACTAGAAAAGAAAAATAATAATGGATTTGTGGTTGTCAAAGTTTCAGAGGAAGAGAAACATCATCAAAATTTTCAAGCTCTACTTATAAAGAGTGTTCTTTTGGCCTTCAAGAGTGACAGCCATAGATGGATTTGGGCTAGAAGTACCGGTACCAATGACTTCCTCCTTCTCTTCTAGGAATATAATGGGATCGTCTCCTTTTGATAAAGTTCTTATCTTCTCAACATTAGGGTCAAGGTAGACCCAGTGGAAGTCGTGTCCACCATGGCCTCAGTAATAATAGCTTCAACTGAAAGGCCAAAGCAATGTCGTAGAAAATGGAACGCGAGCAGGTTATTTTAAAACATTTAAAACCTGACGATATGAATCGATGACGTCTTTAGGAGTCATTTAGAGCTTTTCAAAGAGTGAAGAGTCAATTGAAATACCTCTGGTTGATTTCCCAAAAAGTGGAGTCTCGAAGTGAATCTTCCCTCTTCAAGGATGGGAAATAATGAAGAATGGCAGTGCAGAAACTTTAACATGGATGTATGCTTCAAGGGATGAGGGTGCAATGGATGTAAAAGGTGTAAACAAAGAAACATCGAAGGCCTCGGAGCTGGCTATCGAGAAGAGTGAGTTAATCACTGAGAGTTCCTAGGATGGTGTAGTAAGTGGAACTTCAGCTGTACCCCTAACTAGGAGATTTTCATGAACTTTGATGGCATTCTACGAAGCATTCTCAATAACACAAAGTAGTTTTCCCTCTTGTAGAGCACCTAGATCGTCTCCATCAAACTATTCTTCCAGGACTTCAACTTTGTTGAAAGCGAGGCCTTCTCTCTTTCTGCCACTTCCCTTTCTTCTTAGATAATTTAGTCGTGTATGTCCACTAGGACATGAGGATATGAATCATCCAACCACTTCAAACCTTTAGCTCTAAATCCATTATGTAGAACTTGAAAGTGATTGAGTTAACCCTTCTGTTGGTGGACTCATTTTCAACCTTAGCTTTGGCCAATTGATTCTACAAGTTAGCTCTAATGGCCTGAAGCTTTTCACTCTCCTACTAGAGATTCGAAACTCTTCTTGCCTTAACCTTTGGTTTCTCTAGTTCAGCTTTGAGTTGGGCAACCTTAGTATTGGAAATAGTTAGTCGAGCATCGAAATTAGTGACATTAGCTTTTAATTATTTTATTCCTTCGCTAGATCACTACTGTGAATGTGGGATTGCTTGAGCTGCTGCCTTAATACCTCAATCTTGGCTTGAAGCGCTCAAATCTCCTTCTTGAGTTTTTATTTTTCTTCATCAAGGACCTAGTCCTTTTATTTCAATGCCTCCTCGATGAAATCAATTTGTTTCTTTGGTGTATTAATCAACTCCTAGCCTCCTCATGGATTATTCTATTTCTTCCAAGAGGAGGTGATATTTGGTGTTGATATCGCTAAGTTTCATGGCATATTTCTTCAAGCCTGGAATCTGTCGACTACCACCTTAAAAGTTGTATAGAAATTTTCAATCTAATCCATGGAGACGTCAACTAGATTAAAGTCAAAATGGAGGCCAATGAAATCGAAAATTGGATATTTGATCTGCACAGGCGTTGGAGCAAATCTTGAAGATTGAGAAGCGGTGACAACCATAGTCTCCTTCTTTGGAAGTTACTTTGTCCAATAAAAGATATGGCCAAGGATACAAGGGAGGTCTTCGGTTGGTAGGAGGGGACTGAAGCGGTGGAAGAATGCTTTAACTTTTGAGTAGGGATAAGCATGATAGAAGTGAAAGGAACAGAACTCGTGATAAGCACATAAGAAGTGTCAATCTAAGATGAAGGACCGCGCCTTAAAGGAGCATGGATCCAGTATGAATGTGAGCACTTAGAATGACGGGGAGGCGATGGTCGCTTAGAATGGTAGAAGTTGAAGTCACAAGGTGCGTGCAGACGCCCGTGGTATTTCTGGTCATACTCCTGGTATTATCGATCATACTCATGGTATTCCCGATCTTATCGTCGGTCCTTGTCCTCTCTCTTGCAAAGAGAGTTTTTATGGTCCTTCCTGGAGTTATGGAAATTGCAATGCTTAAAAGATTTGGAAAGATGCACATCATTGGGTGCCTTTGGTCAAAATCACCAAAATAACTATACTTTCCTATAGTACCTAAAATGGAAAGGAAATAAGAGATACTTTTCGAAACTAGAAAAGAAAGACGTGTGAACTGCATGTGATCCTAAGTGATGTGGATGTAGTGCAATCTTTCTAAACCATGGACCATGCTTAGTTAGTAGGAACAATGGAAAGGTTATGCCTCCAAATGGAAGGAGAGTGATATCACCGATCTCATGGATCTCTGGGTTGTCTAAGTCGAGCTTACAAAGGTCTTTCGGTATAAGACAAAAGTTTGGTCCTACTACTTCAATGTCCTTTTTGGTGAGTTCATCTTCGTCGTCGTCATTGATTACTTGATGGTGAGATGTCAGTTGGAAAGGACCAGCCTCAGCTTGCATAGGAGTAAAAACCCCTAATTTTTATATAGCACATAATTAAATATTTAATTATGAGATAATTCAATGTAAAGTTAAGAAGTGTGGGATTTTCCAGACAAATCAGTTAACCAATTAATATGGGTTAGCCTTGATAAGTATACTAAAGGGAACTTGTTAATAAGAAATATAAATAAACCTGAAAAAGGAAGGGTAAAATAGGAAAAGAAAATAACTTATCACTCTCCCGTCTCCTTCATTCATTTGATTCCACTCCTTAAACAAAACTAAACAAAAGAAGAGATAAGACTACTGTTATCTACATTTTTTCGACTACCAAATATGCTTGAGAAGTCATCAAGTTAAAAAGAAGTCACTAAGTTAATAGGAAAGATATGGAAACATTCCAAAATGAAAGTATCAAGCCTATAAGTGCACAACGATACGATGAACCAATAACTTTATGATGATATATTAAGTTTCTAAGGTAGCGAGCCTCTAATAGTACTCCATCAACATAGAGGCGTCGAGCATCTAATATAAAAGAGGCCGTGTCAAGGCTCAATAACTATAAGGATTTTCGAGCATAAAAGGCAGAGGATGTATTAAGCCTCAATAAAAATAAAGGTTATCAAGCATCTAAAGTAGAAGATGATGTAGAATCTTTACAAAATAGGTGTGCCAAGCATCTAAATAAAGGGAGAAGAGATACCAAGCCACTAAGGGATATCAAACCATAACAATGATAAGTATTATCAAGCATCCATAAGAAAGGTGATGTCAAACATTGACAAAGAAGAAAGGTATCAAGCGCCTAACAACAAGAAGGTGTCGAGTTTCTGAAAGGTAATGGAGATTCTAAACCACTACAGCACAAAGTGCTGCAAAGTATAAACAAAGGAAGGGTGCCACACCACTGAAAGATATCAAGCATCTAATCACAAAGGAAGGATCTCGAATCTCTATGGAAAACAAGTCTTAGATAAAGTAACTGTATAAAGCATCTTTAAGAAGTAAGTGATATTGAGCTTCTACAAGAATGGTTGGCTTCAATACTAGCAAGGAATTTTGAGCGTTTACAAGCAGCAAGGATGTCGAACCTCATAAGATGTGAAGAATATCAAGTATCTACAATGAAGGTTATCGAGTAACTACCAAGTAATGGGATGTCAAGCATCAATAATCATAAAGGGTGTCAAATATCTACTATGCAAAGAGATGATGAGTACTTAGCTAGATAGACATGTATTTTCCATTCCGCCTGCTGCCTCCTCTCTAAATAGACCCCCACAGCCAATTAGAACATGGGTGAATTATTCTTTCCTTATTTCTTAATTTTTCAAGTTGAAAACAAAATCAATTTGGGGATTTTTAGAACCAATTGTGACTCTTATATCTTTTTGCATATATAAACTTAGACAACAACTTTGCATAGGTAATTCCTTCCAATATGATCGATGGCTATTATTGAATGATGGATATGCATATGACTTTATCTTTTAGCTTGTATTTGAACTCAGATCTGCATATTATTTATTTGCATAAGGCTACTTAAGCCTTTGTTTAAATTGAAGCTTACATTGCATATCTCCTGTTATGCCTATTCACATATGAACAAGGAACTATAACATATATTAATTGTCTATTTTATCTATTGATATATGAATGAAGAACTACTGTATATTTATGTGATTTACCTATTTTACCCTTGAACATGTTACTTTAACTTTTGAACCAAACTAAGGGGTATAATTGGAACATTTTTGAATAATGCCACCTTGCACAACATCTTGGGTGTTAAGCCAATTTTTGATTTAAAATTTTGGCGCTAGAAGGAGGGCTCGAACCTCCATCTCGCTATTTCTTTGCTTGAAACTAATTAAGTAAAACTTTCTTTTAGGAAAATGGTGAGACTAAGAAAGTTAATGTTCTAAATGAAGAAGTTGTACGACAGATAACCTTGGAGGATAATGTCACTCGGAACTTCAATTTGGAGAGTACAATGATCGGATAACTTTCAATCCCAACAAAGCCCACAAGCAGTGAAGCTAAAATTTAAGGTTTAACACAGCACCTTATAGTTATGCAAGAGCTTCTTGAGAAATATCTCTCTTAGAAGTCTTCTAAGACAAGGTTTATCGAAGAGGGAGAAGAAATGGAATCTCCAAATAGGAACTTAGACACCTTAATACTCAAAAGTAAAGATAAGGGAAAGAGTATCATAGGTCCAAAAAGAAAGAAAGGAACCCAAGATGCAGAACCAACAATGTACTCTCCAAAATTGCAATAGAAAGAAGATAATAAAGCTAAGATGAATCATTGAAAGAAAAAAAAGGGCTAGCAAGAAGGATTCTAAGAAATCAAGTAACTTAATATCATACGAAGCATATAAGCCTTATGGAGGGGATTATTGTAATATGAAAGCCTACTTAAAGGACATGGTGAAGGACATGCTTGACCTTAAGAAGAAGAGGATCCTTAACCCATGGGTTGATAATAATTTTCAAGAAGCTCCTATTACAAAGGAAATAATGACTATTAAGATCCTATCCCATATTAAAATCCTTCGGTGAAGTATAATGGAACCACCGGTTTTGATGATCATCTTTTAGTTTTTGAAAGTCAAATGAACTTGCATAACACCTCTAGGGCAATTCGTTTCAAATTCTTCCTTACAACTTTCCATGGAACGGCTGCTAAATAGTATAGGCACTATCGAAAAAGATCATCTACTCTTTGGAACAATTTTCTTATGAATTTTCAGCATAATTTTTCATATGCAAAGACCTTACCATAGATTTTAGTGTGCTAGCTAATGTCAAGCAAAGACCAAGGGAACTTCTAGGAAAATATCTAAGGAGATTTAATACAGAAGCAATGAAAGTAGAGAATATAACTGATATGGAGAAGCCAATTGCGGTGCGTTTATGGTTAATTGAGCAGACTCCTTTCTATAAAGAACTCTATGTTCATGGGAGTAGAGATTTACAAGACTTCCATTTCCAACTCGATAAATTTGTCTACATGGACGAAATGTACTATGCCAGGAAGAAATCTTAACCAAGAAAATAAGGAGGAAATTTTGGTTTTGATCACCCCAAGAAAAAGCCAAAATGGGATGAAAGTAGAGGAGGAAGGTGGAAGGAGATTCCCAGATCCAATTATGTAGACTTGAACAAACCTATCTCCTACATTTTTGGTGTAGCCAATGACAGTGGAAATTTCCCCACCTCTTATAAAGCAAGGAACCATCCTGAACATAAGAGGGGGGATTATTGTGCCTATCACAAACAAATGGGCATGAGACTGACCAATGCCATGTCTTGGTAGGTATAATTCAAAACATGATCAAGTCAGGATCTCTTAAGGAGTTCATTGAGGAAACTCAAAAGTCTTCCCGACCCAAAGAGAATAATCAAAGGCCTTTGAACAACATTATTAATTTTATAGAGGATGATTCCCAGTAAAACTTTATTCCTCGAGTTAATTGTATAGACATCATTCATTGTGGTCCTCACATTGCTGGAAATAGCAAAGGAGCTAAGAGCAAGTATGTTAGGGAAGCAAAAGAAGGAATATTCTTTATCCAAGAGGAAGCACCATTCAAGAATCACAAGTTACAACTTCAAATACCTAACTTGATAATAACTCCACAAGAGCTAAGGGGAGTCTGTCATCTGCATAATGACCCACTGATGATAACTATTCAAATTGGACTCTCTATGGTGACAAAATTTTGGTAGACACTGGATGTGTAGTAAATGTCATTTTTAAACATGCATTTGACCAGATGAATAATTCAGAAGGAAAATTAGAACCAAGCCTTGAGCCCATCTTTGGGTTCAATAATAAAAGATCGACTTTAGCGAGGCAGATAAAGCACTTTGTACATACGAGAATTCCACCATACTTCAGAACCTTTGAACCTCTCTTTGTAACCATGGACCAACCTTTCTATTATAATGCCTTCTTTGGGAAGCCTGCTCTAGACGAAGTGGATGCATTTGTCTTACCTAAACATCTAATGATGAAGTTCTTAACTTAAAATGGTTTTGGAACCATAAGTGTGGAGCAGTTTAGCTTTAAAGAATTATATTTTGCTACCCTCGAGCAATTTAATAAGGATAACATTTCTTGTTGTGACTCAAAGAAAAGTAAATTGAACCAAACTAAAATTGGAAAACCCTCGAATGGCAGATTTTTGAGCTTACTATTCAAGGAAAATAAACAGGCGTATGTAGATGAAAACCCTGTGAATATGTTGAAAAGATTTACTTCTTTGAGAGAAAAAGAAAGTGAAAAGAAGTAAATCAGACGACCAATGAAATAGAGGATGAGGAAATCATTACCGAATTAGATTGTAGAAATGATTAAAAGAGAATGAAATTTGCTGAAGAACCAAAAGAGGTAAGCCTAGATTTGTTCGACCCAACCAAAATAGTAAAAATTGGAAAAGAACTAGGCGACAATCTCAGAAGAAAGCTTATCTGATTTCTCCAATCTAGCAAAGTCGTGTTTGCCTCGACTCTCTCAGACATAGTCGGGATAAATCCAACAATTATGTACCACGCTCTAAATATAGATCCAAAAATCATTCCCGTTCGATGAAAGAAAAGGTGATTTGGTAAATTTTGAGCTAATGCATTAAAGGAAGATTTTAAACGATTGCTTGAGATTGGGTTTATTGCGGATGTGCTCTACCCCAAATGGCTGGCAAATCTTATATTGGTTAAAAAGCCTAATGGAAAATTGAGAATGTGCATCGGTTATGCCAATCTGAATAAGGCATGCCCCAAAATTTTCTATCCTTTACTTAGAATAGTAATTAGTTGATGCCATAAGTGGACATAAGCTATTATCTTTTATGATGCATACACATGATATAATCAAATCCTATGTTCAAATCAGATGAACAAAACACGAGTTTTGTAATGGATTAAGGGACTTATTACTACAAAGTCATGCCTTTTGGGCTGAAGAATGCAAGGAATACATATCAAAGGTTAGTAAATAGAATGTTTAAGGAACAAATCGGATGAAGCATGAAAGTGTACATGGATGGTATGCTAATTAGGTCCTAAGAGCACTATACCAGAAAAGACTTTTGGTAGCGTTGAAAAAACGCTACCATAACTTATGGTAGCGTTTTAGAGAACGCTGCTATACAACATGCAACTAAAAGTCTAAAACTTTTTGTTGCGTTGTAGTAAACGCTACCAAAAGTCACTTTTATATGCAACTGTAGGTATTTTCTGTAGGATTTAAAAAACGCTACCAAAAGTCACTTTTAAATGCAGCTATAGGTTTTTTCTGCAGGGTTAAAAAAACGCTACCATAAGTCTTCATTTTTTGGTTGCATTTTTTGTTTATATGTTTTTTTTTGATTTTCAGCAGCGTTTTTAAAATGCAACTGTATAATTTTTATATTAGTTTACATTTGTTTATGTAGCATTTCTGAAATGCTACTAAAAGTTATTGGTTGTTTGGTAGCATATTTTAAATGCTACTATTTACGGTTTATACCATTTCCAGCAATCGCTTATATACTATTCATATTAAAGCGAATGATCAATCGCATAATTTTCATATATTCAAACAAACAATTAAATCACATAATTAGCATATACAAACAATCAATCATATGATCATCATATTCAAATAATTGCAAAAACATGCTAATCTCACAATCAAATATAATATCCATTAACCGTTTGAAAAAAGGATTAATATGTTATCATTTCAATCACAGCTAACTAGTAATCAAATAATCCACAATAGTAAACTCTCCCCTTAGACACATTTACTAACTAATTTAGTAGTGACATAAGAATTCTAGAATACTGACCAAAAGTAGTGACATACCTAAGTAATTTAGACCTTTTACCTCCACCATTGATTATAATAAAGGTTAAAAACGCTAGCTTGGAAGACATGACATTTAAAAATACGACCATGAGACATGTTACAAAATTTTAAAGTGAGACATGTTACAAAATTTAAAGTGAGACATGTTACAGAATGGTGGAGACATGTTAAAGTGAGACATTTAAAAATACGACCGTGAGACATGTTACAAATTTTTTTTGCATTTAAGATTTTCTTTCCTCCTTTTGTTTACCTTAAAAAAATAGAAATTAAAATTTTCACATTCGCTATTTACTGTCTGCTGGTTGTTTCTGTGCATTTTTGCACAGCCTCTACAACCCTCTTCCACTATTCCTGACCATCACTTACATCTCCACCATTCTGGGCATCTACATCCCTGGCCAGTGTATCAGTCATCACCACTTGCCTGCCTGCACATACCCCCACCAATCACCACATTTGCTACTACCCCTCTTGATTGACAAATATCAACCCTATGCAATTGTGCACTGCCTTGATAGCAACAACAACAACACACTTCAAACACCAAACAATCCTCCTCTTCCACACAGCAAAATTACACTGACTACAAGCTCAAACAGTGCATCAACATCAAATTGCACTGTTTCAACCCTCCCTTGCTACTTTTACTTCCTTCTACAGCCTTGTCACCTTCAAACACCACCCCTTCATCAGCAAGCTGCCAACACTTCTTCTCTGCCAAACAACCCACCATTGCAGTCATCCAAACAACCTCCCCTTATCACAAAACAACTTTCAACTAGCACACCATCAACTCTCCTTTACACTGACATGACTCCTGAACACCCCAATAGACTCCCATTCGACAAACACCAAAAAAAATCTCCATTGACTACTGTCGTTCAATCTCATTACAACCACCGTATCACAAACCATTCACAAAATTCACCACACACAACATACATACCCTATCAAACAGATCATCACCATTCTCCATTCAACTTCAGCCTTCATAACATAACCTCTGCCTGTCTATGCAACTTCAATCACATCTTCCTCCAACCCAAGCAGCAACACCACTTCTACTTGATCATCACTGACATATCCCATTTACATTCATTTGTCATCCCCTTCATCAAACAACCAACACAGTTCCATCTCTGCCTCAAGATACACAACTACCTTGCCACTTCCTTCTCACAACACTCTGCAATTTCTTCACATCAACATTTACTTCCTCAACATTCACTACCCCGCTGCAATTCCTTCACAACAATAGCCGTCTGAAACAAGTTTTTCAATCCTACATTCAATCCACCCTGCATCAGCCACTCTTTCATTTTCATTTCAAACCACCGACTTCAGCCTCTATAATCCACGACTACTCCACAACAGCCTACAAAACACCAAGCTTCACAACAAACCAACCTTCCCCTATTCTTTCAACAGCAATTCCCCCTTACCATCCAAAACTTCTTCTATTCGTCATCCACCAGACTCTATCAAACTCCAACAGACCTCTCCCACTCCTCCCCTCATATCACAACTCCTTCCGCTGCCTCGACCATCTTCAACACAGCACACCTTTCATTCCATTCCTTTCACTACCAAACACCACAATCACCTTCACAGCCAACATTCACCAGAAAAAGAAAAAAAACTTGTTGCCCTTAAACTCATTGCCTCTACCACACCCAGCTACAACCTTTGCTTCAGTACAACCCTGCACTCCCCTCTGCCTTGTGCTGCTACTCCTTTTACTTATGAAAATGATTTCTAAATTTTCATGATTTCGTGTGACCTTTTTTTCCTGCATACTCAATCTCCTCTCTTAAGACTACCCTTTACTTAGTTCCTTAGTTTCTCACTTCATAACAGCCTCTTCCTCCAAACTCATGAAAATTATTAAGGAATCTCAAATCTCACCAAACTCGTATTTTACATAAGTAAAAGGAGTAGCAGGTAGGCCAAATTATTAAGTAAATTCGTATGTTGTGTACAATAGCATGTGTTGTTGTATACAATAGCAGCAGCACATGGTTGCTCCATAGTGTAGGGGCAATGCCACCTTTACTGCATAGTGGAGTGTATGTTTAGAGTGCTTTCATGTCAGGCTAAAACAAACAAATAGTTACCTGAGGAGCTACTTTAGCCTTGCAAGGAGAAGTCGAAATGTTTGCTCTAGCCTTGCAAGAATAAGTCAAAACACTTGTTTTTTCAGCTACAACTTTTGATTTCGGCCACGCTATATTCCTACCGATGGCATCTTCAATGCATGACATATCAACAGTGGGTCGCCACAAAAAAGCATCTCCTTTTTTGGCATAGTCTACTGAAACCACAACGGCTAACGGACCAAGTGGAATACCATTCACGATCATTTTTGAATCACTGGAGCATAATCTTCCTTCGGCGACCAAAACTTCACTCTCGTTCCAATCATAAATCTTGCACTTGTTGTTTGTGCTACTAGCTTTACTCTAAAAAGAACAATATATTTAATGTTAAAAAATACGTAGAGAACTACAAATAGTTACCGTAAATTGTAAACTTTACCACAATGTCTTCCTCCATGTATCCTCGTAGCGCAACAACACAATTAGCAGGCCATGCTACTGACTTATTCTCGGCTTCTCCTAATAGTGACAAACTAGGTAAAGGCCTCCATAAATAAGCATCTGCTTTCTTTACATGATCTATAGCGATTTTCATAGCATTTGGTCCAATACGAATGCCATCGACAACCTCATTTGGATCGGTGGACACAACTCTCCCTTCGGCAACAATTTCATCCGTTCCATCCCAATTCAACAACTCACACATGTTATCCCTGTTCTACAATTATTCAACCAAAAATTATCTTGGGATTAAAAACTAAACTCCAAATGATGTTATATAAATAGAGAATAATACAAGTGTATCTACCATTTCAGGTGTGCTCCCCACTTTCGAACATTCTTTACCCTACCAAAGCAAAAATAGCAGTAGTAGTTAAATATCACAAATAGTTGAATTGGATGATGCTTGAATTTTTAACTTTAATTTTGGATATCTATGAATGATGTAGACTGACATTAGTACAAGTGCTGACAATAGGAACAAAACTCACTCATATAAAGGTAACTAATAAATCAACCAAAAATGAAAAGGTAACTTAGAGAAACAAGCCAGCAGAATTGGAAAGGCCAAGTAATACACCCTGAAAAAGGTTCAGTGCGATAACAGTTTTACATATTTATTTCTGACTTTATGAATTTTTGTATAAATCTTCATTTCCTAGCAAAAGAAATTTCTTTATAGGAGTACAACAATATCCAATACACACAGAGTAACGATGGCCGATATCTTGATGGTTAGAACATAAACTAGACTATGGAAATGTATCAGTTAAAATTCAATAGACAATATTTCGCCAAACTATGTAATCCTAATGCTTCAATCCTAATTGATTGAGGTTTAATACATATCTTTTCTTTTACAATTACATTGCAAATATTCCAACTTAAATATGAGTGAGTTTGTGATCAAAGAAGGTAATATATGTTCATTTGTGATCACAATCAGGCTTCAGGATAGTGAAAATTTTGAAACTTTAAAAGCTTTGATACAAGTTTCCAACAATATAATTGAGATTTACATGAAATAACCTTTGCTACATAAAGAAGAACCCAAACTTAATTTCAAACGTTCAAAATATATTGTTTTACAGCTAGATTTGTCAATACCAAAATCGGTGATCTGTTTCTTAATCAATTAGCACTAAATCTTTGCTTTTACAATTACAGTTAAATCCTATAGAAAGACTATCAGCTTCACTTGTTATCATGTGAAATAAATGTAATTAGCATGAAGTTTACTTGCTTATTCATTAGCATGTGCACCATACTCTCCAAGTCCGAAATTCTTTTTTGACAATTAGTTATTTGATTATCTCTAGAATGTGCCAAAGTTAACTTAGTTTCGGTGTATCCCCTTCTTAGTGCTCTTAATCGTCCCGGTTTATCTTGTCCCAATACTTGCGCAATTGCATCTTCTTTGACATTACTTATCGAGCTGGAATGTTTATCATTTTTCTAATCTCCTCCTACATAAATTAATATAAATGTAGGTTACGCACGACGGTAAAAATTTCAGTGTTTAATACTAAAAAAATCAAATATTCTTACAATAACAGTTGCAACTTCCATGTTCACCAGTTCACCATTTTTTTTAGTGCGAGATTTGATTCAAATATCAGCTCTAGATATGGATGATGAATCTTGACTCTGTTTTTTCTACATTTAGAAAGACTTACAAAAAAGTTAATCAATGGTTAATTAACTAGATAGGTAAATAATGTTACAGTTAATTAACTAACCACATCGTCGGTCAATCTAGCCATTCCTCTACGTCCAGTTGCATGCGGTAATTGTTTTTGCCTAATGGTTCTAAATTTCTCACTTCGTGCCTGAAAGAAAATAAATAACTACACGAGTAAAGTATTCATTTTAAATAAAACAATAAACCATTTCCTCATCAATCGACACGTGTACCAAAAAGTTAAAATGTAACGCTCGCTAGCATGCTTTAATAAATCTACCTGCATATGTTAAGATAAAAATTTAAAATGTGATTCTGTCATTCATGAGCAAGCAGTTTTAAGCAAATTGAACCAATAACTTTATAAGTTTTGCTTCAGTTAAAATGGTAACAAGCATTGATAAACTGCTTGTATACTATGAATTTCTTACTCAATTTCAAAATTTAGTCACTATTGCAATGTCATTTCATTTCAATGATCATACTCCATTACTGATACAATGCGTATCATATTTATGTTGCACCAGAAAAGCCATCAATGCAAACAGCGTAGCATAAAGATGCACCATAAAACTAGAAATAGTTAATCAACAAATGACCTAAAAAATTCCCTCGTACATCATAGAACATTCGTTTACAGTTAAAGATTATGCCGATAAAATTAACAATCGTTGCTGTTTTCAATTATTTTTTAACGATAAATTCAGTGACGATTTAGCACAAGTTGACAGTGGCGATTTAAGAAAGAGAGAAAAGAATATAATAGAAGTAGAAGTAGCAGGTGGTTAAATATACCATGTTTTCTATTGATGATTCAAAAGGTCCAAGCATTGATGGATTCTTTTCAAAATGCACTAGAATTCGCTACAAGAAATTATGTTCTAGGCAATAACTGATATCTTCTAGCCAGAAGCACATACAAAGGTCTATCAAATGATGAAAGTTACCTTAAACTATTTTTGAAGGAAAACTATCAAATAATGAAGTTACCTTAAACTCCAAACTTGTTTTCGCTTTTACAAACTTTTTCCACTCTTTCACGTCTTTTACGTTGTACGGTTTCAAACCAAGTCTTTCCTCTTCGGTTGTTGCATTTAATATTTTTTGAACCAATTTGCTTTTTGAGGCTCTCCAAATAGTTCCCATTTGTTGAAATATGGATTTTTTTTCCATTCCTTCACTTTAAATCAAGCCTATAAATAAATAAAAATTGTCATTTCATATTAAAATGGTTTTAAAAAGACAATTTGTTAAGTAGATTATTTTTGTACACAAATCGATTGTTATACCACAAAAATAGTAATTTTTCCTACCTCAATTGATCCCCACAAGACAGTTTTTAATTCATCACTTAGAAGCCTCCAATCGTCAAGCATAACCGGAACATGCTCCTGTACAAGCGGTCCAAGATAAGAAGATAAGTGTACCGAGCCTTCTCCTATTGGTATGGCAGCCTCATTGAATTCAACTTCAATTCGATTCTCAATATTTAACGGGAGTCTTTTCACTTTTGTTGGACCTCTACCACATTTTTTTACATTTATATTTGTGGTTTCAACTTCACGTGGTCTTTCGATTTCTGTCTCGGCATCAACATTTTTTGACAAGCCGTTTCATCTTCTACATGCAATTCGTTTTCTTCACGAGACATTTCAATTTGTTCGTGCATTTCATTTACTTCACAAGGCATTTGTATTGTCTCGTGCCCTAATTCTTGTTCCTTGTCTACATTACAAGCTTCACCGGTTGGCTCACTATATTTGATCTTTGGCTTATACTTTCGCGATTTCTCATTCTTCAATTGATGACGAGCATGTACACAGCTTGTATACATAACCTTTTTCTGTGACAACACAACAGACATGCACATTATGGTTCAATTAGTTATCAAACTAGTTTCTGGATTTCAAAAGGGCCAATGCACATAAAGATACACCAGCACCAGTACATCACTTTGTGTTACTACCAAACATGTCATATAAACTTGTGAACTCTAGATTTTCTTTCATCTAGATTTAGTGTAGCTTTGACAGTGAATGAAAAGCAGTGTAGATATATTGTGGAGTGTGGGGGAAGTCTGGGTTTGAACACAGTTTTTTAGAAATGAAGTTGTCATGTGATATATTAAATGGAATAAACTGCTTACCCCTCTATTTTCAACAGAAGTGCAGCCCTTCACGATGAAGACTCGGTACGTCTTCAAGTATGTAGATCTTTACGATAGTCAATAACTCAATACCTGTATACATGAAATATTAATTGGTTATCAAACATATTAATTATATTTGACTAATTTAGACACAAATAATAATTACATTTACCTTAATTGCAACATCATCTCTTACAAAACAATCATTGATCTTATTAGCAAACAACGGAAAAACAAACAAAATTGACATATCCATGTACTCAAAAAAAAATCCATAATCCACAATACTTAAACTACTCAAGAATGCCTTTACAATCTTCCCTAACATAGCTAACATCTTCAACATCCATATTGGTTACGTCACAATCTTCCATAACATTGATAGCTTCTTCTACATAATCATCTGTCTCTAAATCATGAAAACCTCTTGGTGATGCTTTCATTACAACGTACCAATTCGAAAAATCATTTTCCCTTGAATAAAATACTTGTTTAGCTTGAGATGCAAGGATATATGGATCTTTTAAAAATGATGCTTAATTTTGATGTAAATTGATAAGAGTGAAACCATCTTCATCAACTTTTACTCCATTTCCAATATGTGCCCAACGACACTTAAAAACGGGAATATAAAACACATGATAATCTAATAAAATTATATCAGTCAATATTCCATAATAAGTGATCATATCAACTACTTGAGAAATATCTTTCGCACTTGCTCTACACATAGTGGTCGCATCATAAATTACTCCACTATTTTGAGTTTCTCTCCCAACATCTTTTATGTGAAATCGTTGTCCATTGATGATATATCCTTTGTAAGACAAAGCATCATTCTTTGAACTATATGCAATCCACTTTAGCATTTCATTGTGATCATTGGAGTTCATAGATATCTGTAAAAAGTTTAATTTACAACAAATATTTTTAAACGATATTTTTAAGCAAATGAAAGTATAATTAAAAAAACCATTTAACCTTTTTTTTAATCCAATCAGCAAAATATTTTGTATGTGTTTCCCAAAGTAAGGTTGAATTTCTTTCCATGCGCTTGCTTGAATTTTGTAATTCCTCCAAATGCAAACTAGTATAAAACAAGGCATATATTTACCAATAGAAACATATATATTAAAATAATTGAAATATAATGTAACATATACTTACTCTAAAAATGGTTCCACTATGGTCATATTCATTAACACGGCTAAATGAGCACTTTCTTTCTCATTGGAGGATAATGTAACTGTCTTAGGCATTGAAATTGGACGTCCTTCGAGTATTACTAGGCTTTCATAATCTTCATTTCGAGCCTCTGTCTCTTCAATGTGTCCTAATTTTATTAAAAATTCACTAAAAAATCTCGTGCATTCATCTGCAAGATAACATTCTACAATACATCCCTCGGGTCGTGAATAGTTTCTTACATAATCTTTAAGTGTCTTCATATATCTTTCAAAGGGATACATTAAACCGGTCCACATATTAATGCTTCTCTACCGAGATGAATTGACAAATGTACCATTATATCAAAAAATGATGGCGGAAAATATTTTTCAAGCTCGCACAAAATATCAATAATCTCAACATTGATTTGTTGCAACTTCTCTCTATCAAGGACACGTTGACATAATTTGTTGAAAAATGAACATAAACAAATTATTGCTTTTCTTGCCTTCTTTGACAATAATCCTCTTATTGCTACAGGCAATAAATGTTCCATTACAACATGGTAATCATGTGATTTTAAACCACTAATTTTACAACCCTTCAATGATATACGATTTTTCAAATTTGAACAATAACCATCGGGTCCTTTGAAATCGTATAATCTTTTGCAAAATATTGCTTTCTCGGAATTTGACAATGTATAAGGAGCCGGCAGAAGATATGTTTTCTTCCCATGAGGTTGTGCATAAAGTTCATGTCAAATTCCCCAATCATCTAGGTCCTTTCTTGAGTTGGTTCCATCTTTTGATTTATTATCATGCAACATGTCCCCAATATGCTTTCACCGATGTTTTTCTCCACATGCATTACATCCAAATTTTGACGTAACGGAAGTTCCTATAAAAATCAATATTGTAACGTATGGTTATATTATTTTTAATTGTTAAAAAAATTAAAAAAATAACCACTAACCTCCCAATATGGCAAATAAAAAAAAAATCGATCTCTTTTTCCACCTTGATAGCTCTAATTTTTTAGGATCTTTATCTTCATTGTGTTCGTCTTCCATGTCATGGGCGCTCTTCCTCTTCCTTTTTTTAATGTTAATGGATTTTATATTAATTGTCTTTTTCTTATTATTTTTCTTCTTCTTTTTATTCTTTTCCTTCTGTTTCCCAAAATCATTTGGAAAATCTTTTAACAATGTAGAAATATTTCTTCCGGTTAAAATTCTAGGAGCATTACCGTTCTCCACGGTGTTATCAAACCAAGCCTTTTGTTTCCTCCGTGAGTCTGACATAGGCAAATACCTTCTATGACCCATGTAGACATTCTTTCGACTATAATTCAACCAACGATGATGAGTATTAACACCACACAATGGAGAAGCTTTTTCTCCCTTCACACAACACCCAACAAGATTTCCATAAGCTGGAAAATCATTTATTGTCCATAGCAAGATTGCTTTCATTTTAAACAACGTTTTACTAAATGCATCATAAGCATCAACTCCATTACTCCACAAATAATGCAAATCTTCAATCAAAGGCGCCAAATATACATCAATATCGTTCTCGGGCTGTTTTGGACCTGGAATAAGCAATGTTAACAAAATATTTTACTTCTTCATACACAATATGGGTGAGAGATTGTATGTCACAAGCATCACCGGCCAACAACTATATTTTGAACTCAACATAGAAAATGGATTGAATCCATCTGTAACAAGACCAAGTCTAAGATTGCGTGGATCAGCTGAAAAAGATTTCCATTATTCGTCCACCATATTCCATGCCATAGAATCCACAGGATGACGCATCTTTCCATCATTGCTTCTATTATTGAAATGCCATCTTAAATCTTCAGCCATCTTCTGAGATCTAAACATCCTTCTAAATCTTGGAATTATTGAAAAATATCTCAACACTTTAACTGGAACACCTTGTATAATCTCCTTGGTATCTTGATTTATCATCCATCTTGAAGAACCACATTTTGGACAAGTATTTAAACCTTCGTATTCTTTTCTGAAAAGGCAACAGTCATTCTCACAAGCATGTATCTTTTCAAAACCCATGTCAAAAACTTTAAGAAATTTCTTTACTTCATATAAAGTTTTAGGAAGTACATTATCTTTCGGCAAAAACAATTGTTGCACATTTAGAAGCCTGTCAAACCTAGTATCAGACAAACCAATCTCACATTTAAGATTATACAAGACGGTGATGGCAGATAATTTTGTATGAGTTGTACAACCATGATACAGTGGAGTTTCCGCATCTTTGAAATTCTTAAGTAACTCTTCTTCCCTTCCTTGGGAATTAACATTATCCTTATCATCGGCAAAAAAAATCATGATTCATAAAATCTTCATCTTCATAATGAATCATCTTGAATAAGTCATATGTGTCAAAAGACTTTATTTTTTTATCCACATTTATTTGCTCGTCGTGGCTATACCATGTACTTCTCTTATATATGGGATCCATTCCTTTTATAATTAAATGCTCAACGATATGTGGTCATCCCGACGACTAAGATTTCGACAACTTGTGCATGGGCAAAAAAATTTCTCCACATTTCTCAAATTTCTCTTTGCCACATGCACAAAATTCAAAGCTCCTTGTCGGTACTCTGTACTAGTCCTATGACAAAAATTAAACACATAAAAAAAATTGAGTTTTAATATTGACATATATGTGTTGATTCTAAAAATACACTTTAAGTCAAGTTTATATAGCCACCTGTTTGAATACACCCAATCCTTTTCCATCGGCTATACCATGTACCTGTTTAAGTCAAGTATCACAAAGAATCTCTGATACAATACATCATATATAGCTTTATATTTATGGTATTCCATAAAGTATATCTCTGATATTTGAAACAAGATAATATATGTTTGGAAGTATTAGTATAGATACTGCGTGTATTGTACAACAGCGCTAGCAGTATGGAAGGACGAGGACCAAATAGAAGCCTAAACTATTTGCAATCTCCTATGGCCTATGGGAATGACTAGGGAATAGTACAGAAATATAGGTTAAGCATACATTTGCCTGCCACTAATACCGAAACATCCCTATTTAACCGTTAATGGATATATGCTTATTGTGCCACATACTTAGGCTGTTAGTAATCCCTATTAACGTTAGTGGGGGAGTTATTCTTGGGCAAGACATATTATAGTTGTGTTAATCCCACTGATCATTTTCCCAGATGAAAAAAAATTATGGATAGCCTTGAAAATACATCACTAATTATAGGCCAGCAAGAGATGAAAAAATAAGAGTTGAAACCATCAATACCCTAGTGCTTTCAGTATGGATGGAGAATACAACATTTTTAATCTCTTCACTTGTTATATCTTGACACATGGCAGTATCTGGCTCCTGAGTTAAGGAAGGCAAAGGGATCTGATCAAAAAGTTCAGAATCAATGTTCTGATCTCTAGGACTACCTAAGATGGATGAGAAGTGCTTCGCAAAAGCCTGGCTAATTGTTTATGTCCCTTATGGATATTATTATTTGAGTCATGAATCTGGATAATATTGCTTTTTCTGGACTTGGCATTGAGGGTTCCCATTCCCTTGCATATCTTATTTATCACTACACTTCTGTCTGAGCATTGCGGCTTCATCATTATGGGCATCTTTTAATTTAGAGACCAACGCTTGTTCTTGCAAAGATAAAGCCAAACAAGAAGGGTTAAGGAAAAGATTAATTTGTACCATATTAAGTTGAGATTTAATCTGAGAGGATAACTTGTTTCCACTGCTATAGGTCTTATTACTCTAACTCCTTGAACCAATCTTAATGTTTTTTAATTTTTGTTGAAGCCTATACATATGATTGCCGTGAACTAGCGTGGCCCATGCAAGAGGGATAATTGATAGGAAATCTAGATGTTTTGTCCATGAATTGAAAATTTTGAAAGAAGAGTGGATTTTGATAGAAATGTTGCAAAAACAAATGAACTGGTCCTTAAAAATTAGGATAATGTTTGTATTCCAATATTTTCAGATATCAAACTGTAGTTGCTTTGAAATTTCCACTTTTTGTATCCCAAGTTTGTCTTTTTTTTGTTTATTAATTCTATTTATGTACTTATCTGTTGTTAAATAAGAATTTATTTGTATGTCTATTTGTATCATTGTATGTCAAGACACATTCAATTCATTTCACCCATAATTTCATTTTCACCGATTAAAAAAAAGAGAAAAAAAAAGAACTTCTTGGAATTGTCACAATATATGTATAATGAATTCCATACTTGCAGTATGTTGTGAAAATCCTTCAAAATACGTGGTTACTGATTTGAGTTCATTCGACAACTTTATGTCTATTATTTTTTACAGTATAACATGTACCTATACATGTTATACATGAAAAAAAAGTGTTGTATAAAGCTTTGAAATATTAAGTATTTTATATTGATTCTTTTATTTTCCCTATACTAACTAGAAAATGTTTAATTGAATACCTAACATAGCAGAAGTGTACTGTATGAAAATTAACTACTTCAACCAATCCTATAAAATATGAACTGCTGAAAAGTAAAGCAAATTTTCAATAAATTTATAAATTGCATCATTTACAATATGGAAGAAAGAAACATACAAATAAATAACTTAGGGTGAATTAAGTACTCAACCTAAAACATAAATAAGAACAAATGGATCAAGTACAGCCAATAACCAATGAATGCGAAATCAGGACATAACTAAAGAAGTTTATGCCTAATAACTAAACTGTAATTTCTACAAGATATTCAATGGTGGATACAACTTACTTTGTTAAAAACGAAGCAAGAGGAATTGAACTGCAAACAACAAATACTTGTATTTGTCGAGTCGGGCCTTGTGAACAAAGCAAAGAGGAGATTCCACCGAGGAGATGTTGATGATTAGCAGCAACAGATTCGACCAAGGCGATCTATAACGACGAAGAGCAGATTCAACCAGTAGAATCAATCGATGATCTAGTGGTTGATTTTGGGGATCTCTAATGACCAGCGGAGGGAGTTTCGATCGATATTCAAACAACGGAGGGGAGATTTGATCGATATTCAAACCAGCGGAGAGGAGATTGACCGAGGCGATCTCTGAACTTCTAGAGGGAAATTTTGAGGAAAGAGGGAAATTTTGAGGGAAAGAGGGAAAAAGTGAAACGTTGGAGGGAAAAAGGAAACACGGGAGGTAAACATTCCTAAAAAACGTGACAAGAGCTAAACCATAAAATTACACCCCAAAACATTAGAAAAATACATATATAGTATTGGTAGCACTTACACTACAAACGCTACCAATAATTGCAACCAAAAGTAGGTTTTCTTGTAGTGGAGGAAGTAAACCACTTGAAAGATTTTAAGGAAACGTTTTTAGTACTAAGGAAGTACAAAATGAAGTTGAATTCGCAGAAATGCTCTTTTGTAATACAATCTAAATGATTTCTAGGATATATCATCAATGCTCGAGAAATTGAGGCCAATCCGAACCAAATCAAAGCGGTTAAGGACATGGCAGATCCAAAAAAGTAAAGATGTAATAAGCCTAAATAGATGGGTGACAACTTTAAATAGGTTTATCTCTAAAGACACTGATAAGTGCACTCCTTTCTTTGATGTGATTAAGAAAAATAAAAAATTTGAGTGGGAAGAAGATTGCCAAAAAGCCTTCAAAGGATTAAAACGCCATCCAGAAAAAACTCCAATCTTATCCAGTCCCATAGAAGGAGAGAATTCATAGCTTTACATGGCAGTCTCCAAATATGCAATAAGTTTGGTTCTAGTAAGAGAAGAAAATAAAGCTCAACTTCTGGTGTACTATGCTAGTAAAAGGCTTAAAGTGGCAGAAGCTAGACATCCAGTTATAGAGAAGTTGGCATACTAATTAATTTTCACTGCTCAAAAACTAAGAGCCTACTTTCAGTCGCACCTAATCAAGGTTGGATTTTTATCATCTTGATGTTGCCAGATTCCTGGAGGTTGAGTTTTATCTTCCTGGCATTTCTATTCTCCGAGCAACGTCAGATTCATGAAGTTTGGAGTTTTACCTAATGTTGTCAATCTCCTGGCAACACCAGATTCACAAAGATTGGAGTGGGAAATCCTCTCGTCGTCATCTATCTCCGAGCAACAAAAAATACCTGAAGGTTGTGATTCTCCTTCCCAACGCTGCCTATCTTCAAGAAATGTTAGATTCTTGGAGACTAAGGCCTAGATCTTCCCAACATTGCCTATCGCTAGGCAACGCTGGTTTTCAGAAGGTTGGGGTTCGATTTTCTCATTAAACCAGGTGGTTTGGATCTTCCCAATGTCGCCTATCTTCGGGAAACACTGGTTCTCAGAAGGTTGAAGGTTAATTTTTCCTATCAACCCAACGGTTCGGACCTTACCAGCATAGCCTATCTCCGAGCAATGCTAGTTCATAGAAGGTTGGTGGTTGATTTTTCCTATTGACTCGGAGGTTTGGACCTTCCCTACGTCTCCTATCTTCGGGCAATGCTAGTTCGTAGAAGGTTGAGGGTCGATTTTCCTCGTTAACCTAGTGGTTTGGACCTTTTTGATGTTGTCTTGACTTTGGGTAATGCCGGTTCTCTGAAGGTTGGCGGTTGAATTTCCCATCGAACCGATGGTTTAAACATTCCTAAAGTTTCCTATCTCTACACAATGCTAGTTCTCAAAAGGTTAAGGGTCAATTTCTCTTTTGACCTAATGGTTTGGATCTTCCCGACGTCGCCTATTTCTAGGCAAGCTAGTTCTCAAAAGGTTAGGGGGCAATTTTTCCAATGGACCCCTAGGTAGAACTCCTCGTCCATGATCCAAGGTCAAAAGAGTGTGCTGCTGGTCATACCGTTGATCATGCAGCACAAGGGTCATTCTTGCGAGAACATGGTTTCATTGGTTCAAGACGCTGACTTCATTCACGAATGGGAGAAATGTCAAGAACTGCCTTGTTTTGTTACCTCTAGCATTCTTGGGTGGCTTTTTTACGAAAGCAAGTTAGATGGGTCCAAAAGAAGTAGCATCACTATAGGTTGCTGGTCAATATTTATGAAATTGCAGTCACAACAATAGTTACCACCTAGCATAGCGGGACGCTCTGGGCCCAAACTACATCTTTTCCCTTTGTTCTATCATTTCGAGGCTTGGACAAATAATATCCCATCCTATAGTCCCCACAATAAGTTGATCAACTATGGGTAGAGGAGTACTACCTTTTGGGCAAGCTTCGTTCAAGTCTGAATAGTCGATGCACGCTCGCTATTTTCCATTTAGATTCTTAACTACCACAGGATTCGATATCCCTTCTGGTTAAAGATCATCATAGATGAAGCTGTTAGTGACAGCTTATCTACCTCTTCCCTCAATGCAGTGGATCTCTTTGGACTCGGGCTGTGCCTTTTTTGCTTTATTGGTGTAAACTCTAGGTTGATGTTCAGTAAATGACTTGCTGTCTCCGACAATACCCTACACATATTTGAATGCGTCTGAGCAAGTACATCAAAACTTCTTTGGCAGAAATTGACCAATTCAATAAGGGTCGATATATATTCCAGGTGAACCTTATGAACTACACTGATGCAACTTCTTCCAAAAAGATGGGAAAGAATCTGTATCGAACAGCATCTGTCGCCCTAGCACCATCCATATGCCATCCATGCTTAAGTGCTAACTTGGATCGGTAGTCCCGTTATACGATGGCATTGTTGGCATCACAAACATTATAAGATATTCTTCTCTTAGGATATTTCTCATGAATGGAGTTCTACTTTATGAGGAACCTCATTCCTCGTAATTCATATATTCGCTTTCCTTTACCAACCATTTAACTATATCCACTACATATTCCTTACTAATACGATACTCAGAAGGTCGATTACCAGGGGCTGCACTAGTGTGTTTGGCTCCACAAATGATCTCGGCCTGCCTGCTGACGTATAGGTTATGTAGTCTCTAGGAGATCCACTCCTCTGGTATTGCATCGACATGCGGTTGGTTTTGCTGTAGTTGTTTGAACTCCATCTTCAATATTGAACTCGTAATCATCAGTATCAAGCTGCAATCATCTTCAGAATGTGAAACCTCCCTAGCATCGATTATCTTCCCTTTTCCTCTCTTAAATTCCTTTTAGTACCAAGAGATAACCTCTCAGTACCGAGTACTTTTCTTGTGGATGGAAGACTTTTGCTTCCTCCAGTAAGTCTTTCAGCAATTCCAGAACTCCTTCACTTTATTTTTGCTTTCCTCCTCATATATTCTGGATAGAAATAGAGGAGTTTTCCTGATCTGATAAAGGTGAAGTTACCTTTATAGTTTTCTTGGTTTTTGAGTTAGCAGAGCTTCCATCTTATATATCAAAGCTTTTTGGGTTCTGACAATCTTCTGGTTTAAATCTTGCAGCTTCTTATTCAATTTAATTCTTATAACCACATTTGTTGAGTAAATGAGCCTGGTATCGGCTGCTGATTATTAATTTCAGCTTGGTGAGCATTCCTTTTATCACCGCTAACTACAACTCTGGATGTAGATCTTCATCCTCTAGGGACCATTGATTCCCAATAGTAAGCTTCCAAATTTGTTAAGTATAACCTCCAAATCTAACCATTGGATCTATCTAAATCCACAATAGCAAGCTAGGTCTAACCCTGAGTTCAATACTTACTGAAAGCACCAAAATATTAATGCAAAAAGTGGAACAACACCCAAATCTGACCTATTGTAGGATTAGATCTAAATAGAAATGACAGAAAAATGCAAAAATGTAGAAAAATACAAAGATACTAGATTTTTATAGTGGTTCAGCAATCTCTACCCTACATCTACCTTATACTTTTTTTGATTATGGACATAAAAGAGAACTAAAGTCGCTAATATAAGGGTTTGATAAGTTCCTTGGCTTGGAAATACCAATAGTATCTTACTATGTGACTATTGTGAGGGAAGGATGAAGAAGGAGCAGAGTCCCAGATCAGAGTGAAGATACATCTTTACCTGTAGTAGGGTTGATATTTATTGAAAAATAGATGTACATGTTCAAAATTCTACGTGCATTGAAGTCCAGAAGCAAGCTCAATGTGTTACAAGTGAACACGTGAGGCATACGGGTCATCAAAACCTATCGGTACCGAGTGGTTTTGCGTGCAAACCTTCTTCCTGCACTTGCATGATTCTTTTATTTCCTACTTGATGTGTTTCAAACTCTTTTCCATAGACGTTGAGTCGATTTTGAAAATTATCCCAATAACACGTATATTATCCTGCTTTTTTTGCTTTCTTCTCATCGGTCCTGAGAATTGCTTTTCTAAGCTCTGAGAAAATCACCTGACATTGATCAGTTAGAGTAGAGTATGAAATTATAGGGTTTGTAATGCCAAAGTAAGAGGAAAAACCTCTCGGTACCAGCTAGTTCACTTAGCTCCAAAAGTGATATCTTTTCTTGAGTTATTTTTATGACCATATTTTCAAGTTTTTGAGTCGTTTCATCTTCGTCTTGATCTTCTATTTACGATTGAATTCTGCTTGGATGAAAACCATTTAATAGATGTGTTGTATGTTCATATTTATACATTGATCCATTTTTATTGCATATACTGAATTGTTGACATGCTCATTTATGTATGTATGTGTATGTGTGCGTTATCACCCAACTTTATGACCTTGGGGATTTGTGGAACAAATGACAGGTTAGGGTTGTTTCATTAGTGGTTATGGTCAGACTTAAACTCCTAAGTGAGTAGAATTACATCCAAGAGATACGAAGATGAAAATTGTGCAGGATGCTCGAACTGATCAAAAGATATAACTTAATGACATTATGAAAACTAGATTTAAGAGTGGAGACCGGTGTAGGTCTCCATGCCCGATCGTTTAGCCCACGGTTAGCAAGTCCATGATTTTCATCGTGTAGGGCATATGCCGAAGAATCGACGAAATTTAGTTTACCTAAAGTAGGGAACTCATAACTAAAGTATGCTCAATGTTGTATTTTTCTGTTGGATAGAAGCCGAGGTTATTTCTTCTCCATGGATGAGAGGTTATGGATTATCTGGTTATAATTTGGCCCGAGTCAATCGATAGGTTTCTAGGCAGCCTATAAAACTACTATAGGTTTCTAGTTTACCTATAAAACTACTGAAGGTTTCTAGTCGACATAAGAAAACCAATATAGCTTCACAATGACCTTGAGAAAACCATGCCATGGACCATTTTTAAGGATTAGGTAACTATGGAAATGTGTAACCCTTTGACCTTAGTAAATGACGAACTATTCATTTTACCCATTATTGCATGATTATATTATGATAATGTGCTAATCGTATTAGTTGCAGATATGATATGATTTTAATGTTACTAGTGAGAGGAAGACCAGTTCCACTCAACGAGGTGGTCTCACTATGTGTCCATTTTGGTTTAAGATGGTATAATAATATTCACTCCAGACTTTTTGTCTAGCCTAAAGTATTTTATTTCCCCTAAACTCTCGGGTGCCAAATTTGAAAATGAGTAGGCCGAGAATAGGATATTTCCAGTTTAGACTAATAAGCTTTAGTTGTTGTGTAGGAGACAAGCTACTATTGGAAGATTATATATTTTCGATGTGTAGTAGTTTAACTGCTTTTTTATTTCGGTTGAATGTTTGTAACGTCGGGTACTATAACTATCTAGGCAGTTAGAACTCTGATCATCCAAGGGGGCATCTTCATATGTCGCTCTTGGAACTATATGTAATTATTTTATTTTATCTGTACATTTTATTCATGGAGTTATGGAAACGAATTATAACGAATTTGCAAATCAAAGAATAAATGTTACGTAAAATTATAAATTTGTAAATTTTAGTGCTCTTGGTGCTAATGATTTAATAACAGATCTCATTCTGTCACTGGGAAATAATGCTAAGATCTGCAGCATCAATATTATTTATTTCTGAGCCTTGGAATGGGGAATTTACAAGGAGTATAGCCCCAACCTACAGAGCATTAGGAGCAGCAGATTCAAAAAAGACTTGGCGGCCGTTGTATAAAAAGTGGAAGTGGTGGAGATGAAAATCGATTAGAAAATGAGTTGTGTTGCACTCCTCCACAGAGATAGCTTGAAGTGTGGTGAAACATCTTAGATTATAGTTATTAACCCTTAAAGGTATAACTACAACAAAAAAAGTATGGATAAGAAATTTGGGTAAAGTAAGTCTAAATATGGAAAAAACTGGAATTAAGAGAACGAAATGTACATCCAAACAACCATTTAACAACAAAGTCGAGAAGGCATCAAATGAGGAAGTACTCTTCCTTGAAGTAATCACATTCATTATGTAAAATTATTAGCGATTTGAAATCATGGAACGCTTCAAAGAATGCTAATGAAGGATTCGTAGAGCGATGCTTGAAGTTCACCTAGATGGCAGTCAAAGATCATGTAGAGGCTTAGCAATACTGCATAAGAGTTTCAGTGCAGATATGATGGAGTGAGCCTTATTAATTGTAGAACATTACAAAGGAATGGATTAAATGGGGCAGTACCTTACAAAGAAACGTGTACCCATTATAAGCAGTGAAACCGGTTGGAGGATTACGGGATCTCTCACGTGGCAGTGGGAGCCCCACTTCATTAAGACGAATGTCGTTCCTGTTGAAAATGTGTTGGCTCGACTGTACATAACTGAGAATCAGAGGATCATACAGATTGTCCAAAATCATAACCCCTTCCAAGTTGGCGCCAGAGGGAATCTCATCATGTGGCTTCTCAATAATAATTAGTGAAGCTAAACAAGATTGAGACTGACAACTATAACGAGGACGAGAGGATCCAATAGCAGCAGATGTTAATGCCTACGTCGAGCTGCAAGCTATCCTGGGTGATGTAGAAGTCGATGTTGCTTCTGTAAGTCTGGAAAGGTGTAAAGAACGTCTGAATTCCATAAATTAACTGGAAATCTCGAATAACAAGCATGGTCAGGTAATTTTTATCAAAATTTTGAATCTCTGTATACTTGTGCCACAGTGTAGATGATATATAACATCCAATGGATTTTGACATGTGTCAATCCATTAGATTTTATGCATCGACCGATGGCACTATTTATGTCCTAGTATGTCCATATATGTCATATCCAAGGAGTACAGAAATGTTGGAACTAGACTGATCTACAATAGGTGAAATATGTTTTTTCAGTTATTTTTTTTCCTATTTTTGATTATAATGGGCCTATAATGTTTAATGGGTTATACTAGATCCAACTTGAATTATTTAAATAAAGTCCAAATTTATTTATGATATAAATAGTTAATGAGTTAACTAAATAATAATCTATATATAGTTTATGATATAATCGTACATCTGTAATATGCAATATAGTAATGTATACATAGTTAATATATACGTACAAAGATGTTGAAAATTGCATTTATAACATATATATTGTCATTTATATATGTACTGGTTGTTCCAATATTATTTAAAATTATATATGTAATGATATAAACATATTTCAAAACTTTTTATACTTAATGGAAATAAACCTTTTCTATTGAATATCAAAATATTTTAAACAAGCCAAAAAGATTTGAATTCAAATTAATATTTAAAATATCTGATATTTTGATTTAGTAAAAATAGTTTGAATTTCAAATTTAAATTTGTAAAATATAAAATAAAATATATTTTAATTTTAAAATATTTAAATATATATGTATATCATGAAATTGTTATTATTTCCAATATATATATATATATATATATATATATATAATTTAAAACTTTATAACAAAACAAATATACATGTACTATAGCAAAATAAGTATAAATATATATTATACATATTTACCTCTTCACAAGTAAGAATTTCTTTCTAAAAAATCTAAAAACTATTTTTAGTTTAATAATATATATATGTATGTATGTATACACACAATTCTGTGGATTTAAAAAAGGTTGTCCAAATTTTTTTCAATCATGCTAAGATGTTAAAATGGTTCAATGCCATCAAATTGGCTCTCATTCCTAAGACTGAAGGTGCTAACTTAGTCTGTAAATTCAGACCTATTTATATTGTAATTCTATATACAAATGCATATCTAAGATAATAGCCTCTAGATTGAAACATGTCCTACCGAGTTTAATCTCCCAAAACCAGGTAGGTTTTCTTTACTCTTGGAATATTCTTGACAATATTCCAGTGGCATATGAATTGCTAAATGGTTATAATAGGAAAAACATATCTCCCAGATCCATGTTAAAGATAGATATAATAAAAGCTTATGATACTATTTGTTAGGAAGGAATTACAAAGGTTATGGCTAAAATGAACTTTCGTAGCCATTTGCTACCTGGGTGTACTCATGTATTTCTTCTACTACCTTCTCTTAGGACATTAACTCAAATAGGGTTGGTTATGAAGGCTTTAGGGGGATAACGCAAGAAGACCCCATGCATTCCTACCTTTTTCTCCTTATCATCGAACTCTTAACACGGTTAATTGATACAACCGTTAATAGCAGAGAATTCGAGTTGCATCCTAAATGTACCAGCCCTAGGATTACTAGTTTAATATTTGTTGATGACTTGACGGTCTTCACAAATCCCACTATCAAGTCTTTCCAGAGTTTGGTGGATATGCTTGATATTTTTAAAAGTTTCTCAGGCTTGCGAGTGATCTATGATAATTCAAATATATTAATAGCTGGGTTGCTCGACCATTTGCGCCAGCCTCTACTCCACATTTGTAAACTACAACCTATCCAAGGCGGAGTAACATACCTAGGTATTCAACAAACTACTAATAAACCTAGGTATTCTAATTGTCTTTCTCTATATGAAAAAATCACCGCAGTCATGAACAGGAACATTTCCTAGGCAGGTAGAGTTACTACCATTAAATATGTTATTACAGCCATAGCAGTTTGTTAGAGTCGATATTTTTTGCTCCTAATTAAATTAATAGCTCGGGTTAAAAGAGTAATTAATTACTATCTATGGAACGAGGATAAATTCTCAAGAAAAATCATCCCTATTGTTTTAGCAAGTGTTTGGCAGCTAAATTTCTATCGAGTTAGAAAATAGCCGATCAAAATTTTAATTAAAAATAACCGTAAGCGCGCGGCCCGCAATTCTAGTACGTGGCGAATATGGATCAATCCATAGAGAATTGTATAGATTTTAAAATTCTATTCAATCAAATTAAACCAAGATTTTGAGATGCTTTTAAGCTAAAAAACTAAATAAACTAGCATGAGAAAGTGGATAAAATATGAGAGTTTGAAGGCAATTTAGAGGTAGATCTCTTCTCATGATCACATAAATCAACACAACTAAAATTATGATCTCTCTTTTTTGGTCATTAGTCAATTTAATTGATGTGTTTATCATAAGTATAGAATATTTCTGCTATTAATTAGCCCAATATAAACCATCCAAATATAACTCACCCCTTAAACAACTTCTTAACTCTCATGAAAATGACAATGGACATGAAAATAAAATCTATTATAAGCATGATCTATTAACTATTGATTAGAAATATGGACCATCAAATTTTGATTTAAAAATTCACTTCATTACCATAATCATATGTAGATGAAGATGTAATTTATATTTTTGTTTGTTTAACCATAGCCTATTTGGAGCAACAACATAGGCTATCAAATTCAAAGCTAAAACAACAAAGTTTAACACATTCAAACATTGCCATTAAGCACAAAAAGATATCAAAAATTACCAAAATGTTAAATCTTCATGATTAAGAGAGCTTCATTACCCCAAAATTGAAGGGGTTTAGCCTCTCATATTTGTTATCAGTTCAACAAATATAGTATTCAACACAAAACAAAAACAAGAGAAAAATATGAAAGCTAATTAAAAAATAAAAATAACTAAAATAAAATTAAAGCTAATCTACTTGCCTAAATAGAATTAAGCTAGTAATATAAAAGAAAAGAAGCAAGAAAAGATAATGAAGCAAAATTGCGTAAAAAGAAAGCTGCATGAAAGAAGAAAATGGCTAAGTAGCCATGAAAAAGAAAAGAGAGTTTGTAATTTGTTTTTGAGCCTCAAACTAAACTAAGTAAATTAGAGGCTCAAAGGAGGCTAAGAGATCGTTACGTGAAACATAAAGGGTATTTATATAAGTTTGAAACTCTAATCCATATTTTTCGGAACTACCCAAACTACCCTCTTAGAAAGTGTGGCCATCAAGTTATCATTCGCATGAGAGAACCCTCAATTAAGTATGCATGTATCTTTAATGGCCATTTAGCACGTGTATTAACTCCAAATCGTACATCACGGTAAGTGGGTAGATGGGTCCTCCATGATTCATGAAATGAATTATTTCCGCCTTCATTTGCTTATATTCTCTTGTGCATGCATATTTTCTATGAAGCCACTTGTAATTTGAATTCAAATTCCTATGAAATAACATAAAAATTTTCAAGTAAATTTCCCAAATTAATATACTCAAAATAACGACCATTTTGCTCCGATATGAAGATGAATATATGATGATTAGAAAATAATTGAAATTTTGGTTTAAACATGTTAAAATACCCAATATGATCGTTTATTTAATTAAATTCAATTAAATAAGAAAATAAAGATATGAACATTTACGTGCATATCAAATACTCCCACACTTACCTTTTATTCGTACTCGAATAAAGAAAAACTAAGATAAATCCATTTTCCCAAGGAGCACGACTACATTGAGCGTATGCAACAAGTCATTAAACCTCTAGATGTCCTACTAGGACGAGTGTTGTCTCGTGAGGGTTTTTAGCAGATACTACCCACAAAATCTAAATGTGAAATGTAAAATTTCTAAATGCAAGGTTTATTTACAAAAGGATGAATGCAAGTTTTTGAAAATATTTACAAATGAAGGATCAACTTTTAAATCGACATGAATAAGTTAAATATAATTTTTGGTCATCATCATGAAATTTTAGTCATTTTACTTATGAAATTTTCCAAAAAAGCTAAGTTATCGTAACAAATAGACTCTAGTTTAGCTAGTTGTTTCGGTTGATAACATAGTGTAACTATGAAATGGATCCTTAGTTGATTATAAAAGTTTTTGAAATTTGTATTTTCATTTCTTTTGAATAACAAGTCAAATCACATAAGTTAAAATAGCGCTTGGATTTCAATTGCATACTCTCTCTTATTTGAAAATTTTATTGATAGTAACAATATTTACATATGCCTTACTTAGAAAACCGAGGCCAGATATATTACCCATGCACTGTCTTTCGGGCTTACTTGAGGGGAAAACAGAGCATGGCGAGTGAACACACACGTGTGAACACCTATCGACTGTAAGCATTTTAAATGAAAGAATTTTTATATATATACACCTAACTCAGATAAACTAAGGCCATATATACCGATCGTGCACTGCCTTTCAAGATTACATAGAAGGGTACAGAACATGGCAAGTGTACACATAAGTATGTGAACACATGGCTTTAGGTGTTAAAAAAATTAATACATATATACAAAAATATTTTTTTGTTTTTTTGTTTTTGTTTTTTTTTTTTGAAGGGAGAGTTTTGCAAAATCATCTTAGCACCATTTAACTTAGAAGATAAAAAATGTTATATCCTTTTCTTTAAATCCACCACTTTTCTAAACAAAGATTTTCATTTAGAATATACTTCATAATATCACCCATGAATCTACCTATATACTAGTTAAATCATAGTTTCTTGTAATCAAACTTTATTTTTATTTTTGCCAAGACAAATAAATTTTCTAAAATTTTAATTTAATAACCAAAACCGTATATTTATTCTATGGTGTTTTTTTAAAGTAATTAAAAAGGAAAAAAAATAATTTTGGGATTTCTTTTAATTTTTTAAGTTTTGGAAAGAAAATTTAAAAAAATAATCCATGAAAAATAATAAATGAAAATAAGACTTCCCCCACACTTGATTATGACTGTGTCCCCATAGAAACCCAAGTGGAAGAAAAAAATAAAATAAAAATGTGACCTATATTCACATGAAACGAAAAGATTATTATTTACATGACATCAGAAAACACATTGTCAAAGAGTAAATGAAACGGTCTTTCAAAGACCAATTCATTTGCCTCATCAAGTATAAGAGACACGGCTTAAGCCCAGAAAACCAAACCATAAAAGATTTCAAAGTTGAATACTGATTTGAAAAAACGAATGTCGTTTTATTAAGAATCGTATGAGTTGTTTTGTTTTCAATGATTTTTGGGGTAGATAGAAAAATTGGTTGAAATTCAAGCTTATTTTCACCAAATTGAAAATTAAGCTTATCATTGACAAATTCTTCATAATAATTAATTTCAAAATCAACACGGTGATTTAAAGCTTCCCTTTTGGAATCTAACAACTCATCTTCGAAAAGTCCAAAAAATTATGTTCATTAAATTCGTCTTCCCTTGTTGGATTATTCACAACTTCATTGCATAAATCAAGTTCAAAATCCAAAGTTTTTGTATTCAAATTTTCAAATCGGAAAAAGGAAGATCTAATTTCAAGTAGAGTTTCTCACCTTCAAAAGAATTGAATTCCAACTCAATTACTGTATTTTCAACAATTTCATTAATACCATTGTTTTCAATTTTAAAAGTTGTTATTTGAAAATCGTCAATCCTAGTAAAAGGTGGATTATCCTTGACTCGTCACACATTGGGAGCTGATTTTTTCCTTGCGTTATATCATATAGGTTTCAAATAACAAATCTGTATGATCAATGTAAATTTCATCCATTTTCTCAATAAAAGCAAATTTATAATTATTAACTTGAGAATTTTCAATTTGAACTTGTTGAGAATGAATATTATGAATTGCGACATAATTAAGATTATTCTCATTGCCAAAATTATTTAAAAAGTGGTTCACATTTCCATTTTGAAATTGAAATTCACTTTGGAATTCGAAGTTGTATTGGCATGAGTTATACTCGAAATTATTTGAATTTTAAAGAGTATTCAAATTTTGATTAGAAAATTTTGACTTGAGTTATTGCACGAGTATGAATTACAAAAATCATTTATCATTTGATTTTGTTGTGTAGAGAGTTCAAGTAAAGACGAAATCATTTCAATGCTATTTTCAAGATTTGAGTGTTGGTCATCATTTTGATAATTTTGTGGTTCAAATTCAAATTGTATATACAATAGTTGTCATTAAAATATCCATAAGACTTTGGGAAACTATATGGATTATGTTGATTTTTGCAACTATTGAAAAATTCTAGTGAGTAGGGAAATTCAGACATTTTCAAAAGTTTTATTTATTATTTTATCTTTTTTTTTATGAAGGAAAAATATTTACCAAAAGGAGTTTATTTTTCAAAGGGGAAATTGATTTTTGTTTTGTTTTTTGATTTTCAATTTTTTTTTGTTTTTGAAAAGATTTTATATTCTTTTTGGATTTTTGCTTGTTTGAAAAACTAACTATATTTTTTTTTGGATTTTTGATTTTGATTGAAATTTTTTAAAGGATTTAAAAACTAAGTTAAGGAATTTTTTGGGTTTTTGAATGTATTTTCTATTTTTTAAAAACCCATGAAGTAATGCAAAATGATTGCAAGGATTCAATTACAAATTTTCTGCCTAAGTAGCTCCTAACCCAAAATTGTATAATCACACTTTGTCTAGGCCCAACAAGATAGTTCTCAGCTAGGTAACAGACATGAGTTATCAGTACACCATGCATCACCGTAGTAATGCAGCCGAAGGTTTAATTATCTTCAGAGAAACAATCACTATAATATTTATGGATCACCGTAGTTTTTATAAATGGTTATTGCTCTACCATAGCCTAGACACTAAGAAATTAATTTTTTCAAAGAAGACAACTTGCCAATATACAATTGAGCCCCGGTGAGCTCATGACACCCTTAATTTAAATTTCTAACCGTTATTATCAATAAATTATGAAATGAAATTCAAAACTGAAATTAAACGTGTATTAACAATCCAACTATAATGAAATTTGATTTTTTGTTTTTGAATTTTTTTTAAATGCAAGCAATTAACAATGCAAGGAAAATAAAAACAAGAGATAAGGGTACGATACAAGAGCGTGAAGAATTATTAGTAATTTATTTTAAAAGCAGCGAATTTTTTTTGTAAGCAAGCAAAGCAAGGCGGTTTTTAGCAAGCACTTCTTTTCCTTGTGATTTTCTGCTTTGGCAACCTGAAATTTCAAACACACTATATACAATTGTTTTTTTTATAAAGGAAGAAAAACAAAAACAAAAATCAAAACAAAACAAATGAGAACAGCACCAAACCAGAGAAAACATGTAACTGCCCAGGTTTTCGACCTCCGAAAATCGACATCAATACATTTACTGTAATACATGCCGAGCAATCGAATGCCAGAAATATCAGATCGTAAGAGAAAAAAGAAAGAGGCAGAAGAATAAAACAGAAATAACAACACAAAACCTCACAATCGGAGTGGAACAATGTATAATAGAAAACAACTGGTCTTTATACAAAAAGAACTATAACTGTTATTTATACATTACATCATCAGAGTACAACACACCAATAACACAATATCAGACCGTTATAATAACTTGTCCCCTCAAATGCTGAATATATAGTCTACAATACACAACGGAATGAAAACCAAGTACGTGTGATATGTCTCGTCATCCAGTTCGTCACTTGAGCTCCATAGCATCATGTCATGTACTTATAATACTCGGTCTGACCCGAGCATTATAATAAAATAACACCCGAGTCGGTCTGGAAAACCAGCGTAAGAAAACACACTCAATTTGAATTATTAAAGTTATCAAAATCCCTTTGAAAATCAAAGGTATATCATAAGACCATGCCATAAATAAAAATGATGGGTTTTTACCTTACGAAAACCAAAACATTTTATATCAAAATCATCTGATATTATAATAGTGCATAAGTACAAATACTTATTCAAACAGCTGAATTGTTACATTAATTAAATTCCAGCATACTAGGATCTACAACCAAAACCGTAAAGGCACGTATTGGAGAATGGATTCCATACGAATGATTAGGACTGTGACGGCCCTGACTCGACCTTCGAAAATCGACACCGAATACGACACTCATATTCAAATGCCGCAGATCCAAACGTCGAACCTGGTTCGCCGGAGCTTATAACACCATTAAGTACAATCACAGCGGAAGAAAATAATATCAATATATGTAACATTGATACCAAGACAGATACAATATCTGATATATTATGATACAGCAGGAAGATACAATAGATATCATTACTATCAGAGATACAAGAAATAGCAGCGGAAAGAATATCTTCACAAGAATGCATCTCCAACTCCAATGCTCCAATCCAAAGCTAGCTCGAACCAACATCACGTGTCACCTAGATAAGCAAGTCTCGTCTATATCCAAAGACTGAACTAACTCCAGATAATCTACTAAACCTGACTATCTAAAAAACCAACTCTAGACTGCCCGTGTGGAAAAATAGTAGGCACCCAGAGTTTAGGAAAGGAACAATAAACTCCGAGTCAGTCGTGGGACTGGTGTGAGTAATAAGAACAAATTATCTTAAAAAACAGACAACAAGAGAATTTAAAATAAATCCGCAATGCTTTTTGGAAAATGAAACTACCATAAGGCCTCCCGCCACACACACAATGCAAACGCAGAATTGGAGGAGATTTCTCCTTATGATAGTCAAACATGCTTGATATGAGAAAATTCTTTGATATTATTACTAGTGCATAGTGTAGAAAACCTTTCGAAAGTATAATATTATCTTATCCAGCATAGACATTTCGTACTATGTCTACTATACCTACCATCTAAACAGTGGGGCGCTACCATAAATAAATGGCAGGTTATACAACTAAAACCGTATAGGGAACGTATTATTTTGTTTGGATTTCCAATAAATGGTCGGACTAAGGAACTTTCCACTGTCCATGGGTATGCCTCTGGCGGGACATCCAGAGAACCTAACCAGATCTCTGCCAACACAATGCCAGATTACCTCTGTAACTAGGTAACTACTACTCGAGCATGCCATCCCCCGGTCCTTTGGGACCTTTATCCGAGGCGCCTCTAAACCATAAAGCAACAACCACACAGTAAATAAGATTGAAGCCCCTACATAGGTAAATATATGGGCTCCATACCATGATACCACCCTTTACCAGAAGGGAATGACATACCCCAAAGGGCGCGACCCTCATAACTTTGCCGCATCTTTCCTGTTTCGACTATTTCCGGGGTGTGAGGTCCCGATGCAGTCTCGTCCACAAAGATACGCTTTATACAAAAACCATGCTTTGATCACAAATGATCATCAACACATTGCAGCACTCAGCATGCCACACTACCAAATTAGGGATATATTACTGATAACCTTCAATTACATAACCTCTGAGCTCGTACGTCTCAGAGAAGGGTGTTAAGCTAAGAGAATAAATTCTCCGCCACCAACAGATATGTATTTGAAAGAAATCTGCTTTATATCTTAAAGTGTAGTGTCAGACATACAACCATACAAGTCTGTCTCGGGTTCGAACAGAACCAAAGGCACTTCCAAAGAAGCCCTTGCAAATCCAGATAATCCCTAATAACGTCCGGACTTCCCATCACATATGGAGTCTCTATACCGAGGACCAGTCGATGTAGAGACATTCGACGAGTTATCCTTTCGTTTTCGAAAATATCCGGTCTTCACCACCGGTCTTCAAATGCTATCCATAACGTCGTATCATTTTTCGGAATGGGTTATATGACACAAGGTCCTCTCTCGGCTAAACCGAAAAATGAGCGCAATATTTAAAAACATATAGATATTGGATTTCAGTTAAGTCACAACTTCTAAAAACCCAAAACCTTTCTTTAAATGGTTTAAACAAATTACCATTTTAAATCTTTAAACAAAAAGATTCATTTCACAAAGTTCACCCAGTTTCACGAAGATCCATTTATGGATTCAAAATAATTTCCATTTTAACCGTATTAACTCATTTAAATCTTTAAACCAAAGATTTAACTCATAGCTTTCAAACTCGTTCCAAAGATTCATCCATAACTTGGACAACCATTTCAATTCAAACTTGAAATTCCTTTAATACAAATTGGAAATTCATTTCTTATATGAAAGCTCTTATTATTTGGAACAAATAATTTTCGTTTTTAGGAAAACTGATTACCATTTACACAAGTTAAAGCAATTCAAGTATAAACTTGGGTTTAAATTTAAATTCCCAAAACAATACTTTCTAAATGGTTTAAAACCCATATAAACACCTTTATAACTTGTAGAATACAATTTCAAATATTGAATTCAAATTTAAATCAAATTATTTAAATTTCAAAACGAAATCAAGTTATTCAAAATAACTTTTATCCTAAAAATCCCTTTTCACAAACTTTTCATATTTAACCCAATTCCATTTCCAAACCCGTTTGGATTTAAAATTCAACTTTCAAAACTATTTTGAATTAAATTCAAATATCTATGACTTAACCGATTTCCACGTGCAAATCCATATTGTGTGTGTATAGTGTAGTCCAAGGGTTTACACAATAGTGCAATATCATCAGTCATCACAGATACAATCACGACAATATCGATAAGCGGTATAATCCTATAATGCTTATCCATATACACAGCGTCACAGATAGATAAAATAAATGCATTATAAATAAATAAATTACATTCATCATAGCTTGAATTAAAACAATTCAAATCATAAAGCATCACATAACAGAGAATATCAAACAATTCACAACATTCGATAGAATATACTCATCCATAAGTGAAACCAATTAAGATATCTGATTAATCTAAACCAGAATCATTTGCCTTTAAATAAATTTCTAATCATGGTAAATTAATAATCAATTAATTACAAATTATTTAATGAATTATCCTTTAATTAATCATTAATTATCCTTTAATAAATAATTAATTATTAATTACAATAATTACTTAATTACATCTTAATTAGTAATCTTAATTCTTAATTACTTTCATTAATTAATTAACCTTTTAATTAATTATTCTTAAATTAATTACATTCATTAATTAACCACATTAATTAATTTTTCTTTAGATTAATTTACCTTTAAACATTCGATAAATCATTAATTATTCATCCTTAATTAATTACATAAATTAATTAACCTTAAATTAATTTTCCTTAATTAACAAATTAATTTTAATTATAAATTATTAATCACTTAATCATCATTAACAATATAAATTAACTTACTTTTAAGTTAAACGTTTAAATTTTTTGATTTATTCCTAAACCACCTTATTAGGTTTTATTTAAAATAACTTGCTAAGAATAAGTTTAAAAACATTCTTAAAACTTAATTTTTTTTTATGATCATTTATTTCAAAACCTTTAATTAAAACCTTCTAACTTAACAATAAAATCATCATTTATAAAAAGAAATAATTTTAGAAATTTATTTAATTAAATTTGCTAAAATTTAAATCTGGAAAACATAAAACCCGAGACTCACTCGAGTTACACCTGATCAAAATGCTACCCCGCTTCGAGTTTCACCACAAATCAACCCGTGCTCCAATTCTTTTTCAAGCTTAAAATTTTCTTAAGTGTTTACCCCTACGCATTCGAAAATTACTCGAGACAAAACTCAAGCCAATACACGATTCTCCCGAAGCCTCCTTCGAGCTCATAGCCTTCTTCTCCAACCATATACCACCGATACCCATCAGAAGTTCGTGCACATGCACAATCGAAAACGTCACTGCCAGTCGAAGCTGCAGCCACCATCGAGTCGACGGCAACTCACCTGAACCTCACAAGCACTCAGGTACCCCAAACATCGATGAACTCGCGATCGAACATCACACCCCAGACTACAGCAAAACCAAGCCACCAGAAAACACCTCGTCCTCCTACCTCTGGATCGGAGGCCATGGAAACTTCGTCAGAGCTTCATCTTGACCACATGCTGCTATCCCCACCGTCTTATGCAACTCAGTTCATCAGAGATGCCATGGCGACGAGATAACTGACCTTGATTAAATTAAGGAATAAAACCCTAAATCGTTCTCGTTCATCATCCTCGATGAAATAGAAAATCAACGAGCATTTTTCCTTGACTCGTCAACCTCTAAGCTTCCTCTAACATGAATTTCGAAGTTCGATTTTACATTGATCATCAGATTTTGACAAAAAGCCCAAACTATCCAATTCAAGAAAACTCCATATTCCCATCCTTACAAATCAAGAAATTTCTTTTAAAAATCAGTATTTAGAAAAACGAATCTGATAAAATGATCAGAATTTAGAATTTAATTATTTGAATTTTTCTGTTTGAGTAATTTCTCTGTAAATCCTACATTTTTAAATTATTTATCATATATTTTTACTCTATATTTTTTTTAAAAAATAACCTTACAACGTTATAAACATTCTCTTTCACGAATCATAATCTAAAATTAATCGTATGAGGAGGAATTGAATTTTATTAAGTAGGTTGAGACTGTGATAACAACAGAGCCCTATTTTCCCATACACACATATATTCACTCAGACATTTGCAGACATGCAAACAAATCCACATCACCATTCAAAAAAAAACATTTCAGATCACACTTCAAAGATCATCAAGATACTTAGGCTTAAGGTCTGATAAAGAGGAGTTGCTCACCTGAAAAACAAGATTGAACAGAGCCGGGAACTGCAGTTTTGATCTTCCTGTTAATCACTTTCTATTTTTGTTATTGCTCTGGTTTTGATGATGCTTATACTTCTTTTTTTCTTTTTTATCCTGGCTTTGTGTTGTTTAATTGTTGAACAAACAAGAATAGATTAGATGTGTATATATAAAGAAGGGTGTTTACATAGGGAAGGTGTTATCTGGTATAAGCATTTTCTTTTAATCGGATTTTTTTCTCTTGCCTACATTCTTTGACGAAAGATATTTTTCTTTGTTTACTAAGATGAAGTTTTGATTTCGACTGAGATGAATTCCTGTGTGCCGAGAAGATATAAGTAAGCACATATTGCTTCCCTATTTGATTACATGCGTCATTCTACTTGATTTTTACTTGTTTTATCTTCTTGCATTTTTTTTCTTGTTCCTTGACTCAATAGATTTTATTTCCTTGTTTCATTATTTTCTTGTTTTACACAGCAAACATACTTGTTATATTACAATTTTCCTGAAAATCTTCTTTTGTATGCTAGAGATCCTAGCATTAATTACTATTGTCATTTTCCGTTTCAAGTCTACACTTATCTTTTCTTTATTCATAGATATTTATATTATATTCTTTTACAAGCCTATGGATATTATTTTTTCATACTTATCTTTATATATATTTTTATTGTCTTGTTTCACACTATACATATTTGAATGTATTTTGTTTCTTGTCTTTAGTCTTGTTACTTTGGAATATAAATGAAGTTCTATTTTAATAAGTTGTTTAAATTTAGCTATATGTTTACTTTATATTCTATAATTTATCTTATATATTATTTTTTCTACTTCCAGCTTAAATATTTATTTTTTTAACTTTAATACTTATTGTCTTATATTTCTCTCTCTATATATATTTTTTATTATGTTTGTAGTATATTTTATTTATATTAATACATATTATTTAAAAGAGAATGTTTTAAAATTAAATGCATACTAAATGAATTACATAGATATAATTTATAAATTCAAATTATTTTTAAACCATTTACTTATAATTTAAATCCAAATTCCATATATATATATACATATATATATATATATATAAATTCAAATCTACTCATATATGCACATATACATATATATATATATATAAGATTTCAATTTCGATGAGTTAACACCTATTTTATTTGAATTTGGAGAAACTCAAATCGATTAACCAATTAATTTCACAATTTTTATTCAAAAATTAAATTAATTATCAATTTAAACTCAGTAAAAATCCAGGATCGTTACAAGGACTGTATTATCACCTGTCATGGTATACATTTAGAAAAATGTACCGAGGACCACGTCGAGATCCCCTACAACAAAAGATCGGACTACCTCTAACCTGGGTAGACCGATTATGCTATCAGCCCGAGTGTTCCCACCCTTTTCCGAGCTCCTTCCATGTATTATAGTAATAATATTCGAGGGTATCTAGAAAGGCGATAAACATACCCCTAATTGGGTGCGACCCACTTAGCCTTGCTGCATCTCCCCTGCTTTTCAGTCATTCCCAATTGATGAGGCTAATTGATGAGGCTAGAGGCTATGATTACCTTTTAAAGGAATTTTTACTTAGAATGCTCATTGTCCTCTAATGACAATGTACTAATAGCATTCATCCATACAAGTCCACTCTGGGTCTGAACGGAACCAAAGTCACTATTCCTACAACATCCATTTTAAAAAAATCCTTAGAATTGGTAGTGATTTGCCCTTGCACTTCACTAATCCATCTTCGACACCATGCTCTTGTTTCCACTTCGAAAACATACTCATTGGATCGAAGTGGTTTTCGGATAACTTATCTGATCCCGCTCTCTTCGAAACAATGTTCGATATTTTCTGGTAAACTCAACCCCGGTTCTTTAGGAATAAACAGACAAAAATAAGATCGGAGATCACCTTCTAACGGCTAGTGGATGGATTTCCTTATCATCATTCTAGAATAATGAAATGAGTTTATACGTACAGTATAGCACCTCGAATGATAACTTTATCGTATAATTCCTATATTCTCTTAAATATTCCCAAATTAATATTTTAGGCCCAGATTTGATACTCGGTTAGTTAACTATCGAATAACAATCATCAAATCAAGATTTCATTTCCTACTGGATTTCACCCAGCCTTATCCATTTAAGATTTCCAATCACCTAAATCGCTTCATCCAAAATATTTATTTGTCTTACCGAATTTAGTATATTCTCAAACTTTTTTTTTAAATATTTGAAACCCTTTAACCACTACAGTATCAACCATGGATTCACAGCTCAATAGTTACGTCTCTATCCCAAAGAAATCCCAAACTTAACTACATGCACTCTCTGCCTCCGATTACACCATGAAAGTATACCATTACTTTCCGAAAACTTTACTAATTAGTTTCCATAAAATAATACTTATAAAATGTCTATATAAATCTCCAAGTTAAATTTTTAGGCAAATGCTCTTTAATAAAAGTTATTATATAAAAATAATATTAATATTGAATAATTTATCTTTTAAATTAATAATACCGATTAATTCTTAAAAAATTGACTTAATATCAAACCTTAATAAACTACTTAATTAATAAAATATACTTAAAACAAATTTTAAATAACTAAATAATTAACTTTCTGAAATATTCTTAAACACCTTTTCAAATTACTTAGTTATAATTAAAAATCCTTCTTTTTAAAACAAACTTAATTTCTCGATAAAAATTTATTTTCCAATTCCAATATAACCAGTCTAACATTTATAAATCTCTCTCAATTTATTCTCAATTTGATTTACGTTCCAATTCTGTAATTCACTTTTTTTACATTTCTAAAAGTAAATCAATTGTTTATTTTTTTTAAGCCGATTTACCCATCTCCTTATAAATCCTCACCATGAATTTATAACTTCTATTTATCCACTAATAATCATTGCACTTTATTTATAAACCTTGTTTATAAATTTCATATTCTCATTTCCCGTTTATAACGGTTTCACAATATTTAATCGATTACAAATAGATTTCTAAATTAAATTCCAATTTTAAATCAATTTCCCAAATAACCTAACTATATTCCAAACCTAACTAAATTCAGATTTCACTTCCTTTTCATAATTTAAAATGTTATTTAAAAATCTTTTATCTAAATTACCCAAAATCTTTATTTTTTCCATATCCTGAAATTATTAAGTACAAATTTTAAAATCAAACTATTTATTTTACCCAAATTCATTTTTTTTAATAAATCCAAATTTCACTATAAATATTTTTCTTCCAATTTTCTTTTAATTTCTTTTCAAATTTAATATACATACTTATGGTATTTTAAAATACCAAAACCTAAACTAGCAATACCATAGCATCAAATAAATTTAAATTCCACTATAATCTATCATAGACTATTTAAATAAATTATATATCACTACGTATGAAAATTAAATTCAACAATTCGAGGAATCCAGTAGGATCCCTCCAACCTGTTTCCCTGCATCCACAGATGCTAGTACAATATAAAATACCAATCGCACTTCGAGGGGGATATTGCAGTATATAAGGTCATCCGCTATTATGCGGGGAACATAGGGTCTCATCACAATCACTCCAATACATATACTACTGTATATAATATCACATTCAACTGATAATAATTTATCAATTCAACCAATCAATCAATAATTAATTTTAAGTATTTAAAATTAATTGCAATAATCCAAAATTGAGTGAGATTAACTCACTTTTATTTCCTATCACTTTCGCGTTCCGGTTCCAATTTAATCCGAGGGTGTTTGAAATTTTATGAAATTTTTGCAACCTCTAGACTCAACCCAGTTGACTCCCTAGCAAAGAACTTCCTATTACAGACTCAACGCGACTAACCGCGTTGGATTTCGATTTAAAACGAATAAGATACGAGATTTACAAACTAACGATTTTATTTTAACAAAAATCTGTATAAACCATATATATTTATTTTATTTTAAATAGAGAAAGCCCATACCACAAAAGTCAAAACCGGCCTGCCTCAACCTTATCATCCCTATACTGTTTTCTTCTTTCCTCCCCCTTTTTTTCCTCTATTCCTTTTCTTCTTTCCATTTCTCTTTTTTTTCTTCTTTCTATTTATTTTGCAAGCCCATACCCTAACAAACCCGGCCCGCTCAGCGTTGCTTCTTCCCCAACAAAACTGCTCTCATACCTATACACGATACGTATAGTAAAACCATCCTTTAGCATGCACGCACGGCCACCGCAACCCCCACCTACGATGAAAGTCGAATCCGCCATCACCAAACCCCTCCACGTCCCTCAAGTTTCGCGACCATCAACACGACGTCTCCTCCATTGCCTATCCCAAAATGCGACACCCTCATCGACCAGTGAACCTGAAATGTTGTGGTCCCTAACACACGACTGGCCTCCCTAAAATTCCACCGTCGCTGCCGTTTATCTTTGCGAGCTCGACTACGCCATCCAAATCTCCAATCTAACCCGAAATCAACGTGGAGAGCGAACCCCAGTTCGACTTCAAGCTCTGACACTAAAATCGATCATCACAAACAAGTGTCGCACCTCTTAACACTTATACCAGATTGAATCATGAGCTAAAAAAAATTAAATTAATTTCATGAATTTTAAGTGAGTATATAATGAGAAATAATTTTTTAAAGTTGATTTTTCTTTGTGAACTCAGTTGTGTTCATTGAAATGAAGAAAGACGTGATTTAAGGGCACTCCAGTGGGTTCAGGGCTGAATATTCAGCCCGCTGAATATTCAGCCCTGAACCTGGGGTGGGCACTCAGTGGCCAGATGCCCATTTAATAGTGGCATGATTCCCCCTACTATTGGGGGGCTTGGGCGCCCATTTTATGGGCGCTAGAAGCCTGGTGTCCGTAAAAGGGGCGCCCATTAAATGGGCGCGCAAGCCCAGTTCAGGATCCTGAATCTTCAGCCTGAATTGAACGATTGGAAATTTTTTTTAGGCAAATTCAGTATGTAATCGAACCACTGGAGATGCCCTAAAGGAGGGAAACGTGTTTGAATGAGGCATCTATAGTGACTTGAAGTGAGGGGGAAAAGAACTGATGGGAATATGGAAAATCAACAAATAATTATTTTATTTAAATTATAAAACGTCTTGATTTACACACTAAAATCTCGAAACCCTATTGAGGCATGCCACTAGGCGTTTATAATGTTATATCCCTATTCCGAACGTAATGTAAATTGTTTCGAGTCCTAATTTGATCATATGGAGAAGATAGCTTTTTGGACCTAATTATTATACTGAATTTTCGATATAATATCAATGCGGTAATATCCCTTACAATCAAATAATAATTCCAAATGCTATGAAATTTGAAATCCGAAAATAATACACTATTACGGATCCAATGGAACTGGTTTCGTCGAATTTCGAGACTATGCCCCAAAAGACTATTTTTAAATGTAAATTTAAACAATATATTTTTAAAACTGAACAAATTACTTTTAAATTCGATTTAAAAGTTTACAACTCCAATTTCAATATTTTAACCAATTTTCAATTATTAAATTCAATAATTAAATTATCCAATAAATTATTATATTTGAAATTCAAGTTAAAAAATTAGATTTTAAATATTTGAAATCAATTAAATATTCCAATTTAAAATTGCCAAAATTTTGGGTCGTTACAAAACAAAATTACTTAACGTTAAAACAAATTTTTAATAAAAAGATATATTAAAAAAAGAAAACAAAAGGATTTAAAACATAACAGAGAAAGCAAATTACGAAATAAAACAAACTAATTAACTCAGCCCAACAAGCAAAGTATCTACAAGCCCAATTATGTGTTTATTATTTTTAAGGAAGAGATGATAAAAGAAAAAAGAAAAAATTTTAAAACTTCAAGTTAAAAAACAAAGTCCTTATATAAAGAGGAAATTAGTTAGAAGGACAAACTTATTAAAAAAATTGTTAGTAGACCACAAGTTTAATTATTTGTGCCGAAGGACCCGCATTTTCAAACTTACCATGTGTCATCGTTTTCGTCTCTAGGATTTTTCCAAATTAGGGTTTTGCCAAATCAAGTCATTTTCATATGAAATCATTTCATATTCTTTATCCAAATAGACAAACACATTCAAATTGACAAACGCATTCAAAACGACAATCTCATTCGAATCAACAAACTCATTCAAATCATTCATACATTCTAATGAAAAATAGGTCGAAATCTTCTCCGTCGACCAATAATCAGTCTCCTAGTTCTTCACTACAATCGAAAACCCAAAATGTATCTTTAAAATTATCTTTAATAGAATCAACGGCTAGGAAGACGATAGAAACGGAGAAGAAGAAAAATAGGTATAATATTGAATTGTTCTATATATATTACCAATTTAGAATTTTTATAAGAAATGCTATATTATTTTTCATCTTGTTTGTCTAGCAAACGTTTTGTGCTGTGGTTTTGTCTTTATTGTCAAAATATATAATGTTGCTGAATGATTTTGTTGAACCTCTTGGATACAAATATTTTTGGATCTATTGCATTTAGTTGGATAATTCAGTTTATCATTGTTTTCTGACTTTAGCAACAATGATTATGTTACTATTGCAGTTAGTTATGACTCATTTGAGCTAAACTTAGATTAGTGGAATCATTGTATTTTAGTACCCAAATCAGATCAGTCAAAGTTATTATTGTTATCTTTCGTCACATTAAGCCTGTTTTGTTTCCTATTAGTTGCATTTGACTAAATTATTAGATTTTACTCATTGATTTAATAAAAATGATAAAACTAGTTATCATATTAATTCGATTGGGTAAACATATTCTAATGTTATGAAAATGCTAACTAACTATATCATTTCCAATAAAAATTAGCATCCATTAAAAATGCTAAGACCAGTTACAATCATTTCCAAAAATGCTAAGACTAGTTATCGTCTTAATTTAATTTGGAAACAAAATCCACTGTTACAAAAATATGCTAAAACACTGTAGAATTATGGTTTAACTATATTATGAATTAAAATCATTTCTAGTTATGCTAAATAAATTAGCATCTAGTAAAAATGCTAAGACTAGTTATCATCTTAATTTAATTTGGAAACATATTCCACTGTTACAATAAATGCTAAATCACTGTAGCGTTATGGTTTATGCATTGTATGAATTACAATCATTTCCTAAAATGCTAAAGAAATTAGTATTTAATAAAAATGCTAAGACTAGTTATCATCTTAATTTAATTTAGAAACAAAATCCACTGTTACAAAATTATGCTAAAACACTATAGAATTATGATTTAGCTGAATTAAAATCATTTCTAGTTGTGCTAAATAAATTAGCATCAAGTAAAAATACTAAGACTAGTTATCATCTTAATTTTATTTGGAAACAGATTCCACTATTACAATAAATGCTAAATCACTGTAGCATTATGATTTATGCATTGTATGAATTACGATCATTTCCAAAAATGCTAAAGAAATTAGCATTTAGTAAAAATGATAAGACTAGTTATCATCTTAATCTACTTCTATAAACATATTCTACTATTACAAGATATGTTAAATCACCGTAGCATTATGGTTTACGTACTGCATATTGGTGTTAAATATTTTCTTATTGTACCATCATTATTTATCTACCGTGGAAGTCTATAAAAATATGTTGCACAAATATAGCTAACATTGTTTCATTATTTGTGTTTCGTAGAATACAAAATCTCCACTGCAAGTAGAGGAAGTAAAAAACATAAAAGAAAGAGAGAAGATAAGGAAACTATGAAATATAAGTGTAGTCTATCTGCTTTGTTTAAAATGCTTGAAAAGGTTAAAAAAAAAGAAAAAGTTTTACTGAAAATCAATTGAATTTTTTAAAACAAACACCTTTCTATAATTTTATTAATGCTTTCTTCGAGGGTAATATAGGAAGCAAAAAGATTAGAAAATGTTCAAAAAATTTAGATGATTTAATAGACTGTTATTGTGTTGAAGAAGAGTGTTTTATTATAGGAGGAAAAAAATTAAAAATAACAATAGCAGACATTTCTTTAATTTTTAGTTTACCAATGGAGGAAAAAACATTTTTCCACTTCCTAAAGTTTCTTTCCAAAGCACCCCTGAAAACTGCCTAGAATTTGTTTTAGGAAACTTTGGCATAATTGATCATATACCAAGAGACATTATCATTCAAAAGATAAAGAAAGAATTAGACAAGGAAATTCAAGAAGAAGAAAATGATTTGTCAAAATTTATCATTACTCTTTCTTTTATCGCACTTTTTTCTCGACAATAAAAGAATGTTAAGCTAGGGATATCTCCAAAATGCAATTGATTTAAAAAAAATTGAACCAAGTTTCATGGCCTTTAAGTATTCACTATTCTTTTATTAAAGCATTAAACCTTTTCAAGCAAAAACCATGGAATATGTCAGGTTGCTTGATGATACCATTCATAAGGAAATAATTTTACATTCTACTATATTATAATAAATTATGAAATAACATTTTTGTTTTTTATATATCAGTGTTTTTTGTGTGAACACGTGGACATGGTGAAGCCAAGGAAGGAATGGTCAAAGGACATAACAAGGTTTGTTAAATGGTCACTAAATGAGATGAAGACCATAGTCTCAAAAGACTACTTAAAGAATATGGAAAGAAAAAAGGTATGTACATCTAATACTGATTGTTACTTATTTTTTTAAATTTTATGAATATAATACATGCATATAAACCGAAGAAAAAATGCTATATAGTACTAGCAATTTTTTTGGTGCACTAGAATATGCAATCATACATATAAATAGAAAAAAAAAACTGCTAGATGATGATAGCATTATAACATAATATCCAGTATATGAAGATAAAATACAGAGAATATTTTTTCTTACATCTTCATTTATAATATTTATGCATATAATTTTTAGCAAATTGTTACTTAGTTTATCGCAGTTAATTATGAAAGATGTTAATGTTATCTTGAATGATTTTATATTCTCATTTTTGACATTCAAAAAAGATTCACATGTTACTAAAACATAATCATTAGTTGAAAATGCTACATAGTTTTAGCTTTAATAAAATCTGTGATGCTCATTGAATACAGATCTCAATTGGACTCAAAAATACAATAGTCAAAGAAAGGCTACTACTTGATTGTTCCAAATTGCAAATGGTGATTATAGAAAAAAAGAACAAAAATGAAATAGATGCTGATGAAGAATCAGAATTAAGTGACAAAGAAAAACAAATTCAAACACAAAGCTACCACATTAAACATTTGGAAAATGATTTGGATCAAGTGAAAAGAGATTTGGAGTAGGAAAAAGAAGAAAACAGAGAGAAAAGGAGTTAAATGTAGTGGAGAAAAAAATTGAATCGTTGAAATCAAAACTTCAACAATTTTAGAAAGAGGAACAAAAAAGAAAAGTAAAGGAAGCATTTGAAAGTATTATCCTTCCATCGTTTAAGTTGTTGAACATATAGGATTTTAAAGTACATCAAGAAGAAAACACAGAAGAAGGTAAACAAGATGATAAGAATGAAAGAAGAAGTCAGCGATTGAAAAATATCTCACCTCTTCAATGATTAAAAGACTAAAATAATAAAAAGCCAAAAGTAGATCCTCGTTATCAGTTTGAGGTTGTGTACCACAACAAAAAAGTGAAAAGTGAAGATTGTTAAATTTTGACGACACTATATGGAGAATTGTAGACGTTGGAAGTGGCTTCGTAATGGAGAAAACAGTTCGCAAATTGGAGTTAGGAGGTGGAAGTTATAGGGGAAAAGGTGAAGTGGGCTGAATTGCCAGCGTCAGACGTCGGACCAAATGGTTAGATGTCTGAGTCTGTGCAGAAATTCTTCCAGAGAGTTAGGTCGGACGTCTGACCAAATGGTCAAACGTCTGAATCTGTGCAGAACTTTTTCTAAAGAGTTAGGTCAGACATCTGAGCCTGTATAGAACTTTTTCCAAAGGATATGGATAGACGTCTATCCCTTTGTGACAGACGTCTAAGGCGACTTCCGCATGATTTCGGGCGTGGGCTTGGCATGAAGATTTTTGATATTTATAGGGGCAATTTTGGAACATTGCCTAGGGTTTCTATTCTCCTATATAAGCTAGCTTCGGGTTCCATATCTAGTGGTGCGTGCAAACGACAAAATGCGACTGCAAGAGATTAGCCTCCACTAGTTAGGGTTTATCAAAACTTAATCTTCTTCAATTCTCTTCTCCACAAATCAATTTCTAAATAGAATTTTGATCGTTGTATTCAATATCTTGTACTCTTCTCTTCAATATTAATAAAATCTCACTCTTAATATGGATGTACACTAACACAACGTTAGTGGAACCATTATAAATCTCTGTGTGATTTATTTTTCATTATTTCTTTAATTTCTATATTGCTTGTTTGGAATTATGTTTGTTTTTGGATTGGTTGAGATTGGAATTGAGTTATTGATTGGTTGTTTTTACACTTCTTACCACGATCTTATCTTCCACTGTGCTTGTGGGGATTCGATTTGAGTAGTCTCCAGTTGGATTCTCGTCCCAATATTTGGATTGGTATTGGTAGGTGATTGTAAAAATGCGGAATCAGATAATACCTCAAGTAGTTCCTCAATGGGCAATCCAAGTGGTTTAGCTTCTTATGTACATGGTTTGTATGCAGCTTCAAGATCACAATTGGTAATAGACAAGTGGAATGGCGATAATGATTCTGAAAAATGGCAATGGAAGATGAAAGCAGTTCTATGGAGGAATCGGGTGCATAGGGTAGTGTTTGACACATATTTGTTGCCTATGGACATCTCAGATTTTGAGAGAGAGGAGATGGAAAAGTGGGCACTCCCTACACTTCAACGCTAGGGGAGAGAATTTTATCTCTGAACTTAGTGGTGAGACTACTGCTAAAAGTATTTGGGACAAGTTGAAGGAGTTGTATATGAAGAAGTCGCTGACAAATCATCTGATCCTATTGCGAATGTTCTTCACCTATAAAATGAAGGAAGGTACTCCGCTAAAGGGGCATTTTGATTATTTGCAAATGAATATGAAGATGGTAGATTTGAAGATTAAGGAAGAGAAAAAGGTGACGATATTGTTGTGTTCATTGCCGGATCGCTGTCAGGGTTCTCAAATAGTTTAATCTATAGATGGGGTACATTGACTCTTGATGATGTAAAGATGGGTTTTCTTAGCGAGAAGTTGCAGGATCAAATGAAGGAATTAGATGATGGAAGTAGTGGTGCAAGTAATGGTCATGGTTTATTTGTGGAGAAGGAAAGGTATGTGAAGAAGGAGAACCGGGGGCGTACTAAATCAAGGAACCTTGGTTGGAGAGGAAAGTCAAAGCAAAGGAAAGGCAAGTGCTACATTTGCAAGAAGCCCAGTCGTTGGAATAATGAGTGTCCGGAAATGGATAAGGCAAAGAAGCAAGTAGCATCTTCATCAGCTGCTATGGAGAGTGAAGTTGGTGAGGGAGATGTGGATGTTTTGTCGGCGGTAGCATCGGATGTTTCAGATAGCGAATGGGTGCTCGATTCGGGGGCGTCTTATCATATGACGCTAAATAGGAATTATTTTCTTCTTACATTGACAAAGAAGGAAATTCAATTGTTATGGGAAATGGTGCTATTTGTAAGTCGAAAGGCATTGGTTCCGTGCAAATTTGGATGTTTGAAATAGTGGTTCATACTCTCACTAATGTATGCTATGTTCCGGGACCTAGGAACTCTCTTATCTCTTTGGAGCAGCTGGATTCTTTAGGTTGTAAGATCACTATTGTGAGTGATAGCTTGCAGGTTTCGAAGGGGGCGCTTATGGTGATGAAGGGTGTTAGGACTCATGGTATTTATTTGCTTCAAGAAGTGACTGTAGAAGGTGAAACTTGTATATGAGTTGATAGTTATCGTGGCTTAGATGCGACTAGGTTGTGACATTTAAGGTTAAGTCATGTCTCAAAGAGAAGTTCGGATGTTTTTCGGAAGATGGAGATGATCAATGGCGAAAGTTTCAACAAGTTAGAGTTTTGCGAAGAATGCATCATGGGGAAGCAATCTAAAGTTTCATTCGGTGAGGAAAAGCATGATTCGATAAGGGTCTTGAGTTTGTTCGCATGATGTTTGGAGACTGGTACCTGTAACTTCTTTAGGTGGAGCTCGCTATTATATTTCTTTTATAGATGACTTTTCTCAAAAAATTTGGGTGTATGTAATGAAGGCCAAGTAGAAAGCATTTGCAAAGTTCAAAGCATGGAAGGCTCTTGTTGAGAATGAGAGTGGCAAGTCTTTAAAGATCTTAAGGTCCAACAATGGCAGAGAGTATGTTTCTGGGGAATTTTGGGAGTTTTGTAAACATCATGGTATTCGGAGGCATTTTACTACACCTAGGGATCCACAGTCGAATGGTGTTGTAGAAAGGATAAATCATACTCTACTTGAGAAAGCTCGATGCTTGAGATTGACATCTGGTTTGACGAAGAGATTTTGGGCTGAATCTTTGTCAACCACAATGCGTATTATTAACCGAATTCCATGCTCAGCTATTAGTAAAAAGATTCCAAAGGAAGTGTCGAAGGGAAAGAGAATTGGCTTGAGTTATCTTTGTGTGTTTGGTAGTCTTGTTTATGTGCATGATCCGAGAAATGATAAGCTTGAACCTGGAGCTTTCAAGGTGATTTTGCTTGGCTATACGGATGGAGTAAAATGATATTGGATTTGGAATCCAGAAACAAAAAAGGTAGTGAATTCTGATCATGTTACTTTTGATGAATTGGCAATTGTCAAGGAGAAAGAAAGCTCATAGGATGTTCCGAACTTAATTCATGATGAATCAAAGGAGAAAGAAATTATTTCCACATTTTGTCCAAGGAGTAGAGAGAGTAGAGTTGTTGGAGATGCTTGTAAGGAAGTAGCGGTTGATGTTAGATCACATATTCTATAGGGTTCCTTTAGTAGTGTTAGTGATGTGCATGATTCTAGAGAAGACTCGATTCAAGGTGGAGCCGAAGGGAGTTTGGGTGATGGTATTGATACTCGGGTTGGTCGTCGTACTATAAGACCACCCGAAAGATATGGTGATTGGAACTATCTTAGCTTTTGTGATAATTTTGACTATGCTCTTTATGTAGTCTAAGATAAGCCAATGAACCTTGATGATGTCATGGAGTCGAGTGATAGCTCAAAATGGATTTATGCCATAGAGGAAGAGATGCAATGATTGTTGAAGAATCAAACTTAGGATTTGTTTCACTTCCTAAAGAAAACCGTGCTATCGGGTGCAAATGGATATACGAGGTAAAGGACGCTGGGAGATACAAAGTTAGGCTAGTGGCTAAGGGGTTTGCACAAAGGAAAGGAGTAGGTGAGATATTCGCACCGGTTGTGCGTCATACTTCTATCCGGATATTACTTGCTATAGTTGCTATTCACGACTTGGAGTTGGAGCAATTTGATGTGAAAACCGCATTCTTTCATGATGGCTTGGATGAAAACATCTGCATGGAGCAACTGGAAGGATTTGTTGCGGATGGTAAGTCATATTCGGTTTGCAAGTTGAAGAAATCACTATATGGATTAAAGCAATCACCTAGACGATGGTACAAGAGATTTGATCATTTTATGCTTGAAAATGGTTTTGATAGAAGCATCAAAGATGCTTGTGTTTATTTCAAAAAGTAGAGAAATGATCGTTGGTTGTATTTACTCTTGTATATGGATGACATGCTCATTGCTTCTTGTTGGAACTTTGTATTTACAATATGTCGTAATTATGATATTTTGACTATAACAACTATATAAGCCATTATTGTATACTAACTTGTTTATACAGGAATCAATCAAATACCGGATTCAATTGAGCTTCGACTCTTAAGTATGTATCCAGTCTATGTCTAGAGTTTAAAATATGTTAAAATCTCTCCTATATGATATACACTACATTATCAATTCATATATTTGCTTTAAAAGAAAATCTCATTTTTATGTTACATTCAGACGTCTGAATGCTTCAATTCAGACGTCTGGTTCTGGAAGTTTGAATGTTGCAAACTACAATATTCAGACGTCTGAAAGTTATATTTTAGACGTCTGAATATGATAATTTTTTGCCTATTTTCTTTCTGTTTTGATTTCGTTGCATTTCAGAAGTCTGAATTTTTAATTTCAGACGTCTGAATATTTACAACAACTACTTTTTTGAAAAGACATTTCCATTCATGAAGAGGTGCGATCTTTAATCCAACAGATAATCATAACTCTTGATGATAACTCTTCATGAAAAATTGCAACTATTTACTATCTATATAAACACATTAGAATCAAGTTTTAAAATCACCAATTCTATTGATTATTATTCTATTCTTGAAATTTTTGATTCTAATACATTTGTGCTTTCAACATCATTCAAATTCATTTCCTACTTTCTTAATCTTTATGCATTCACACATATATCATAAAGGAGAAAGATTATAGGAAGTTTGTATTATCAAAAGACAAATTCATATTATTAAGAACACATTGTGTCACATACATTCTGTATAAGTTAAAGTCCTCTTCGGCTGTTGAGGCGAAATCCTATTATGTTTCTCAGGTCCCTTGTTCGGCTGTTCAAGGGTTGTATAAACATATTCCTCCAGGTTAAGTGAGGATTGCTGTTAGTGAAATTCCAGAAAGGAGTCTGGGACTGGACGTAGAACGGGAAGTTCGAACCAGTATAAAAATTCCTGGTGTTCATGTTTTATTTTTTACTTACTTTACATTGCTATAGTTTATTTCTACACTAGTTTAATATTATTCCATATAGCATGATCCTACACACTTTCATTTGGTATCAAAGCGAGGCATCTTATAACCGTTACACAGTTATCTGATATTTTTGCTAAGATGGAAAACAACACCAGCACGATTAACACTGTTACTAACACTAGTTTTAATGAAGGTCAATCTACTGCACGACCTCCACTATTCAATGGCATGAATTACAACTATTGGGCAACTCGAATGCGTATTTATATGCAAGCTGGTGGTTTTGACTCATGGAATATCACTCAAACAGAGTATAACATTCCTACGACAGAATACTCTACATGGTCAAACACACAAAAACTAGATGCTACTGCAAATGCCAAAGCTATGAATATGTTATTTTGTGCTTTAGATAGAAATGAGTTTAACCGTATTAGCATGTGTACAACTGCTTATGAAAAATGGAGAACACTTAAAGTTACTCACGAAGGGACTAACAAGGTTAAACAAAGCAAAATATCCATGCTCAAAAGTCAATTTCAAAATTTTAGAATGAAGCAGGATGAATCTATAAACGATATGTACTCTAGATTTCAAGATATATATCACTCATTACTAGGACTTGGAGAAAAGTATTCTAACTTCGATATTATTTCAAAAATCCTTAAATCTTTAACGGATGAATGGGAAAGAAAAGTTTTAGCTATCAAAGAAGCTAATGATCTTTCTACCATGAAACCAGAAGAGTTGATAGAAAATCTAATGTCCTATGAAGTAAATTTGCAGGCTAAAAGAGTACAAGCACAAGACAAAAAAATGGCATTCCATGCTGAAAAAGAAGAATTAGACTCAGATGAAGAAGACTTGGCATTCATTGCTAAAAACTTTAAAAAGTTTTCGAAGTACAGAAAAGGAAATCGAAAAAACGGGAAAAGAAACTTCAACAATAATAAGCCATCTTCATCAATATTAGAATGCTTTAATTTCCATAAGAAGGGACACATGCAAAAAGATTGTCCAGAACAAAAGAAGATATATCACAATAAGAATCGAAAGGACGAGTCTAAAAGAAAAGCATTTTCAGTAACATGGGATGACTCAGATTCTTCTTCTTCAGAAAGCAGCAGTGATAGTGAGAAAGAACAAGCAAATGTTTGTTTCATGGCTACAGAGAGTGAGGTAAATGATCTTACTTTTGATGATATGATTGAAATTAATTCAGAACTTCTTGATACCTTAAAAAGCATCAAAATAAAATATAAAGAGGCTCTAGAAAATCAGAGAAAAGCAGAATTCGAGAGAGATATGCTTAATGATGAGAAGAAAATATTAGAAGAAGAACTTGGAAAACTTCAAGATATCTTCTCTAATGGTAACTCTCAACTTACTTTATTGAGTCAAGAAATTGAAACTCAAAAAGAAAAGAATGATTCTCTTGTCTCTGAAAATCATGAGCTAAAAACTAAGATCAAAATAATAGAATTAGATAATACTTGCCTCAACCCCAAGTTAGATAATATTACTAGAAATATTTCTAACTTTAATAAAGGTAGAGAAAATCTATCCAATATCATTGAAAATTCTCAATTCACTTCTAATAAGAAGGGACTGGGATACAATAAGAAATCAAAATCTCCACCTAAAAAGGAAATTAGAAGAAATATTTCTAATGCTAATACTTATCCAAAAAGGAAAAATAATTCTAGAACCATAAAAATATGGATTCCTAAAACAAACAATAGTTTGATTAGGAATAAATATATAAATACCTTTTTTGAAACCGTTCATAAAAACAAAAATTATATTTGTAAAGGGAATACTGAACCCACTTGGGTTTGTTTTCCTAAGACCTAACTCTTAGGACCCTATCATAAAGTGGGTACCAATATTATTATTATTATTATTTGTAGGACCCACTTAAAAAGAGAGGAAAATGGATACTCGACAGCGGTTGCTCAAAACATATGACTAGAGACAAGAATATGCTATCAAACATTACTTACTCAAATGGAGGCTCGGTCACTTTTGGAGACAATTCCAAAGAATATATCATTGGAAAAGGCAACGTCAGCAAAGTCGGTACATCTAATTTACCTCTTATTTCTAATGTCTTACTAGTCAAAAATTTAAAACACAATCTTTTAAGTATCAGCCAGTTATGTGACAAAGGTTTCAAAATCTCTTTTTATGAAGATAAGTGTAGCATTTTTGATAAAAATCAAAATCCTATATTTGAAGGAAATAGAGACAGAAATATCTATGTTCTGAATATGAAAATCAATCACAATTCAGATATGTGCTTAATAGCTAATGAAAATGATCCTTGGCTATGGCACAAAAGATTCTGTCATATCAACTTCAAAACTATAAACAAACTTTATAAAAATGATTTAGTCAGAGGATTACCAAAAATGAACTTCAAAGTCAATCATATTTGTGATGCATGTCAATTAGGAAAATTGACCAAATCATCTTTTAAATCTAAGAAAGTTATCTCTACATTACAACCACTTGAATTACTACACATGGATTTATTTGGGCCAACTCAAGTTCAATCCTTAAACCATAATAAATATGTGTTTGTAATAGTAGATGATTTCTCTAGATATACTTGGACCATTTTTATGAAAAACAAAAGTGATACGTTTGAGCATTTTAAAATTTTTGTCAAACGAATTCAAATTTAAAAGGTTTGAAGATAAAGAATATAAGAAGTGATCATGCAGGAGAATTTGAAAACGAAGTCTTTGACCATTTTTGTAAAAAGAAAGGAATTTTTTATAATTTTTCGTTTCCTAGAACTCCACAACAAAATGGAGTTGTAGAACGTAAAAACAGAACTTTACAAGAATGTGCACGGACTTTGTTAAATGGAAGCACTCTTCTAAAACATTTTTGGGCAGAAGCTGTTGCAACCGCTTTTTAGGTTTTGAATCGTGTTTCCATTCGACCTTTAACGAAAAACACTTCTTATGAACTTTTTAGTGGAAGAAAACCAAAGATTTCTTATTTTAAAGTTTTTGGTTCAAAATTTTTTATATTAAATACAAAAGATCAGCTTGGTAAATTCGATGTGAAATTCGACGAAGCTATCTTTCTAGGATATTCAAATCGTAGCAAAGCTTATCACGCATTTAATAAAAAATCAAATACTATTGAAGAAACATTTCACGTATCTTTCGATGAAAATTTTCTACAAAAACCAAGTACATAAGACGATGAAGATTTTCCGGATAACATTACAAATACAGAATCTACAAATTTAGAAATTGATGAAAACATTGTTGATAATAATGATGAATTAAGATCTCCATCAAAAATATTACGGGATCATCCTGTTCAAAATATTATTAAAGAAATTAATTCAAATGTATGAACTAGAAGTCAACTAAATCAAATGGGCCACGTAGCATTCCTTTCTAATATCGAACCAAAGAATCCCAAACCACAGACGACTACTAGATAATTGCAATGTAAGAAGAGCTAAACCAGTTTAAACGCAATGAAGTTTGGGAATTAGTTCCTAGACCATGTGATCAAACTGTTATTGGAACAAAATGGGTCTACAAGAACAAAGCAGATGAACAAGGTAACATCACTAGAAATAAAGCAAGATTAGTTGTACAATGATATAATCAAGAAGAAGGAATTGACTACAAAGAAACGTTTGCTCCAGTTGCAAGACTAGGAGCAATACGAATCTTAATGGCTTATGCATATTTTCACAATTTCAAACTTTATCAAATGGACGTTAAAAGTGCTTTTCTGAATGGTTATATAAAAGAAAAGGTGTATGTTGAACAACCTCCCTTATTTATTCACGAGAAATTTCCTAATCATGTTTATAAACTTAAGAAAGCTCTTTACGGTTTAAAACAAGCACCACGTGCTTGGTATGATCGACTAAAGACATATCTAATTTCTTCGGAATTTCAAATTGGGAAAGTTAATCAAACACTTTTTATTAAACATTCGAAAAAGGATATTTTAATAGTTCAAATTTATGTTGATGATATCATTTCTGGTTCTACTAATGACAAGTTGTGTCAGGACTTCTCATAAATAATGACCAAGGAATTTGAAATGTCTCACAAGGGAGAATTAACATATTTTCTTGGTTTACAAATTAAACAACTTCAAAATGGCATATTCATTAATAAAGAAAAATATTGTAATAATTTAATCAAACATTTCGAAATGGAAAATACTTCTACCGAACCAAATCCAATGAGTACAACGACACATCTTGAAACAGATGACAATGGCAAAAGTATTGATCAGAAACTATACCAAAGTATGATTGGATCATTACTATATTTAACTGCAAGTCGTCCTGACATAATGATGAGTGTATGTTTGTGTGCTAGATTCCAAGCCAATCCAAAAGAATCACATTTAAGAGCAGTGAAACGTATATTATGTTATCTCACTAACACCAAGGATTTCGGTCTATTCTATCCTAAAGAATGTTCATTCGAATTAGTTTCATATAGTGATGCTGATTTCGGTGGCTCTCGAACAGATCAAAAAAGTACAAGTGGTACGTGTCATTTTATTGGAAAATCACTTGTATCTTGGTTTAGAAAGAAGCAAAATTGTGTTTCTCTTTCTACATGTGAAGCAGAATATATTTCTGCTGCTTTGACTTGTACTCAAGTAATCTATATGCAACAAACACTTAAAGATTTCAATATAAACTTATCAAATTCAACTATATATTGTGATAACTCCAGTGGTATTAACTTGTCTAAAAATCCTATCAATCATTCACGAACAAAACATATTGACATTTATCATCATTTTCTTCGTGACAATGTTGAAAAAGGAACAATAAATTTGGATTTTGTTTCTTCTGAAAATCAGTTGGCTGATATTTTTACAAAACCTCTTTTAGAAAATGTTTTTATCAAACTAAGACAAGAGCTTGGTATTGTCTCTCTTAAAAATCTATGATTATTTTAGAGGTATTAAGATTTGTAACTTTGCTACCAGATAACTATTACTAAAAATCATAATCTCAAAATTTCATTTGGCTGATATTGATATTTGTTTCTTATTCTTTACTATTATGAGCTTGGTATTCTGTCTAATTTTTATATAAATGTTGTTTTGCAAATGTTGCTTTAATTATTGTTTTTGAAATTAATATTGATATTTTGAATTTTTTAATGTATACGTGTTTTAAATATAATATTAATTTTTAATATATATATATATATCGATTTATATATATATATGTTATATTAAATATTTTAATAAATGTTAGGAATATTATATTATATGTTGAAAAGGTATTTGCATGTTGCAGTTTATAAAAGAAGATATTGTATTAAAATACAGTACATAGGTTTACAGTACATAGGTTTACAATTTTATCATGAAAGGTATTATATATATTATATTATAAAGCTACGTGTTGCTCCCATTTTTATATCTAAAGAAAAGGGGTATATAAGGTAAGTTGTACGCCTATGTGTATTTTGCTAGTAAATACAGTGCATAAATTTCTTTCCCCACCTTTTATTCTCTTTCCTTTTTAATGTATGTGTATTACTAACTAAAGATTTTCAGCCACACATTGCCATAACAAAAATTCTATATTTAAATTTTTCTCCACCATTTATACATACTAGCTCTGTCTTCCTCATTACCAAAAAGAAATTTAGCAATGGAATTCATTATGTTTATCCTCCATCTCTCAATGGCATCAAACAACAACTCCAACTCGGACAATTCTCCCTCGAGTTATTCAACATCTTCTATCGAAATTTTGGCAACTCCAACACCACGTGAACAGGATAGACCTCGCCCTTCACGCGAATATTCCGGTTATACGCTAGAAAAGAAGAAATCTCGATGGTTTGTTTTCTTCAGTTCTCCAACAACCAAAGAAAAAATATCCGACATTCATCATTATCAAAAAGAACAATTGGATTTGCAGCGAGAGATGTATTACGAACAGAAATTTAATGCCGAATGACTTAGTTTATTGAACAAGTGGCATTAAAATTCTGCGGTACGTCTCCAAAGAAAGCTGTAGTTCAACCTTCTACTTCGAATCGATGGGAGCCGAGTCCACAGCATCCTCCGGTTTCTCCAAATTCTTGGGAACGTCAACCATATTGGTCTCCAATACGACCATACACAGAGATAACCAAGATAAAACCGGAAGAGTGCAAGACTCCGAGTGATTTGGATAAATGATTTCTTTCATCTATATTTGTTGTTGTTGAATAATCATATTTATATTTTGTAAGTCATTCCAAAAATTATTATATTTTTTTTTATCAAATATATTGAACAATGTCTGAAAAAACATATTTCAGACGTCTGAATTAGTTGTTTCAGACGTCTGAATATTGTTGAAGAAATATTCTACACTCAGATTCAGATGTCTGAACACTCTATTCCAAACGTCTGAAAGTACCTCGAATTGAACTATTTTTTTCTGTTTTAAAATTTACAATTCCAGACGTCTGAAATTGAAATTCCAGACGTCTGAATCTATCTGCCAATTCACAATTCAAGGTGTTTTTCAAATTTTTGCATCCACCAACCACTTTAATTACTTCCATCTACTTCTTCAAACCCAACTTCACCGAACCAGCATTTTCTATTCTCTAAAAAATCCATTTTCAAACTCTTCATCTACAAATCTTTTTTCACAAAAATCTCTGATGCCTCCAAGAACAAAACGTCCAAGGGCTCCAAGCTCTTCATCTACACTATAGATCAATGGTTATGGAATGATGAAGCAAAGAAAAGATTTTCTCAAATGGATAGATCCGGTTTCTTCCCGGGAGCTTTTGTTAAATTTGACGAATTTGAACCCTACAGAATTCAACAAATTGCTCACTCAAGTGGGTTAGAATCTCTCTTATCTTTTTCTGCAAATAATGTTAAGATAAATCATCTTTTAGTTAAATTATTCTATGCCAATATAAACTTAGACCATCATCATCCCCATAATAGAGAGGACTGTATTTGGACTTTGGTATGTGGTGTTAAAATCTATCTTCCCTTAGTTCGTCTTGGAGATATTTTGCAATGTCCTTCATCCGGAACAGATTTGGATGAAATTGAAGTTTCAGTCTCTTTGGATCATAGAGATGAAGTCTGTCATAGATTTCTTTCCGACGATATCACTAGGCTTACCTCTGTCCAACTCCGGCCACAAGCCCATATTCTTCATCGAGCTTTAATTCATTCTGTCTTACCGAGAACCGGAAGTTATGAAGTTATCAACAAACGCAACTTCCAAGCTTTGTATGCCATATATTCGGAACAATCTATAAATTAGGGTCGTGTTATTCTTAAGGGGTCTATGGATGTTAATCATCGTTGTCGTTATAAAACTTTTCATTATGGTGCATATATAATGAAAATTCTTAGAAATTATGGAGTAACTTTTCCGGAATCCGAATTTTCACCTACAAAGGAGCTAGGATCCAAAAGCTTAGGTCTGATGAACTTGCCTAAGCGTCCAAAAAACCTTACTTTATTTCTTTCCAAGAATGGATCACAAACCGGGATCAAAATATACCTTAACCTCATCACCACATTGCTCAACAAGCTCCCGAGCATGATGATGATAACATAAAAGTGCTTTCCCTTAAATCAACACCTAAACAATCCTTTGTTACAATTTCTCAAAATCAGGCTAAGCTTAATACCAAGATTGATAGATTAGAAAAGCAAACTAATAAGAAGTTTAATTCTGTTCGTGGCTTCCTAAACAAAATTTGGAAACGTATTGGTTGCTCATCTTCCACTTCTACCGAGGTCTTTAATCCCGCACCCTTTCAATGGTCATCTAGCTTCGGTACTAAGAATGATGAAGATGATGATGACGATGATGAAGAAGGTGATGATCGTCCTAGTTCATCTTTCTAAATTGGTGATAATATGGAACTTTCACTTCAATATCTCATAACAAATCTTTTTGCACTATTTTTTTTTTAATTCCTGATGTTTGTTTTGGTATGTAACTTAAACATATGCTATTTCTTCTTTTGGTATGTACCTTAAACATATGCTACTATTTTTTGGCTTCTTGTATCTTGTGATGATTCTGTTGCTTTCCTGTTCTCCTATTTCTTGTTTATATTTTAAACTTTCCTTTTTGTCGATGTCAAAGGGGGAGATATACAGGGGGAGTTTATATTAAGGGGGATCTTATAGTAAGGGGGAGTAAATATAACTCTCATTCCTGTTATATATGCTTATATTGTGTATATATATAGTTGTCATCGTCAAAAAGGAGGAGAATGTTGGAACTTCGAATTTACGATATTTCGTAATTACGATATTTTGACTATAACAACTATATAAGCCATTATTGTATACTAACTTGTTTTTACGGGAATCAATCAAAGACCGGATTCAAATGAGCTTCGACTCTTAAGTATGTATCCAGTCTGTGTCTAGAGTTTAAAATATGTTAAAATCTCTCCTATAAGATATACACTACATTATCATTTCATATATTTGTTTTAAAAGAAAATCCCATTTTTATGTTACATTCAGACGTCTGAATGCTTCAATTCAGACGTCTGGTTTTGGAAGTTTGAATGTTGTAAACTACAATATTCAGACATCTGAAAGTTATATTTCAAACGTCTAAATATGATAATTTTTTCCTATTTTCTTTCTGTTTTGATTCGTTACATTTCAGACGTCTGGATTTTTAATTTCAGACGTCTGAATATTTACAACGGCTACTTTTTTGAAAATACATTTCCATTCATGAAGAGGTGCGATCTTTAATCCAACACATAATCATAACTCTTGATGATAACTCTTCATGAACAATTGCAACTATTTACTATCTATAGAAACACATTAGAATCAAGTTTTAAAATCACCAATTCTATTGATTATTATTCTATTCTTGAAATTCTTGATTCTAATACATTTGTGCTTTCAACATTATTCAAATTCATTTCATACTTTCTTAATCTTTACGCATACACACATATATCATAAAGGAGAAAGATTATAGGAGGTTTGTATTATCAAAAGACAAATTCATGTTATTAAGAACACATTGTGTCACATACATTCTGTATAAGTTGAAGTCCACTTCGGCTATTGAGGCGAAATCCTGTTCTGCTGCTCAGGTCCCTTGTTCGGTTGTTCAAGGGCTGTCTAAACCTATTCCTCCAGGTTGAGGATTGCTATTAGTGAAATTCCAGAAAGGTGTCTGGGACTGGACGTAGAACGGGAAGTTCGAACCAGTATAAAAATTCCTAGTGTTCTTGTTTTATTTTTTACTTACTTTACATTGCTATAGTTTATTTCTGCACTAGTTTAATATTATTCCATATAGCACGATCCTACACACTTTCACTTCTAAGGATAAGAATGGAAACAACAAGCTAAAACTGAATTTGAAATCGGAGTTCAAAATGAAGGATCTTGGAGAAGCAAGAAGGATATTGGGAAATGAAAATTGTAAGGAATCGAAAGCATTTTGACATAAAACTAACTCAAAAGGAGTACATCGAGAAAGTGCTTTGCCGGTTTAGCATGGAGAATGCAAAGGTGTCAAATACACCTTTACATTTACATATGAAGATTTCGAGTAAATGATCACCTATCTTGGAGGAAGACAAGGCTTATATGGCAAAGGTGACATATGCTAGTGCGGTTGGAAGTCTAATGTATGCTAGGGTGTGTACAAGGCCCGATATTACAAATACCGTCGGAATGGTTAGTCGATAGTAGGGCGATGGATTACAAGTTGGTTGGTTATAGTGATTCGAACTACATCGGTGATTGGGATCAAATAAAATCAACTTTTGGATATGTCTTCACACTTGGTGGTACAACCATAAGTTGAAGATCAAGATTGCAGATCATAGTTTCTTTATCCACTACGGGGCGGAGTTGATAGCCGCAGTGGAGGTGGCAAAGGAAACACTCTATTTGAAGCGATGGTTGTGTGACTTTGGATTCGAGCATGATAGTGTTGATGTTTGATGTGATAGCCAGAGTGATATTCACTTGGTAGAGAATTTGGCATTTAGCTCACGGACTAAGCATATTGAGGTGAGAGAGTCATTTCTAGTAGCCATCGATAAGGATAAGCAAGTGTATCTTCCGAAAGTGCACACAAAGGATAACGCAGCAGATATGTTCACTGAGACGTTGCCAGTTGGAAAGTTCGAGTATTGGTCGAATTTGATTCGCTTGGAGAAGTGCTAGGTGCTACTGGGTGGCACGATTTACAGAGGAGCTTGTTATGGATGAGGAAGTGTATCGGTGAGAGATTGAGGTTCTATCTTCTTGGTAAATGCTAGTTTACACTCCTCAGCACTTTAGTTTTTGGTGAGACGATTTACGATTTGGATGTTATCAATATTTCATTAGCGGACGGGGACTTTTCCGAGCTCGTTAATGGAGTGCAATGGGCGGTGGCTTTGCCGGAGCTCATTGGGAAAGCATTCATGTTTGGTTAAAGGTAGAAGTGGTGATAGTTGGTGTTATCGGTAGTTGTTGATGGTATGGTACCATTGGAGTTGGAGATGGATATAGTGTCAAGGTGGAGTGTTAAATTTTGGCGACACTATATGTAGAATTGTAAAGGTCGGAAGTAACTTCGTAATGGAGAAAACGGTTTGCAAATCGGAGTTTGGAAGTGGAGGTTATAGAGCAAAAGGTGAAGTGAGCTAAATGGCCAAAGCCAGACGTCTGAGTTTGTGCAGAAATTCTTCCAGAGAGTTAGGTCAGATATCTGAGTCTGTGCAGAACTTTTTTCAGAGAGTTAGGTCAGATGTTTGACCAAATGGCCAGACGTCTGAGCCTGTATAGAACTTTTTTCAAAGGATATGGATAGACATCTGTCCCTTTATGATAGACATCTGAGGTGACTTCCGCATGATTTCAGACGTGGGCTTGGCATGAAGATTTGTGATATTTACAGGGGTAATTTTGAAACATTGCCTAAGGTTTCAATTCTCTTATATAAGCTAGCTTCAGCTTCTAGATCTAATGGTGCATGCAAACGACAAAAAGCAACTTCAAGAGATTAGCCTCCACTGATTTGGGTTTATCAAAACCTAATTTTCTTCAATTCTCTTCTTCACAAATCAATTTCTAATTAGAATTTTGATCATTGTATTCAATCTCTTATACTCATTTCATCTATATTAATAAAAGCTCTCTCTTAAAGTGGATGTACACTAACACAACCTTAGTGGAACCATTCTAAACCTCTGTATGATTTATTTTTTGTTATTGCTTTGATTTTTATATTGTTTGTTTGGGATTGTGGTCGTTTTTGGATTGGTTGAGATTGAAATTGAGTTACTGATTGGTTGTTTTACACTTCTTACCATGATCCCGTCTTTCGCTGTGCTTGTGGGGTTTCGATTTGAGTGGTCTCCAGTTGGAATATCATCCCAACAAAGATGAAAGTGAAAAACAAGAAGAAGAAAAGGGAAGACAAAACAAAAATTGAGGATGAAGGAGGGGGAGGAGAACATGGCTACAATGAAGAAACTAAAAAAATAAAAAATAAAGATAGCAAAAAAAGATAAAAGAGAAGATAACAAAGAAAATGATGAGAGTAAAACGATAGCAAAGAAAATGAAGAAGAAACCAGCGAAGAATACAATAAAGAAGATGAACAGTATGAAGGAGAATATGCAAAGGAGAATAAACAAAATAAAGAAAAAACTGACGCGGTTGATGAAGATGAGGAGGAAGAATTTGTGGATGTTGATAATCACTCACCTAAGAGAAAGTAATACCGTCAAAGAAACATAGTGAAATGATTTTTCAAATGCTAGAAACATAGAAGAAGGATATAATAAGAGCTTTCTTTGCATGTGAGGACACATCGAAGTAAGTAGTTCATACCCAGTAAAAACTTAAATAATTTAATTGGAGTTATAATTTTATAACAATTTGAAATTAACAAATTATATAGCATGGTAGCATGGCACAATGATGATGGTAAGAGAGAGGAATAACGGTGGTACAATCCATGCTAGAAGCTTTGCTATTTGAAGAATTTACAAATGGACATGTAAATACGAAATAACACTTCCACATATGTATATAGTAGATTCATGATTTGACTCTTATTAGGTGCGTTTATTAAAAATTATCTTTTTGAATAAGACATATCTACATAAAAATTAAAGTACTAAAATGCTACATACAAACAAATACAAAAAAACTTGTTTATCACAGCAACATATATATAGTTGTTAGAAAATGCTAACTAGCACTAGCATTATGACATTTGAGTTATAACAACATGCCACTAGTATAATTTTTTTTGTTTTTGTTAGTAATAACAGTGTCAATAAATTTTTTAATACCAAATCTATAATATTAACCTGAAAATGTAGAATGACTCTAAATATTTTGATTACACAACATAGCCTTACAAAATGCTAATTTTTGGTTACACTATATGAAATTATTAAAAGATGGTAGCATGTATCTATCATTGCCTCTGTGTGTGTATATGTCATAGTGTGCAATTATTATAACATGTTTATAAAAATTCAAAATCCTTTATTACTATATGCTAAACCAATATTCTTTTCGAATGCTGATTATTGACTGTTTTGTTGAAAATATACCAACATATGAACATAACTACACTTTCAGTACAATTATGACGGTAAACAATATTATTTTGCTTCGAAACTTAATATAATGGAAAAAAACTAATATCTCATTTTCATTTGCAGCATGCATTACAAACAGACACTGAAAATGTAGTCCGATTATTAATGTACCCTATGGTACAAAATATAGTCACGGATACGTTTATAGAGCTAATATTTTTCCCCTTGCATTACATCAATCATTGGACATTAATGCCCTTGGATTACAACCAAATGCAATGGTTCCATTATGATTCTTTAAGTCCCACAAGATCAACAACGACATCAAATCAACATTACAAACAAGCTCAGCTACTTGTAAGACTATATTTTATAACAAAAAAGGTGAAAAATCTAACTCTATTATTTCATTTTTTTTAACAGAGGAAAAAGGTGGAAAAAATATTACAAGAAAAAATAGAGACATAACAACATCTTAAATAAGGAAATTGCTATGAAGAAGATAAAGCAACCACGGTGTCCACAGCAAGAACTTTCCTCGTAAGCATTATTAAGTTGTTAATTTTCTTCAAGTAAACGGTACATGTATTATATTAACAGTTGCAATGCCATAATGTTCAATGCATCAAAAAAAGGAAGGTTACACTGTATATTATAAAAGTGCTAAATGGTAATAGCGGTAAAAATGTATAATGTATTACAATGTGTATTTTCATGTAAATTCTAAATAATCACAGCATTGCAATGTTGCAATATTCAATAAACCGAAAAAAGTGATAGGTTGCATTATGATTGTGTAATACGACATGTATGGTTATTAATATGCATATAGTGTTAATAAAATACTTAATGATAATAGCCGTAAAAATGAATAATATGTTATATTGTATATTTGTTCTAAATGTTAAATGACCATACAATTATAATATTACACCACAGCCCTTTTAGTCTACTAATTTGAAAAATTCTTCATAAATTCCTATATAAGCACAATTTAATATGTTAAGAGAAATACTAAACGGTTGTAGCATAAATACCCAGTCCTTATGTATTTAGCCTATATTACTCAAGCTGATGTACAATTCTTTTAACAGATCATAATTACTAAATATTTACCATGTACAAATATTTTTAATCTGTGTGTAATGATAAAATTATTAGTATAAATTGATTACTAGTTAACAAACAATTTTTGATGTTTTTTTCTTTTTTAAATCAACGGGAATGACTGTACTCTATTTGTCATGAAATTCATTCAACATTTGGACAGAGACTCAAACCTCCTTACCGAATACATCAAAGAAGATATCAACCTCATGCGAGCTGAAATGGTGTATGGCATACTAAATGATCTGCATAGAAATTGGAATGTCATGACTTTCTTTACCATTGCAACTCCTGAAGAAACCGAAAAGGTAGTGAAGAAAAAGAACTAAAGTAAAAAAGAAAAATTGAAGACTTGGAAATTTTGAAGAAGTGATAATTGTAGTTAAATTTGAATTAGCTCAATTTAAATTGAAGTATTGATTATAGTAAAATATGAATTGGTTGAAGTGAAGATGAAGTGCTAACTATAGTTGAATTGAAACTTATGTTTTACTGTACTCCTAATTCAAGTGGAATTGTGTTACTACTTGCAAAACTGTACTTTGTTATATGTATGTTCTTTTGAAGATTTACTTCTTTTGCTAAAGATGTCTTGTATTGCTATTTGAAAAAATGTAATTACTTAATCTCTATTTTGCTCTAAAAGTTTTATGCTTGCTGTGTTTGTATATCATAATTGTTGAGTATAGAACTACATTGAAATATTTCTGTACATAATGATTTTGGACGAAAAAAACTGCATTGAAATGCTATAATGAATTAGCATCAATGTTGGAAAATGCTATATTTAATTTGCAATCAATTTTTTCTACTCGAATTACACCATGTCTGTAAGAAAACAACACAGCTAATTCTTTTAAATGTACAAGGAATAAATGCTAATTTATAATTTAAAGAACTAGAGCCAAAGTAGAATAAATAAGATTTACGACCCGAGCATGTGGTATATGCAGATCTACCGATTGTCCTATTTAACGTAATGATTTATTTTCTTTCATTGCCTCTCTTATAGGGATGTTAAAATTGTTGATAATCATCTGCATACTACTATCCCTTTATTTCAGCACTGTGAATTTGCATTCCACGCTATGACATGCCACAATTTATTTCATACCAGTTTTTTGATTGACTGTACATGCTTTTGATTATATCTTGTACACAAAGATTAAGGGCTCACTATTTTCTCTTAGTAACTTGATATCAAATTCAAAGGAGGAACCTCTGTAAATTATGAACATCGAATTAGAAGAAAGAAAACAGACAGAAGGAAAAAGACAGAAGATAAAAGATAGAAGAAAAACAACATCCATACATCAGCTTCCAACATAGACAAAGAAGAAGACTCATTTATTTGACCTCAATGCCAACGCTCACAACTACACTTAATTGAAATCTATTGCTGTAATTTTACCGGAAGTAGCATCGTAGAGATTATTAATATATAACCGATAACCATGTTTCCCAACCATTCTAGTCTACACTAAATAAAAAAATGCTAAATACAAATAGCATTATTTCCATTGAATTGCTAAATTAACATAAAACATCCGGCACTAACATATCAATATTTTCTCCTCACAATAGAATATTATAGTTAAAAAGGACAATATACAAATGAAAATAATAGGCTCCACAAACAAATAACAATCACAAAAAATCCATAAAAAGATATAAACTTGTTATTAAAACAACCAATCATCACAGTACATGTACCAACATAAAACAAAAGTATGACTATAGCAAATAAGTAAACAGTAAAGAAATACAATGAATAAAATGACATAAATAAAAGAAAAAATAAAATTCAAATTTAAATCTTCATTGAAGCTTGATAATTCCTCTTGTTATGTCCAACTTGATTGCAATTACTACATTTATTCTGCTTACTCTGAGAATAAGAAAAAACACCATGTCTTTTAGTAGAAGATCTTCTAGCACCTCGAATTTCTTTAGGCGGTTTAATTGTGACTTTATCTCCGCTAACAATTGGCTTACCAATATTAGAAATCAGATTAATAGCATGCATATAACTAGATCTAAAAGCATCAGCTATAAAATAATAATCCATATAGTCATATACTAACTGCCTTAACCTATTCATACACTTGATGGCATGTGCACAAGGAAAACCGGTAACTTTCCACCGATTACAAGTACACAATCTTTTTACAAGATCAACATGGTGTGATATTGGAGATCTAACTTCAAAAACATTTTCTGAATACCTATATATATCCCATCCAAAACCTTCATTAAATAATTGCGATAACCGTTGCTCCATAATCAAACATAAAGTAGTAGTCCAGTGATGACATTCTTCTCTCCTCTTCGTCATTTGTTCCATTATTTTAATCTGGATTCCATCTAGACAAAACATAATAGGCATAAATCTATCCTCCACAATCCAAGAATTAAAGATTTCTGCCACATTAGACGAATATTCTGCATATATCTTGCCTTGAAAAAACAAATCAGTCCAATGTTCAAAAGGTTTATCATTTAAAAAGTTAGTTGCAGCAACACTACAAATTTCCTCAAACTTTAAAATATAGCGATCAAAATCATATGGATTTGAAGCTCGTGTCAAAAGTTTAAACAAATCAACAATAGAAGTGTCGCCCTTGCATGCTTTCACTACTGAACCAATGTTTTGCACCACATGAAATGTGCAATAGCTATGAAAAGAAGATGGAAATACTTTTGGAACACCTAACATCAAACCACATTGGCGATCAGATAGGAAAACCAATTCGCGATCTTCATTGAGCATCTCTTTTAAATGCTCCAGAATTAAAGACAAATTCGACTCATTCTCATGTGAAACAACTCCCATAGCAAGTGGAAAGAAAATTTAAAAAACAGTAGGTTTTTTCAAATGCTAATACAAGAAAATAGTATACTGATATTAGTAAAGTATATTATTGTTAAAGCATAAACTTTCAGATATTGACACGACTGGAGGAGTGAAAAAGAATATATGTGATTAATCCTAAATTAATATAACATTATGCGTTTGATAGTAGAGTCATATAATGTGTAGAATAATAAATGCTAAAAGTACTAGCACTATGACATATAATACAATATCAAATGTTAAATTCATCTAATATTATAATTTCATATAGAATAACAATACAGTCAAAATATAATTTTTAAAATGACAGTGGAGTGCTAAATGTATCAACATCCACCAAATGTTCCCATACTACATAACTAAAACAATATACTAAATAACACATGGGAAAAAAACAGAACAAAAATCAAAAGTCAAACCTTGATTGCCATTCTTTGCTGTAGCAGCTAATTAAACACCTTATTGGCTCTTCAAAAATGCCGCATCCAAAAATATCATTGGACGGCAATGCCTAAATCCAAGTAAACAAGCACTAAACCCAATGCAAATTCTTTCAAACTGATTAGTTGACGAATCCACTTACAAAGCAACATAACTTCCCAGATTAGTTTTTATTATAGCCTCTAGATACCAATTCAAATCATTATACGACATTGCATCCTATAAATTTCCTTCAACACACCAATTGTTTCCCAGTGTATGCATAATAATAAGAAAGAGTGAAATTAAATTATCTTCTCAAGTCATTAATAATGACTTTCGGTTTCTTCATCGGGACATCTCTAATTTGATCAATAATTTGAGATTTCACAAATCTACTAGTTATATGAACTTTCTTAACATTTCTTAACCCAGCACCACATGAATGTTCAAACCTATAAGTTCTAATAATAAAATGAATAAGATGTCCAGGATCTGAAGAAGCATATATGGTGAACTTACAACCTTCCTTAAACCATGAACAGATAATAGATATTCTTTCTGGACAAATCTTAACAAAAATCAATTCACTCCCTTCTTTTATTTCATAAGTCAATAGAACTCTTTAAAATCTTCAGCACCATTGAAACAATAACCAATAAAGTCCAAAGGATTTAACTGAGATTCTTTCTTTATAATATCATTCAAATAAGAACTTGACTCGCCACAAGATTTAATATTCAAACAACCACTAGAAACTTGTAACGGCCCGTTAAATTAATAATATTAAATGAATTGAATTAATATAATTTCTAATCTAATTGAGAATAAATGTAGAAATTTGGTATAGTAGTTGTAATTTAGTGTAACAATAAAATTTTATGACAATAGATTTGGATAATGTAGATTGTCACAATTTGATTTAAAGTTAAATATAAGAAACTGATATAAGGGTTGAATTTGTGAATATCAATAAAAAGATTAAGTAGAATGGAATTCATTTAATATAAAATAAATAGTGGAAGACTTACATTGGATTGTAAAATGGATAGTAACTAAATAAAAGGTGACCGCTGAATAAATCAATGCAACAAGTGTTGATAAGGAAATTTAATGAATGTTGTCAATAATAAATGGACTTAAGATAGTAATAAAATTTGTTTTGCCTATGTAAATTTTATGTATTGATAATAATTAAATTTGAAATTTGGTAGTAAATAGGGGATAAGTTGACTAAGGCAATTAGTAATTTAATAAATGAATGCATAGTAAGTAAGTGGAAATGTATGCATAAAAATATTTTCATATATGTGATAATTACAAAAGTTTACCCATTTATCTAATGTGTATAATTGAATCTAAATTTAGGGCAACATTTTGTTATTGATGGTATAAGTGAATTTGAATAAAAGGGTAAAAATTATGTAGATTTAACATGTATTGAGTATATAGCTAAGAAGGGCATTCGATGTAAATGAATCTAAATTAATGTGTCTAGTCAATAAAGGAGAACTTTAAGGGAATAAATATAAATGAATGTATTTGGGGAATGGAGTCCTTTTATATGTTGAATAGTATAACGTTGTTATTAAGAATGAACGTTACTTTAGTAATTATTAATATGGTAACGGAAGAGTGTATAAATTTTATAGTAACGTAAAACGTATTGTAAGGTAATAATTATGTGTAGACTTATAAAAAAGATTTATGACAATAATTATTGTACGTATTTATTCTATTTGTTTGTTAAGTTTATTTTAATCAATTTCAATTTATGCACTAAATTATTTCAGTTAGTGTGGAATTTTTGTAAGTGGATAAATAAGATGTAACCAAGGGAAAATTTCATTTTTATAATATAATAATTAGTGTAATCTTAAGAATGAAACCGAAGTGGAATGAATTAATTGAGGTTTTAAGTTTTATTCAAGTGTTAAGTTAACAAAATTTCCAATAAGATTGAAATACAGTAATTTATGCAAATAAAAGATGGAAATTGGGTAAATATTAATGTATTGGAATATAAAAGAAACGTCAACTATGTAGGGAGTAATAATTGATTTATTTGTGAGTTGTAATCAAATAGAGTCAAATTTATTAGAATTTATTGCAATTAATGGGATTAATTGCAGTAACCTTTGAAGATTTATTCACTAAAATAATTGACGATGGAAATTATATGTAAATTTGCTTTTAGTTAATATTAAATATCCAGAGGGCTAGAAATGACACAAATCTACTAGTTTAGAAATTTACAATAAAAAGTGGTAAGTAATTTTTCTAAATATTTAGATAGTAGGAAGATGTAGATTTAGATGGAATTTATTATTTAACTATTTCATAAGTTGAGATCTAAGTTTAGAATTGAGATTTTTAATGTATAGATATTGAGCCAATGTTAGTTTCATTAAATTGACATCAATAACTTTGAATAATAGAAAGAAAGTGAATTTAATAAATTTAATCAAACGTATAATGTTGAATTTATTAAAAATTGGAATTTAACCTTTAAGTAAGGATTAACATCTAAATTGATGAATAGAACAACTATGTATTGACACTTGAATTGTTTAGAATTGGAGTAAATAATTAAGAAAATTTAAAGGGAGAAATTTGGTCAATTTTTGAATTTAGATGTAAAAATTGGATTTTTATAATTTATTTAATGAATATTGAAAATAGCCATTTTGGTCACGGACTCGGATTTCGATGAAACCAGTTTCATCGGATCCGTATCGGTGAATTATTATAGGGTTTCAAGTTTCGTATCGATCGGACCTGTCGTTTGATCGTACGGGCGCGAAACGCCTTAAAAATCAATTTTATTAAAATCAATTTGAAATCAATTTGGAAATCTTGTTTTCAGCATAACTTCTTCATACGATCAAATTTGGACGTGAAACTTTTTCCATCGCGTTCAGAATATTTTAAAATACCTATCTGGATATATGGGTTTGACAAATTTCGTTCCGAGGTCAGAACGGGCTTTTTGGGCCTTAGTTTGTTTCGTACGTTCATCTATCTAGTCTATCTACTCTAACCCAACCCTACCTATAAATATACAGTTATAAACCCTAGCTCCATTCTATTGTCTATTTGCTGTACGTTCATCTTCTTCAAGCTTCTCTTCTTCTTCAATGGGGGCTAACCCTAGATCCAGTCAGTTCAAAAAAAAATTCAAATTTAAAAAAAAAAAAAATTTCGGATCTGCAGCAGCTTCTGGTCGCGCTTCGGGTTTCAGGGGAGAAAACCCTAGAGCAACTTCGGGTCAGGAAGAAAATGACTCTGGTCGATCCGGGTCGTTTTGGCGAAAACTCCAAGCAAGCACCGGGGAATTGAGGCGGCGCACCGAAGTCGACCCAGGACCAGAATTTTCCATTTTTCAAATTTTCGTAACTTTTGCATACGAGCTCGGATTCACGCGCGGTTTGTTTTGCTGGGATCGTATCGGAATTTCTGACGTTTTGGCACGAGTTTGGATGAATTTGGAGACTGTCAAATTTTTGGGTTTAAATTGAATTTGAATTCAATTTAAATTCAAAAGGTGAGTGTTTTAACCCACTCACAACTACTAGAAGCTTTTATGTTTGTTAAATTAATTTTAGAAATGAAGAGAAATTTATTTATGAGTATTTGGCATGTTTATTTCACTCATATTTGTTGAAATGCATTTATTAAATTTAACTGTTAAATTAATTCATTTATTGCGTATAAATTTACAGTTAAAATTTATTTGTTTGTATATGAACTGCTAGTTAACAGTTATATAATTTATTTCTGAATATAGACTGTAGATTAATAGCTGTTAAATTTAATTTGAATAAAATTGCCAGTATTACCTGTTATGTAGTACCAAAAATAATATTATTATTGATTGATATTGATTGATGATTGCGATTTGGATGATGGATGATGTTGATGAATGGATGTTTATTGGATATCATTAAATTGCAAATTATCATGCATATTTCATTTCATTCGGGACTGTGGTTTGAAATGATATATAACCGCAAATTTTTATATCTTTTAAATTGCGGATTGAAATGATAAATATCCGTATCACTTGACCATAGGATAGAAAATTTTATACAGGCACCGCAGTCTATATATAACTATTTTTATGTGATTTCTATAGTTTGGATGGAATACGGTTTATAATAATCTTAAATTTTATATTGTATAAATATTTTTCTTCCATATATATATACATATGAAGTTGAAAATTTGAAATTAAAAGGTGTATAAAAATCTTTATTAAAAATGGAAGAAAATTAAGAAAATGGAGTTTATAATTTATATCATATGTTTAAATGTTAAGTTTGGAAATTTTAAGATATGATATTTATAATTGGATTTTTCCCAAAATAAATTGAAATGAATATTCTAGTATAATTTGAATTGGGAAAAATATATATTTTTATTACTAGAAATTGAAGTCTTATTATTTATGGATTTTATATGAATATTCAAGACTAATTAATAGAAAATTTGATTTGTTGAAAGCATAAAATCCGACTTTAGTTTGAAATATTGATACTCAAAATGGATATACGTATATATAAATAAATTGAAGTGGTTTTGGAACTTGAGAGAGATAATATAAATTTTGGTTTAGACTTTAATAAAGAAATGTATTTGTAAAGCCATGAGAACTATTTTCTTTACAAAGTAACATTTAAGTTAAACCATTTAATTTATACACCGTTGAATGTCCAAACCATTCAAGTTTTTAGAAGTTATGGTTTTAAATTATGATTTTCAAAATATTATGCTTTGAAATATTTGATTTTCAGACGTTATGAAGTTAAAGCATTATGATTTTGGAAAAGAATTATATTTGGGATAAGTGATAAAATATGGTTTTGGGTTTTGAAATGATATCGTATTCATGGTTATGAAATGGAATGTTTATTCTGATTTTTAAAGTATAACCTATTTTTAAATGACCGCGGTGTTATAATAACGATGGGTTGGCAAAGAGACCGGGATCGGATATGGACATACTCTCTGTCGATACCGAAAACCACTTTGACTAACCGTGTACGCGGTGGAGATTTCAGAATGAAGTAGGTGGTGGCGACGTTTCCTGTAAGGTAAATACGTGGACCCGACTCCCGTGAGTTGGCATAAGGTGGCTAAAACAGGAGCGATTCTCAGGCCAATGAGGTCATTCCTCTGATCGGACCCTCCTCTTCGATATTATACTTTGATTTTGGATTGATTCAGTGGCCACTTCTATATTTTGATTTTGGGGAGTTAGTCCGAGGTGGACGGTAACTGCGGCTACGCGTTTCCACCAGCCTGAATAGCAATTGGTATATCTACCCTGGCATTGCCTAGTTGTGCCGTGTCACCTACCATACCGAGCCTTTACTACGAGTTTCTATTTGTGTCGTACCTATGGAGTATCCTCTGGTAGCTTCCCGATCAGGAGGTATTACGGTACTGTATAGACTATTGGCATTATTTGTGTTAAGGGCTATATGGGTAACCCCTTAACGCTATTAAAAAGTAAGTTTATTTTATAAATAGACATTATCATAATAGCGCAATATACTACATAGTAAATAGTTTAACGGATTCTTAGGAGATGTAAATCCCGAACAACTCTTGAGTTACTGTACTCATATTTATTTCTGTTAATTTTAACTCACATAAGATCTTTTAGTCTGACTCGAGTGTTTTTGTCTTTTCAAATTCGCTCGGGTCAGTACGAGCGTTTCAGGATCGAAGATTTTAGCTTTGGAGGACGAAGACGAAGAATCCGTATTATATTATTTATAGTATTGCACCACACTCTAAAATTTCCGCTGCATTGATTGTATTGGTATGTGTAACTCTGATATTCATTGTATAAGTAAAATAAATATTTTGTAAACAGTTATCATGAACTGTATATTGATTATTATATTTTATCCTTCCGCTGTGAGATTTTATTTTGTTTTATTTCTTCTCTGTTTTTCTTATTTACCCCATAACAATCCGCCCTTGCGTATGCTTTGAGTTGGCACGTGTGTCGGTTTAAAGTGTGCGAAAAGGCGGGACGTTACAAAACTGAACTGCTTTGATGATCAGAAGTAATTGATAAACTATTACCCAATTGAAATCCAATGCACAAATGCTTGACTTAACAGTAAAAACAAAATAAGAAGTTTTCATGTATATTTGAAAGCATCCTATAGTATGCAAATCCGAATCAGTATCAACTCTGATACCCTTATTTTTCAAACTACATGATATACCAATAGAACAAGGAGTAAGATGTGGGCAGTGTTCACATATGCTGTTTTGAACACCAATCAAAAAACAAGTCATGTCAAGTCAAATAGTGTTGCTGTTTTCATCAAGTAAAAACAATACAAGAATACTATCATCAAAATTCCTGCCAAAGAGAAAAAGAGCGAACAAGAAAGATAAAGGTAACTAAAATGTAAAAGAATACATATGTAGTTTAGTATAAACATTGTTAGGCATAAAATACATTGTGTAAGCACTACAAAATAACAACAGTAGAAAATGATAAAAATGCATATAAAATATTTCTATAACATCAAACAGTTTGAAAATGCTAAATGGACATAACATCAAACATAATAAAATCATACCCGCATTCGCCTCTTAAGCTTGAACCCAAACCAGATATATTACAGGCAAATAGTCTAAGAATATCAAAACGGCAATAAAGTGGTAAGAAAAGAAAAAAAAGAAAAGTAGCCAAATCAAGCAAAAATTCAAATCGAGATCGAAAAATTAGATTAAATTTACCTTTGTTACTATACAGCGACAACGAAAGAACAAAAAAGGGCAAGAAATCTAAATCAGTATTGGTTACTCTGCGGCATCTTAAAATTATAATTTGCACGACGATTTGAAAGAGAAAGAAACAAGGAAAAGTGAGAAGAAAATAAAGAGGAACAAATAATGCTCGAACCACAAATAAATTAAAGATGTTTGGAGTTCAGCCTAAAAATATACACGCGTGTTTTTTACCCAAAAAATTGAATTGTTTGAAAAAAACCAAAGTCCTTGTATATAAAAGCTAAATAAAACGAAGAGATTGCCTCGTGACAATGCCAAGTCCAAAATCGACTTCCAAAATCAAAATCAAAATTAAAAATCAGTTACGAAAATCAAAATCAAATTTCAGAAAATCAAAATCCAAACCAACCTTCTCTGCCATCAGGCAGTTCGATTCGAAGGCGGGTGATTCGATTGGGATGTTCGATTGAATAGAGGCGGTTTGCAGAGGCACGAGCGTTTCTCGAGTTCGGTTGTGCGATTGTTCGATTTTTGAGTTGCTGGATGTCTTGGATTTGGTGATGGAGCTACTCGACAGAGGATTTGGTCAAAGTCTTGGATTCGGGTATTGGAGATGCTCGATGTCGGAGTTGCTAGACAGAGGATTTGTTGTGATTGGAGGGTGGTTTGGTAAAACTACAAGCAGGAGATGGTTGTAGCTGAAGTAAGGCAGTGGAGATGAGAGGAAGTGTGCGTGTTGGGTGATGAAGGAGGTTGGTGGTCCAAATGTAGCAGTGGAACAGTAATGTAGATGAGTGAGGAGCAAGTCTAGGTTGGCACGTGACAGTGTAGTAAAGTTGGTCAGGGAAGTTATAGGGAATTGGCAGCAGCGATAGGGGTGAGTGGTTGGAAATGATGTTTAGGAGTGGATGATGGTTCGTAGGCCGTATGGTAAGATAATGGTGGGACTGTGCAAGCAAGGAGGGATGTTGAAGTGGTTGCTGTAGTCAGGTGCAGTTGTTTGTTCGGTTATTGAAATAGAAGTGGATGGATGTAGTGAAGAAGGGATATGGAGTGATGAAGTGGTCAAGTAAATGATGAACGCCGTGATCAAGGAAGGTGGTTATGTTGACTGGGTGAAGGCAAACAGTGAATGTAAGGCACGGTGTGATGTATGTACTGGTTGTTGGAGTGTGTTTGCAGGATTGTTATGCACTGTGTTGAAGTGATATGCTGGTTGAGTTGAGTTGCTGGTTGTGTTAGTGTAACAATGTTGGTGGTAACAGTTTGGAGGTGCTGCAGTGATGGAGCGGCTTATAACAGAGAGCAGTGATATGCAGAAGTTTAAAAAGAGACTGTGAAATGGAAAGAGTGAAATAGCGAAACAGAGAAACAATGAAACGTAAATAGAAATGCCAAGTGTGTATGTTGTTTTTCAAAACGTAAATACAATTGAAGTGAATAATATTTGTTTTGAAAGGAAAATGCGTATCTTGTAATTTTTTCTGAAGAAAAATGCAAATGCAAAATGAAAAGCAACAAACACACAATCAAAATCCAAACAAGAATCAAACAACACACAACACAAATATTGTTTTTAAATGCAAATTAACATACAAATGAAAACACAAAAAAATCAAACAACAAATAATTTGAAGAATGTAAATTAAAATCAAATAAAATTTCCCGGCAATAGCGCCAAAAACTTGTTCGGCGGCTAAATTTCTATCGAGTTAGAAAATAGCCGATCAAGTTTTAATTACAAATAACCGTAAGCGCACGACGTACAATTCTATTACGTGGCGAATACGGGTCAATACGTATGAAATTGTTTAGATTTTAAAATTATATTCAATCAAATTAAACCAAGAGTTTGAGATGTTTTTAAGCTAAAAAATGTAAATAAACTAGCAAAAGAAAATGGATAAAAATATGAGAGTTTGTAGACAATTTATAAACAAATCCCTTCTCATGATCACAAAAATCAACACAACATAAAATTATGATTTTTTTTTTAATCATTAGTGAATTTAGTTGATGTGTTTGTCATAAGTATTGAATATTTCTGCGATTAATTAGCTCTATATAAACCATCAAACTATAACACACTCATCAAGCCACTTTGTAACTCTCATGAAAATGACAATAAACTTGAAAATAAAATCTATTGTAAGTATGATCTATTAACTATTGATTATAAACCATCAAATTTTGATTTTGAAATTCACTTCATTATAATAATCATATGTAGATGAAGATGTAATTTGTGTTTTTGTTTGTTTAAGCATATCCTATTTAATGTCAACAACATAGGCTATCAAATTCAAAGCTAAAACAATAAAGTTTAACACATTCAAACATTGTCATTAAGCATAAAAAGAGATCAAAAATTACTAAAATATTGAATCTACCTGATTAAGAGAGCTTCATTATCTTTAAATTGAACGGGTTTAGCCTCTTATATCTGTTATCATTTCAACAAACGTAGCATTCAACATGAAACAAAAACAAGAGAAAAAATTCAAGCTAATTAAAAGAGAACTAATTAAAATAAAATAAAAGATAGTCTACTTGCATAAATAAAAATAAGCTACTAACATAAAATAAAAGAAGCAAGAAAAGAACAAGAATTAAAATTGCATAAAAAGAAAGTTACATGAAAGAAGAAAATGGCTAAGTAACCATGAAAAAAAAAAGACAATTTGTAATTTGTTTTTTAGCCTCAAACTAAACTAACTAAAATGGAGGCTAAAGAAGGCTAAGAGATTATTACGTGAAACATAAGGGGACTTATGCAAGTTTGAAAGCTTAATCCATATTTTTGGAAACTACTCAAACTACCATGTTAGGAAGCGTGACCACCAAGTTATCATTAGCATGAGATAATCCTCCATCAAGTGTGCATGTAACTTTAATGGCCATTTAGCATGTGCATTAGCTCTTAATTGTACATCATGGTAAGTGGATACGTGGAGACCTTCATTATTTATGAAATGAATTGTTTCCACCTACATTTTCTTTTATTTTCTTGTGCATGCATAAGCCACTTGTAATTTGAATTCGAATTCCTACAAAATAGCATAAAAATTTCCAAGTAGATTTTTTCAAATTAATATATGAAATTTTTACTTAAACATGTTAAAATACCATATATGATCATTTATTTAATTAAATTCGATTAAATATGGAAGTAAAGATATGCACATTTACCTGCACATCAGTAAGGTTGAGAAAAGATTTAGTAAGGGCAGGCCAGGCATTATCAACATTGCAACATGGAATAAGGCAACGCTTTCCAAATAGTTAGATGACTGGTTGAATAACAAACAAACAATTTGGGTCAGGAAGGCTTGTAAATACTACCTTGGTAACAAGAATTTCTGGTTGCTTGATCTTTCTCTGCTATGGGGATGGGTGTGGAGAGGAATCATTAGCCTACATGAGAAGACTTTACCTCTGTTATTTTGTAATCTCATTGGCAGACCGGAGGTGAACTTTATGAATGAACATTAGCTCAAGCAAGGTTTCATCTTATCCAAAATTCCAATCTATAGTCAGATATAGCAAACGGGGATCCCTGTGCAAACTAAAGCATTTGACTATGTGCATGAAGGTGTTATTTCACTGCCTTATTGTGGTAATCATAGAGTCAAGCATATCTGGAATATGTTCAACCATGACCATCTCAGTTTGCATTCGCAGAAATCTGTATGGATGGGGAAAAAGAAGCAACACTCCATCTCATTTGTCAATAGAGCCATGAAGAAGTTTAATCAGGTAGGCCACTTATGTTGGTCCTGTTATTCGCAACCACTGGAAAGTGTTACGAAACCAATTGTAACTTCAATAATAGTTACAGAATAACACAGAAGTAGTAACGGCAAAAACTGTCACTAATTTTAATAAATTGTAACACAAAATTGCGTGACTAGATCCGTATGAAAAGTATTACTGACTATAGTGTCCGAGTCCAGTAGAAACTGTTTCCTTGAAACAATATCGCCCCCTTATATACACCGAAGGATATGAGCAATTTGTCTCCCAGGATGAAACGGACCGGCCCCGATATGCTGTGCGTGCAGACGGAGCAATGACGAACAGAAGTAATTATAGATTTGAGAGCAGTGAAGTGGGAAGAGGAGCAGGAAGAAGAAGAGAACTGTTTCTATATCTGAATCTCGTTCTGCGGGCCCCTATATATAGGCTGGAGGAGGTGCCTATTCGGAGCGGTCGTGACTGTTGGAAAGGTTGCGACCCTTTAACCGACAGGCGCGCGCGTACATGTGCAACAGTCTAATTTTGAAGTCCAAAATTAGCCGTTTTAGCGCAGCAGGCCAAACAGGCAGACGGAGGCCCATCTAATCACGAGACCCCAAGAGACCCAAGGCCCAAGGCCCAATCTTTGACATTTTAAATTTAATATGAAGGCCAAAAGCCTACATTTCCACAAGTTTTCATGTCTCCTTCTTCTTTTCTTTTGATTTAGTATAATTGATTGTGATATATAAGGTGATATTGAAACAAATATCCCATGATGTGGGACTTTGTTTCAATACACACTCTAATTCTTCCTCCTCCCCACTTCCTCGTTCATTCATTTCTAACAATCCCCCACATGAATGAGCAGTTGTTCTTAGTTTCACGAACCATTTATCGTATCGGTTAAAGTAGCACGGGGGCCTTGAACTTTCCTAGTGTTTACCTATTTGAGTTACAGGTGAATCAGTAGACATAGAATGTCCTTAAACTGTAAACCTTTTGTGTAATTCTATAATAGATAACACACGACAAATGTTTCTTATAATTCTTCGTTCTCTATATGTGTTCATTTTTGCCTTGAACACCTGCCTGGTATCATAAGTGCTTAGAGAATTTGGCCTCATAATTCTCTTTGAAGCGGCGCCTTCGCACTTACGTAGGTGATCCTGTAAAGGGTATTCACAAATCCTCAAGTACATACATCATTAAAAGTATCAATACTTATCCTATTTTTTCCAACAAATAAAGCACTGACTTATCATAGGAATGGTTTGTGTGTAACAGTGCCGTCAAGTTTCTTTTAAATTTAGTTGTCCCTTTGAACCTAGATCTTGGGATCTCCAGTCAACTAGGTGGGGTTTCCATTAAAAAAAACTTTTATTCTATGGGCCTTAACCCCATTCCCATCGATAAGGTTTGAACTTTCTCTCTTGGCAAGCCTTTAGTTGGTGGATCCGCTATGTTATCTTTTGACCTTATGTAGTCTATAGTGATAACTCCATTAGAGAGAAGTTGTCTTATTGTTTTATGTCTACGACGAATATGCCTAGATTTACCATTGTATAGTGTACTATTAGCTCTTCCAATTGCTGATTGACTATCATAATGTTTACATATTGGAGGCACAGGTTTGCTCCAATTTGGAATATCTTCCAAGAAACTTCGAAGCCAGCCAGCTTCTTCTGCGGTCTTATCTATTGCAATAAACTCTGATTCCATCGTTGATCTAGCTATACAAGTCTGTTTGGATGATTTCCATGATATTGCTCCATTTCCAAATGTGAACATATATCCACTTGTAGACTTTGTATCTTGTGATCCGGTTATCCAATTGGCATCACTGTATCCTTCCACTGTTGAAGGGTAGTTTGTATAGTGTAGACCATAGTTCTGTGTATACTTTAGGTATCCTAGAACTCGGATTATCGCTTTCCAGCGATGTTTACCAGGATTACTGGTAAATCTACTCAGCTTACTTACAGCGTATGCGATATCTGGCCTAGTGCAGTTCATAACATACATGATACTTCCTAGTATACGAGAGTATTCAAGCTGGTAGATACCATCACCAGTGTTCTTTACCCAATTTTGGTTCATATCTACGGGTGATTTTGCAATAGTTATTATATTGCTTGAATTTTTCAAGTATCTTACCAATGTAATGTGATTGGGATAATGCATATCCCTGTGGTGTTCTCAAAATTTTGACACCCAATATCACATCAGCCAGTCCTAGGTCTTTCATACCGAATCTAGAGGATAACCATATTCTTTGTATATGTTATTATGGCCTTGTTATTTCCTAGGATCAACAGGTCATCAACATAAAGACAAACAATGACATATCCTAAATGTGTGTGTTTCGTGTAGACACATTTATCTGATTCATTTATTGTGAATCCATTTGATAACATAGTTTCATCAAATTTCTCATGCCATTGTTTTGGAGCTTGTTTAAGGCCATAAAGCGACTTTACTAATTTTCATACTTTATTTTCCTTTCCATAGCTCAGAAACCCTTCAGCTTGCTTCATATATATTTCTTCCTCTAGGTCACCATTTAAAAATGCAGTTTTTACATCCATTTGATATATTTCTAAATCAAGTATGGATGCAATTGCAATTAGCATCCTAATTAATGTTATCCTTGTCACTAGTGAATATGTATCAAAATAGTCCAGTTCTTCCTTTTGTCTGAATCCTTGGACTATAAGACGAGCTTTGTACTTGTCTATTGAACCATCAGGTTTCAATTTCTTTTTAAATATCCATTTATTACCTAAGGTCTTGCATCCTTGAGGTAAATCAACTAACTCCCAGGTATGGTTAGCCATAATGGATTCTATCTCATTGTTAATAGCCTCTTTCCAGTAAGGGGCATCGCCGGAGGACATAGCTTGTTTGTATGTCAATGGATCATCTTCTAACATAAAGGTATAGAAGTCTGGTCCAAATGTTTTTGAGGTTCTAGACCTTTTACTTCTTCTTGGTTCCTCCACTTGTTGATCAGCACTAATTTGCTGAAGGTTATCTTCAGTATCCTTAAGAGAATTGGAGATTTCATCTTTCCTTAGTCTCTTGTGAGTATCACTCTCAGTACCCTGTTTTAAAGGGAATATATGTTCGAAAAATCTTGCATTTCTCGACTCAATGATGGTATTTTCATGAATATCATCAATTTCAGATTTGTGTATTAAAAATCGATAAGCAGCACTGTTTTGTGCATATCCAATGAATGCACAATCAATTGTTTTTGGTCCTATCTTGACCTTCTTTGGTTTAGGTATCTCTACTTTGGCAAGACACCCCCACACTTTTAAGTATTTGTAGGATGCCGGTCTATTTTTTCAAAGTTCGTGAGGAGACTTGGATGTTTTCTTTCATGGTATTTTATTTAAAATATGGTTTTCCGAAAGAATAGCTTCTCCCCAAAAGTTATCTGGCAAGCCAGAACTGATTAATAAAGCATTCATCATTTCTTTAAGAGTTCTATTTTTCCGTTCGGCTATAGCATTGGATTGAGCTGAATATGGTGCTGTAGTTTGGTGTATAATGCCGTGCTCAGCGCAGAATTCCTCAAAAGGAAATTCATATTCTCCTCCTCTATCACTTCTTAAAGTTTTAATTTTCCTATTGAGTTGATTCTCAACTTCTGCTTTATACTGTTTAAACATATCGAATGCTTCATCCTTGCTTCTAAGGAGATACACATAGCAGTACCTAGTACAATCATCAATAAACGTAATGAAATATGATTTTCCTCCTCCAGTTTGACACATTTTCAAATCACATACATCAGTGTGTATAAGGTCTAGAGGTTCAGTTTCTCGTTCAACATGATGAAACGAGGTTCTTGTCAATTTTGCTTCTGCAAAAATTTGACATTTATAGTTGAAGTCTATGTTACATTTTGGTATACATTCTAGATTAATCATTTTTCGCAGAGTATCAAAATTCACATGCCCTAATCTAGAATGCCATATGTTAGAAGAGTCAACAATATAAGCAGAAGATTCACGTTTATTCATATCAATGTTTGGTACAATAGTTGTTACATTTGCCTTGAATAAACCATCACATACATATCCTCTTCCTACATACACTCCATTCTTAGATGATACAAACTTATCGGATACAAAGGTTAATTTGAAACCATGCTTGCTAAGCAAGGACCCTGATATCAAATTCTTGCGGATTTCTGGAACGTGAAGAACATCACTTAAAGTAAGCTCTTTTCCAGAAATTAGTTTCAGCACAACTTTTTCCTTGCCTTCGACCTTTGATGCAGATGAATTTTCCATGAAAAGTTGTTCATCATCAGTTGCAGTTTTATAAGTTGTAAACATCCACTTATTAGCACATATGTGTCGAGTGGCACCTGTGTCTACAAACCATTCCTTTGAATTTCCAACAAGGTTGCATTCTGATATTACTGCACATAAATCCATATCAGAAATGCCATCTGTAACTTCATCCGTATTTGCTTCTGATTTCTTCTTTTTGGGAGCGCGACATTCGGCTGCTTTATGCCTCTTCTTTCCACAGTTATGGCAAGAACCCTGAAATTTTTTCTTCGACTTTTGAGGCGCATTCTCACCTTTTCTCTTGTTAGTTTATCTGACTCCACAACATTTTCTTTGGCAACCATATTATAAGAGATCTTTTTCTCAGAATTTCTATTATCTTCCTCAATTTGCAGACGAACTATGAGTTCTTCCATTGTCATTTCCTTACACTTATGCTTAAGGTAATTTTTGAAGTCCTTCCACGATGGAGGAAGTATCTCAATGGTTGCGACAACCTGGAAAGATTCGCTAAGTATCATCCCTTCATCTTGCAGTTGACGGATGATCGGTTGTAGTTCTTGAGTCTGGTTTATCACAGTCTTTGAATCAACAATTTTGAAGTCGAGAAATTTGCCAGCGATGAATTTCTTCATGCCTGCATCTTCAGTTTTGTACTTTCTGTGCAAGGCCATCCAGAGTTCCTTGGATGTTGCAACAGTACAATATACATTGTAGAGGCTATTATTCAGACCATTCAAAATATAGTTTTTACACATAAAGTCCGAATTTTTTCAGAAATTTGTGGCCTCCACTTTGATTGCATCGGGTTCGAGTTCGCTAACTTCAGGAGCATCTTCGGTTAGAAACTTAGTGAGGCCTAATATTGTTAGATAAAACAACATCTTCTGTTGCCAACGCTTGAAGTCCATCCCGTTGAACTTTTCTGGCTTTTCTCCATGAGAAGTGCCATTGTTGGAACCAGAGGCGCTGGCTGAGTGTTTGTCACCGTCTGTGACGGTGCAGCGTTATTGTTGTTGCTATTTTGAGACATCGTCATCTAAAACAATAGAATATTGTTTCGAGAATGTTATTCGCAACCACTGGAAAGTGTTACGAAACCAACTGTAACTTCAATAATAGTTACAGAATAACACAGAAGTAGTAGCGACAAAAACTGTCACTAATTTTAATAAATTGTAACACAAAATTGCGTGACTAGATCTGTATGAAAAGTTTTACCGATTATAGTGTCCGAGTCCAGTAGAAACTGTTTCCTTGAAACAATATTGCCCCCTTATATGCACCGAAGGATATGAGCAATTTGTCTCCTAGGATGAAACGGACCGGCCCCGATATGCTGTGCGTGCAGACGGAGCGACGACGAACAGAAGTAATTATAGATCTGAGAGCAGTGAAGTGGGAAGAGGAGCAGGAAGAAGAAGAGAACTGTTTCTATATCTGAATCTCGTTCTGTGGGACCCTATATATAGGCTGGAGGAGGTGCCTATTCGGAGCGGTCGTGACTGTTGGAAAGATTACGACCCTTTAACCGACAGGCGCGCGCATACAGTTGCAACGGTCTAATTTTGAAGTCCAAAATTAGCCTTTTTAGCGCAGCAGGCCCAAGAGGTAGACGGAGACCCATCTAATCACGAGATCCCAAGAGCCCTAAGGCCTAAGGCCCAATCTTTGACATTTTAAATTTAATATGAAGGCCCAAAGCCTACATTGCCACAAGTCTTCATGTCTCCTTCTTCTTTTCTTTTGATTTAGTATAATGGGTTGTGATATATAAGGTGATATTGAAACAAATATCCCATGATGTGGGACTTTGCTTCAATAAACTCTCTAATTCTTCCTCTTCCCCACTTCCTCGTTCATTCATTTCTAACAATCCCCCACATGAATGAGCAGTTGTTCTTAGTTTCACGAACCATTTATCGTATCGGTTAAAGTAGCACAGGTGCCTTGAACTTTCCTAGTGTTTACCTATTTGAGTTACAAGTGAATCAGTAGACATAGAATGTTCTTGAACTATAAACCTTTTGTGTAATTCTACAATAGATAACACACAACAAATGTTTCCTATAATCCTTCGTTCTCTATATGTGTTCATTTTTGCCTTGAACACCTGCCTGGTATCATAAGTGCTTAGAGAATTTGGCCTCATAATTCTCTTTGAAGCGGCGCCTTCGCACTTACGTAAGTGATTCTGTAAAGGGTATTCACAATTCCTCAAGTACATACATCATTAAAAGTATCAATACTTATCCTATTTTTTCCAACAAATAAAGCACTGACTTATCATAGGAATGGTTTGTGTGTAACAGTGCCGTCAAGTTTCTTTTAAATTTAGTTGTCTCTTTGAACCTAGATCTTGGGATCTCCAGTCAGCTAGGTGGGGTTTCCATTAAAAAAAAACTTTTATTCTATGGGCCTTAACCGCATTCCCATCGATAAGGTTTGAACTTTCTCTCTTGGCAAGCCTTTAGTTAGTGGATCCGCTATGTTATCTTTTGACCTTATGTAGTCTATAGTGATAACTCCATTAGAGAGAAGTTGTCTTATTGTTTTATGTCTGCGACGAATATGCCTAGATTTACCATTGTATAGTGTACTATTAGCTCTTCCAATTGCTGATTGACTATCACAATGTATACATATTGGAGACACAGGTTTGCTCTAATTTGGAATATCTTCCAAGAAACTTCGAAGCCAGTCTGCTTCTTCTGCGGTCTTATCTAGTGCAATAAACTCTGATTCCATCATTGATCTAGCTATACAAGTCTGTTTGGATGATTTCCATGATATTGCTCCATTTCCTAATGTGAACATATATCCACTTGTAGACTTCGTATCTTGTGATCCGGTTATCCAATTGGCATCACTGTATCCTTCCACTGTTGAAGGGTAGTTTGTATAGTGTAGACCATAGTTCTGTGTATACTTTAGGTATCCTAGAACTCTGATTATCGCTTTCCAGTGATGTTTACCAGGATTACGGGTAAATCTACTCAGCTTACTTACAGCGTATGCGATATCTGGCCTAGTGCAGTTCATAACATACATGATACTTCCAAGTATACGAGAGTATTCAAGCTGGTAGATACCATCACCGGTGTTCTTTACCCAATTTTGGTTCATATCTACGGGTGATTTTGCAATAGTTATATTATATTGCTTGAATTTTTCAAGTATCTTACCGATGTAATGTGATTGGGATAATGCATATCCCTGTGGTGTTCTCAAAATTTTGACACCCAATATCATACCAGCCAGTCCTAGGTCTTTCATATCGAATCTAGAGGACAACATATTCTTTGTAGAGGTTATTATGGCCTTATTATTTCCTAGGATCAACAGGTCATCAACATAAAGACAAACAATGACATATCCTAAATGTGTGTGTTTCGTGTAGACACATTTATCTGATTCATTTATTGTGAATCCATTTGATAACATAGTTTCATCAAATTTCTCATGCCATTGTTTTGGAGATTGTTTAAGGCCATAAAGCGACTTTACTAATTTGCATACTTTATTTTCCTTTCCATAGCTCAGAAACCCTTCAGGTTGCTTCATATATATTTCTTCCTCTAGGTCACCATTTAAAAATGCAGTTTTTACATCCATTTGATGTATTTCTAAATCAAGTATGGATGCAATTGCAATTAGCATCCTAATTGATGTTATCCTTGTCACTGGTGAATATGTATCAAAATAGTCCAGTTCTTCCTTTTGTCTGAATCCTTGGACTACAAGACGAGCTTTGTACTTGTCTATTGAACCATAGGTTTCAATTTCTTTTTAAATATCCATTTATTACCTAAGGTCTTGCATCCTTGAGGTAAATCAACTAACTCCCAGGTATGGTTAGCCATAATGGATTCTATCTCATTGTTAATAGCCTCTTTCCAGTAAGGGGCATCGCCGGAGGACATAGCTTGTTTGTATGTCAATGGATCATCTTCTAACATAAAGGTATAGAAGTCTGGTCCAAAGGTTTTTGAGGTTCTAGACCTTTTACTTCTTCTTGGTTCCTCCACTTGTTGATCAGCATTAATTTGTTGAAGGTTATCTTCAGTGTCCTCAAGAGAATTGGAGATTTCATCTTCCTTGGTCTCTTATGAGTATCACTCTCAGTGCCCTGTTTTAAAGGGAATATATGTTCGAAAAATCTTGCATTTCTCGACACAATGATGGTATTTTCATGAATCATCAATTTCAGATTTGTGTATTAAAAATCGATACGCAGCACTGTTTTGTGCATATCCAATTAATACACAATCAATTGTTTTTGGTCCTATCTTGACCTTCTTCGGTTTAGGTATCTCTACTTTGGCAAGACACCCCCACACCTTTAAGTATTTGTAGGATGCCGGTCTATTTTTTCAAAGTTCGTGAGGAGACTTGGATGTTTTCTTTCGTGGTATTTTATTTAAAATATGGTTTGCCGAAAGAATAGCTTCTCCCCAAAAGTTATCTGGCAAGCCAGAACTGATCAATAAAGCATTCATCATTTCTTTAAGAGTTCTATTTTTCCGTTCGGCTATACCGTTGGATTGAGGTGAATATGGTGCTGTAGTTTGGTGTACAATGTCGTGCTCAGCGCAGAATTCCTCAAAAGGAAATTCATATTCTCCTCCTCTATCACTTCTTAAAGCTTTAATTTTCCTATTGAGTTGTTTCTCAACTTCTGTTTTATACTGTTTAAACATATCGAATGCTTCATCCTTGCTTCTAAGGAATTACACATAGCAGTACCTAGTACAATCATCAATAAACGTACTGAAATATCTTTTTCTTCCTCTAGTTTGACACATTTTCAAATCACATACATCAGTGTGTATAAGATCTAGAGGTTCAGTTTCTCGTTCAACATGATGAAACGAGGTTCTTGTCAATTTTGCTTCTGCACAAATTTGACATTTATAGTTGGAGTCTATGTTACATTTTGGTATACATTCTAGATTAATCATTTTTTGCAGAGTATCAAAATTCACATGCCATAATCTAGAATGCCATATGTTAGAAGAGTCAACAATATAAGCAGAAGATTCACGTTTATTCATATCAATGTTTGGTATAATAGTTGTTACATTTGCCTTGAATAAACCATCACATACATATCCTCTTCCTACATACACTCCATTCTTAGATAATACAAACTTATCGGATACAAAGGTTAATTTGAAACCATGCTTGCTAAGCAAGGACCCTGATATCAAATTCTTGCGGATTTCTGGAACGTGAAGAACATCACTTAAAGTAAGCTCTTTTCCAGAAGTTAGTTTCAACACAACTTTTCCCTTGCCTTCGACCTTTGATGCAGATGAATTGCCCATGAAAAGTTGTTCATCATCAGTTGCAGTTTTATAAGTTGTAAACATCCACTTATTAGCACATATGTGTCGAGTGGCACCTATGTCTACAAACCATTCCTTTGAATTTCCAACAAGGTTGCATTCTAATATTACTGTACATAAATCCATATCAGAAATGCCATCTGTAACTTCAGCCGTATTTGCTTCTGATTTCTTCTTTTTGGGAGCGCGACATTCGGCTGCTTTATGCCCCTTCTTTCCACAGATATAGCAAGAACCCTGAAATTTTTTCTTCGACTTCTGAGGCGCATTCTCACGTTTTCTCTTGTTAGGTTTATCTGACTCAACAACATTTGCTTTGGCAGCCATATTATGAGAGATCTTTTTCTTAGAATTTCTATTATCTTCCTCAATTTGCAGACGAACTATGAGTTCTTCCATTGTCATTTCCTTACGCTTATGCTTAATGTAATTTTTGAATTCCTTCCACGATGGAGGAAGTTTCTCAATGGTTGCGGCAACCTGGAAAGATTCGCTAAGTATCATCCCTTCATCTTGCAGTTGACGGATGATCGGTTGTAGTTCTTGAGTCTGGTTTATCACAATCTTTGAATCAACCATTTTGAAGTCGAGAAATTATCCAGCGATGAATTTCTTCATGCCTGCATCTTCAGTTTTGTACTTTCTGTCCAAAGCCGTCCAGAGTTCCTTGGATGTTGCAACAGTACAATAGACATTGTAGAGGCTATTATCCAAACCATTCAGAATATAGTTTTTACACATAAAGTTCGAATTTTTTCAGAAATTTGCGGCCTCCACTTTGATTGCATCGGGTTCGAGTTCGCCAACTTCAGGAGCATCTTCGATTAGAAACTTGGCGAGGCCTAATGTTGTTAGATAAAACAACATCTTCTGTTGCCAACGCTTGAAGTCCGTCCCGTTGAACTTTTCTGGCCTTTCTCCATTAGACAGTGCCATTGTTGGAACCAGAGGCGCTGTCTGAGTGTTTGTCACCGTCTGTGTCGGTGCAGCATTATTGCTATTGCTATTTTGAGACATCGTCGTCTATAACAATAGAACATTGTTTCAAGAATGTTATTTGCAACCACTGGAAAGTGTTACGAAACCAACTATAACTTCAATAATAGTTACAAAATAACACAGAAGTAGTAACGGCAAAAACTGTCACTACTTTTAATAAATTGTAACATAAAATTGCGTGACTAGATCCGTATGAAAGTATTACCGGTTATAGTGTCCGAGTCCAGTAGAAGCTATTTCCTTGAAACAATATTGCCCCCTTATATGTACTGAAGAATATGAGCAATTTGTCTTCCAGGATGAAATGGACCGACCCCGATATGCTGTGCGTGCAGACGGAGCAACGACGAACAGAAGTAATTACAGATCTGAGAGCAGTGAAGTGGGAAGAGGAGAAGGAAGAAGAAGAGAACTGTTTCTATATCTGAATCTCGTTCTGCGAGCCCCTATATATAGGCTGGAGGAGGTGCCTATTCAGAGCGATCGTGACTATTGGAAAGGTTGCGACCCTTTAACCGACAGGCGTGCCGTGTACAGGTGCAACGGTCTAATTTTGAAGTCCAAAATTAGCCGTTTTAGCGCAGCAGGCCCAAAAGGCGGACGGAGGCTCATCTAATCACGAGACCCCAAGAGCCCCAAGGACCAAGGCCCAATCTTTGACATTTTAAATTTAATATGAAGGCCCAAAGCATACATTGCCACAAGTCTTCATGTCTCCTTCTTCTTTTCTTTTGATTTAGTATAATGGGTTGTGATATATAATGTGATATTGAAACAAATATCCCATGATGTGGGACTTTTTTTCAATACACACTCTAATTCTTCCTCTTCCCCACTTCCTCATTCATTCATTTCTTACAAGTCCAAGAGAATATGGAATAAGATAAGCTGCCAAAAGCGTAGTTTCCTTTTATGAAAGGTGATAAGAAATGGCCTTCGGACTCAATGTTCTTTACCGCAGAGGAGAATCATAGCAAACAATTTGTGTTTTTCCTATAAGAATAGAAAAGAGGACAAAGCCATCTTTTCTTCAACTGTAAGTACACATACGAAACTTGGAAAATCATTTTACTAACAGGAAATATGCACAACTCTAGAAGAGTAAGCAATATCGAACAGAATTATATTTTTAAGCATACCGGATGGAGGGATGTTAATGGAGCTGCCATGTTAAATACCCTAAAGGTTTTCATTTCTCAAATATGGAACGAACGAAATAATAGATGCTTTGAAGGTAAGGAGGTCAGTAAGGCTAGCGTGATTGCTTCAATTCAGAAATGTATCAAAAGAGCTCTATCTAATTTTGCCTTTGGCTTCAACTCTGACCTGTTAGAACAACGGTGAAGAGAAGTCCCTATTTCAGTGTTATTGTTTTTTGTTCTATTTCTTGTTTTTTCCTCCTTGTGCATGTGAGCCCATGTTTTTCTTTTTTCTTTTTTAGATATACAAGCTTATTTGCATCTAATTCCTTGTTCTATTTTTTATAATAAGATCTAGAAGGGCCAATATAATACCTGCTTACCACTAAAAAATTTCAGGTATGAGTTGACATATGTATTAATTTAAAACATTAAATTATATATTTGGCAAGAAAAATCTGTAACTAATTTTAGTTTTATAATATGTAAACACACACACACACATATACATACATACATATATCTTTAACATTCCTTTATAAGTTAATATAAATATTAATTTAAAACATTAGCATTTATTTACGTGTGTGTGTCCGGCATAATTTTTAAATCCGAAAGCCATTTTAAATACATAATTAATTTTAAAACGATTTGAAACATATATTGTTTATATAAATGAACAAATTGGCAAACAAGATTTTAAATAATTAAAATATATATTAATGTTTTTAAATTATAACATATAAAAGAATCATGGTCAAAAATGAATTATATATATATGTATGTATGTATATATTAAATCAACAATATTTATAATTATAACTCAATCGTTAAAATTAACTAATTTATAAAACAAGAGACAACTAATGTGTTTTTTAAATCTTTAAAAATCTAATCTACTGCATGACAAGTATGATATAAACATAAATCACATTCTGTACCTTAATGATGCTACCTTTAAACACATGTTGATTGATGCATTGTGATATCCCGGAATTTTAAACCAAATTTAAATAAGATAATCTCCATTGTAAATTAAATAAAATTGATAAAATTGTTATTTTAAACAATAAATAATAATTGTGTTGTATACATATAGATTCTAAGAGAATTATTACATACAAATGGAATTTGGATTTGTTAAAATCGTATGTATCCATCAATTGGATTTTTAAATTTAATTTGAAATTTAATTTGAATTTTGATACTTAAGTTGATTTCTATAAAGATTAAATTGATTTGATAATTTTTGTTAATGAAATTTGAATTGATTTAATAATCTTCTTTAAATAAATATTTAATTGGTGAATTTTATCTTTTAAAAGCTAATAAATTGTTTTGGATTTTAAAATATTTGTATAAACTTTTATTTTATAAATATAATTGGATTTATTTCTTTTAAAATTATCTATATATAAATAAGTATCCATAAGATAATTAATTAAGTATAAGTTTATATTATACTTTATTAACATTTAAATAAAAAATAATTAATTAAAAGACACGTGTTAATTGTTACACATATCAAAATGACAAATGTTAATCTATAAGACAAGTGTCATCTAATTTAGTTTTTTTCCTTTTATTTTTGTTTTTAAAACATTTCAGCCTTTATATAAACAAATCTTCTTTCCTTCATTCTTTTTTTTTCTTTTTTCAAAAGCTAAGTTCATCTGAAAATCTAAAAGCCAAGTACAAATCTGAAATCAAACCAAGATCAGTAATTCAAGTTTAAAAGTTTCCAAATCAAAAACCTGTAAACAAATCCTCATTTCAAAATGCAAAGCAAACAAGTTTTCAAATGCCAAAATCTGATCAAAGCCTGTAAAAGCATTTTCAAATCTGTTCTAAGTCTGTAACCAAGATGCAAGTTTTAAGTGAAATCTGGAAGCTGTCTACAGCATGCAACTGCATTTTTCAAATCAAAGCAAGCAACTCAGTTTCTAAACAAAAGCATTTCAGCATTCAAGTGCAAAGTTTTTAATAGCCAGTTTTCAAAGCTATTTTCAAATCAAAATGGAAGCTATGTCTTCATTCTTTTATCTGGTGAGTAACATCACTTTTGAATATTTAAGTTTATGAATATGGTTGCATGATTAATATCTAATATATGTATGTTTGTGTATATATAAGGTTGTATTTTTGGATGTATGGTATGCATGTTGTTTTCATCAGAGTACTCTCTGTTTATAGCTTCAGTTTTCATGTATTAGTTTAAATTCAAAACCTTTTGATTTTGACTAGGTTTAAACTTAAGATGTAAATGAAACTTGTTTGTTCCATCACAAACTTTAGACTAAAATTATACTTAAGTTAAATAATAGAGAAATGTCTTTGGAAATTATTTGGAAATCAAATTGAATGAGCATATTTAATATAAGTCAAAACCCAAACTTAGTAGTTCATTAATTCAGGATTATAAATCAAATCCTTAAACTAAAACATGATTTTAAAAATAAGAATCATAATTTTTAGTGCTAGTTGGAAGGTGTAGTTCTTGTTTGAACCGAATGTGGTAATTTGGGGTTTCCTGATGATCTCGAGGATCTGGGAGATTGAATCTTTCTGAGGTGACAAAGGAATGATTGGGGGTTTAAGGAAAATTGTCAGGAAGATGTTTAATTCATGGTGGAGGTAGCAGTGATGGATTCTTGTTTGTAGCCTTAGTTTTAACTAGGTTTAATGATTCGATCGCCACGACTTCTACAGTTAATCGAGTTCAACGGGGTTTTGTGTGATGGAAGCTTGGTCGTTGACGAGGTCAGGGCCGGAGATGCAGATTTTCTGGTGGTCGGAGATTTGGGGATGAGGCATTTCTAGGTTTAGGATGGGATGGTTCCAGTTTGGTTAGAGGTTTGATTTTCACAGCTCGAATTCGATTTCGAGTTGATGATGATGTTTTAATGTTTGCGAGAGGGTGTTTGGATGATAGTTGATGTGGGAAGATCATCGTTAATGATCAGAGATGATCAACGTCACCGTGTATGTGCACGGTGCACTGATGTTCTGGTGAAGTTGGTTTTGGGTTGTACTCGAGTTACTTGATGTGTTGACTCGAAGTATTGGGTAGTATTGCTCGAGGCAGTGGGGCTTTGGACTCGAAGCAAAATAGGGTTGCCTCGGGTTATTTTGTCACAGGTTTTAAAGAAACCTGTTTTGTTCTGTTTTTAAAATTTTAAAATGAAATTTAAAAACTGAGTTTAAAATGTAAGTAAAGTTTAAATCTAAGTTTTAAATCTGATTCAAGTTTAAATCTCAGTTTAAAAGTAAAATAAAGTTTATAAATATAAATTGTTTTAACAACCTTAAATGGTTAAATGGTTTGAACTTTTAAAATGAAGTTTTAGAATGTAAGTAAAGTTTTTAATCAAAGTTTAATTTGGAATCAAATTTAAAACTGTATTCTAGTTTTGAAATAAATGAAAGTTTTTAAATTTAAAGGGATTTAAACAACTTTGAATGTTGAAGTGTATTTTTAAATTGATTTGAATTTAAAAATAAATTTGGTTTAAATTTATTTTAAACTTCTTTATAAGATAAATATTTCTTTAAATTATAAAATAAAAAAGTTTTTGAATTGTTTTAAAACTTTGTTAAGTTAAATTGTATTCATTTTAAATCTTAAATTTAAAATGAAATTTGGAATTAAATTTGAAAGCATATTGTTTTAAAATTCTTTGATTAATAAGAAAGTTTTACCTTAAAGATAATCAAAATTTAATGATTTATGGTTCATTAAATTATTAAGGTAATTAAAATGAATTAATTAATTTAATTAATTAATGATTTGGATTAATTAAATTAGTAATTATGAGCTTTAAATTAATTAATTGAAGTTTAAGTTAATTAATTAAGGATAATTAATTTGTAATTAAGGATCATTAATTAGATAAGATTAGACTATAATTAATTATTAAAGATTAATTAATAAAGTAATTAAGGATTAGTTAAGTTACAGTTAAGCACTTAATTAATTAAATAATTAAAGATTAATTAATTGGTTATTTAAGATAAATTAATTTGTGATTAATATTGATTAGTCTACATTTAATTACTTTAGAGAAGTAATTAAAGATATTTTAATAGTTAATGAAGGTCATTAACTAAGACTATTGAATAATTAGTTAATGTGATTAATTTTACTAATTAATTGGATTAATTAATTAAGATAATCATTTGTGAAATTGTTTAAGAGTAATTACTTAATGGAAGTAATTAAGGAATTAATTACTAAATGTAATTAATTAAGTTTAATGTGATATATTTAAGTTAATTAATTAAGTTTAATTAATTAAGTTTAATTAATTAAGTTTAATTAATTTAAGATAATCACTGGATGATTTGATAGAAATAATTACTTAAGGTAATTAATGAAGTGTGATTACTTAGTGAAGTAATTAATGATAATTACTGGATGTAATTAATGGAAAATGATTTAAGAATGGAAGAAATTTAGATTAAATTACTTTGCAATTAATCAAGGGATTAATTAATATAATTAATTAAAGAGTGATTAATTTATTTAATGAATTAATCAAGGGTAGTTAATTACTGAATGAGATTAATCAAGAGTGATTAATAGATGTGGTTTAATTAAGGATTAATTACTTGGTGTAATTAATTTAAATTGGATGATAAATTAAAGTGTAATTAAGGATCATTAATTAATATAATTAATGATGTAATTAAGGATGATTAATTAAGATTAATTAATCAATGATAAGTGATTATGAAGTAATTAATTAAGGATTAATGTAATTAATTATAGTTAATTAATTAATGAGAGTAATTAAAGGTTAATTACTGTAAATGGTTAAGGATAATTAATTTGTGAAATTAATTGAAAGATAATTAGTCTATGTAATTCAAGATAATTAATCAAGGTGATTAATTAAGATGGATATTTGAAGAATGATTGATTAATTAAAAGGTTGTGATTAACTAATGGTTGATTAAGCAAAGTTAGGTGATTAATGCTAAAGTAATTGATTTAATTTAAGTTAATTAAATTAATTATAATAGGGATTAACAATGGTTGCTTATGAATGATTGTTTGATAGAATACCTGAATTGATTGATATCTATTGGATGATATGCTGTGATATTCTGTGATATGAAACGTTTTGTGATATGATATGTTTGGGTGGACATTTATAATGTGGTTATTTATTGATGATGAATTTCTATGTAAAAAGTGACATCTTGTATTTAAAGTTGAATTGTGTTTCACTTGAATAACTTGGGTTAAGATGATATTAAATTCGAAGAGACCGGAGTTGGGTATTAGTAAATACCCGAAACCACTTCGATTCTTTATAAATTGATATGTGGAATCAATAGGTTGAAATGGAATGATTTATGTGAATTTGACTATTTAATCTAAGTTTTGGTACTTAGAAACTGATGTGTGAAATAAGTGATGTTTATAACAACTTGTGAAGTTGTAATTTGATGCATGTTACCCCGGGTTTATATAAGTTGTATGCTTTTGAATTCCATGTTAGATGGGTTTACTCACGCTGGTTTCCAGCCTGACTCGGGTGTTACTTTGATAAAATGCTCGGGTCAGACCGAGTATTACAGATTTTCAGATAAAGACGTTCTGGAGCTCAGGAGGCGAGTTGGATGGTAGGAACGTATGGAGTGTTCCACTGTGATATATTGTTGTATATCTAGGACATGTTGATTGTATATGTGTTGTAACTATGATATTAAAGTGAAATTGGACTAGTACAGTTTTCTTTTGTATAACTGTTATTTTTTGGTATTATATTTTATCCGCTGCGAATGTGAAATTCTGAGCTTGGTTTTCTGTTTCTTCTTCTTCTTTCTCTTTTTATTTTCCTTAACTATATGGAATTTTCGGGATCGAAAATACTGGATCGTTACATTTGGTATCAGAGCTGAAGGCTAAGCGAGAACCTTGGCTCCGGTGGGATTACTCATCAAGGATAGGGTTAATGGTACCCTAGAATGAGTTGAGTATGTATATATATATATGAGAGCGTACTTGTTATTTTCTTATATAAAGATTTTAAATGATTTTATATAAGAATATATTTTGACATATAAAGCAATATTTCTTTCTAATAAATATTAAGGTAATTGGGTATTAAATTGTTGGAATTAAATTAAGTAGTAATAGAAATACAACCAACTGAAATTAAATAAAGATAAGTTTGAAATGGATTCAAACTAAATTTAAAATCTTGAATTTAGGGAAGAGTTTCAGAATAAGATAATAATGAAATGGTTTCCAAATATGATAAGTTTGGTAATTATCATAAATGATTATTATGTTTAATAATGAAATATTTGTTAATGAGTATAATTATAAATTGAAGTAGGTTTTAAATTGTGAAGTTTTAAAACCTAAGTCTAGGAACATTTGAATTGTTTCAAAGTGCTAAAAGAAACAATAAATAAGTATTATTTGAATGAAAGGAACTTGCTGCAAACAAGGGTTGTTTGAAAATTCTTTTTGAATTTAAAAACCAAAGGTGGTTTAATTTTTAAAATTTGGCTTGGTGGACCAAGAAGAAAATATGTATGTATGTGTGGATATATCTAATATCAAAGATGATTTTAAATAAACTCTAAATGTTGAGTTTCAAATTTGGAATGAGATGTGATACCCAAAAGTGATAAGTTTTTGAACTTATAAGTGGGAAGATTATTAATGTGGAGTTTAAAATTTGATATAGGAATTCAAATTGGGTAAGGTTGGCTGAATTAAGTAAATTGAATTTAGCTTTGGGAAAGTTAAATAATTTAACAAACAAAATTGGAAATTTCAAGATGGAATTGGGATTAATTCAAAACTGGAATTGATATGAATTGAAATGGGTTCAATTTGAAATTTATTTGAATTAATTGAAATTGATATTAAAGTTGAATAGGTTTAAAATTCAACTAGGATTTGATTTGAATTCAGAAAGAAATTTAGGTTAATTCAACTTGAATTGGGATTAAATCAATTTCAATGGAAACTGGAGTTATTTGAATTGGAATTGAGTCAATTTAAATGGATGTGGAAATTTAAATTAAATTGATGGGATTAGAGATTGGGAATTGAACAGTTTGGCTCTAGGCTATTTTCAATACAAATTGTTTTAGTATAAACTTATTTTTCCAAGCTATTTACTATATACAACCTTTCTTTTTAAAGCCAAAATTATCTTATACTTATTTTACAACTATTTTTGAAATTATTTAACTATTTTACAACTATTTTGCAATTATTTTAAATTACTATAACTATACAACTATTTTTTAATTATTTTACATTTACTTAACTATTTTACAGGCATTTTACAAACTATTAATTATTTTTCAACTACTTATCTATTTTTACCTTTCAAGCTATTTTCTAAATTTAAACTGGACAGAGTTCAAACTGTTTATGATTAAATATCCATTTGAGATAAGAATTGAGGTGATAATCCAAATGAGGATTTAAGCAATTATGAGTAAGTGAAGGTGAATAGAATGAGAATTGATTTAGCTAATAATCAATGGATATAAATATGTAGGATGTATGTATATTATTGTATTCGCATAGTGATTTGATCCAGATTCGAGCACAGAATTTCAAGATAGTTTATCGATCCGATTTAGGATTTTTCACTCGATTTTCGACGGCGAACCTAGATATGGATTGTTGATTGATTCTAGATATTCTCTATCATAGTTATAGCTATGTAAGGAGAATGACGGTTTCTGATCAAGAGACCAGATCTGAGTCCGTACTAGGAAGTCGGGTGGATGATACAAGTTCGAAAGTGAAGTTGTGTGATCGAGTGAGCGATCAGATTAATATAGCGTACGGATGATATATGTACATCGTACGAATTTGAATAAAATTGATACTAGAAATTTATGGATAAGAAATGTGAAATGTTTTTTGTAATGAAAGATATATTTTATGAAATATATGATGAAGTAAAGTGTAAATTGGAGATTTCTATCGTAAAAATTTACGTTATGGAAGTAAGTAATTTGGTAAGTGACTTTATAGAGTAATCAAATTTGAATATTTGATTTTGAATAAACAAATTTATATATCTTTGTTATATAAGATAAATCTCCCCTTATTGAATCTATAGCCAGAAGAAATGGGTTTCTGAAAGTTTTTGAAGTATAAAAGGGGTTTTATACAAGTTTGAAGAGATCCAAAGTTTTAAAAAGCTATATATATATATATATATATACATGTATAAAGGATCTTATGAGAATGATTTTAAGAAAAGGGTTTTGGAACCTTTGGATTTGGAAAGGCTTTTTGATTTTTGAGTAAAATCAATATTCGATTTGGAAAGCCTAGTTCGAGAATTATCGATTTTGGGATAATCAATTTTGAGAAAGGATATTTATATGTAATTCATACTAGGTGTATGATTTGAAGATACTATATGTGTATAGTATAAAGTGTTTTGAAAATGGCTCTAGAGAAAAAGGTGCTCCCTTGAATGAATTTCTCAGGAGTACCATAGGTTGGTACTGCCTTGCGCCCCAAAAGGGGGGTTTCTAAAGTTGATCCTGTGAGGAGTCTGGACAAAACTAGTTCCTGAGGATTATGAATAGTGTGTAGCGAAAGTCGGGGGCACTGAGGCTTACAGAGGCATTTGGGTTATGCTGTGATGACAGTGTAACTCGATGTCACTGCGATCTACTGCAGACCATAGAGAAAGTCGTGTGTGCCGTAAAGAGCCAACAATCTACGTTTGATTTTATATCAGTAGACTGCGACCTATGGTAACATAATGAAAGTCGTGTGTGCTGCTGAGAGCCAACAGTCTGCATTTGATTTTACATCGGTAGACTGCGACCTATGTGGGAGTGGAGAAGTTTCATTTTGACAGGGAAAATCGAGGGCGCTGATGCCTACAGTTACATGGACTTTTGCTGTGATGGCAACGTAACCCTGAAATATAACTGCGATATGTTGTGGGTTCCATGGCGTAATCGAGGGGGGCGGAGTGCCTACAGTTACATGGACTTTTGCTACGATGGCAACGTAACCCAGGATATAACTGCGACCATGGATGAGGGTTGATGATTTCCAGAGCATTCTCACTAAAGATATTTCCTCTATTTTGCAATTTTTTTCGATATTTTCAATAAAATTATTTTCCAAATATTTTCACCGGGTGTTGAAATGGGTCTGTTAAGTGCTTATAGATTTTCAGTCCTATGTCTGATCAACGTATGACCGAATTTCTGTGAGAACGAGGGTGGACGTGTTGAAACATCGAGTTATAAAAGTATATATATAAAAAACTATTTTATAATATTTTAAAATGTTTTAAATTTTTTTAAAGTGTAATTTTTTTCTAATAATAATTATTTTAATAAATTCTGGCTTCGTTCCTTTTCGAGGACGAAAAGATTCTAAGCGGGGAGGAATGTGATATCCCGGAATTTCAAACCAAATTTAAATAAGATAATCTCCATTGTAAATTAACTAAAATTGATAAATTTTTTATTTTAAACAATAAATAATAATTGTGTTGTATACATATAGATTTTAAAAGAATTATTATATACAAATGGAATTTGGATTTGTAAAATAGTATGTACCCATCAATTGGATTTTTAAATTGAATTTGAAATTGAATTTGAATTTTGATATTTAAATTGATTTCTATAAAAATTAAATTGATTTGATAATTTTGTTAATGAAATTTGAATTGATTTAATAATCTTCTTTTAATAAATATTTAATTGGTGAATTTTATCTTTTGAAAGCTAACAGATTGTTTTGGATTTTAAAATATTTGTATAAACTTTTATTTTATAAATATAATTGGATTTATTTCTTTTAAAATAATCTATATATAAATAAGTATCCATAAGATAATTAATTAAGTATAAGTTTGTATTATACTTTATTAACATTTAAATAAAAACTAATTAATTAAAAGACATGTGTTAATTGTTAAACATATCAAAGTGACAAATGTTAATCTATAGGACAAGTGTCATCTAATTTAGTTTTTATTTTATTTTATTTTTATTTTTAAAACATTTCAACCTTTATATAAACAAATCTTCTTTCCTTCATTCTTTTTTTTTCTTTTTTCAAAAGCTAAGTTCATCTGAAAATCTAAAAGCCAAGTACAAATCTGAAATCAAACCAAGATCAGTAATTCAAGTTAAAAAGTTTCCAAATCAAAAATCTGTAAACAAATCCTCATTTCAAATTGCAAAGCAAACAATTTTTCAAAAGCCAGAATCTAATCAAAGCCTGTAAAAGCATTTTTCAAATCTGTTCTAAGTCTGTAACAAAGATGCAAGTTTTAAGTGAAATCTGGAAGCTGTCTATTACATGCAACTGCATTTTTCAAATCAAAGCAAGCAACTCAGTTTCTAAACAAAAGCATTTCAGCATTCAAGTGCAAATTTTTTAATAGCCAGTTTTCAAAGCTGTTTTCAAATCAAAATGGAAGCTGTGTCTTCATTCTTTTATCTGGTGAGTAACATTGCTTTTGAATGTTTAAGTTTATGAATACGGTTGCATGATTAATATCTGAAATACGTATGTTTGTGTATATATATGGTTGTATTTTTGGATGTATGGTATGCACATTGTTTTCATCAGAGCACTCTCTGTTTATAGCTCCAGTTTTCATGCATTAGTTTAAATTTACAACCTTTTGATTTTGACTAGGTTTAAACTTAATATGTAAATGAAACTTGTTTGTTCCATCACAAACTTTAGATTAAAATTATACTTAAGTTAAATAATAGAGGAATGTCTTTGGAAATTATCTGGAAATTAAAATTGACTGAGCATATTTAATAAAAGTCAAAACCCAAACTTAGTAGTTCAATCAAATCCTTAAACTAAAACATGATTTTTAAAACAAGAATCATAATTTTTAGTGCTAGTTGGAGGTGTAGTTCTTGTTTGAACCGAATGTGGTAATTTGGGGTTCCCTGGTGATCTCGGGGATTTGGGAGATTAAACCTTTCTGAGGTGATGAAGGAATGATTAGGGGTTTGAGGAAAATTGTCAGGAAGATGTTTAATTCATGTTGGAGGTAGCAGTGATGGATTCTTGTTTGTAACCCTAGTTTTAACTAGGTTTAATGATTCGATTTCCACGGCTTCTACAGTTAATCGAGTTCAACAGGGTTTTGTGTGATGGAAGCTTGGTCGTTGACGAGGTCAGGGCCGGAGTTGCAGATTTTCTAGTAGTCGGAGATTTGGGGACGAGGCATTTCCAGGATTGGGATGGGATGGTTTCAGTTTGGTTACAGGTTTGGTTTTCACAGCTCGAATTCGATTTCGAGTTGATGATGATGTTTTAATGTTTGCGAGAGGGTGTTTGGGTGATGGTTGATGTGGGAAGATCATCGTTGATGATCAGAGACGATCAACGTCACCGTGTATGTGCACGGTGCACTGATGTTCTGGTGAAGTTGTTTTGAGCTGTACTCGAGTTACTTGATGTGTTGACTTGAAGTATTGGGTAGTTTTGCTCGAGGCAGTGGGGTTTTGGACTCGAAGCAAAATAGGGTTGCCTCGGGTTAATATTTTGTTACAGGTTTGAAAGAAACAAGTTTTCAACTGTTTTTAAATTTTTAAAATGAAATTTAAAAACTGATTTTAAAATGTAAGTAAAGTTTAAATCTAAGTTTTAAATTTGATTCAAGTTTAAATCTCAGTTTTAAAAGCAAAATAAAGTTTATAAATTTAAATTGTTTTAACAACCTTAAATGGTTAAATGGTTTGAATTTTTAAAATGAAGTTTTAAAATGTAAGTAAAATTTTTAATCAAAGTTTAATCTGGAATCAAATTTAAGTCTGTATTCTAGTTTTGAAATAAATGAAAGTTTTTAAATTTAAAGGGATTTAAACAACTTTGAATGTCAAAGTGTATTTTTAAATTGATTTGAATTTAAAGATAAATTTGGTTTGAATTTCTTTTAAGCTTCTTTATAAATAAATATTTCTTTAACTTATAAAATAAAAAAGTTTTTGAATTGTTTTAAAACTTTGTTAAGTTAATTTGTATTCATTTTAAATCTTAAATTTAAAATGAAATTTGGAAGTAAATTTGAAAGCATATTGTTTTAAAATGCTTTGATTAATAAGAAAGTTTTATCTTAAAGATAATTAAAATTTAATGATTTATGATTCATTAAATTATTAAGGTAATTAAAGTGAATTAATTAATTTAATTAATTAATGATTTGGATTAGCTAAATTAGTAATTATGAGTTTTAAATTAATTAATTAAGGTTTAAGTTAATTAATTAAGGATAATTAATTTGTAATTAAGGATCATTAATTAGATAAGAGTAGACTATAATTAATGATTAAAGATTAATTAATAAAGTAATTAAGGATTACTTAAGTTACACTTAAGCACTTAATTAATTAAATAATTAAAGATTAATTAATTGGTTATTTAAGATAAATTAATTTGTGATTAATATTGATTAATCTAAGTTTAATTACTTTAGAGAAGTAATTAAAGAATTTTTAATAGTTAATGAAGGTCATTAACTAAGACTATTAAATAATTAATTAGTGTGATTAATTTTAATAATTAATTGGATTAATTAATTAAGATAATCATTTATGAACTTGTTTAAGTGTAATTACTTAATGGAAGTAATTAAGGAATTAATTACTAAATGTAATTAATTAAGTTTATTGTGGTTTATTTAAGTTAATTAATTAAGTTTAATTAATTTAAGATAATCACTGGATGATTTGATAGAAATAATTACTCAAGGTAATTAATGAAGTGTAATTACTTAGTGAAGTAATTAATGGTAATTACTGGATGTAATTAATGGAACATGATTTAAGAATGGAAGAAACTTTGATTAAATTACTTTGCAATTAATCAAGGGATTAATTAAGATAATTAATTAAGGAGTGATTAATTTATTTAATGAAGTAACCAAGGGTAGTTAATTACTGAATGAGATTAATCAAGAGTGATTAATAAATGTGGTTTAGTTAAAGATTAATTACTTGGTGTAATTAATTTAAATTGGATGATAAATTAAAGTGTAATTAAGGATCATTAATTAATATAATTAATGATGTAATTAAGGATGATTAATTAAGATTAATTAATCAATGATAAGTGATTATGAAGTAATTAATTAAGGATTAATGTAATTAATTATAGTTAATTAATTAATGAGAGTAATTAAAGGTTAATTACTGTAAATGGTTAAGGATAATTAATTTGTGAAATTAATTGAAAGATAATTAGTTTATGTAATTCAAGATAATTAATCAAGGTGATTAATTAAGATGGATATTTGAAGAATGATTGATTAATTAAAAGGTTGTGATTAATTAATGGTTGATTAAGCAAAGTTAGGTGATTAATGCTTAAGTAATTGATTTAATTTAATTTAAGTTAATTAAATTAATTATAATAGGGATTAACAATGGTTGCTTATGAATGATTGTTTGAGTAGAATACCTAAATTGATTGATATCTATTGGATGATATGCTGTGATATTCAATGATATGAAACGTTTTGTGATATGATATGTTTGGGTGGACATTTATAATGTGGTTATTTAATGATGATGAATTTCTATGTAAAAAGTGACATATTGTATTTAAAGTTGAATTGTGTTTCACTTGAATAACTTGGGTTAAGATGATATTAAATTCGAAGAGACCGGAGTCGGGTATTAGTAAATACCCGAAACCACTTCGATTCTTTATAAATTGATATATGGAATCAATAGGCTGAAATGGAATGATTTATGTGAATTTGACTATTTAATCTAATTTTTGGTACTTAGAAACTGATGTGTGAAATAAGTGATGTTTATAACAACTTATGAAGTTGTAATTTGATACATGTTACCCCAGGTTTATATAAGTTGTATGCTTTTGAATTCCATGTTAGATGGGTTTACTCACGCTGGTTTCCAGCCTGACCCGGGTGTTACTTTGATGTAATGCTCGGGTCAGACCGAGTATTACAGATTTTCAGATAAGGACATTCTGGAGCTCAGAAGGCGAGCTGGATGGCAGGAACGCATGGAGTGTTCTGTGATATATTGTTGTATATCTAGGACTTGTTTATTGTATATGTCCAGTGTTTGTATATATGTTGTAACTCTGATATTAAAGTGAAATTGGACAAGTACAGTTTTCTTTTGTATAATTGTTATTTTTTGATATCATATTTTATCCGCTGCGAATGTGAGATTCTGTGTTTGGTTTTCTGTTTCTTCTTCTTCTTTGTCTTTCTTCTTTTCCTTAACTATCTAGAATTTTCGGGATCGAAAATACTAGGTCGTTACATGCATTCTCTTGGATTTACCTTGAATAGATTTTCAGACGTTGCAATGAACTAGATTACCATGATACGAATTTGATTTGAAGTGCTATAGACATTAGTATTTTCATGCTAAGAGGATGGTGCACACTGCCATGATATGGAGGCTTGAAAGAAAACTAGAAAATGATGGGAGTATGTTTGTTTAAATAAGGGAAGAGAGGAGAAAATTTCTCCTCCTTTTACGAGTTCCCTTTTTCTATCAATTCTAGATCTTATATCTTGAATCTAAAAAGAAAACATCTACTCCGCTTCAACTATTCATGGTCGACCATAAGATAGGCAATATAGGCCATCATACACTCTAAACTGTTAAGTAATTAATTCCATTTGAATTGTATTTAAGTGTGCATCAATATTGTACAACTAAACATACTTATATAACTTGTGTATACGCATCCAATTAATTATTAATGATTCCCATAAAATAATAATAGCGCCTAGTACATCAAACAAATATATAATATTTTATAAATGTTAATTGATTTAACTAATTTATAACGATTATAAATCAATTAAATCATGTGATATTTTAGAGAAATCATCAATACAGTTTTGCAAATCATAGGTGTAAATTCAGGCAGTGATTATTATCATACTATTCGTATATTGATAGCCACTTGTCACCTTAGCTAGTTGAAGGAAATTTATTGTTTATACATGTTTATATGTACAACCCAATTTTGCAATTTAAGCGGTACCTTTTACTAATAATTGTTTACACCAATTCTCTTTGTCAATGCTATATCACAGTAGGGACTTATGAAATTTGGTTTTTGTTCAAAATTACAATATCATCCATATTCAACTTGTTTAGGCCATAAAAAAAATTCCTTCTTCAATAATAACCTTTATTATAAACCGTACTACTCTGGTTGTAGATTTTAACTTTGAGTTGACTACTATTGACCGTTATACTAACCTCTTACAATAGAGGAAGCGAATTCTCTAAATAGTATTTCACTTCTAATGCTTCAACTCTAACCTAACTATGTCGCGCAGTCATTGTCATGCCATAATTTAACTATAATCAAAGTGAAGTATCCATGTTGTAGCTTAACAGTTTTCTCTATTCGAGAGAACTATGTAATATCGATACTTTGAGATTTCATGTTTGACCTAGTTGTTATTAACCAATAGGAAACTCTTTGGCAAACCATTCCATGATTATCCGATAACTATAGGTACATAAATCATTGGTGCCTTAGTAGTAATGCGTAATATGCTGCATAACAATTGGAGAGCGTCGCGTACTGTGGTCTCAAAGGATGTATTAATACCCTTTTCAAAACAACTTGACTATGAATGTTTCAAATAACATATTCTATATTATTATAATTTTCTCATGTTTATAACTCTTTGTAACAATTATCACATAATATATTATTAAATGATTTTCTACTTAATATACTTTAAATTAATTGCTTAATTAAGTATGTCATTATATACCAAAGTATACCTAGAAATCAAAAGGCTTTATTACAAGAAAGCTTCATTCTAGAGTTACGTATACGTAATAATTACATAAGTGCCCTTCGTACATACACTCTCATAAAGTACTATGTCTAGAAATCTCGTATGTGCTGGCAAATGAGCTTTGGCATGTGATGAAACCTTATGTTGAATTTACCTATTAAGACAGAAATTAAGTTAAGGACATTGGAAGATCCTGAAGTAGATTGGAACTAGAACACTCGATTGGAGAATCCTAGAGAGGTAGCACACTCTTCATGGAATAAAGGATTATTGGCTAACAAATCCAAGCATTGATGGGATTCATGTCCTGGGTTGAGTCTACGCTCGAATTTGTTGAAGGATGGAAATAATTCCATAGAAAATTTCCCAATATAAACTCAACCCATAACCAATCCAAATTTGCGTTGGTCCATCATTCCTACCTCAACTTCAACCTCGACCAAGTACTCATTCTCCTATCTCGACTTTCATCCAATCTAATGAAGTCGTTTGAAAGCTATTGAAAAGATGGATCGATGATGGTGTGGGATAGAGGCGTTAATCGATGGAAAGCACAAAGAGATAGATCAGCAACATAGGGGATACCTAAGCAAGGTGATGCAGCATCAATGAAGCCTTGCCTAGGATTAATTGAAGTGGATGGATCAGTAGTTAAAATTGGAGGTTGAGGCTTATAGCTGGAGACTAGAGAAAATTCTATTCTGCAAAGCTCTTAGACGAGGATGAATTTAGTATGAAAGTAAGTGAATATGAAGATAAAATTTGCTCTAAATCTTACTTATATATGAAAGAAAGAGCATGGATTAGTACCGATTCATATATTAAAAAAAAGGTGTAATAAAACATATTTACCAAACTATGAATAAGAGCAATTCTTAGATAACTCTCAATGATGAGCGGACTGAACGAACTTTCTGGAGAGCAAACTACATATCTGCCGAGAGGATGTGAACCGACTACCATTTTGAAATGAAATGTTTGAATTCTCGGTGAAGATGCGATGTTCCCTAAAACATATCGAGTGGCTGAAGCATATGTGTAGATCTTGATATGGTTGCTTGTCATGATTCAAAGCATGATTTGTATTCGTGAAAGCATGCTTTGGGGGGGCAAGTGTTATCTATTATTTTTCTCATGTGGCATTTCAATGGTTGGACTATAAAGTGGTGAAGTAGTGGATTCTTGACTCTAACGATAGAACTAGGTCGGTTGGCGGGGTTAAATTGGGTAAATTTCATTTTTTTTTCCAATATAGATCTTTATTAGGCTTATAAAGTCTAAATTTATATTAGACCTGATCTAATATATTTAAATAAAAAAAATGATTTTATTTAATTTAGACATTTTGCTTAAATAAAGGATTTGACCAAATTTGTATTCGGTAATTTTGTGAGTATATCTAAATATACTCGAGCGTATATCGTGCATATGCAATATGTCAAACTATGTGATGGTTAATGTGTACGTCTTTAGGTGCTGAGATTTACACCGCAATGGACGCAATCATCCTTTATATACGCACTAGTTGTCCAAAAAATTATTCAAAATTTTAGATATATATATAATTCACACACATATATTTTATTAATATATCCTTTGATTAATCCACATTACTTCAGCCAAATCAACAGTTTGAACACAAGGTTTATTTCAAAAACATGTAGTGATTTGATTTAGTAAAACAAATTGAATAAATATAAAAATTCAAAATATAACATATATGTGTATGTTAACAATTTAAAGTAAGATAGAACAAAGATATTTTATAAATAATAATAATTTACAAAAGGCAAATTTTATGTAATCAGTTTGTGTATTAATTTATGTTCATTTATACATTAATGCAACTCTCCTTTATTGTTGGCATGTATATTAATTTATGTTCATTTATACACTAATGCAACTCTCCATTATTGTTGGCACATATAATTATATATAAGTAAACATAAATTAAAAAAATTGCTCTTTTGCAAATCATTTTCATATAAAGCAATTATAAATTGTTTTAACATATAAATATATAACTATGTATATAAAGGCATTCAAAATAGAAATCCAATATTACATCAGTTAGAGGTGCTATCAACATTAAAATATGTACACATAAATATATATACACAAACATACATATATATAAATTCATAAAAGTTTCATGGCTGGAACTTTAAGACATTAAACATGTATAAATTCAAAAATAATTCCCAACTTCATTTTAAAGTATACACACACACTATAGACACACACACATACATATGTATTTTGAAAGAGAAAGATTGATATGAGTTAATGGAAATTAGCACTGATATTTAACTAAATAAATATATATAAAATATTAGGTGAACTTTGGATATTGATCTAACTCAACACCACCTTTAATAGAAATCAGCAAAAACTAAAAATTGAAATCATTACTATAAATTTCAAACCAATCCAAATAACCAAACTCAAAAAATCTCTAGATGTACATATATAAATTGAACGTGGACGACAAATGCATATATAAATTCTTTAAATTGCTTAAATTGCTAGATCTATAACATCATGATGAATATATATGAAATAGAAAAGATTATACCTAATAGATGTTACCCTTTTGAATGCATCTTAACTGAAAGAGTTGCTCCTAGTATGATATCATATATCTTAGTTTTATAACGGCTTGGAGAACCACTTTTTATTTTATTGGTTTAATTGGATGCCATTGAAAAAATATTTTTCTACTTCTTTATTTTTCTTTGAAATTTTGATCATGAAAATGTGAACATAAAGATCGAGGCTAGGGTTTTGAAAGAGTGTGATTCAAGGATGAAAGTGAATGAAAGGCAAGATATTTACAGAATGAACCTTCCTTAACGTCCTCCCTTCATTTTCTAGATCCAACCATGGGATTTCAAGCCTCCTTTTTCTCCATATGTGCTTCCATTGATGAGGCTAGATGAACTGTTAATTTGTTCGGTAACAGTTAACAAACAATTAGATATAAATCAAATTGAAATGCTCATCGATATTGAATACCAATTTGTACAGATACAACTTCAACATATGCATTCAATTAAATATTAATAGCATCCAATACGTCAAGTTTAAAAACAAGTAAATAATATTTAAAAAATTATTAATTACTTTAATTAATTTATAATAATATAACAATCTGCTGAATCGTGTGGTATTTTGAAGTCATGGTATATGTGTAATATGCATATGTAACATCCCGTCTTTTTGTACGCTTTAAATGGACGATAAACCACAGCCGTCAGACTTAAACCATACAGAAAGATGGATTGTTATGGAATAAATAAGAAAAGCAGAGAAAGGAAAAGAACAAAATAGAATCTTGCAGCGGAACGATAAAATATAATAATCAAATATATAGTTCATGAAGTTGTTTTACAAAATATTCGATTATACTTATACAATACATATGAGAGTTACACATACCAGAGAACAATAAATAATGCAGCGGAACGGTATGAATGTACTGGAATACTATAATAAATAATAATAAATCTTCGTCCTCCAGAATACGGTATTCCAAATCCTGAAATGCTCATGCTGACCCGAGCGAATTGAAAAGAAAAAATACTCGAGTTAGAACTAAAAGATCTTATGTAAGTTAAATCATTGATAAAATATGAGTGGAACGGTGTCAGAGATGTTTATGGGATTTGACATCTCTTATCCGGTGTCTAACGTGAGTGCAGTAACTTAAAAGATGCTCGGGATTCACATCTCCTAAGGATCTGTTAACTATTTACTATGTAGTAATATTTCGCTATTATAATAATGTCTATAGTAAAATAAACTTACTTTTAAATAGAGTTAAGGGTTACCATATAGCCCTTACCACGTAATAGTCCTAGTAATCCATCCAGTATCATGGACCCTCCTGATCGGGAAGCCACAAGAGGACACCACACGGGCTACGGGAGAAAACCAAACTCGTATAAGGCGCGCTAGGGCAGGTGACGCGGCACAACTAGGCAATGCCAGGGTAGATATACCAATTACGCTTTCGGACCGGTGGTAACGCATAGCCGCAGCTACCGCCCACCTCGAGCCACACCCCCAAATCAAAAAAAATCAAAAGTGGCCACCGAATTAATCCAAAAGTCAAAGTATAATATCGAAGGGATGTGTCCGATCAAAGGTGCTATCTCATTTGCCCGTAAATCGCTCCTGTTTTAGCCACCTTATGCCAACTCACGGGAGTCGGGTCCACGTATTTACCACAAGGAAACGCCGCCACCATCCTACTTCATTCTGGAATCTCCACCGCGTACACGGTAGTTAAAGTGGTTTTCGGAGTTGGTAGAGAGTATGGCAACTTCCGATCCCGGTCTCTTCAACAACCAAACATTATTATAATACCGCGGTCATTTCAAAATAATTTATACTTCAAAAACAGAATATAATATCCATTTTGAAACAATATAAATACGATATCCTTTCCATTTCAAAAACCAAATCATTATGATATCATTTTTATAAAAACCCAAATCAATATAGTATCATTTTTATTTCATATATATCTCTTTTCCAAAAACATAGCACTTTCCAATTTATAATATTTCGAAACCAAATGCCTGAAATAAAATCTTTCAAAACATAATACTTCGAATTTCATAGCTTCTAAACCATAACTTCCAAAACTTAAATTGTTTGGATATTCAAACAGTATATAAAATAAAATAGTTTTAATTTAAAATTACTTTATACAGCAAAATAATTTCCTCGACTTCACACTTTTATCCACTTTAAATTAAATCTCAATTCATAACTTACAACTCACTTTCAGTTTCAATAAACCATTTCAATTTCAATATATTTCAACTTTGAGTATTAAACGCTTTCAAAACTAAGGTTGGTAATTACGATTCAACAATTCAATGTTCTATTATTTAGTTTGAAATATTTGCATATAAATTCATTATCATTTGTATAAAACTCAAATTACAAATAACTAACTATTTCCTTAAATTTATTTATACTTGAAAACTTCGTTCAACTCATCTTAAACGAAAATCCAGTTATAAAAATCATACCTTTAAAATTTCAATTTTATTAAATTTCAAATCAATTTCAAATTTAACTTCCCACCTTATTCTCATTTAAGTTATTATAAACTCCAGAAATATAATTTTAAATAAATATTTAACCATATTATATCTTAATAAAACCAAACTTTATTATTTAACTTCTTTTATACTTTAAACCAATTTTATACATAGCTTAAAACCAAGAATTTAACTATATATAAAATAACATTTATAAAATATTCAAATCAATATCTCATAAAACCATATATTTCTTTATAAAACCATAGAAATCATTTCAAAATATTTTTATATATAGACCATGGTGTTCGTATAAAAAAATTTACCCTATGGTCAAGTGATACGAATATTTATCATTTCAATCCGTAATTTAAAATAAAATACTGTTATATATCATTTCAAACCACAATCCCTAATGAAATAGAATGCATAACAACTTGCAGTTTATAATAATATAAAATACAACATCCATTCATCCAATATCAACCATCAACCATTTATCACAATCATCATCAAATTCAAATAATAACATCAATATATAACAGATAATAAATAACAGGTAATTACTGGCAGTTTATATTCAATAATAAATTAATTTAACTAGCAGTTTATATGCAATAATAAATTGAATAACAATTTAATTCAATAAATTCAATTTAACCGAGATGATGAATAAGAATATGCCAAACTGTCATAAATAAATTTTTAATCACATCAAAAATTAATTTAACACACATAAGAAATTTTAGAAGTTGTGAGTGGGTTAAAGCACTCACCTTTTGAATTTAAATTTAATTTAAACCCAAAATTTGAACAATCTCAGAATTCGTCAAAACTTGCGCCACAATGTCCAAAATTTAGATACGATCCTAACAAAAGAAACCGCGCATAAAACAGATATTGTTTGTGAGAGTTATTGATGTTAGAACGAGTTGAAAATTTCCTCTCAAATCCAGAAACCTAGCACACGCAAGCAATCCTCGTCATGCGACCTGAAGCCGCCAGCCCCACGTCGTCGCACGCCTCCTATTCAAGCCAAAATCGCGCGAGCCTACCAGAAAACCAACTATACGCGCGCAACGGCCTGAGCGACGTCACCACGCGATTCCTAATTCCAGCAGCTGCCCCCAAAACTTTAACCTAATCAAAATTTTCCCAATGATCTAACTGTTTTCTCGTGAAACCAGCCACACCGATGAACAGTGCACAAGACTCTCTACAAAACCCATAAATGTTTCGGCGATACGACAACGTTCATCGACGCGCGATGAACGGACATGAATGTTTCATTGATTTCCGGCCACATTGAAACTCAGATTGAAAAACAAATCATATATTTGACTTGCGCTCATCGAGAGCTTCAAGTCCATATAAAATTCGATATAGTTTGTAGAGTTTGAAATTTTGACTTTGAATTTTATCTGAAATTGCATTTTGGGATTTAGGGTTTGCAGCCATTGGAAAGAAGAGGAGTTTATAGAATTTGAACATACAGGAATGAGGAATAAGACATAGACTAGGGTTTATAATAGGGTATAAATAGGCAAGCTGAAATTAGAATGGATGGGTAAGATTGATATACGCGTTAACGATAAAGTGGCCCAAAAAGCCCGTTCTGACTCCGGAACGAAATTGGGTCAACCCATACATCAAAATAGATGTTTTTAAATATTTTAAAATCAATGGAACATGTTTCAAGTCCAAATTCCATCATATGAAGAAGTTATGCTAAAATCAAGTTATTTCAATTTGATTTCAATTGATTTCAATTTCATTGATTTCTAGGCGTTCTGAGTCCGTACGATCAAACGACAAGCCCGATCGTTTTGAAACTTGAAATCCTACATTTCACCGTTACGGATCCGATGAAACTAGTTCCGTCGAAATCTGAGTCAGTGGCTAAAATGGCTATTTTTACATTAATTAAATAAATTTATAATTAATTAAATCAAATCTTAAATTTCAATTCTATAATTGACAAATTTTACCCCTTTCAATTTTCTTAATCACTTATACTAATTTAAAAAATTTATATGTCAATATATAGTTGATAAATCTATCAATTTCAGCGTTAACTTTCAATTTCATTATATTCAGAAATTATAAATTAAATTTTCAATAATTCCAATTAATTTACTTTTCACTCTATTATTCCTTTCTATAAACATAGTTAATATTTATTTTACATTCATTACATTAGTGCTCCCATTCCATCCTTTATTTATTGACTATCATATTTCCATTTACTATATTTTGGTCAATTCACACATTATTTGTAATTTAAGTCTCAATTAATTTATTTATCTTGATTCCGTTCCTTTATTACATCACCTATTACTTTACAAATAAACTAACATTTCAATTCATCCTATTACCTTCATATCTTGTAATTATTGTCTTAAACTCATAAATGTAATACTAAGTTTCACTTCAATTTCAATTAACGTAATAATTAAATATTAAATTTCATTTAATTGCAATTAATCCAATTATTGAATTTTAAATTTCAATAAGTTAATAAATCTCTATTTTCATTCTTTAAATCAACCAATTGACATATTATAAATAGAATTTGACATTATTTCCAGTTATTTCTTTACTTTATACTAACATTGATTTTATCAAATTACAGTTTATTACGTATTATTTTGTCAATTAATACACTTTGAACTTATTTCCAAACTTATTAATTACAATCAGCTAAAATCTTACAATTGGTTCAATTAATTTGGTTTGCACTAAATTAGTTATTTATTAACCTGTATTAACATTTTCCCATTTTATCTTTATTTCAATTTCATAATATTTAGTTCCAATTGCTACAAAAATTACACTTATTATAAATTGGATTTCAATGGATTGATTTGTTTCAATTCAAATCTTTTTATTAAGTTCATTACTACTCCATAAACTTAGTTACCTTGTTTTTCCCTTCATTGCCTTAATATACTCCAATTTAACAACTCCTAAGCATTGTATTACATTTCACATAAATGTAACATTTATTTACATTTATTAAAATTTATTTCCAATTCCATCAAAACAGGTAACTTATAATAATTTGTTATCATTAACTCTCAATCACATTCTTACAAGTTTAATCATTTCCAAACCAATGTTATAATTTCTTACTAAACATTGATTATATTCAAGTACCATTCAATATATATTAATTCATTAATTAATTCAATATTTACGTTTGTTTTCTTATATTTGATTTATAGCCTAGTATAACTTTTACATTAATTCCGTTAATTGTAACTTCATTCAAATAGTTAATATTTAACTTAGATTACCCCTATTACATCTCATTTAAGTTATTATTACATTGGTTAATTCAACCTTACTTTTACTTACTTATTTTCAATATTTATAACTAAATACACAATTTACAATATTTCATTATAAATTATAAAGTTTTCATTTCTTTCTAGAATTTATTACAAAAATCTTATTAAATTACCTAATTTATTTATCAAAACTTACGGGTCGTTACACTCTCCCCCACTTAAAATTTTTCGTCCCCGAAAATGAAGAAGAAAGGAAAAGAAGAATTACAAAATCAATATATCTTACTTAATATGTTAAATTTATAAACACATAAATTTACAAAATTAATTAATTTAAGTAAAATATATCAATTTATAACCATTATATCCTTTTATACTCAAATTACTAAAGTTTGAAAAACATTTTCAAAATTTTTCTAAGTCCAAAATTTACGGAAAATTTCGGCAGAGTCTCCTTTGTACGAAGAGGCTAGGGAGAAATTATAATATCAAATATAACAATATGCAACATATATTTCCCAAAATAATAAAATAACGCTGTAAACCGCAATCTAAAAATGTACGTATTTGTCGGGCAATTAACGCTTAGATTATGAAACCAAATGCAGTAGCAAGTGCTTCCATAACCTGAATTTCACTTATATAATCCAAAAGGAGTTAACAATTATATAAAATAAAATATTTAAAGTTGTTTCAACCATTAACAAACAATCAACATAAACAACAATCACTTGCAACCAACATATAATCACTATATATAATCAACACAATTTAATTTATTCATCCACATCAACCAAAACAAGTAGTTAGTTCAGGCTTAGACGCCTTTAAATTGCATAGAATGACAAATAAACTATTAAGTATACCATTTACTCAACAGTCTTAGATAAAGATGAATAGATTATTCATACATCCAAACAATTTTAAAGTATCCTTGCCCAACAACCATAAACCAAATAAGCAACAATTCCAAACAATAGATCACATTAATTTTTATCAATTTCATTTCATAACATTTGTTGTTTGATTTCTTTTTTTATTCATTTAATGATTTATCTTCTTAATTTACATTTAACTTCTTACAATTTTCCATTTTTTTCATTTATTCCTATCATGTAAATTTTCTTTTTATTGTATCTCATTCATTTATTTACTGTATTCATCTTTCTACTTATTTTTATTATAAATAACCTCAATATTTACTTAAATTTATTATCTTTTCTTTATAGCCTTTCTATTATGTTTAATTAATGGCCTTTCAGTCATACTTAAGTTTACAACAATTTTAACATTAAATTCTTATTTATAAAAGCAAATTCATTGAATGCTTCATTACTTCAAATTTTGCTTGTAAAATTTCCCATTGCAATTTCTTCTAACAATTTAACTTTTTATAGTTGATAAGTCATATATACGTTAAAGAATGAAAATGAAACTCATACAAGTTTTATCTTATTTCTTTTAATAATTTAAACGTTCAATAATTATATCTTTTGTTTTTATAGGTTATAATTTCAACCTTCTTGTTATTTCATTTATAACCTAGCATTTAATCTTTTATTTCCTTTAGAGGTTCCAATTATTAATTAGTTACTTTCCATTTCACTACCGTAATTGCAACTACCAATTAACGGAAACTTAAGAACTAAATACCGGGTTTAATTTCAAATCAATTTAAAATAATAGATAAATATATACTTACAACTTATATATCCAATTATATTTAAAACAATTTGAAATTTATATTTTGTTTATCAAAATAAATCTGCAGTAAAACTACTACGGTGGCCTTCGCACTTCGAAACTCGAAAATGAATGTCGATGATGCATGCGCTCATCACCAAAATTATTTTCTAGCGACAGAGAGAGGTGTACAGAACTTATTTCCTTTCAAAGTTTCCTTACAACAATTCTTTCAAATTATATTGAAATATTTATATCAGAAAATACTTCTAATAATATTATTATTATAATCCAAAATCATTCGAAAGAAATTTTCAAAAATCTCGGAACTCAAGTTCTAAGTTTCCAATTTTTCATTTATTTTATTTCAAGTCTTATCTTCAACTAATATCTAAAAATTTCACTACCTAACAAACAAATATATTACAGCCAATATACCATTTATAAAATATATTATTTTATATGTAAAAATATACAATTGGCAAAATTATTTCATTCACCTATCTTTCAAAACAAATATTGTGTTGGTGTGTCCTATTAAGTGTTTAGAAATCCCTTGATGTCATAGCGTCCTACGCATCAACCGGAATTTGTAAATACGAAATGGAACAAATTAACACAACATAAAAACCTTTTTATAACACTAACAAATACGCTCTCTCATATATATACTCTCATTGACTCATCATCATAGGGTATAACTACCCTATTAATAAAGAGTTAGACCCTACGAAGTTAAGCTTTTCACTAAACCAAAGCTCTGATACCGGATGTAACATCCCGTCTTTTTGTATGCTTTAAATTGACGATAAACCACAGACGTCAGACTTAAACCATACAAAAGGGCGGATTATTATGGAGTAAATTAGAAAAGCAGAGAAAGAAAAAGAACAAAATAAAATCTTGCAACGGAACGAATAAATATAATAATCAAATATACAATTCATGAAGGTATTTTATAAAATATTCGATTATACTTATATAATACATATAAGAGTTACACATACCAGAGAACAATAAATAATGCAGTGGAACGGTATGAATGTAGTGGAATACAATAATAAATAATAATAAATCTTCATCTTCATCCTCCAGAATACGGTCTTCCAAATCCTGAAATGCTCATGCTGACCCGAGCGAATTGAAAAGAAAAAACACTCGAGTCAGAACTAAAGATATTATGCAAATTAAATCATCGATAAAATATGAGTGGAACAGTGTCGGAGATGTTTACGGGATTTGACATCTCCTATCCAGTGTCTAATGTCAGTGCAGTAACTTAAAAGATGCTCGAGATTCACATCTCCTAAGGATCCGTTAACTATTTACTATATAGTAATATTTCGCTATTATAATAATGTCTATAGTACAATAAACTTACTTTTAAATAGCGTTAAGGGGTTGCCCATATAGCCCTTACCACGTAATAGTCTCAGTAGTCCATCCAGTATCATGGTCCTTCCTGATCGGGAAGCCACAAGAGGATACCACACGGGCTACGGGAGAAAACCAAACTCGTACAAGGCGCGCTAGGGTAGGTGACACGGCACAACTAGGCAATGCAAGGATAGATATACCAATTACGCTTCCTGGCCGGTGATAACGCATAGCTGCAACTACCGCCCACCTTGAGCCACGCCCCCAAATCAAAAAAAATCAAAAGTGGCCACCGAATCAATCCAAAAGTCAAAGTATAATATCGAAGGGATGTGTCTGATCAAACATGCTACCTCATTAGCCCGTCAATCGCTCTTGTTTTAGCCACCTTATGCCAACTCACGGGAGTCGGGTCCACGTATTTACCTCAATGAAACGCCGCCGCCATCCTACCTTATTCTGGAATCTCCACCGTGTACACGGTTGTTAAAGTGGTTTTCGAAGTTGGCAGAGAGTATGGCAACTTTCGATCTCGGTCTCTTCAATAACCAAACGTTATTATAACACCGCGGTCATTTCAAAATAATTTATACTTCAAAACCAGAATATAATATCCATTTCGAAATCATATAAATACGATATCCTTTCCATTTCAAAAACTAAATCATTATGATATCATTTTTATAAAAACCCAAATCAATATAATATCATTTTTATTTCAAATATATCTCTTTTCAAAAAATATAGCACTTTCCAATTTATAATATTTCGAGATCAAATGCTTGAAATAAAATCTTTCAAAACATAATACTTCGAATTTCATAGCTTCTAAACCATAACTTCCAAAACTTAAATGGTTTGGATATTCAAATAGTATATAAAACAAAACAGTTTTAATTTAAAATTACTTTATAAAGTAAAATAATTTCCTCGACTTCACATTTTTCCCACTTTAAATTAAATCTCAATTCATAACTTACAACTCACTTTCAGTTTCAATAAACAATTTCAATTTCAATTTATTTCAACTTTGAATATTAAATACTTTCAAAACTAAGGTTGGTAATTACGATTCAACAATCCAATGTTCTAATATTTAGTTTGAAATATTTGCATATAAATCCATTATCATTTATATAAAATTCAAATTACAAGTAACTAAATATTTCCTTAAATTTATTTATACTTGAAAACTTCATTTAACTCATCTTAAACCAAAATCCAGTTATAAAAATCATACTTTTAAAATCTCAATTTTATTAAATTTCAAATCAATTTCATATTTATCTTCCCACCTTGTTCTCATTTAAATTATTACAAACTCTAGAAATATAATTTTAAATAAATACTTAACCATATCATATCTTAATAAAGCCAAACTTTGTTATTTAACTTCTTTTATACTTTAAACCAATTTTATACATAGATTAAAACCAAGAATTTAACTATATATAAAATAACATTTATAAAATATTCAAATCAATATCTCATAAAACCGTATATTTCTTTACAAAACCATAGAAATCATTTCAAAATATTTATATATATAGACCACAGTGTCTGTATTAAATTTTTCATCCTATGGTCAGGTGATACGGATATTTATCATTTCAATCCGTAATTTAAAACAAAATACGGTTATATATCATTTCAAACCGCAATCCCGAACGAAATAGAATGCATAACAACTTGCAGTTTAGAATAATATAAAATACAACATCCATTCATCCAATATCAACCATCAACCATTTATCACAATCATCATCCAATTCAAACAATAACATCAATATAGAACAGATAATAAATAACAGGTAATTACTGGCAGTTTATATTCGATAATAAATTGAATAACAATTTAATTCAATAAATTCAATTTAACTGAGGTGACGAATAAAAATATGTCAAACTGTCATAAATAAATTTCTAATCGCATCAAAAATTAATTTAACACACATAAGAAATTTTAGAAGTTGTGAGTGGGTTAAAACACTCACCTTTTGAATTTAAATTGAATTTAAATCCAAAATTTGAACAGTCTCAGAATTCATCCAAACTAGCGCCAAAATGTCTAAAATTCAGATACGATCCTAACAAAAGAAACTGTGCATTAAACGGATATCATACGTGGGAGTTATTGATGTTAGAACGAGTTGAAAATTAAATTTAAATAAAACAAAACAAAACAAAAAGGACAAATAGTACACGTCACCTACTTCCTCTCAAATCCAGAAACCTAGCACATGCAAGCAATCCTCGTCATTCGACCTGAAGCCGCCAACCCTACGTCGCCGCACGCCTCCAATTCAAGCCAAAATCGTGCGAGCCTACTGGAAAACCACCTGTACGCGCGCAACGGCCTGAGCGAAGCCACCACGCGATTCCCAATTCCAGCAGCCGCCCCCAAAGCTTTGACCTAATCGAATTTTTCTCGATGATCTAACAGTTATCTCGTGAAACCAGCCACCCTGATGAACAATGCACAAGACTCTCTACAAAATCCATAAATGATTCGACGATCCGACAACGTTCATCGACGCGCGATGAACGGCTGTGAATGTTTCATTGATTTCCGACCACATCGAAACTCAAATTGAAAAACGAATCATATATTTGGCTTACGCTCGTCGAGAGCTTCAAATCCATATATAATTCGATATAGTTTGTAGAGTTTGAAATTTTGACTTTGAATTTTATCTGAAATTGCATTTTGGGATTTAGGGTTTGCAGCCATTGGAAAGAAGAGGAGCTTATAGAATTTGAACGTACAGGAATGAGGAATAAGATGTAGACTAGGGTTTATAGCAGGATATAAATAGGCAAGCTGAAATAAGAATGGATGGATAAGATTGATATAAGCTTTAACGACAAAGTGGCCCAAAAAGCCCGTTCTGTCTCCGGAACGAAATTGGATCAACGCATATATCACAATAGATGTTTCTAAATATTTTAAAATCAATGGAATAGGTTTCAAGTCCAAATTCAATCGTATGAATAAGTTATGCTAAAATCAAGTCATTTCAAATTGATTTCAATTTCATTGATTTCTAGGCGCTTCGAGTTCGTACGATCAAACGACAAGCCCAATCGTTACGAAACTTAAAATCCTACAATAATTCACCATTACGGATCCGATGCGACTGGTTTCGTCGAAATCCGAGTCAGTGGCCAAAATGGCTATTTTTTACATTAACTAAATAAATTTATAATTAATTAATTAAATCAAATCTTAAATTTCAATTCTATAATTGACAAATTTTTCCCCTTTCAATTTTCTTAATCATTTACACTAATTTAAACAAATTTATATGTCAATATAGAGTTGATAAATCTATCAATTTCGGTGTTAACTTTCAATTTCATTATATTCAGAAATTATAAATTAAATTTTCAATAATTCCAATTAATTTACTTTTCACTATATTATTGCTTTCTATCAACATAGTTAATATGTTTTATATTCATTACATTAGTACTCCCATTCCATCCTTTATTTATTGACTATCATATTTCCATTTATTATATTTTGGTCAATTCACACATTATTTGTAACTTAAGTCTCAATTAAGTTATTTATTTTGATTCCATTCCTTTATTACATCACTTATTACTTTACAAATAAACTAACATTTCAATTCATCTTATTACCTTCATATCTTGTAATTATTGTCTGAAACTTATAAATGTAATACTAAGTTTCATTTCAATTTCAATTAACGTAATAATTAAATATTAAATTTTATTTATTTGTAATTAATCCAATTATTGAATTTTAAATTTCAATAAGTTAATAAATCACGATTTTCAATCTTTAAATCAACCAACTGTCATATTATAAATAGAATTTGACATTATTTCCAATTATTTCTTTACTTTACACTAACATTGATTTTATCAAATTAAAGTTTATTACATATTATTTCGTCAATTAACACACTTTGAACATTTCCAAACTTATTAATTACAATCAGCTGAAATCTTACAATTGGTTCAATTAATTTGGTTTGCCCTAAATTAGTTATTTATTAACCTGTATTAACATTTCCCTATTTTATCTTTATTTCAATTTCATAATATTTAGTTCCAATTGCTACAATAATTACACTTATTTATAAATTGGATTTCAATGGATTGATTTGTTTCAATTCATCTTTTTATTAAGTTCATTACTACTTCATAAACTTCGTTACCCTGTTTTTCCCTTCATTACCTTAATATACTCCAAAACTCCTAAGCATTGTATTACATTTCACATAAATATAACATTTATTTACATTTATTAAAATTTATTCCAATTCCATCAAAACAGGTAACTTATAATAATTTGTTATCATTAACTCTCAGTCACATTCTTACAAGTTTAATCATTTCCAAAACAATGTTATAATTTCTTACTAGACATTGGTTATATTCAATTACCATTCAATATATATTAATTCTTTGATTAATTCAATATTTACGTTTGTTCTCTTATATTTGATTTATAGCCTTGTATAACATTTACATTAATTCCGTTAATTGTAACTTATGGTTATATTCAATTACCATTCAATATATATTAATTCTTTGATTAATTCAATATTTACGTTTGTTCTCTTATATTTGATTTATAGCCTAGTATAACATTTACATTAATTCCGTTAATTGTAACTTAATTCAAATAGTTAATATTTAACTTAGATTACCCCCATTTTCATCTCATTTAAGTTATTATTTCATTGGTTAATTCAATCCTTACTTTTACTTACTTATTTTCAATTTTTATAACTAAATGCGCAATTTACACTATTTCATTATTTATTATAAAGGTTTTATTTCTTTCTAGATTTTATTACAAAAATATTATTAAATTAACCAATTTATTTATCAAAACTTACGGGTCGTTACAGCATACATGTTCCTTAAATCTATGTTAGGTTTCTTATACCAGTTCCACTTATGTTTATACGTATATAATTATAAAAGTTTTAATTTATTTATAACTTTTATAATTCTATTAACCTGTATAATATATATGTATTTGATTAATTAAATCATATTTAATTAATTTTAATTCTTATAAATTAAATCATATTTAATTAATTTAATTTATATAATTTTTTTGAAATTTAATATTACTGTCCCTAAACTATAACGTTTATAGTTTGTCAACATACGTATACGTTTTAATTAATTAATTTAAATTAATTATACTTGATAAACTATTTTATTATTTAATAATACAATTCAATTAAATATTTAAATTAAGTCAAAATTAATTTTATTCATCTTAAACAAATTTAATATAAGTAAGCTATAATTGAAATTGCATGCATATATCACTATGTATACATGTTCGTAATAATTAACATTTAAGTTATTTGTTTATCAAATAAATCATATATTTAATTTAATATCTTTGGTAATTCAAAATTTTAATTATAATTCATCAAACATTTCAGGATCAATGATATTCATGTATCATTATATATGTTCATTTTTAATTAATTGACTTTTAAATAATTATTTATTCAATTAAGCCAATTAATTAAAAATTAAACAATTTTCGAAAATATTAAACTTATTTTGAAAAGAAATTATAAAATTGAAAATTCTAATTTTATAACCTTCATAAAATTTAATTTTATTCTTGATTTAAATTTAAAAGATGTTTTAAATATTCAAATAGAATTTGAAAATCAATCAAAGCCCAAATCAATTTTGCCCTTCCATTTGTGCCACTCTTTAGGTTTATCCTATCACTTGGGCCAGGCCAGCGCTAGGGAAAGAAAAATACTTTTTAGTGACATTTAAACCTAGATTCTACTTTTTATAAAGAAGAGCTTGGTGTTTTTTTTTTTCTAAACTGAGGGATTGAAAGATTCTCTTGGCCTCTTTGGTATGCGTCGGTTGCTGGATTCATCTCAAAGGGACCATCAATGATTGCTATTCAAAAAGAATTTGACGAATTTTCTCTGTTTGCACAAGCAAGAGCTGGCCTAATTGATGAAAACCACATTTTAACAGCTCTTCAATGAGGAAGACTACCTTTGCATTAGGCTTAGAAAAGAATGGACAATTTATAATAACAGAATGCAAGTATTCAAGTGGTCAATTTGTTACAACCCAGTCCTTGATTTTAAGGGCACATCCGTACAACAAGAATGCTCTCCATGATTTGAGTGTCCAAATAGGATGGCCATTAAAAGTAGATGAAGTTATCATTCTTCTCAACCGACCAAGCCTTGCATGAGTGTGAGTGGAGGTGGATCTCTCAAAACCCTTTCTGTATAGCGTGTTTGTGGGTCAAGGTGAATTTAGCTATTGGCAAAAAGTTGAGTTGGATAACCATCCTCTATATTGTGCAAAATGTTGAAAGTTTGGTCACTCTCAATAAGATAGATGCATTGAAATTTCTGCAAATTACAACAATGATGCAATTTTGGTCAATCATGCTCCTAGAACCAATGACGATCCACCTAATTCAGTTCAGCAAATTTAGTCTACCTATGGGAATGCACAATGTCACAGCATATAAGGTTCACAATAAAAAGTCACTTCCCCAACAGTTATCGCATGTCCTCCTCCCCCACAGCAATAGAATTTGAAGAAGTCCTTTATGCCTATCAACATCAAAAAAGAACCCATGTCATCGGTTTCGAATGCGATTCTCAATGGCCAAAACAAACTGGTAGAATTTTAGCAGGTTAAAGACGATACATTCAATGCAAACACAAGTGTAATTGCTTGCTTTAGTAATTCTACATGATTATTCACTAATTTAATTAATAAAAGCCTAGGCTGGCCCGATGCATCCCACCAACAAATTTCAGAACGATATAATCATTCAACAAACAATTGTTGACCTGAAAAGCAATGGTTCCACTTGAAGATCATCTGAGCGAAGCGGGTGATCTGCTCCTGGGCATGCTTCTTCCTATAGACTTTAATTATGATTTTAATAATACACATGACAATACTGATGCACCGCATTCTCCGCTTCATACCTTCTCATCAATTGATTATGTGATTAATCATGCGTTCTCCGTGTCTTCTCGTATATTAGCTCCTTATCATGATGTTACCAAACTAGGAGAACAAGTCCATAACATTAACTAATATAACTCCCTTTGTGTCTCCATCTAACTCAATGTCCAATAATTCCAAAAGGAGTAAATTCAAGACTTATCTTACCTGTAACCAAATCTCTACCCGCTCCTCATCAAAAGCCGACACTAGTAAAAATAAATTATATCACGATTAATGTTCTTTTTTGGAACATAAAGGGGTTGGAAGCGACCCCACCATTCGTAGACTTAATAAGGTAATTCAGAAAAATAATATTTGTGTTATTTTTATACAAGAACCGCTCATAAACTCACATAGTATCACTTACCTCATTAGAAATTTTTAATTTTCTAGTGGAGGCTCTAGCTATAATGGGACATTTTGGATTTTTTGAAAATTAAAGTAGAATACCAACTTACTAAAGATTCCAAACAAATGCTCGCCATTTCTACCAACCTCATCTCCAACGCCACACCCACTCTAATTACTTGTGTATAAGCCAGGTGCAACTCTATCAACTGACGTGTCTTATGGGATGACATAATTGATATATCCACTCTCCATTTCCAATTCTGGGTCATTAGCAGTGGTTTCAATACCACTGCCAATGACGGAAAGAAGATTGCTGGTAGCCCAACCAATCGATAAGCTATTGATGACTATCACCACCCCATTATCTCTTCTGTCCATTACGAAATTCCATTCCATGGAGCTAGCTACACTTGGTGTAATAACCATAGTGGAGATGCCATTAGCGTGACTATACTTGACCATATTTTTGGCAACGAAGGATTGTTTGCCCTGCCATTTTCCTCTTACATTGACCGCCTCCATTGAGCCAACTCAAACCATTCCCCTATGATTTTAAGATTGGTCTAGTCATCTGATTCCATTCTGAAACCCTTTAGATTCAAAAATATGTGGACATCTACCATTCCTTTGAAGGCATAATAAAGGCAACATGGGGTGTTCCTTCCAGGAGTAATGCTATGTACGCCTTTACAAACAAGCTTAAAAATGTCAAAATCACCATTGAAACCTAAAACAGTCACGTTTTCGGAAATACTTTCAACAGTATGATGAATGCAAAAAAGAGCTTATTATCAACGAGGCTATCTATGATGACGACCCTTCTCTTCTAATAGAGAAGAGTGGATCTGCACATAAAATACTCGAAATAGTGATCTCAAAACCGAAGAAACCTTTTGGAAATATAAAGCTCATATTAAATAGTCTATCTTTGAAGACACTAACTCCAAATTCTTCCAATCCTATATTAATAAAAATAGGAATAAACTCTACCTTCGTATGACTAAAAAAGAGAACAGTGCTCAAACTTCTTCTAATGAGGATTTGTGTAAGGCGATTACATATTACTTTAAGGACTTCCTCACCTCTCCATCAGAAAACCATTATGATCCCAACATTCTCAGCTGTATCCCCTGTATGATCTTTGAAGAAGATGATCTTACCCATCTAGAACTCTAGAACTCGAATAGGTCAAAAATGCAGTCTTTTGTATTAGAAAAGATAATGTTGCTTGCCCTGATGGTTTCAATGGTCACTTTTTTCCATCATTCTAGGAAACGATAAGCGTCATTCTATTATTATATATCCAAAGTTTCTTCGTGGGCCATTAAATCCCTAAGAGTTGGGACTCCGCTAACTTTGTCCTCCTTCCAAAGAAAAACAACCCCCAAACATGCTCCGACCTTATACCTATTAGCCTTTGCAATTTCTCTAACAATGTAATTTCTAAAATCCTCACAAATAGACTTAACAACATTCTTGAGAAAATTATCTCCCTTTCTAAACATGTTTCATTAAAGTCGCCTTATAACCGATAACATTCTCCTCGCTTAAGAACTAGTATCCTAATTTAATTGAAAAACTAAAGGTTCCAACATCATCATTAAATTGGACATGGCCAAACCATACGGCTGCATCTCATGGTTCTTCATTGTTAGGGCCTTGAGAGCTTTTGGCTTTCGAACTCATCTCCAACTTCTAGTTCTTTATTCTTATTAATGGATCACTAAAAGATTACCTTAGATCTAGTCGAGGTGTCAAGCAGAGTGATCCTCTTTCCATTCTGCTTTTCATTATAGTGACTAAACACTATGCCACAAAGTGAATCAGACAACAGTGATCACACAATGTAAGGTAGATTCTTTGTTATCCCACTTTTTCACACTACACATGGAAAAATCATATGTTATGTGACACAATAGCGATCAGCCAACATTTGCATTTAAATAACATTTATCTATTTTTTGATTGAAATTATCAAAAAAATTGTTATGCCTCCTTATCAAAATTTTGGTTTCCCTCTCAATGTTCCCTAAATTATTTCATGGTTGCGTCCCTTCACTTATTTCCCTCCCTCTTTCTTTCATTCTAAAAGGAAAATGTGGCATTCCTTCAGTTTATTCGTGGGCATCTAATTTATTTCGATTATTTTCCCTCTTATCAGAAAAATTAGACAACCCGATACTCTCTCTCTCAAAATAAAAACTCGCAGAACATAATTAAAGCCGCTTGTAATTAATGTTCGTTCAATTTTGGAAGCTTTGTTCTATTTGATGAGTATTCTTCGATAAATTCATCAAGTTTCCTTCAATCAACAACGCTGAATTAAAGCCGCTTGTAATTAGGGTTCATTCAATTTGTCGAGTATTCTTCAATTGACATATGGTATGATTTCTGTAACAACCCACATTTTTTAGTAAATAAAATAATGGTTTTTATTGAAAATTTACCAAAGTAAACTTCGGTAAAAATATTAATTATGATTTTAAAATGGTTCATAAATTTTGTTATGAAGAAATCATAATTTTTAGAGCTAAAATCAATTATTAACATTTCTTGCATTTTTGTACAAACATGGAAAGGTCCATTTTCAATAAATTATTTGAAGGGTCTAACGACCATAAAAATGTGTGATTTTGGTTTCATTGCAAAGACTAATTCTCGTATTTAATTTTAGAACATAAGTTTGCATTTTTATGAGCTTTGGTTCAGGAGATATTATTTTTCAAAGATAGACTTAAAAGATGTTTTTTGTGTGTTTAAAATAGTGAAAATTGATTTATTAATGGAGTTGGGCTCAAATCTCCAATCCAACTCATTTACTTGTGAAGATGAGATAACTTATCTCTTCTTTGCTTTGTACATTCATTACGTTTTTCAGAAACTCAAAACCAGGAAGTTCAAACTCCTCCTTCTTCAACTCTTTTCACCAAACCCTACCCGTTCCAAAAATCATAACAAATCAAATTAATTCTCAAAAATTCTAAAATTTTGATATATTGTTGATGAAATGTTACAACACTTCTGCTCCAATTTCCATGCCAATTGGTTTAGTTTTGTTGGATCAAAGGTCTTCTTTTCTCTAGTGGTTTACGGGTTAGATCTCGGCTGAAAACGAAGGTCGGGAGAAAATTCATAACTAATATTATAAAAATCATAAAAATACAAAATTTGGATATTTTGTTCTCAACTCATGAATACACTTTTTGCCGAAATTTCGAAGGAAAATACTTTGTTTTTCTATGCCAAATCCTTGCTGCACCGAGGAAGAAAATGCAAATTTTCAATGATTTGTTTGTGTGTTGATGCATGCAATTTTGAAGATTGTAAGGTGAGTTTTGAACACTCACAAAATTTATCCCTAGGGATTAGGCTATGAAATGATTTTTTGTAGGCTAATTTATGGTATGATGGTTGTTATGATATAAGAGTTAAATTGTTTGATTTGGTTGCTTAACATTTTGTCAATTTATATTCATTAAACTCATCTGAAAATGGTGGTTAAAGAATATGAAATCTATACCAATTGGTCTGAAATTTGGCTTTGAAATTCTGGATATATAATCTAGACTGATATTCAAAGCAATTATAAAAAATTTGTGTGAAAATATAATATTTCGAATTTATATGATTTTTGCAAAGTGGGTATAGGTAAACTGAGATTTACAAATCTGAGCTGAAAATGGTTGTTAAAGAATATGAAATCTGTACCAGTTGGTTAGGAATTTAACTTTTAAATTTTCTATATATAAAATAAACTGACATTTAAAGCTACCGCAAAAAGTTTGACTGAAAAATATTAAATTTCGAATTTATTTGATTTTTGCAAAGTAGGTATATGTAAACCGAGATTTACAAATCTGAGCTGAAAATGGTTGTTAAAGAATATGAATTCTGTACCACTTGGTCAAGATTTAACTTTAAATTTTTCGACATATAAAATAAACCGATATTCAAACCTACAATAAAAAGTTTGAGTTACTTACCTGAGTGCGTTTACATGTGTGTTTTCCTGACCTTTATTCTGTTGTTTTGCACTGTTTTCTTTTGTATTTTCAGAGATGAATTTTGATATTTTCAAAAGGCTATTTCTATACATTAGAAAGCCGACATACCATGATGATTTTAAATTGCAACATTGTTAATTTATTCGAGTTTTGATTTGAGAAAACTCCGTTGAATTTGAATTGATTTCGTGTACGGATTTTATAATCAATTTCTATGTGAATTTTCGATTTAAAAATCGGTTTGAAATAAATATTTTTCCAAATAGATTTTATAAGTATGAATTTATTTTTGAGCCAATTTTAAATATTAAATAATATAATTAACAGTTTTATATGGATTTTATAGGGAAATGATTTCCAAATATTTTTATAAAAATCGTTTTAAACTCGTTTTCTCGAAGTAAATTATTTGATTATGCGTTTTTGCGCTCTTAGAGCGAACAATGAAGTGACTTAAACGATTTAGTAAAACATGTGGTATGAGACATATGCATTACTTTTTCTGTTAATTTCAGACTTGTTCGATTGACGTCATACACGAGAGTGAAATTAACTACCTTATAGTAAACGGTTAAGTGAGAACGTGTGGTATGGAACGCAATGTTGTCACTGATTATAGTTACTATTTGGAAGTTTGTGACACTTTATGTTGGACCTTTGAGTATCTTGATTTTCAATACTAGACCTTTGGGTCATTTATTGGGCTTTCAGACCATTTGTTGGAACTTCGGGTCATTTGTTGGACCTTCGGGTCATTTGTTATGCACCAAATTTATTGTTGACATTACTTGGCAGGCTTCGGCCATATGTTGTTGATGCATGTGTGGCGTAGCTTAGACTTGCCATTTATTAGGATCCACCTTTGTTGTTGTTTTCTAGATTTCATTACTTTTGATTTCTAGAATTTGTTGATTTCCAAATGTTTTCACCATTTTGTTGGATGTTGGAGTTATACATAGCCTTTGTGCTATTTGATGATGATGACATAATGATTACATTTTTGTTGTTTTGAACTCTTAGACGGTTCGATATGTTGAGATTTATGCTGTTTTGGTGACATGGCTTATACACCTTATGTTGTTTGGTGATTTGGCTTTTACGCCTTATGTTGTTTGGTGATTTGGCTTTTAAGCCTTATGTTGTTTGGTGATTTGGCTTTTACGCCTTATGTTGTTTGGTGATTTGGCTCATGTGCCTTATGTTGTATGTTGACTTGGCGCATATGCTGTATTTCGCTACATGATTTGGCCTATATGCTAAATGTTGAGTTGAGAACATGGAGTTCCTCTCCATGTCGAGTTATTATCATCATGTGTATATTATCTTTACCTATCATGTACTAATCCTCTTATTTAGGCTAGATTAACCCATGTGTTTATATTTTTATATAATGCTCATGTCAGACCGAGTCATTACAGGTTAGTAGGTTGTAGTTTGACCTCCACCTTGCTTTGCTCCGCTATGATCTTTCTTCTTTATCGTTTAGTATGTGTTTTGCTGTAGCCCATTTTTGTTGTAGTACTCTGATGTATATATTCTTTCGTGACTCTTGTTGTATATATGGTTCATAAACCAAATTCCTGTAGCATGTCATGTTGTACTTCTGCTGAGTTTGTATATGTATATGTGTGCATGTTCATGTTCTGTGACATAAGGTATTTGATGTTATTATATTTGTTCTGAATATGATCCTTAGCCACCATAGTTTTATGTTAAACCTAAATTAGATATGTTGATCCACATAAGGAAAGAATGAAAGAAAAAAAGGATCACCCAATCGACGTATTCGATACTCGTTTAAGATAAAGCTCATGGATGGTCGCTCCTAATCAGTCATATTCTCTGCACTAATAGACAGTATTACCTAGTAATGCTCTTTGTTAATGTGGGTCTCGGGGTGAGGAGTCATAATTTCTTCTCCCTCTCGATTTTGTATTGATCTTGACTTGATTTTCCTATGATGATTTGGGTGTTTATATAGGAATCAAATTCTTATGTGTTCGTATATACGTTTTCCTATGATTTTGTATTGATCTCAACTTAATTTACCTATGATGATTTGAGTATATTTGATTATATGAAACTTGACTTGTTCTTGTTAATAGTAAAGAGTTAACTGAAGTTGATAATTTTTGTAATGGTTCCTTTTGAATTTTTTTTGGTTTTATGATTTTAGATTGTTCTACCTTTTATTATTTCCATTATCAATTCAAATTAAATGTTTGCCTTATCTTTGTTTACTCCATCGGTTTTAGTTATAATATATATTCTTACATTTGTATAATAAGCTTAGAATCACTACATTATATACTGCATTTGTCCGATTGTTTGATTATATTTGCTTCATTTGATCATACCATTTTCTTTCCTACAGGATGCTCTGTACTCATTATATAACATGATAGACAGTCAAACCTTTAGCCACTTCATTGTTTTACTAGTTGCTCTTTGTTTGTATTGTTGAATATGTATACATGTATATAAATATATACATGTATACATCCTTGCCTCGTTGAAGTTATGTATACATATATACATGTATACATCCTTGCTTTTTTGTTGGCCACTTCATTGGTGCAACTGTACACATGTATACATGTACACACATATATGTATATATGTGCACATGACTGAAGTTATGTTTGTGCACTTGAGTATTGCGCTTGTTGAACCCACACACATACTTGCCTTTTCGATCTGCCTAGACTTATTATTATGTGAGATTTTTCCATGTATATACATAAATATGTAATTCATTTGATAGTTCATGTGTACACTTGAGTTCCACTTGCATTACCATGTCTGAGTTCATGTGTACACTTGAGTTCATGTTCGAGTTAGTGTATACTTGAGTTCATGTGTACACTTGTCCCTGCCTTGTACTTGTTGTATTCTCGATGGTTTAAACTTCCATGTATATACAGACATAAATTTGTATGTATATATATGTGTGTGTGTGTGTGCACGTGTGTGTGTGTTTGTGGCATTACCTTGTTTAAATTTATGGCATTGCCTTGTTTTTATTTATTTGTACACCTTTATGAATTGGTTCGAGCTAAACCGATTGTTAAATTTCTTTGAGCTGAACTTATTTTGGGTTGCACTTTCACTAGCAGTTGAACCAATTTTTTTAATTGGTAGCACTGCCTTATTTTAATATATGAATGTTCAACTTTCCTAGAGCTTTGATGCTTATGTTGGCTATTGGTTCATCCATGTATATATATGCATACATACATATGTATATATGTGTGAATATTCTTTTGATTCCACTATATACATTACATAAATATCTTTGCCCTATTCTTTTGATGAGCCGGTGCACTGGCTATTCATTACTCTTTGGCCCTGTACATATACATTTGTTTCTAGGTGTGTGTTTCTTGTTATGTATAAACCAAACTGAAGCAATTTGATTTCTGATCCATAAATAGACTCATGCAAACCAAATTGTATTTTTGATTATAAGTATAAATGTTTTCATATATATATATATATCGGCATATCACCACATATGTGTGTATATATATGTGAACTTCCATATATATACATACATACATATGTATGTGTGAATGTTCTTATATCTTTGCCTTTTGTACACGAGTCTGATATAGTTCATATCAAGTAATTTGAGACTTCGATGTATATAAATACATACATATATATGTATGTATATATGTGTGAATGTTGCTGCTACTTCATATTAAGTAATTTGTGACACTTGCTATTTATGGCACTACCTTGTTTTAATTTATGGCACTACCTTATTCAACTTGTGAAATTTTTTGTTTTAATTTGTCGCACTTGCTTTTGCACTTTGATTTCTTGTTACACTTTCAATTTGCTGTTTTAATGTGTGAACTTTCATGCTTGAACCATTTTGGGGGTTAGGTTAATTTGTTTTCAGTTCTGAACCATTTTGAATTGCATTTGAGTCAATGTGTATGCTTGGTTTTGCTACCTGGTTCAAGGCAGTGTTGAGATACTTTTCATTCTGCCATGAACCTGGTATGATGGTGCTCGACTTTATGCATCTCAATGTGCACTGAACTTGTTTGTGCACTTTGGTTTTGATTGCTTGGGCTTTGCTTGCTTGTCGGTTTGCCATGAATCTGTTTGCTGCTTTCTTTGACTTTGTGCATCTCCATGCTGAGTTTCCTGAGTTTTTTATATGCACTACCTTGAATTCTTGCCTCGTTTTTTTCTAGTTTGTACAAGTGAATTTTCTATATTTCCATGCACATTTTTCTCCCTGTTTTTTTTGGTTTATACATGTGCACGTCAGCCTTGTTCATGCCACCTTGAGCTGCTCCTATATGCACTATGCTTAATTTTTTTTGAAATATTTTTGCCTTGGATCTACTATTTACTCTTGAGTTGTTGAATTGTAGAAACTTGTTTTATGATATGTGCACCTGAGTTGAGCTCAAGGAGGCTTGGGCATGACTTTGTGCACATTTGCGCTATGTTGAGCCTTCGGGCTTGATCTTTGCAATAGTTTGTGAGATTTAATCGATGCTCGATCTTGTTATATTCACGGTGATATATTGCGCATATCATAAGTTGTCCGTGCACATATATATTTGTTCCTATCTAAAACATGAAAAGAAAACAAACCCATAAACTGAGTCAATATTAATATTCAAATTCAATTTTATTTTTATTTTTGCGACTTAGGTTTGTTTCCTTTTTCATTTTACTATGTTATTTATTTGACAAGTATAGGAGATGGCTAGACACAAGCTAGAGAAAGAAAATCAAGATCAACATCAAAATTAAACTCAAGTGCATGTGAATGAATGCTTGTAAAAAATTGTTATATTTGAGAGTGCAGAGAAAAGTTGTACATATGAGAGTGATAGTGAAAGTTGTATTGTATTTGAAAATGCAAGTATAGTGAATGTTGTATTGTATGTAAATTTGATTTGAAATAAAATATTTGTTTAACTAAAATTACAAATCATTATTTCATTTCGCAAATATAACATATGTGCAATTGGTATGTGTGACGACCTGGGTTTTCTGATGTCGGTTATTGGGTAATTAACTATTTTTAAATTATTGAATTTTTCGACATTTAAATATCTGAATATATATATATGGATAAAAAACTATGTTTAATTTTAAATTATAAAAATAAATTTTGTGGATGTGATGAATATTATAGTTGCATGTGTGTATATACATATAAGCTCCACTATTTAAATTAAGATAAAATATCCTTAAATACACACACAAACATATACAAGATTTGTGGTGTTTGATAATATATATAAGTATATAAATGTATATATATGTATATATGGCCATATGAAGTAATATATAGGAAGTTTGTATAAATATGAATATACATACATACATATATATATATAATATGCAAATATACATAAGCAATGTATATGAGAATATGTATAAGTATAAATGTATGTATATGATGACAAACATATGCAAGTATGTTATGTAAAATAGTGCATGTATATAGATATGTACATGTAAAAGCCTCATGATGGAAAATAATATATAAATATATATCAATTCATATAAATGCACATGTAAACATGTAAGGAGACAACATCGTGAATACATATCAATTCAAGCATATAAAATGGCTAATCAACATAATAAATCAAATCAAAAACCTTAAATCAAATCATCTATATTCAAATCAAGGCAAACATCAAAACTTTTCATATGAAATCAAAACAAGAAAATGAAAATGAAAAAAAAGATAGCGTGTAAAAGAAACATCAGCCACTCTAGCTTCTACTGCACACTTCCAATCCCTATATATATACACATACACACACACATACATACATGCATATGGCCGAACTTATCACTTGTTCACTTGTTTATATCTGAATAAAAGAAAAGTCTATCATTAAAAGATTAAAGGAAGGAGTTTAGTGTTCAAAGCTTGGAAGAAGGATGTCCATCCGTATACTAATAACTGTGAGTAAAGAACTTAGTCTTCTTATAGGATATATATATATATATAGACATACATATACTATAGATTTTTGGGAAAATGCTTTTACTTCGTCATGAATTCATATGCAAACAAGTTTATATGATGTTATATGAGGAAAATCATGCCGACAGTACATATAAGCTTCTCTGTTACTGGTTTTGTTTAAAAATAGTTCAAATTTCTAACTTCAAAATTCATTATTTGCTCATCCATAGAATTTTAGACATTGATCCTAAAAGAAAAGCTGATTGTTTTTTAATGTAGTTTTTAAAAAAATAGTTTCGACTGATATCATCAAGTATAGAGTAAGGGAGTGTATCTTACAGTGGCATCTTATAAATGATCAAAAATTCGAATATCGTAGACTCATAGTTTAATTACATGAAAATGCTTGTTATCTAAAGTGATGATTTTTGAAAGTAAATTTACGATTTTTAGTTGTGTATTTGGGGAAAAATTTGATGATGACCGAATTTGGGCGAAAAGACAATTTCTAGCGATGTGACCGATGTAGGGGCATGGCGATGGGCGTGGAGGTGGCTGGGGTAGTGATGCAAGTGGGAAAAATGCTAGAGTATTTTTATGAGGGTCATAGAGGTTGGTCGAGGTGGCTTTAGGGTTTTAGGGTCGCGTTGGGTTAGGCTTCGGTTCTGGATCAATGGCAAAGTCGTGGGGCGAAGTGAGGAGTGCAGTCTGGGGGGAAAGGCAAGAGGAGATGGTGGAGAGCATTCTGGCAAAGTGTGGGGAATGATAGTGGTTTATGATGGCAAAACGAGGTGTTTTGGGTGATCGTGGTTTCGTTCTACCTGGGTCGAGCAATTCAATTTTGAACTAAGGGGTTTGCCGAGGCTTCAAAGGGGCCTAGTGGATGAGGGGGTCATGGATGATAGGTGGAAGTGGTCGGTGATGAGGGAAAGGTCGGATATAGCGCATACATGTGCATGTTCGTGCACAGTTTGGATGCACAGGGGAGTGAAAGAAGAACTAGTAGGAAAAAAGAAAGAAAGGAACAAGGGGGAAGGTAAATGGGTGGGGAAAGAATGGGTCAAGAAAAAAATAGAAAAGGAAAGAAGGGAAAAGGAGAAAAGGGAAAGGAAAAGGAAAAAAGGGAAAGGAAAAAGAGAAAAGGAAAAGGAAAAGGAAAAGGAAAAAAGGAAAAGAGGAAAAGAAAGAAAGAAAAAGGAAAAGAAAGAAGAGGGAAAAGAAAAGGAAGAAAAGAAAAAGGTAAAGAAGGGAAGGAATGGAATTTTTACATTTATAAGAAAATTATATTTTCTTTCTTTTACCCAAAAGCTATTGTCATTTTAAACTCGAAATTTAAAGTTAATGTTATTTTATAAATTAAATGGGTAATTAATTATACTGTTAGATGACTTAAAAATTATGTAAATTAACAAAGTTAGATATTAGGTAGAGTGTTAAATTTTAATTAACTAAAATAAATTCTTTTGTAATTTCTTTAAATTGAAATTAATTTGGATTAAAACATAAGTGGATCCAGTTAATTAAAGTTATTAAAATTATGATGTGAAATTGTTTGATATTGTTATAGATCGTTAATTTGGTTAACAATCTTTAACTTGGCTTAATTCTATTGGATATTTATTTTTCAAATTATTCTTGTCTGCGACAACAAATGGTCAAACAAATTAAAATAATGAGATTAAAGTAATGATACGTTTTAATTGAAATAAAATCTGTAATAAATTCTCATAATTGAATATTGTCACCGTAAGTAATAAATTGTTTATTTTAAATTTACTTCCTTAAATTTATTACTTGGATTTGAAGAGACCGGGATCGGATATCAGGGTTATTCGAAACCACTTCGATTTGGAAATCATTACGAACATTTACGGTTTTGATTATAGAGTTTAATATACTGAAATTGGATTAATTTAACAAATTTAAGTATTTGAAATAAGTAAATGTACTTAGACATCAGTATAAAAATAGATGGATTTCTGCAAACCGTTTGGTTATAATCTGATAAAAATTCGTTGGTCTGTGCGAGTTACCTTGGTTTGAAAAGATTTTTTAGTTTGAGTATTTCAAATTAAGTTGGTTTTACTCATGCTGGTTTCAACCTGACTTAGGTGTTACTTTATTGTAATGCTCGGGTCAGACCGAGTATTACAAAATTTTCAGGTTAGGATGCTTTTGGAGCTCAGGAGACGAGTTGGGTGGCAGGGACGTATTGATTATATTACGCTGTGTATTATAGACTGTATAGTCAACATTTAGGGATAAGTTATTATAACTACCCAGATTTATTCGTTGATAATTGTTCTCTGATAACTTGTACGTATATTAACAGTTACAGCTTTTCTTGTATAAAATGCTGCTATTATATATTATATTTTGTTCCGCTGCGATTGTGAGATTCTATGTTGTTGTTTTTGTTCTTCTTCTATCTCTTTTTCTTCTTAACCCTAACAACCTGGTATTTTCGGCACTTGATTGCTCGACACTCTATATAGTGGACGTATTAGTGTCGATTTTCGAGGGTCGAAAATTGCCAGGTTGTTACAGTATGCATATTATTCAATATACGTATATATATGTTGTCTAATAAGAAATTCTAGAAATGATACTATAACATTAAGCAACATATGGTTTTTTTGTTGTGTTAATGCATATTAGATGACGTGACATATCTGTTGTCTGATGTGCAATGAGACGACATGGGATTTAACGACAGATAGATATGCAATCAGACAACGGAGTATATCGTTCATCTGATGTGTTTTTCCCATAGTGAATTCCCTAAGTAGAGGACTTCGTATCCTAACGATTTTAAGTAAAATATCTTACTTCTCCACCCCAAGTAGTTGCCAACTTGTCCCTTCACTGTCCTTTGTAGATGATATCCTTATATTTACTAATATTCAATTAAAATCAATCAAAAATTTCATATGTCTCATAAAAAATTATTAGGGGATTTCAAGGCAAAAAATTAAAGTATAAAAAAGTTTGATCATACTTCATCCTTAACTCTACCTGCACAACTATTTCCATAGTCTTACTAATAAAGCTAGGAATCTTATAAGTAAATGGAATTTATCTCTCATTTCCCATGTGAGTAAACTTACCCTCGTAAATCATGTTTTCTCTGCTTTAGGATGCATATCTTTTCTGCAACCACTTCCACTCAATCATTCTTTAAAGAATAATGCACTAACTTCCTATGGGGCTCTACTAATAATTTCCATAAGCACGACAAGATTTCGTGGAGTCACAATTATCAGTCGAAATCAGAAGGTGACCTAGGCCTGAGGGACCTTAAGGATTCTATTGTAGTGTACACATACAAGATATAGGCCTATTTACTTCAAAATAACTCCCATTAAGGAAATTTTATGAATATCAAAGATCGTAAATTCACAAATCATGGCTTTATTGGGCAGCCAACTAACTCTAGCAAAATGTAGAAATGTATGGAAAAATGATCTATTCTTTGATACTAATGTCGAGAACAACGATCACTTTTGACTCAGGATGGCGTGGGAAGCAATCCGTGAGAGTGAAAACCATAGTCTTCCATTCACCTTGATCTAGGATTCTCGTATACTGTCTAAGATCTCTAAACTTCTTCATAATGGCTTATCAAATGATTCTAACCTCAAATTCCCATCCTTTCTAAATGCAGATGTTGTGCCCATAACAACATCGAATCCATTTCACACCTTTTCAGGTCAAGTGAACTCGTAGGTGTAGTCTAGACTCATTTCAAAGGTCTTATGTTACATAAACCTAGCTCCAACTCCATTTTCCCTAGATTGCTACATTGGTGGTCAACCATTAGAGGGTACTCTATTCATGCTATTGTTGCTTGCATTCTTTCATGATACATATGTTAAAGGATTTGGTGTTCCCATAACCAATTCATTTACGTAACAAGGTTATTAGTTCAAGAAATATCATCAAACTTCTCCATGAAGATATTAAATTGGCCTTAAAGGGAAAACCTTATTATGGGCTAAGAAATAGGTTTCTAGATTCGTATAACGTCGACTTCCACATTCTCCTTAATTAGTCATGATAGTCTTTCCCCTTTTGCATTTTAGACACATATTCAATGCCACTTCATATGCTCTTAATCTTAAATTATACCATATTGCCCTATACTGTTGGTTTTTTAATTCTATTATAGGTCTAGGCTATAGTAGGGTCGCAACGCTGCTCTTAGTAGTTTATGAATCTCAATAATCTGACCATCTCTACGATACTTCCCTAGCATATATATATATATATATATATATATATATATATATATATATATGCCAGTGTTGTTGGTCTTCCATGGGCTTCTTTATATAAAACATTGCACCTGGTCCACCACTGCTATTGTTTGGCATATCACGACCTAGGTCCAAATTACTCAAAATCTCTCTTTGTTTTATGTATAGCATAACGATCCATAGTTTATGTATCAGAAGGTTGTAAAATATTATTTTAACATTCATTTGGAGTCCTATGACTCTCTAACTTTGGGAATGTCTACTAGTGATATTTTTTTATCCTCGAAATTTTTATCAGAAGGTTTTGGTCTATCCTGAGGCATATAACTTTTGATATAAGCCGATAGGATCTAAACTACTTTCATTTGATGGAGATTATGGTTTCATATTCCGTAGAGTGGTCATAATAGGAATTTGAACTTACTGTTTAAGAGATATGTCCATTTAAAATTTAGATGTTTTTTGGCTAGATTAATGGGTAGTTAATCAGTCCCACTAACCCATTTCAAGAATTGTGCCTGGTTGGGGATAAAAGGATGGTTTTTAATCACTTTCCTACTTCAAAAAACTGGTTTAAACCTTTATTAGTTTGTTTTAAACCTAAAATCTCCACTTTTCCTTACTTTAATTAGCTACTGCATCATTAAGGGATGACTAGCAAGGGAAATCAAGTAACAACTATTTGGACCATCTGAAATCCATGCCATTACTGTTTATCTTGAATTTGCATTGGAAACTGGGTAAATTTGGTGCTAGGTGGGTGATATTGCTTCTTTCATTAACTTATGGTTATTAATATAGTAAAATTATGGTTTTCAAAATGATTTCCAAATTTAAAACATTTTAAAACAAATATCTAATATTAATGATGCTTAAAACCATATTTAAAATATAGATTTGTATTTTAACTCGTTTTAGACCATTTACCGATTATAATTGTCTTTTTTATAGAAAATTAGATCTACGACGATGTATGCTTGTGAATTGTGTTTAATGAATTATATGCATTGCTTGGATGTTATGTGACAATGTTTCATAGTTGTATGAATTACTTTAATGTGTTTGCTAGTTGTTTTGGGTTGTTAGAAATATGGTACATCATTTGGTGTAAAGTAGAATCAAAGTGTTCGAAACGCGATACAACAAGAATATGATGTTGTTTGAAGTCTTAAGAGACCCAAAAATAAGTCGCAGGTCATTTGGAGTTCATTTCGTAGCTCAAATTATAGTCGTAATTTATGGTCGTTAGTGGTGAAGTATGGTCGATAGTGACCAAATTATGGTTGGTGGTGATGTGCTTTGAATCATGTGGGGTCTTGCTCCGAGTTTTGGTACTGGGAACTTTGAGTCATGCTTGGAGGTAAAGGTTTGTATATACTAATAGATTGGAAAACGATTTTAAAAACGAGCTTTGTATTAAAAAATAGTGTTGAAATCGTTTTTGTGAAAGAGTTTGAGTACTAGTATAGAACCTTTGTATTTAAAAGTGACAAATAACAGAAATGATAATATGTCGGCTTTTTGGTAAGCTCCAGGTCAAGGTGAGCAAGACTTTGGGGCAAAAGCGAAAATGCTTTAGGACAATCCAAAGGAAGACGCAGGATCTAAAATTGGACTTAGCCAAGTGTTAAAGTGCCACTTTGTGGATTTCATGTAGCTGCTTCCATGTTTGATGAAAGTTGCTTCGGGTTGGAATTGGGTAAGATGAAGGGTAAAGGACTTCAACACTTGGCCATTTTAGCCAAGTTTGGTTTGTCATACATGGTCGAGGCCAACCATATATGGTCGGTATCGACCATGCCAATGTTTGGAGTATTGAATCAAGGCTTTAGGGTTATGCGAACGACGCTTATGAGGTTGTGTCGCATATGGTTGAACTTTCATTTAGCATTCGTTTTTCTATGATAGCGGAGAGATGAAGAACAACGATAAATAAGAAGGTGAATGTGTGATGCGTTGTTGTGATGGCTTTAAAACTTTGATATGTTGATTCTATGACCGATACGGATGTCTAGAAGTGTTTCGATGATGAAACTCTATTGAAGGAGTCATGATGATGATCCACAAGGACCGGTTCATGAAAGAGAACTTGTATGTAGAATAAGGAAGTGTTCTACTGTAGAGAGTGTAACGTCGAAGGGTTCTGCTATGGTGAATGGAAACAAATGAAGAAAAGAAGGGCTTAGATATGCATATAAAAGGATTATTGACACGTGGAGTGTTTCTATTGTACTTGTAAAGAAGGGGTATGTGAGGACGCTCACTGGATACATCATCGGTTACCTCGGATCGTAGAAGGGATCTGTGTACCCCGGATCATTAAAGGGATCCCCAACACCAGTGTGGATGGTATTTAAGTACCTAGAAACCGAGATTTTTCTATTACTCCCTGTTGGAGGAATGGTCATTCGAGTTATGATATATTCAATGCACTTTGAGTAACAATGAGGATTGTCAATGGATGCCATGTTTGTTTGTCGCTCCGAGGAAGTCATGGGATATAGGTATCCAAATGGCAGATATCTAGACACCCGATGTTGTATTAGGTTATTTGTACGCTTTATGGTTTTAGTAGATTAGCATATTCTCATTATATGCTCACTCTTTAAATGGAGGGACATGTCAGGTATGAGTCTTCATACTATTGTTCCTTACTATATTGATTTCATGGTATTTTGAGATTTGTTTATCGCTCATACTAGACTGTTGTATGACTCAAGGTTAATGCTTTACTTCTTATTAATTCAGGCAATCTTAAATGAGTTGACTAGATAGTAGGTGTATGCGACACATGGATCTATGTAGATGAGTTAGTAAGCTATACTTTCTCGTATTAATATTTGGGCTTATTACTACTTATTCTGCTATGCGAACACTATGGAGCCTTAACAGTGCCTATTTAATTTTTTAAGAGATGACATCACTTGAGTTTATTTATCGATTGTGTAAACTTTACTATTATTTTGTATAACTATTGAACTTATGCATTCTGATTCTGTGGTTTATTTAGTTATTATGGTCTTGTCTGTTGTATATATGTAATGATTATTATATTTCATTCTAAATACTGTTAGACATACGATATGTTCTATGATTGTTTTATCCACTTTACAACATTAACAATCATCCTACATCGACTAGGCAACGTCGCAACGCACTACATAGGTATATTCAGTGTCGGGGTTGTAGGGTAGTAGTCATTATATAAGATGATGATTTCATATTGTATGATCTATACTACAGGAGACTTTATTTTTACATTTTCCTCCATTTTCTCTTTTATCAGTACCTTCTGTACGCCACTGGAGGAAGGCATTTTCCTTCTTTTTGGTATTACGTAATGCTAACTCGGTCCCCTTCAAATTCCATACTGGAACTCGAAAGGTTTTTGAGAGGTAGCCCATTTAAAAAAATGTTGACTAATTTGGACCGCATAAGCTATTGGGCAATGATGCCATTGATAGAATCAGACCGATTAGCAGTGGATAAATGCAGAAATTTCAAAATATTCCCTATTTAATCTTTATAAGGCTTATGAAATCTAAATTTATAACTAGATTCGATCTAATAAATTCAAATAGAAACTGATTTTATTTAACTTTTCTAATTTATTTAAGAAATAGATTTGACCAAATTTGTGTAATGACCCGCCTTTTCGACCATCGAAAGTCGACAACGAATACATCCATGGTATTCAAATGCTGAACATCCAATTGTCGAAAAGGTTGATTGTTAGGTTAAAACAAAAGGAAAAGAACAAAGAACAGGGAAATCAGAATCTCATAGTGGAATCGACAACATATAATATAACAAAGACGATAAAAACTGTCAATCCAAAATACAAAGTACGTCAGAGTTAAAATAAACCTTATCAGCTGGACGGTTGTAAAATTTTAAACTTACAATTGCTGATAGATATACAATACAATACAATGGAAAATAAAATACTAGACAGGTGAACATCCAGCTCTTCTCCAATATCTCCATATCACTAACGAGAACTTTGCAAAAACACAGTCTGACCCGAGCATTATAATAAAATAACACCCGAGTCAGTCTAGAAAACTACCATGAGAAAACCAAAGTAATATGATGAACGTATAAAAAAAATTTGAGAACACATCGCTAATGCAGAATGAGTTTTTACCTTATAAGATTAACATCCATAGATGAAGAAATGGAAAACAAATCAGAACAACAATCCAATTAAGAAAGATTGAAAATAAACAACAGAAACAATCCAAATAAAAAGGATGTGTACGAGTAAGAACAATTCCCATACTTAATGAATGGGCATTAATAATATCAAATTCTAGACTAGAAAGAATGGTTACAAATAACTAAACATAGAGAAGAGCACAAGGCAATTCAATGCAATTAAGGAAACAATTCAAAGAAATTACTAACAAGGGAAAAAGAGAAATTTTTCTAACAATGACTAAGAGGATGCACCCCCTTACCGAAAGTAAACCTCTAGAAATATACTTGAGAACTCCAATAGCTCTCGGATATGTCTATGTCGGACCTTGCCAATGGTTATCGAGTATCCGAGTATTTCACATCTCTATTTGTAAAACCGAATTCCATCTAGAGTGGATGTAAAAATACCCTTATGGGAGCAACCCCACGTAGCTTTGCTTCTACTCACTCTTTTGATTTAGTCATTTCTGGCAAAGGATAACAAGGCTCAAATGAGCAAAACATTATCTTAGAGTGACTGAACATAAAGAAGAAAGCAGAGTCAAAGTTGATAGTCGATAAATCAACTATCGGGAATGATACGATGGTTATTTTCACTTGCTCTTGGTTTTCACATTACAAAGCTTTTAAAGACGCTTTAAAAACACTCTTTAAAATATTCATTTAAAAGGGCAAACTATATTTTCTAAGTGTATTAAGACTAAGTTCAAATCAAAATATTGTTTATTATAGACCCAAAACAATTTACACTTAGCTCTATTTCAAACAATTCTTTTTAAAAGATCATCTTATTTATAAACAATTATTTATAAAAAAAATTTAAAAAAAAATTATTATCCCAAAAGCTTAATAAGTCTGAATTAAAGTAATCATCCCGAAGGATAATTTAAAAACCTTTTATAGCTTTGTTCATTTCAAATAAGAATATATAACTCCTAATTGTATTTTACGTACCTCTCAAAAGTTTACATCCATCTGTTTTGCATTGGACCTCACATTAAAGCTTCATTTGGTAATATTAAAGGAGGAAATATTTTCTTCAATTTATACAATAATTTGGCTATATCTGTTTCCAGTTTTTTCGAATTACTTTTATTAAGTGTGGTTGAGTACAACTCTTTATAGAACAAATTAAGCTCAGCATTAGGCGTCGACACCTTCGACGGAAAAAGCTCTTTAATACTATCGGGAAAAGAGTCTCTAAAATTATACAACAATCGTGACTCTTCATAACTGACAGTTGAATATCCTGTATATCAACAATCTTCTCATGTTAGAAGCAATTCTATCTGAAAACCTCAAACTTTGAACTCACTTTAGTAATTTTTATCGACATTTACTTTCTAACTTGTAATAAAATAGAAGTTTTAAATTTGGTGGTTCGATACTAAAATTAAGCTTGAGATGATTACGGTATAATACAATACCTTTTCTTGACTTCAAATTAACTTTTGTTTTTACTTTCACGTTCATTATCATGTTAAAGAAGTTCTCGAACACATTTTGCTCGTTATGAGTTATGCCTATATTGTGTCGAAATTTATGATTTTTTTCAATATAGCAACCCCGAAAATATACTTTGTTTACACCAATTATGATGCTCTCCTTTACTAGAAATTTCGGGCTCTTTTCATATCTCATATATTTTGGAATAATTTCTTATAAGCCCACACGGTTCTTCATTATTCAAAATGGAAGCTGGCCCCACAATAATAGATGTATTTCATACGATGTCTTTTTATCAAATTTAAAGTGATCGTTTATGTGTAAAAACCAACAACGTCGATTCTAACAACACTGTTTGCCACCATGTGTAAGTCTAAATGATTCTGTCATATCCATGCAAATAGGGCTAGCGGATTTGCAAATAGTACTCCATTCAGAATGTGTCCCATACGTACATAAACCAAGTCTAACATTACTGTGACATCCCTAGTTAAGCAAGCATGTAGAAAATTTAAGTTATTCAAATTTTATTTTAGTTATGTGGAAATATATATATATAAATACAATTTTCTGGGAAATGCTTGTGTGAAAATGAGAATTCATGTCCTTGTGCATGTGCACACTGTTGCAGTGTACAGCCTGAGCAAGTAATCTAGTAAGGATCTTTCAAGCAAATAAGAAATGAATTAGTGCATGACCATTAAGTATGAATACACAATAGTTTGAATAAAATGCATAAACAACCTAAGGAAGATTTTAACTCTAACTTCCATGGTATAAATACAAGCACAGTGGCTTGTGTGGGTAGAAAATATATAAATACATATGAGCATATATACATGTACCCAGCATGTAGTAGAAACACACACATAGCTGGCCATACAAGTAAACTTGTGTGTGCATGATGAAAACCAGAAAAGACAAGAAATGCCTGAGCCAAAGAAATCATGCATATAGTGTGTAAAGAAATTTGCCAAAAATAGTTAAGACAGGGAAAAAGGGAAAAAAGGCAGGGAGGGAAAGTGGAGGGGGTAAACTGTTGGGTGAGATCAGAAATAATGATGGGATTTCTGATGAAAATAAATTACCTAACTAACCTTAAAACCCTAACAACTCCACTATATACCACATTATCTCCTACGGGTACACATTAGAAAACCAGAAATCAAAATATAGAAAAGAAAGTAGGCAGCAGTTTGAGGAAAATAATGGCAGACCTGAATCAAGACTTGGGAAGAAGAAACTTGGTGAGTAAACCCTCACTTGGCAAGGCATTAAGACCTATGAAAGGCAGCCATTTAACCTTTAGTTTATTTTAACTTCTCTTTGATGTTTTGTATGCATTTTTAGTTTGACAATTTTCTGTTGTTTCTGAGATTTTGTGACTTGCATTGCCTTGCTGTTATTTAAACTATGCTTGATTATACATGATAATTTAATGATAGGATGATAATAACTGATTTATTTATATGATAGTAAACTTGAGAAAATGTTTTTGGTTAAAGCATAAACTAATAAGAAAAGTAGGGTGCAAGGCAGTAAGGGGAAGGGGGTCCTCTGGCTTATGTCTTGCATTTGAGAGAATGATTAAGATGCAGTGGAATTTCCATATGCTAAATCTTGATCCACCATTAAGTACTCTCTGAAATGAGGTTGAGCAATAAGTGAACACATTTCACAAAAAAAAAAAAAAAATTGACTGCAAGGACCTTGTTACTGGGAACCCCAGTGGTATTTTATTTGCTAAGATATTTTGATCTATGCTTTAGTCAAAGGCCTGTCTCTGAACAAAACTGACTTGAAATGATATACAGATATGACTAATTGATTGTTGAAATGTATGAATGTTTCATGGATGCATGAAAACTGCTTGCATTTAATGGTTAGGTACATAAAGATTTTGGGCATGACATAGTATAATTGATACCTGCACACATGAAAGAAAAACTTAGTAATTAAACTAAGGAATTGGGTCACCTCTATCAGGTTGGGTATGAGGGAAGTGGGTATGACATAGTGGTTGGATTGCATCAAGGATGGGATGTGAGTTTGCACATGGCATGTTTATGCCCAAATAGCTTGTAGTGCACTGGAAATCAAACAGTAGTTCCAGGCAGTGTGCACCAGTGCAACCATGAATGTGATATTGGACCCTTAAAAATGATATGAAATGAACTTACAAGCAGAGGTGAATATGCTAGGGGTATGATGAGTTCTAGTATGCAGACTCAGTTTTGATGCCTTAGCTTAATGATATGGGTTTTGCTTGTTCATGTTTATGAGATGCTTATGTGAATTGAGTGATGGCTGCTATAAATTCTTGAAATGAGCATTTCTGTTAAGAAATTAGTTCAAGCACATGTAAATATATGTAGCAATTTACTCACTTCACTGTAAGATACAAAAAGTGTATATGAGGAAGTGGTTTAATCACCTGAGTAGAACATTTAACTTCTGGAATAAAGGTGATGTGGATCTAGCTTCATAAATCTTATGTATTGTCAATTGAATTTACTCATACCAGACTTTAATCTGACCTGTTTGTTGCTTGCATCAAATGGGTGCTTCACTTGCATTGTGGAGCAGGCCAGGAGATGGTTGCAGGAAAAGGAGATGCTAAGTAATAAGATGCAGATATATGGTGTTAAGAAGAAATTGCAAATTAACTAGGCTAGAATTTTGTAGGAGAATGGATCTGCTGTTTTATTTCAGTTGAAAGGTTTTATGTAATGATGTTTGAATTGTGCAAAAAAAAACTTGCCTGTGATGTAATGGATGGTTTGGAAAGATTATGTTGAGATGAAACCACTTTCAGAAAGAATGATAAAGGTCTTTAGCTTTATATTGCAAGCTGTGAGCATACAAAATTTTGTGAACCAAGTAATAAGTTTGTCAGTAGATCTGAAGCATAAGTGAACCAGTTATATATGTTTATGTACTAGAGTGTTTAGAGACTAGAACCTATTTACTTAACCACTGCAGGTATTATAAGGTAAGGAAAAACCTATAGGCAGAAAAGAAGGAAAAACCTAAGAGATATGAACTCAGATTTAAAAATGTAATTGATAATTATTAGTGTAAGTGAAACTTGTAGATTATAACTAACTAATCCCAGAATCTTACCTAAACAAATTAGTCCACTTGAGGACTAAGGTGAAGCAAATTACAGCTGGGTATGATTATGTGCACACAGGTGCACAGAAGCATGCACAACCCCAGTTCAGCTGTTTGAAAAGCAAACTTTGATAAGTTTAAATGTTATGAGTTAGTTCATATATTTTATTAAATACACAAATGATAAGCACAAGAAAACAAATAGGAATTGGTTAATTAAATTGCATAGAGATTCAAATAGAAAGGGTTTTCTCAATTCCTTTTACTGTGTATAATCTCAGTTTTTTTTGTTTAAAATAGACTGAGTTATCCTTTGCCAAAAATACTCTGATAAAAAAAATGATGATCTGAATGTTTATATGAACATTCAAATAGTTTTTACAAAGAAGTATATCAATATTTTTATATTGATCAGATTGGATCTTGGGAAATAAAATCAGTAAAAGAAAAAGGAAATAGTTGGTACGTGAAAGAGTGCAACCCTGAATTTAGCTTAGACTAAATTGTGTCATTCAATTAAAATGACAACTTAGGGAGGGTTGTCTCAGTTGGTATCAGAGCTATGTTAACAAATACATAGCCAAAAACAAATATTTGTTTGAATCTGTATGCTTTGTTTGCATTGTTTGCTGCTTGCTTGAGTTGCTTTGCTTATTATGAGTAAATAAGTTCACTGTTAGTTTTAAAAAGCAAAAGTAGTGAATAAGAATCAGAACTAACTACATTAGAAATGTTCAATAGAGGCCCAGAGGAGTTAGAATCAATCCCCAGGCCACAGGAGAAAGAGAAAATGGTCATTCCTCTAACACTACTGAGCAAGCAACTAGAATGGCTGTTGGTCCCCCAACGATTAACATGCAAGATTTTGTTCAAATGCTGAGGGATGGGATGGCACCTAGGGTAGATAATCCATATGAGGAGCTGTCCAAATTGCTTAAAACATATACAAACTTAGGAGGCAGTAGCTTTGATGGCACAGAAAATGCCATAGGTGTCCAGTCATGGTTAAGAACAGTAGAGAGGATCTTTGTAGACATGCAAGTCAATGATCAAAGAAAAAGGCAAATAGCTTCAAGAAAACTAAAAGGCATAGCTTTGGACTGGTGGGAAGTGATTATTGCAGGCAGGCAGGAACAAGAAATCACATGGAATCAGTTCAAAGAAATGTTAGAAGCCAGATTTGTCCCAGCATCAACAAAAGCTTCATTGCTTGAGGAATTTATCAAGTTGAGACAAGGTTCTATGAGTGTTACTGAATACACTCAGAAATTTGAAGGGTTGTCTAAATATGGGGCAGTATTAATCCCAGATGAAACATCAAGGAATGCTAGGTACATTCAAGGGTTGAATGCTGGATTGAGCAGAGCCATGTTACCATATAAAGATAGAACATTTGATCAAGTTATGGACTTGACATTGTCATTTGAGCAACATGAAAATGGCAGAGAAAAGTTCAAGAATTTCAAGAACAACAAGAAGGGAAAGAATAGAGCACACCCATATGAGAGGAAGAAGGGAGAAGCAATGAACAAAGAAGGAAGTAAAGTGGCAAACCTTGATAATAAGAAACCTAAAGTGATCTGTTATAACTGTGGAAAGGAAGGCCATATAAAGACCAAATGCCAAGCACCTAAGTCAACTGTTCTTAGGTGCTACAACTATGGAAAAGAGGGGCACATGAAGAGGCAGTGTCCAGAGATGGCAAGGGTGGCAGTACTTGAAGGAATAGGCAAGGCAATGGAGGCACCTAGTCAAGTGGAAGGTATATTATTTATTAAAGGCATACCCATATCAGTTGTTTTTGACACAGGAGCCACACACTCTTTTATTTCATATGATATAGTTCAGAAATTAGGGCTGACATGTATTCTTGTTGATAAGCCTTTGCATATTGATAGTCCTTTAGGTAGTTCCTGCATTACCCATATGAAATGCATGCAAGTAGAAATAAGCATGGGTGGTCACACCTTTATCTCAGAATTATATGTGTTGAATTACCCTAGGCTAGGTATCATATTGGGAATGGATTGGTTAAAAAGTTTTTGTGCTATTATTAACTTAGGAAATTCTACCATTTCACTACAACTTCCTGATGGCAAGAGGGTTGTGGTTATGTATGAAGTAGCCAAGGATAGGGGTATGGGAAAAATGTTCAACTTGAACAGTGGTGAAGTTGAATTAAGTTTAAATTGGATACCCATAGTTAACCAATACCCTGATGTGTTTGGTGAAGTAAATGGCATTCCTCATAACAGGCCAGTAGAATTCCAAATAAGACTTAAACCGGGAACAAGCCCTGTCATCAAGAAACCAAATAGAATGAGTCCTAGAGAACTGATTGAGTTGAAGAAACAACTAGAGGAATTAGAACAAAAAGGCTTTATTAGGCCTAGCAGTTCAAGTTGGGGATCACCAATAGTGTTTGTTAAGAAGCATGATGGTTCCTTGAGAATTTGCATAGACTATAGGGAATTAAACTCAGTCACCATCAAAAACAAATACCCTCTACCTAGAACTAAATGGTGCTAAAGTATTTTCTAGACTTGATTTAGCAACTGGTATTCACCAAATGAAAGTAGAAGAAGAAAGTATCAAATATACAGCATTCAACACTAGGTATGGCTTGTATGAATACTTAGTAATGCCATTTGGTTTGACTAATGCACCCTCCTATTTTGTGGATTTGATTAATAGAATTTTCAGATATTACTTAGATAAATTTGTACTGATTTTCATTGATGATATACTAATATATTCTAAGACAGATAGTGAACATGAAAAGCATTTGCATATGGTACTGAGTAGACTAAGGCAACAAGACCTTAAAGCCAAGTTTGCAAAGTGTTCTTTTTGGAAGAATGAAATAAAAATTTTGGGCCACATAATTTCTCAAGAAGGAATTTCAGTAGATCCAAGTAAAGTCATGGCAGTGCAAGCATGGAAAAGACCAAGCAATGTCACTGAAATCAGATCATTCATGGGCATGGCTGGATACTACAGGTGATTTATAAAAGACTTTGCTAAAAAAGCAATTCCACTAAACAAGTTAACAAGGAAAGACCAGCCTTTTATGTGGACTGAGAAATGTGAAGGGGCATTCAATCAATTGAAGAAGGCATTGATGGAAGCACCAGTGCTAAAAATCCAAGAAGGCAATGACAATTTAGTGGTATACACTGATGCATGTGGATCAGGTATAGGAGTTGTTCTTATGCAAGATGGTAGGGTAATAGCTTATGCATCAAGACAACTGAAACCCAGTGAAACCAAGTATGCAACACATGACTTGGAATTGGCAGCAGTGGTGTATGCACTAAAGCTTTGGAGACACTACCTGTTAGGAGCAAAGTTTGAGCTCTATACTGACCACAAGGCTTTGAAGTATTTATTTTCTCAAAAAGATTTAAACATGAGACAACATAGGTGGGTGGAATTCCTTGCTGCCTATGATTTGGACATTATGTACACACCAGGGAAAGCAAATAGAGTGGCAGATGCATTAAGTAGACAACATGCCAAGTTGGCTACACTGATGATAGAGGAGTTTAAAATGTTATTAACACTGACAGATGTAGAAATGGAATACATTGGGGAACAAACTATGGAAGTGGGTAAGGATGTGGAGCACTATGGTAAGCTCAGCCTTATCACAATAAAATCAGATTTAGTGGAAGAAGTGAACCAGTCCCAAGACACTGATGCATTCTTGAGAGAAAAGAAGGAGTTGTTAAAAAATGGTGCAAAGCCTGACAAATTTGAACTGGATGAGGAAGGATGTGTAAGATATAAAGGAAGGTTATGTGTGCCTAACACAGAAGCACTGAAGAGGAAGATCATGGATGTTCATCACAAGTCAAAGTACACCATACATCCAGGTGGCACTAAAATGTATCATGACCTAAAAAGAAGTTATTGGTGGAAAGGAATGAAGAGAAGTGTGGGTGAATATGTGGCAAAGTGTATGACTTGCCAACAAGTTAAGGCTGAGTTCCAAAAACCCAGTGGACTGCTGCAACCTCTGGAAGTTCCAAGGTGGAAATGGGAAAGCATATCAATGGATTTCATTGATGGCTTGCCAAGATCAAAGAGAGGAAATGACAGCATTTGGGTGGTGGTAGATAGATTAACCAAATCAGCACACTTCATACCAGTAAAGAGTGATAGAAATGCACCAAAACTAGCACAAGTCCTCATGAAAGAGATAGTAAAGTTACATGGGGTTCCTACCACTATTATTAGTGACAGAGATACCATATTTACATCTAAGTTCTGGAGTAGCTTTCAACAGGCAATGGGGGTTGAGTTGTGCTTGAGCACAACCTACCATCCCCAAACTAATGGTCAAACAGAAGTAGTCAATAAATTTTTGAAGGATCTACTTAGGGCTTGTGTGCTGGATCATGGTGGGAATTGGGAAGACTACCTTCATTTAGCATAATTTGCTTACAACAACAGCTACCAGAGTAGTATAGGAATGGCACCCTATGAGGCTCTATATGGAAGGCCTTGTTTGTCACCTGCTTGCTGGTTAGAGGTGGGTGATAGGGTAATGTTAGGACCAGATCATGTGAAAGAGACAAATGCTAAAGTTACATTGATCAGATAGAGAATGAAGGCAGCACAAGATAGAATGAAATCATATGCAGATAGGAGAAGGAAGCCACTTGAATTTGAGTTAGGAGAATATCTGTACTTAAAAGTTTCACCAATGAGGAAGGTGTTGAGATTTGGCAAGGCAGGGAAGCTAACCCCAAGGTATGTAGGACCATATGAGATTATTGCAAGGATTGGAAAGATGGCTTACAAGTGGAAACTGCCAGAAGAGATGAGTGGGACACACAATGTGTTTCATGTATCACAATTGAGAAAATGTGTGCATGATGAAGCTTCAGTAGTTCAGTCACCAAGCAAAGTGGAAGTTAGACCAGATCTAGTGTATGAGAAGAAGCCGGTAGGCATTGTAGCTAAGGAAGGTAAGAGATTGAGGAATAAAATAATCAAACTGGTAAAGGTGCAGTGGAGTTTAGATCCTAATGATTGCACATGGGAGGTTGAAGACAAGATAAAAATCCAATACCCTCAACTATTTGCAACTAATAGTTAAGGTAGAGGTATTTTAATGTTCATGCTTGAATTTACTTAGTTGAACATGATATTCAAAGTTGTGTGTGCTTGTTTGATATCTGTTTTGGTTGAATTAAGAATGTGTATTCATGTTTGATTTTGACATTCGATTTACATAGTAAGAAGTGTTAAATTGTGGGACACAATTTCTTAAAGGAGGGGTGTATGTGACAGCCCTAGTTAAGCAAGCATGTAGAAAATTTAAGTTATTCAAATTTTATTTTAGTTATGTGGAAATATATATATATATATATATAAATACAATTTTCTGGGAAATGCTTGTGTGAAAATGAGAATTCATGTCCTTGTGCATGTGCACACTGTTGCAGTGTACAGCCTGAGCAAGTAATCTAGTAAGGATCTTGCAAGCAAATAAGAAATGAATTAGTGCATGACCATTAAGTATGAATACACAATAGTTTGAATAAAATGCATAAACAACCTAAGGAAGATTTTAACTCTAACTTCCATGGTATAAATACAAGCACAGTGGCTTGTGTGGGTAGAAAATATATAAATACATATGAGCATATATACATGTACCCAGCATGTAGTAGAAACACACACATAGCTGGCCATACAAGTAAACTTGTGTGTGCGTGATTAAAACCAGAAAAGACAAGAAATGCCTGAGCCAAAGAAATCATGCATATAGTGTGTAAAGAAATTTGCCAAAAATAGTTAAGACAGGGAAAAAGGAAAAAAAGGCAGGGAGGGAAAGTGGAGGGGGTAAACTGTTGGGTGAGATCAGAAATAATGATGGGATTTCTGATGAAAATAAATTACCTAACTAACCTTAAAACCCTAACAACTCCACTATATACCACATTATCTCCAACGGGTACACATTAGAAAACCAGAAATCAAAATATAGAAAAGAAAGTAGGCAGCAGTTTGAGGAAAATAATGGCAGACCTGAATCAAGACTTGGGAAGAAGAAACTTGGTGAGTAAACCCTCACTTGGCAAGGCATTAAGACCTATGAAAGGCAGCCATTTAACCTTTAGTTTATTTTAACTTCTCTTTGATGTTTTGTATGCATTTTTAGTTTGACAATTTTCTGTTGTTTCTGAGATTTTGTGACTTGCATTGCCTTGCTGTTATTTAAACTATGCTTGATTATACATGATAATTTAATGATAGGATGAGAATAAATGATTTATTTATATGATAGTAAACTTGAGAAAATGTTTTTGGTTAAAGCATAAACTAATAAGAAAAGTAGGGTGCAAGGCAGTAAGGGGAAGGGGGTCCTCTGGCTTATGTCTTGCATTTGAGAGAATGATTAAGATGCAGTGGAATTTCCATATGCTAAATCTTGATCCACCATTAAGTACTCTCTGAAATGAGGTTGAGCAATAAGTGAACACATTTCACAAAAAAAAAAATATAAATTGACTGCAAGGACCTTGTTACTGGGAACCCCAGTGGTATTTTATTTGCTAAGATATTTTGATCTATGCTTTAGTCAAAGGCCTGTCTCTGAACAAAACTGACTTGAAATGATATACAGATATGACTAATTGATTGTTGAAATGTATGAATGGATGAATGTTTCATGGATGCATGAAAACTGCTTGCATTTAGTGGTTAGGTACATAAAGATTTTGGGCATGACATAGTATAATTGATACCTGCACACATGAAAGAAAAACTTAGTAATTAAACTAAGGAATTGGGTCACCTCTATCAGGTTGGGTATGAGGGAAGTGGGTATGACATAGTGGTTGGCTTGCATCAAGGATGGGGTGTGAGTTTGCACATGGCATGTTTATGCCCAAATAGCTTGTAGTGCACTGGAAATCAAACAGTAGTTCCAGGCAGTGTGCACCAGTGCAACCATGAATGTGATATTGGACCCTTAAAAATGATATGAAATGAACTTACAAGCAGAGGTGAATATGCTAGGGGTATGATGAGTTCTAGTATGCAGACTCAGTTTTGATGCCTTAGCTTAATGATATGGGTTTTGCTTCTTCATGTTTATGAGATGCTTATGTGAATTGAGTGATGGCTGCTATAAATTCTTGAAATGAGCATTTCTGTTAAGAAATTAGTTCAAGCACATGTAAATATATGTAGCAATTTACTCACTTCACTGTAAGATACAAAAAGTGTATATGAGGAAGTGGTTTAATCACCTGAGTAGAACATTTAACTTCTGGAATAAAGGTGCTGTGGATCTAGCTTCATAAATCTTATGTATTGTCAATTGAATTTACTCATACCAGACTTTAATCTGACCTGTTTGTTGCTTGCATCAAATGGGTGCTTCACTTGCATTGTGGAGCAGGCCAGGAGATGGTTGCAGGAAAAGGAGATGCTAAGTAATAAGATGCAGATATATGGTGTTAAGAAGAAATTGCAAATTAACTAGGCTAGAATTTTGTAGGAGAATGGCTCTGCTGTTTTATTTCAGTTGAAAGGTTTTATGTAATGATGTTTGAATTGTGCAAAAAAAAAAACTTGACTGTGATGTAATGGATGGTTTGGAAAGATTATGTTGAGATGAAACCACTTTCAGAAAGAATGATAAAGGTCTTTAGCTTTATATTGCAAGCTGTGAGCATACAAAATTTTGTGAACCAAGTAATAAGTTTGTCAGTAGATCTGAAGCATAAGTGAACCAGTTATATATGTTTATGTACTAGAGTGTTTAGAGACTAGAACCTATTTACTTAACCACTGCAGGTATTATAAGGTAAGGAAAAACCTATAGGCAGAAAAGAAAGAAAAACATAAGAGATATGAACTCAGATTTAAAAATGTAATTGATAATTATTTGTGTAAGTGAAACTTGTAGATTATAACTAACTAATCCCAGAATCTTACCTAAACAAATTAGTCCACTTGAGGACTAAGGTGAAGCAAATTACAGCTGGGTATGATTATGTGCACACAGGTGCACAGAAGCATGCACAACCCCAGTTCAGCTGTTTGAAAAGCAAACTTTGATAAGTTTAAATGTTATGAGTTAGTTCATATATTTTATTAAATACACAAATGATAAGCACAAGAAAACAAATAGGAATTGGTTAATTAAATTGCACAGAGATTCAAATAGAAAGGGTTTTCTCAATTCCTTTTACTGTGTATAATCTCAGTTTTTTTTTGTTTAAAATAGACTGAGTTATCCTTTGCCGAAAATACTCTGATAAAAAAAATGATGATCTGAATGTTTATATGAACATTCAAATAGTTTTTACAAAGAAGTATATCAATATTTTTATATTGATCAGATTGGATCTTGGGAAATAAAATCAGTAAAAAAAAAAGAAAATAGTTGGTACGTGAAAGAGTGCAACCCTGAATTTAGCTTAGACTAAATTGTGTCATTCAATTAAAATGACAACTTAGGGAGGGTTGTCTCAATTACATGATTCTTTAGCATAATCAAGATATGTGCTATCGAAATGTTTCCAAGATTCACCATCTAAATGATGACATAAAACTCCTTCATCTCATTATCATTCACTATGTCATCACATGTGTCTCCCCATAGCAGCAAATGCATATAACCTTTGCAATCTCATTGTAATAGGGAAATAATGCATTATGGTGAAATGTATGCCTTTGTCCCTAGTTTTCATCGACTTATATCTAGGTTGTTTACAAAATTTACACAACGCCAAATCTTTATCTTCCTTCCAACAAATCATGCATCAACTTAGATACGCATTAATTTTTCATAAGGCAATCCAAAAGAAAAGACCGCTCTTTAGGGGAGTACTAGTTCTCTGCCAACACATTGTCAGATGGAAACATTTCTTAACATAAGCTAAGAGTTGGGTTCATTATGTTTTCTGATGCATTGTATTCAGATTTTATAGCGATTAACCTGAATGATTATGTCATTTTATAACCTTTATAGAGTGGTTATTTTGATGGATCTAACAACTAGAAAAACGTTTTTTTTTTCCGAGTCAAGATCTTCATCCAAATCTTATTCTTTGTTCTGCACACACAGATCAAAAACATCATGAACCATTTCAGTCATTCTATTTTTCTATATTTACATTTTCTTCAATAAGGGGTTCATCGCATTCCACAACCATATTTATGGTCTTCTCTTGTACAATGTGATATTCTTCTCCATGATATATCCACATAAGATAGTCAGGCATAAAACCATATTGGTGTAAATATAATATCACGTCATAATACTCCATAAGTTCAAGCGATGACATTTCAAACATGGACATCAAACTTCTTTTATATTAGTTTTATTATAAGATGCCACTTTCATAAATGCATCTATGCCATTTCTAAAGTGCAATGGAATCATTTATTTATTTTTACCATTTATATCTTTCAAATAATTCTTCTTTTAAATTTTACACATAAATAATAATTACATTATTTTTCACACAATATTATTACTAATTCAAATAACATTATTAATTTTATATCACTTTAAATAACATTATTAATTTTGTTAATAACTTAAATAACATTATTAATTTTATTCTTAATTTAAATAACATTAATATTATTATTATTTTAAATAATATTATTAATTTTATTATCAGTTTAAATAAAATTACTACTTATATTAAAAAATTATCTAACATTATTAATTTAATATTAATTTAAACTAATATTATTTATTTTATTATTACTTTAAGTCAAATTATTAATTTTATCAATAATTCAAATAACAGTGTTAATTGCATTGTCAATTTAAATAACATTATTAATTGTAGTATTACGTACTTTCAATAATATTATTAATTTCAATAACATCATAAATTTTATTATTAAAAAATGGAATTCACAAACAAATTCAAAGGTATATAACCTAAGGATTTCTAGACACTCTTTTAAATGGTTGGTTATCCTGCTTCTCGTTACAAACACAATTATAGTTACGTTTTGCAAATCATTTCAAATCAAACGATTAAAAAATTTCGACAACCATTCTGTTTATTCTCCATACCATACAAAAGAGCGTACATGGGGAACAAGAAGGAAGTGCCGTTGAAATTTCATTAATGATATATGGAAACATAAATATCATTATGCTTATAACTTGTCTAATACTAGGACAAATCTGATAAATAAAGTATTAGATGAATATCGAATTTCGTTTTATTTAAAAAACGAATATCTATATAAAGATCATAACAAGATCAAATTAAACATCTACGGGGTTACATTAATAATACCATATCAATAGCAAAAAGTTATCGAATAATTTAAAAACAATACCAATGATATCTAAAATCTTTTTCAAATTATCATACCAGCGAATCTATACCAATGATAATACATTAACGAATATAAACCAAAGAATCTATATTATATTAGAAGGTAATCAAATCATATCATTGAATGGAAAATGAATCGGAATAATAAATCACACCAATGGAGCATTATGCGGTGAATTGGAGGAGGCTTGTCTTGTGGAATCTTGGAGAAGGCTTGTGGTTGTGTCGACTTGGAGGAAGCTTATGGTAACTTGAAGGAGGCTTTTGACAACTTGAAGGAGGATTGTGGCTGCGTCGACTTAAAGAAGACTTATGGAAACTTGGTGGCGGCGGTTGGGGGAGGAGTTTATTGGAGGTAGCAATTAGGGAAAGTTGTGGCTACGTCGAGGGAAGATGAGATGGTAGTGGATGATGTTGAAAGGCAGACGTCGATGGAAAGAAGCGGTTGTGGGTTAGTTTAGTTGGGGCCAATGCCACTACCGATTCAGAACAAAGCGAAGGAGACGCCACTAGACATTTGTGAGTTGGTAAAGTGATGAAGAAGTGAATATCGATAGGGGTTAGTACGGTTGGGGCTGACGCCCGCCAATGTTGTAATAACTGTGTCGAACAAGGGATGGTAAATTTTCATAGGTAAGAACTGTTTACCCCTTTCTGATGTCGCATCGATGCCTAGTCTAATGGCGTCAGAAAGGCATCGGTAGTACTAGGTAGGTAAATATTGCATTTTCTAGTACTGGATACAATCCTACCATCTAGAATAACTATCTTCACGAAATTCTATCACTTTGGGGGGGGGGAAGGGGAGGTTAGAATAAATAATTTGTAAACACTACTCATAAAGTGAAATAATTGATTAACTAAAGTAGATTAGGCATCAAACATTGAGATAAGAATTTTAAAACCTACGGATGAAAAATGATAATAAGAACAAGTAAACTTTATTTCAAGTTTTCCTTTGTTTTCCATCTACACTACCACAACAAGATAGATGTACTTTAGGACGAAGATTGTGTAGTGTCCATTTCTAATCATTAGGTTGATTAATAACTAAATGACTATAGTTTTGTTGTACTCAAAAATGACGTACTTAATAGTTCATTTAATGAAATTGTTATTAATTAGACCATTACCAACAACGAGCCAGTTCAGTTCGCACCTCTCTCTTCCTTTTGCACCGAATGAACTAGCTTTGTATCCGGATAAGCACAAAATTAGCCACTGGACTAGTTTTGATAAAAATAAGTGTGAATCAAAATGCGAAGCTTTCACCATTCAAATACATAGCAAATTCTTTGTCGTATTAATTTTAAAACGATGAACACTTCGATGTTTAATTCCCCCTTCAATACTAGCCGTCATGCCAATCTTTCCTTCTTCCTCCTTCATTTTTCAATCCATAAGCAAAAACCCTAACCCCTATTTTCACCAAAATTTTCACCCCATCCCCCTAAATTGAAGTAAAAAAACACAAATTAAACCTTGTTTTCGTGATTTACATGAGTTGAAATGTCCAAATTACTCAAAAATTTTGTGGAAATGTTCATGAATGGAAAAAGCAGTAGTATTGCAGTGGTGGCGGTGATGGTGGCCATGGAGAAGAGAATGTGATTGGTCTGTTTGGATATTAGCAGAAAATATAAGAGTAACTTAAAGATGCCAAAAATACCGATGTGGAGGGTGGAGCCGACTGCAAAGGTTGAAGGAATCGTGGAAGCCACCGAGGTGGTCAAGTAAGCAAGAGTCGTAGGGGAGTGGAGTAAGTTTCTACAAGAGTTGCTGAGCTGAGTAGTTTTGAGGATCTGAACTTAAGTGCGGAGAAAGTACTTACATATTTTATGGTGCTTCCAAAAGGAGAAATGCATGTCAGCACATAAACCAACTTGGCCATAAGTATCTTTTTTACATATTACAGTTAAAGTAAATTATTATTTGTTATGCATATTTAGATTTTGTTTAATTAAAACGGTCATGGAATATTCATTCGTAGGTAATATGCTAAAATATTTTCACATGCGTTTGGCAAATATTCCTAAAATTATAGCATTTTTGCGTGAGCTTGGATTTCATCATTTCTTAAGTAATTTAATCATTCGTCCAATTTTAAATATATTCATTCAGTTTACTGTTGTTTAGTTTAACTTTTTATGTAATTCAATATATTAGGCATCAATAGTGTTATTAAAGGTGATGTTCTATTATGTGCTAATATTGCTCCTTGATGGTATAAAACCACACAAACGTTTCATTTTACTTGCATTGAGTAAGGGATTACAAAGTTAGACTTTTCTATGCTAACTGATATTAGCATAGAAGTGGCTGGTTTTCCTTCGCTTCCATAAAATGATGGGTGGCATGATCTCATGCTTATTCATAACCTTTTTCCATATTTAAACACTGCACCAACATCTTGTTAGACCACCACTGCTATCAGGTTCAGTGCGATTATAGCTTCCATAGATAGCAAACTGACGGCGTATTCAATAGAGCATGATTTGGAACTTGGTCAACTGTTTTTACTGTATCTTATAGTACTTTTTTTTCCAGTATCAATAGCAGTAGTATGCAGGTCATCTTTATTGAGATTGTGGTAGGTTTGAACTTTGACTGCACTGTCATATACGATTGGGGTACTCCTATACTTGCCTACTTATGCAAATTTTTGAGCACATAATGTGTTGTTTCTGATTCATAGGTTTCATTGTTTGGTTTTTGGAAGTTGTTACAATATTGTATTTTAAGTACTACAAAAATTTCCATTTCATTACAGTGACTTCAGATGATTTTTATTTCCTTCCTTGTTTATTATTCTAGCATGCTAATAATAGAGGGATTAGGGAGAAAAAATCTCATCACCTATATATATTTGGTTTCACATTACCAGATTGACTTGAGGATGTATAGAGAGTAGTTAACATGGCATCCATTTAATAGTAGAGAATCAATCGAGCTTGAGTTTGTACAGTTTTCTATGATGATCAGCCAATTGCGATTTCCTTTAGTATTGTATCCTATTATGTTTAGTTCTTACTAGTATCTCGTTGATAGGTGTTGGAAATAGTTGCATGACCATGATGCCATTCTCGATGATCCACACCCTCATACGTATTGTTGTATGATTAATGATTCTGATCAGCTTGGTGCTACAAGAGGAAATGGTTATTTGCTAGCAGATAGGTTTGTTCTTTCTAGTCCATTATACATAGATTTTATGCATAGATTTTACACTACATCTGGTGATATTATTACTTATGCAGCATTGATAGATTTGGTATGGCCAAATGCTATACTTCATGGGATAACACCTTCGATTGCCAAGGATCTTACCCAGCTTAGCTAGCGGTATCACATACCAGATCACATGTCAAATACTAGTCATTTTGGTTGGACTATGGTAGTGCCTACATTTTCTAGAGTTGACCATTATGTTGACATGTTTTACCCTCCTACACACAACTAGTATCCAAACCCCCCAAGATATTGTACAGTGATCTATTCGGCTTGCAGATAGGACTCTGCTATTGTGGATATATAGAGCACATGCGTAGTACTAATTATTACAAGGATGCATTGCACTGACAGGCAGAACATATGGCACAGACCCAAGAATCAAAACAATTTTATCAGTCTCAGGCAGAGACATCTGCATCGGCACAACTACAGGACGAGCTAATATCGGAGCAAAATAGATTCTCTTTTATGGTATGTACTTTGAACACTTATCTAGCAGAGATGACGACGATGAGTTCCGTCGTCATTATACACCTTGTCCATATATCAATGACTAATAGCATGTTTCTTGTATCTTGATTTATGTACTAGAGATGTATATTTAAATGTTTATGTTTATAGTTTATGTACTGATTCTTATTCACATTATATTTAGTGTTATTCATGGTTTATGCATTGTGATTGATATATATTCAGTGTTATTCATATTCTAGGCACTATTATTAATCTTACATTCGATATTATTCATGCTTTTCAATTTGATTCATGTTATATACAATTCTTATTAATTTTGATTCATGTTATATATGGTTTATGAACTTGGCTTTATTGTTTATAGTCAGTATTATGTGATGATTATATTCAAAAGTTATCTATAGTTTATAACACACTCTACTTCATTATTTGTAATTCACTTAGTTTTCTTATCTCATACTGTAGCAATTTTGGTCGTCAATGACTTATCGCATCTCCCACTATAGCTGCATTGTGCAAATATCATTCATTGAGTTGTTTTATCTCACACTATAGCAATTTCGGCAGATATCATTCAATGATTTGTCTCAGCACCCACTGTAGCAATGTTGTGCATATTTTGTCAACGATTGTCTTAACTTACACTATAGCCACATTGTGCTTGTGTTTATCTAATATTTAGTTTTATTTGCACTATAGTATTATAATAGCATCTTCCTAACATTGAGATATACATAAACTTTTCTTCCAATTCAGATATAGTATATCAACATGGTGGACTATATGCACACTTTTTTGCCTTCTTCATACTCATACAAAGGTCCTTTAGGTCATGATCTCCCTCTAAATCCTTCATCTCATCACCGATGTAGTGGTATATCGAAATGCAGAAAAGGATAAGAATGTCAGTTAAGAGAAGTGGGAAGAAGACTTGGAGAACAATGTAGAATCCAGTGTAGAAGTAAACAAAAAGGATAGGAACTCCATAACAAACGGACTGAAAGAGAACATAAGGTTGATTCTCCTTTAATCTTTTGTGACTGTGGAGTTTAGGTTACATGTTTCATCGTAAGAAGCTGAAACGACATTAGGCGCTGCCACTATAGATGCTCTAACTTTTCAAATAGTTATGGGCTATGTAAATAGATAGATGATGCATTCCCTCATAACTATGGAATATGCCATCAAATTTGAATGAGAGATAGTAGTGCTTCATAATAGGCTAAGGTCACTGGAATTTCAAGATAGTCATTGACAGAACTGATCTTCAAAATCTAACCTCATTGATGTATCTTAATGCATGCTTGTGTTTATTCACATATGCTTATGTATAGAAGTTTAAGTATGTTTATGTGTGTGCTAATGTATGTTTATCTCTATTGACTCATGAATTTGATCGAGGTGTAGTTAAGCTAAGTTTTCGTATGTTTGTTATTTATATATTTGTTTGATATAACTGTCTAATATAACTAACCCACCAAATAAGTATAATCCATAAATACATAGAACAAAAAAATACATAGAACAATTATAATAAAATAGAAATATATAGAACAATGAAATTACTCAAACTGTCTAACATAACTAACCCTATAGGTCATACAAAGCAAGACCAACAAAGTTTGTCTAATGATCCATAAAAAGCAAAGAGTCAAATGTTGATATAGATAACTCAAACACATCTTCATATTCCACTTCCGCGATAATTTTCCACTACCTTCGACATGCTCTAGTAAACGTAACATAAGTACTCCTAGTATCCAAGTTCCATCTTCTTAACGTATAATCTAGACGGTTATTATAAGCTTCATTAACGGTGACCCAGAAATATTCATCAACCTCCTCTTCCTTGTGTCCACAATCGGCTTGTTTTTAAGCTTTAATCAACACCAAATAATTGTAGGGAGTCTAAGTTTGATTTTCCCTTTGGAACCCTATGAACTTCGTATACCAACCTTTGCATTATAAATAGTAATTTCATGATCCATGTGACTTGCAACAACCAATTCAAAATGTACACATGTCAATCACTTGTGCTCCTAAAAGAAACAAAATTGTGATTGTTACAATTCCGTGATCTGCATGACTTGCATCAACTAATTTTGAAATGTACATGTATCACCCATCTCTGTTTCTGAAAGTAACCACTCAATGGCCTATCCTATACTATTAATATAGCCATGATGTGCACTCCATAGCCATTCAATGGCTTATCCTATACCATTACTCTAGCCAAGCTATGCACTATGTAGATATTTAATGGTCTGTCCTATATCGTTACTATAGCCATGTTGTGCACTCCATAGCCATTCAAAGCTTGTCCTATACTATTATTATAGCCTTGTTGAGCACTTTGTAACCACTCAATGGCTTATCCCATCTAATACTATAACCATGTGGGAATTTTAATAGCTTGACGCATCGTACACTGTAGCGATACTATGCAATATGATTCCATTCAATGGCATGTTATCTCCCACACGTAAATATACTCTAATTCAAAACTACTCAAAACACAACCACAGAAAAATAAGCAAAGAAAAAACCAAATTACAAAGTAATCTAAATAAAAATGGATCCTTATCTCTGCTACTACAAGCGAAACATGGAACAAATGACCAATGAGGAGGAAGAGCTATACAACCAGATCATCATTTTTGGTACATAGCAATTCACACAGTGTGTTGATGAGATTTTTCATCTCACAGCATCACAAATGATCGTGAAGTACTTAAATCTTTAATTACACCCACAATTTGGAATCAGCAAATTTAAGTGATGTTAAATTTGTCTTTGAGTAGCAATTATGTTGCTAGAAGCTTACACAATCAAGCAGTTGCACTTTAACTGTTTGTCAAATATCAAATTAGATTCATATTCAACTTCCATATTGAAGTTGAGAGGAATTTGAAATGAAATAACTAAGTTACATTGCATAAAAATAAAAGACAGAGGAATTTTATGTGGTTCTAATTCTTTCAACATCCTATGTCCATGGGTTAAATCGATGATCATATATTTCCTCTTTGATGAATTTTACATGGATAAGAGCAAAATATAGAAGATTCAATTCTTTTGATTTCCCCCGAAATAGGATCCTCATTCCATTCCATTCTATCTCCTATTTATAGGGTAGAAGATGAACACGAGTTCCTACAATTACTCTTCTTCCGCTACTTTAGTTCCCGCTGCTGGATCGTGTCATGTATCATCCATCTGCATCGTTTGTTTGGTGGGCGTAGATTGTTGACATATCTTTGGTTATACTTTGAGTGATTAAAGTCTGGGAGTTGGTAGTATGTTTGAAACCGAGGCAGGAATATCTAAAATTAAAGCGGAAATGCTTGAATTTTTAGTGGGAGGTTCCAAATTTAAATGAGCTTTAAATTCCCCTCTTTGGTGGGTAAATGCCCTAGGCATTACCTTTGAGTGTAAGTATGGCAAGGTGTTGTCCCATTTTCTTTGAGTTGAATTACGTCGCTTTTATTACTTTTGCCTCAAAGGATGGTTGCTCCTTTAAGCTACCCTAAACATAGGTGATACTTACGAGGTTGGTTAGGGTGATCGGGTCGCCATTAGTGAAGGAAATCGCTTTATGTGGCTTTGTATCATGCTGCTCTGAGTGATGGACTACATGGGTTATCAATGAGGGAGACTTATATCTTTGTCATTTACTCATGAGTGTGGATTTGCGTTGCTGTAGTGTATGAGTGGTCCTATGTGCAACCATGGATTTCTTTTGAATCCGTGATACTACTTAGGTAGCTCCTAGTGTGTACAGTGTAGATCCATTCTTGAAGGTATTAGCAATGTGCAAGTTTTGGGATGATATTGGGGTTTATTCCGTCTTTCGAGTGCATCACAGACCTCTTTCTATGCTCATATCTTGGTGGTAGTGCCGTGTGTCACTTCACTCTTCTCTAGTGTCAAGAGAAAACAGGGGAACCACATCCCTATTTTCTTTAATGCAAGATTGTTAGCACGGTTCAATTATCCACATATATATTTTCTTGTGAGCACAGTATGTCGTCGATGGCATGCGCCTTTTTTAAGTAAGATGTGTTATGTTTTGATGCCATAAATATAACTTCTTATGTCACAACGCAATATTAATGTTTTATTGTTATTTTGGGATTTTGGTTATGCCATAGTTCCACGCATCATGGTTGTAGGTTGTTTACTGCACCATGTGATTGTATTTGATTTTGGGCTCGGTATTGTAATGTAATACTTAGATTAGAGGGATTGGTATAGTTTGAACTTTTGCCATAGTTCTGTAGTTTTCACATGTAGTTTTCCTTTGGCTTTGCTTTATTCTTTTCTTTTCCTTTTTTTAGTTCAACTTTTATGTGAGAGCATCCTATTTTGAACATGGTGTTATATCCATTTGCCTTCAGTAGGGTATGGGAAATATGGGTATAACACAAGGATATTCTTTTTTTGGTGAAGGCTTTTCAATAACCATAATGTTAACATTCCAAGAAGAATTGACCGATGATACAAGCGAGACTATAAAGATGGACATGAAAGGCCAACGAAGGACTATTTTATCGAAAATCTAACCTATGATATTACATTGTTCCGTCAATGATTTCACATGGAACCAGATATTTTCAGCAAAACTTATTTAAAACTCCATGAAAGTAACCCATCTTTTACATATAGGTTAAACGATGCATTTGAAACGGGAATTTCACCACATATCAAAAATCTCATCCGTTTTGCATATGTTGAGCTACGGAACGACCAGTGATCTATTATATGAAAATTTTAGGCTTGCGTCATCAACAATGATAGAGTGCATGAAGGAATTTTGTAAACCGTGATTGCAGATTTTAGTAATGAATAATTACGTATGCCAAGTCCAAATGACGTCACTAGGTTGCTAGATAGAGGAGAAATGAGGAAGTTTCCTGGTATGTTAGGTAGTTTGGATTCCATGATTTGGGAATGGAAAAACAATCTGATCGATTGGAAAGGAATGTTCAACAGATAAAAAAAGGTGCCAGTAATGATTCAAGACGCTATAGCATCTGATGACTTATTGATTTGACATGAATTTTTGGATTATTAGGTTCGTTAAATGATATCAATATTTTAAAACAATCTCACATGTTCTCGAAAGTGGCTAATGTATTATCATCGGACATTGAGTACAAGTTGGTTATATCATGCATCAAATGGGATACTGCCTTGTAGATGGAATAGGTCTGAAGTGGATTTTATTAATGCAAGGATATAGAGTCCCAAGCAAGAATAAGGAAAATTATTTCACAGGGAAATTGGTAAGTTATGGAAAGAACAATGAATGAACATTTGGTGTTTTGTAAACAAGATTTCAGATTTTACGAAATCCTACATGTTTTCATGATGCATGATTACTTTCTGAGATTGTATATACATGTATCATAATTCATACATGATTATGGAGAAGAGGCATGTATAAGAATAAAAAAGAATAATACAGACATGTTCATGTGAGTCAACGGAATAGGGATCTTAAGGATAAATTAACATTAGAGGGGAGGGGGGTGAATAGTGTAATGGATTATATGAATATTTTCAAATTCTTTAAAATTCTACGTGGAATGTTGTAATAAACAATCACACAAACAATCACCGATCAAAGAGAAGATAAGAGTAAATGCAGTAAAGTGAAAAAGAAAGAACATAGGATTTTATACTGGTTCAGAGTTACCCTATATCCAGTCCCGCATAATTCCTTGTATGGATTTCTTTACAACTAGTAAATGCAAATAGAATCTCAATTTCAAGGCTACAAGACACACGCTCCAAAATCTAGACCTCTAGGTAGAGTCACTTGATTTCCATGCTACAAGTTCACCCACTATATTATGGGCTACTAAGCACACCCAATTGATTTAAACGGACTACAATTACACCTACTTGGATTTCATGGGAACCAAGAATGCCACAGAGTATAAGAGTATAATTTGACATAGTTTATAGACTCAGATCTTCAATCTTGATCATAATAGATCATATAACTCTTTGAATAGCATTAGTAATGATTGAATTCAGTTGTGGTTGAATTTTGGCAGATTTTCTATAAAAATTGATTTAGAAATCAAGAAAGTGAAAATATGAGAGAAAAATAAGAAAGTAGTTAATAAAAATTCGTTTAGAAGTCTTGTATATATTGGGAAACAATGTTCATGTCCATTCACGAAGAGGTATGACAAAAAGACACTTCCTTTCAAAATCTAATTTTTGAAATTTACTGCTAGTATGTCAATATATAGGAATTGGATACGTCGTATCCTTCACAAAATTGAAAAACTCTTTATAAAAATTATTCTAAAAACCCATTGCTTTGTAAGATAATTTGATACTTTTTAGAATCATTTAAATATAGTTTATACAAATTTTAATCAAAATATAACTTAATAAAATTTTGTAAAATAATTTGAAAGATTTAATCAGAATATTCAATATAACGTAAATAATATATAAAAAATCAATATGGTCATAAATTATTAACGTATAAACAAAATTCAATATAAATATAAACTTAAAGAGCTGAAAAAATATCTCTATAAGTATAAGAGATTTGAAAATCATTTTAGGAAATATTTTAAAAAGATTATTTTAAAAATAGAATATATGAAAAACAATTTTAAAACAAAATTAGAGAAGGTAAGAAAGATCATGAAAGTGCTATTAAGGTTTTAATACAAATTCTATGACTTTATACCTTATCTGGAATATCTTGAACTCTTCAATATTGATGAGTCTTCATTCTTGAACTCTTGAAACTTTATATCAACATCTTAAATTGACTCTTTATATCAGCATCTTGATACTATACAGTCTTCTTAATCGATGCCCGTCTAATATCCTGCACTATATGTTATACATATCTTGATAAAACACTAGTGCATATATTTTACATAATTTCCTACAGCTTACATCAAAACCAATACCTAAACTACTAACAATCTCCCCTTTTTTGATGATAACAACTCTGTATATAAAATATATTATAACTCCCCTTGAATTACAGAACTCCACCTTAATCTATGCCTAAATTTTATATATTTCTACCCCATTTTCTCCAACAAAAAAATAACATCCTAAAATTATAACTCTAATCCTAACTCGTACTATAATCCTAAAACTAACTTCCTTAAATAAAATACTACTGAAAATGTATAAGAATTATATATAATGATGGTGAGAAAGATTATATAAAAATAATAAGTGATATGTAAAATTAGTTAATCATGAGATAATCAATCCAAATATTCATTCAATCAAACAAAATTTATGTCGCACAACATTCAAAAATTCCACACAAATCAAAACCAATCAAATCCAAACCAAATCAAGTATTATTATTTGTATACAATCAAACCTATTTAAAATAGACATTTTGAGGGACTTTAACCCATCCATCAGTGCTAAATATTGGATCCTCTTTGATAGCATTCCAATCTTCATCATCTTTGTTGACTGTACACTCTGGATTGCTGGTCCGTTCTTCTTTGTCCAAGGAAGAAATTATCCACCGAATCGCATAGAAATGCTTTTCTTGCTCCTTGATCATCTACATTTGACTCAATTCTAAGTGTCTTTGGTTTATAAGGATGAAAGTAAGAATGTTCTTGAAAGATTCAAGAGTTTGTTTAAGGTTTTTCATTAGTTTCTGGATAGGAGAAGTCATTATTTTGGTTTTAGAGTTTAGGAATATAAAGGAAGAAGAAAGAGAGTAGATAATAATTATTCTCTAGTCTTAATAGATATTTAAAGGGGTGGAAATTTTTTGGAAATGAATAGACATTTGCTATCTATTTAATTTTCTTAATTTCAAAATTTTTAAAAAATTACCGTTGTCTGGCGACATGCATACCTAGGGCATGTTGACATATATGCAGAAATTTTGAAAATAACTTTGTTTTGATATTCTAATATATTTAACTTATACTATTATACTGTTATCTTTTTCAAAAATGATAAATAATGTATAACAACAACGAAATAGATTTTTAATTAACATTTAGATAGATATTACATAGAACACAAAGAAACAAAAAGATACATATGGTTCAACATAAACTAAAACTAGAAAATTCGAGTACAAGTATAGTTTACACAAATAACTAGCAAGATACAGATGAAAATGAAGAAGAACCACCAAGTTTGCAGACGATCATTCCAAATATTTATCCATTCTGTTGAAATTGAAGTAAATATCTTTGAAAATGATTTCTTGAGCTTTATTGATGACCTTCTCTTGAATTTTGAGAACATCTTTGTTGGATGGATTTGGTGACATGTTGATACTTTCTAGAGAAGTATCCTCCTCCTCTTCTTGTTCTTCCTCCTTCACTGCTATTTCATCTCCTTCCTCTTCCTCTTCCTTCTCTTCTCTTATTTCATGCTCTTCTTCTCAAGCTAACTTTGTTCCTTTTCTGCAAGTGTTTCATTAGACTTGAAAATGGGTGAAATATGCAAAAATGAAATGTTGGCCTTATTAAATATTTTTCGAGGAATTGTTACCACTCCTTTAAGGTCAACACCAAAATAATTGAAAATACAAGTAAGATATATACCATGAAATATTTTGTTTTCATGTTTAAAAAGATTATTAGAAAGAAGTTCATTCAAAATGACTTGAGACCAACTTATCTCATATTACTGCAAAAAGTGCTTTGAAAATCTTTTGAGTCGGGTTATTATAATTACCCGTTCTAGGAGTGTTACTTTGTTGCAAAAGAAGGCTTAAAATTCTTGATTTTGGATGCAAGTTTTTATTTGTGAATTCAAAATCATCGTCACTTTCAAAAATATCATGGACTACTTCATGATTTTGAAAACCAATTTGAAAAGATGAAAGGTCCATTCCACTAGATTTGCATCCAAGAATGTGACCCAAAAGTTGACAACTTAAAACAATTTGTATCCCTTTGACACTACTCCAAACTTCTCCTTCTCCACCATCATAAAACTTTCCTTTTAAATTTGCATAAAACATCTTTACTAATTTTGGATAAAAACAATCATTTTAAGAGGCTGATTAATCCAAGAATTTTATTTTGCAAACAAAGATTGAAAAGATCATAAGTATGAAAATATTCAAAAAAAGCAAGTCTTTCGAGAAAGACTTTTTCGAAAGATAAATACTTAATATAGGCTTGAATGGCTTCTTGATCGTTGAAAAGATATTCATTTATTTTCTTTGAAAGCCTCATAGTTGCCTGAGAATTGCTTGAAGATGTCATTAAAGAATAGTTTGAAGAGATAAGAGAGTTTATGATTTTTGAATTTGAAAATGAAAGTGAGAAATGAATGGATGGAGATAGAGTAAAACATATAGAATCAGAGGACATGTTCTCTGGTCAAAAGCCAATTTTTAGAACATTTTAGTAAGAAGGTGGAGGAAAATTCAAATTTTGAATTTGAAATTGTTATTCAAATTATGTCTACATATGTCAACCTATGCTCATGGGGTATGTCGACATATAGGTCAAAATTTTCAGAAATGAATTTTGCTTAACTATATCCTATTTTATTATGTAGATCTGTTTATATTTATTCTATTTTCATCAAAATAATTTTAAAATAATTTTAAATATATTTTATTTTATTATTAAAGTGTATAAAATATTTATATTTTAAATATAATCACACAATATTCAACCAATATTATTATAAATCTATAGGATATTCCTAAAAACCAAAGAAGTAACCAAAAGAAAATAAAAATTCATTCAAAATTTTTGAAAACTATTGATATACTAAATGCATACCTTTTTCCGATCTATTTCACGATTTTGTTCTGAATTATGTACTGCTGTGAAGCATATGTTAACAATTTTTGTATCTGGTTCATTATCATTTGAGGATGTATATGAATCGTCTAATGTTGCAGTATAGGCTCTTCTCTGTTTTCTGGATGAATCAGCGTTTGATGTAGTTTTTAGTTTATCGGGATGTGGACATTCTCGTTTTAAATGACCCGAGTCATCGCAATTATAACATCTAATGCCATTCCGTTTCCACTTCTGCTTCGTAGATTCTTGTGATCATTTCTTTTGAAACTGTTCATCTTCCTATACTTTAGAAATTTTCTAAAATTCCATGCCATGAAAGCAATTTCTTCATCTTCATCACTCTTTGAATCTAGCTCCGCCATTGCATTAAAAGCTACAGATTTCTTCTTTATTGCTTTGATTTCTCTCTTGCTCTACATTTATGCTTCAAAGGACTTTAAATTGCCAAATAACTCTTCAATTTTAGAGTGCCAATGTCATTAGCCTCTTCGATTGCAAGAGTCTTTTGATCCTATTCAGAAGTAAGTGAATTAAGGATTTTTATAACTTGATCCTCTTTAGAAATTTTTTTACCAATGCAATAACTGAGTGTACTATATCTTGGAATCTACTATACATATCAGATATGGACTCAATTAGACTCATTTTGAATAATTGAAACTGTTTTGTTAACATGGAAATTTTGGTCTATTTGACCTACTTGTCCATTTATGTGTAACTTGCAAAGTTCTTCAAATTTCAATGCAGACTTACATATAGACACTCTATTAAATTCATTTCTATCTAGTGAACAAAAAAAATTCATAGCATTAAAGTTACTTTATGCAGTTGCTTTTTGGTCAGCAGTCCACTATGCAAAATTTGTCTCGGGTTCAATGTACTCATTTCGTGTGATATTTCAAGTGTCTAAACCAACTGACTGTAGATAAATTTTCATTTTGCATGACCTATATGTGTAACAACTACCATTAAAAAATAGAGGTCTAGCAGTGGATTGACCTTTAATAAATGAGTTACTAAAAGTATATTAACAGTGTTTCTAACAGTACTATTATGGTTGTTGGTAGAAATTTAAACTTTCTCAAAAATCAAATGATGAATACTTTGAAAATCAATGGTCTGATACCAAATATGAGTCGGTGAATAGGGATCTTAAGGATAAATTAACACTAAAGGGAGATTGAATAGTGTTTAAAGGATAATATGAACAATTTTCAAATTCTTTAAGATTCTAATGGGAATGATGTAATTAACAATCATAGAATCAAAGAATAGATAAAAGTAAATGTAGTAAAAGTGAAAAGGAAAGAACACGCTAGGATTTTATACTGGAGTTACCCTACATCCAGTCCCACACAATTCCTTGTATGGATTTCTTTTCAACTAGTAAATGAAAATACAATCCCAATATCAAGGCTACGGGAAACACCCTCCAAAATCTCAACCTATGGTTAGAGTCATTTGATTTCCATGCTACAAGTTCACCCATTACATTTATGGGCTACTAAGCACACCCAACTGATTAAACAGGCTACAATTACACCTACATGAATTTCAAGGGAATCAAGTACACCGCAAAGTATAAGAGTATGATTCGCTAGAGTTTATAGACTCAGATCTTGAATCTTGATTATAATTGATCCTATCATTTTTGAATAGCAGTTTGACCTTGAGACAGATGAGAGAAATCAGGGAGCATGCGAAAGAGAATCAAACTAGTAATGATTGAATTTGGTTCTAGTTGAATTTTTGCGGAGTTTCGATAGAAATTGATTTAGAAAATAAGAAAGTGAAAAGAGGAGAGAAAAATAAGGAAGTAGTTACTAAAAATTCATTGAGAAGTCTCGTATATATAGGAAAACAACAGTCATGTCAATTCGTAAAGTGATTGGATAAAAAGACACTTCCTTTCAAATTTTCTTTTTAAAATTTACGCCTTGTATGTCAACATATAGGAATTGGATATGTCGACATATCCTTCACAAAATTGAAAAAAACTTTATAAAAATTATTTTGAAAATCCATTTCCTTGTAAATTTGATACTTTATAGAATCATTTAAATGAAGTTTAGACAATATTAATCAAAAAATAACTTGATAAAACTTTATAAAATAATTTGAAAGATTTAATAAGAATATTCAATATAATATAAATAATAATATATATAAAATCAATATGATTATAAATTATTAAAGTATAAACAAAAATGCAATGTATATATATATATATATAAACTTAAAAGCACTAAAATAATATCTTAATAAGTATAAGAGATTTTAGAATCATTTTGGGAAATATTTTGATAAGATTATTTTAAAAATAGAATATTTGAAAATTAATTTTAAAACTAAATTAGAAAACTTAAGAGTGATCAAGTAAGTGTTATCAAGGTTTCAACATAAATTCTATGACTCTATAACTTATCTAGAATATCTTGAAATTTTGAACACTTCATACTCGTGAGTCTTCATTCTTGAACTCTTGAAAATTTATATCAGCATCTTAAACCTACACTTCATATCAACATCTTGATATTGCACAAACTTTTTAATCAACATTTGTTTAATATCATGCACTATATACTATATATATCTTGATAAAACGTTAGTACTTATATTTTATATAATGTCCTATAGTTGTTATCATCAAACCAATAACTAAAGTACTAACAGTTCAGGGGTTCATATAAAGACCTCAAAGAAAACTTGATGGAAGAACATATTTCAACAGTAAAGCATATTGAGGATCAAGTAGCACGTTTTGAATTACGTAACCAACTAGTTGACACTTATAGGTGCATAATGGAAGTAATGTTAGGACTATTATACGTGTTTAAGTAGTTTGTTTGTCAAGTGTTTACTAAATTCTATTTATGTGTGAAGTTTTTTCTAAGTTTGTAAAATGTGTCTAAGTAGTTTGCTTACTAAGTTTTTTAGAAGTGTTTGTTGAGATCTTTATGACGCTGTTTGTGTGTTTATTTGCTAATCTGTTTGTTGAGTTCTTTATGAACTTGTTTCCTATGTTGCTTATGGAAATTGTTTATCGAATAATGCTTCACTAAATAGAGTGTCTTTTAGTTATATGATGCTTTATAAGTAATGGTATATGAAGTAGTATATTTACTCCTTACTAATAGAACAATTTTTTTCAAACAATGATACTTAGTTCGAAATCAAAGTTTGAAACCAAAATCACACAATAAAAATATAACTAGGTCCAAACACATTGACCATACAAATACATCACTGATAAAACAAAATTTAAATAACAACTTATACTCAATATCGTTCCACAAAAGTGCCACTTCCACTTCCTCTCTCTCCTCGATAAGATTCATGTTCTTCGGTGACTAGTTCTTGCTGTAGAGGAGAAAGCTTGCTAAAATCAAAAATGATAAATCTAACCTTGTTCTTCTACCTATTCATAGTTTCCTTTCATGCTTGGCATGTTACTTCAACTAAGGAGCTTGTATAAGCATTTGCTAAAACTTAAAACTTGATTGCATCTGTTGTTCTGTAAAGGTTTGCTTGTTGTCTTATTCACTAATAAATTTTTCTTGAGCCTCTAAGATTATTGCCAACTCTGCAATTCGCTGGTTCAATTGATTGATTTGTTTCTTCCAAGTGGATGACCATTAGCGTTTTCAAATAATGGCGATCATTCTTGAGAAACAGGTTCTCTTCCTAGAATTGACAAGAGTAGAAAATTCTTCTTGCCTTGTTCTATTGTGCATACATGAAGTTATTTGGATTCTTCCATTTCGGTAGAGAGGAAAGAAGTTCAAAGCACTCCTAAAATTTGAACGAATGACCGTACTGATCTTGGTAAGCCTTGCACACTTCTTCTGTAACACTCCATAAATTTAATAAGAAAATTAAATTTAAATAAAACAAGGGCTAAATGAAACTTTTGAGGATATCCAAATTTGGCTATGAAATTTTCACCGTTGCATCTGTAGCAATTTTCTAGAATATTTTCATATATAACACTTCTAAATCGGAGTTAGTATGGAGAAGTTACGAAGGTTTGAAAATTTGAAAATGAAATAAACTCTAAAATAAAAATTACCAAAAAATCTATACTATATCGGTCAACCTTAGGGGGTCGATGGTTGACTGTTAGCGATCGACCAAGGGCAAAGGCGATCAACCGTTCATGTTAAAATTCATGAATACAGGAGCTTGTACGAATGACTCAGATGCCAAGTTGCGATGTGCGTACGAGTTGTTAGCAAAATAATCTCCAGGCCAAATGCATACTCCCAATTCATTCTTAACCTCTATAAATTAAAACCTAGGCTAATCCTAAAATCAATAGAAAACTTACAAACTATCGGAACTCTGGAAAAAATTCTTCCTCTCCACTTCTAAATTTTTTTTAAAAACTCAAATCAAATAAAAAGGAAATAGAAAGTCGAATCTAGAAGGAGAAAGCTTACACAGGGAGATTGTCTGATTAAGCATGCTGGCAGAGCTTGGATCTAAGGTGAGTGTGAATAGGTTTAGCAAGTTGATTATTACAATTAAATTTAAACTATGCTATTTGATTTAGGGGGTTATTAATTTAAAATGTAAATTTAGAACCCTAATCATTAAATTTAAAATCAAGATTAGGAAGTAAATTTACTGTAAATTAATAAACCTTTAAGCCCCTTTTTAATTGAAATCCTTAAAAAAAATTAACCGTTAGTATATAACCTATTAAATGCATGAATATCAAAGCAATAAAAATAGGGCATAATTTCGAGGGAATCTGTCACTGTAATTGGTTAGGTTTCGTTCACTATATACGCTAATTAATAAAAATTAACAGTAATCAAAATCGGATCAGAAAAATAAACAAACCCTAATTTTTATACTGTTACCGATCGACCACTTACACTGAGTAGTTGACTGCAATCGGTTGGCCGACAAAATGCAGTGGTCGATCAGTTATATCTTGAATTGCATACCCTGAACCTCGTCCTAAGGCCCGGGTTAGTAATAAAAATTAGTATAAATGTTAATTATTGCGTGATTTTATTTAGGGCTATTTGTATGTATGTTATGAGTTGTAGGGAAGCTAGTTCCCTATGAGAAGAATCTAGGATATTGTAGAGTTAGGTAAATACTATTTACTTAATGGGGTTAGTTATTCGATTGGGGGACATTTTTATGACAAATGACATTCACAAGAGGTTCTATAGTGGACGTGCGACATTGACTAATGCTTGATGAAATGTGTGGCTCAGCACAATGAGACTTCTTGGTATGTATGATTCTGATGCGACGTGATACTATATGGTAGTTGGATCCTGGTTTATGCAATAAGAGGTCGGCATTCAAGTTCTCCCTCGATGCATAGTTGTGTTATGTGTATCGTAGTTACGGAAAATTTGTTCCTATATAACCTAGCGGTAGTGTTTCCATATCTATTAGCATGGTGGTGTTTCCATATCGAGTAGCTTTAGGAGTGGTTGTCAATCGTTAGTTATTGGGGTTCGATTCATAGGTCAATCCTTGTAATAGCTTGCATAAGTTGTAATATAGGTGTGTGTTGAATAAAAACCTTTAAGTAATGGACCCTAGGAATATACATGCACTTATATTACACTCTATGTCACCTCGAGTAGAGTTAAAGTTAATTGCATGGGATCATCATATATTAAAATTATACTCATTCATCAAACTTTTGTCTGACCAACCCTTTTTCCCTTCCTTTTCCCCACCAGAGGTAGACATGGTAGTAGCTGATTGGCTAATTCTTGAAACTTGAAGAAGCGAGCCCATCATAGGAGTTGCTTACTATCATTTTTACTCTCCATGCATCGATTTATCTACCTTATCGGTACTTTGTATTTCCTTTATCAGGCTTGGAGTGATATTTTCTATGTACTCTGTATTTGACTACGTACTGATTTTCTGAGATTGTGTTTTGGGATATTTTCTGAGATGGATATTTTTCAGTATTATGTGTTTTGTTATTTTCTCCATGAGCTATGAAAGTGAAGTATATTTTAGATTATATCTATTATTCTAGTCTTCGTAATGTTATAAAAACCTAATAGCTCATATTTCTTGGTATGACCCGAATCTGAAAGTCACACTAGGGTTTGGATCGATTCGTCAGAAGGTGTGGGTTGCCACATTTGGTATCAGTGCATAGGTTCAAACTTTCTTAGGGATTACGCATATATTGAGAGGACGTATTTGAAAGTTTTTTGAAAAGAAAATGTATTTTCAAAGAAAATGTTTTGCAAAAAGTTTTCAAAATGGTTTTCCAAGGGGTGTGTTTGTAGATAAAGGATTTAAAAAGATTTCCAAAGATTTTGCACATATCGTAATCTCTCTTGTGTGTGCCTATGCTATCTCTTATTCACGACTATTTATTTCTCTTACTCATGCCTATACTACCTATGAAAATTTTCTAATAAAATTTCTAAAATTCATAAGTAGAAAATGAGCGATCTTGTAGGTTCAAGCTCAAGCGATGCAGTTGAGGTTTTAGGCGTGAACGTTTTGATTTGGTTCCATCGGTATCTTCAAACACGGGGACAAGCGAAGCTTAATTCCACTAGAGGACCTATAGAAAGGGCGATAGGTGTAGTTACTTCCCACCTGCCAGGCAGATTTTGCTAATCAATGCAAGAATTTCGCTAGTCTTGGAAGGAAACCGTTTGTGGGGATAGAGTCATACGTTGGTTCGAGGACATAGATTCATTATTGTAAGAGGATATTTAGATTGATGGGTTTTACTGATGAGATGAGGATTTAGTTAGCTACTTTGTAGTTACAAAGTTAGGCTCTTAGTTTGGTGGGAGGTGGCTGAGGCTGAGGCTGAGGCTGATGGCCAAAAGATCATTTACGGAGAGTTCCACAGACGATTCGAGGGGAAGTTTCTTTCTAGGGCGGAGGAAGGTGTGCAAGTAGACAAGTTCATTCTCTTGAAGTAAGGGGACTTTTCTATAAAAGAATAAGTCAATCAATTCAATAAGCTAGACAGATTTAGGATGAGACAAATAAATACCCCACATGAAAAGGCTTTGAAATTTGCTAAGGTGCTGAACCAACCTCTTCAAGGTTTAGCTCCAGTCACATTTCTATAGGTGCTACATATGAGGGTCTAGTGGAGATGGCCTTGCTAAATGCCATCTCCAAGGAGGAAGACAAGGAAGGGGAACCCAAGAAGGTTAGAGGGAAAGTGCAGCAGAACCAACATAAAGGAGGAGGTGGACCCAAAGTAAAGATAAGGAAGCAAGATATGCGTTGTAGGAAGTGTGGTAGGAAAGGGTATTTCACCAAGGAGTGCAAATCGAAGAGCTGCAATCAGTTTGGGCATATGAAGCGACAGTGTCCAGCACCTTCGAAGTCCTCTACCTAGTTAACTACAACACATGCACTAAACGCGATGCCTAGCTCGAGTATGCCACTAGTTGTAGATAAGGGGAAGAAGGTCGTGATCAAAGGTGTGTTGACTTTATCTAGTTTATCTATTCACACATTATTTGATACCATGCTTCACATTCTTTCATTTCTAGTAGACTTGTGGATGAGTTACACTTAGACACTAGTAAAATTACGGACCCTATAGTTGTGTCAAACCTCATAAGAGGATCGACCTATTTGTCTATGGTATGTAAGGGTTTGAAGTTGTTCATTTTGGATGTTGAGTTCAATTTCGATTCTTTTGACTTTGGATTTTCTAGGTTTGGATTGATATTGGGAATGGATTGGATGATGATGATGTATGAGACTATATTAGATTATGATACGAAGGTTGTTAGATTGAGTAGTGGATGTAGTTTGGAGGTTTATCGCGATCCCTGATGATTAGTTATGTTGAACTACCTATATTCTTTAGACATATCACATGATGAGTTATATACAGTGCCTATAATTAGAGATTACCTAGATGACTTTTTCGAGGTTGTCAATCTCTCACCCCTAAGAGAGATCGAGTTTTGAATTTATCTTATGGAGAACACCCAACCTGTTGTCTTACCCTTAAGGTATGTGGGTTTAAAGGAGAGATGGGAGTTAAACAAGGAAGTAAATGAGTTATAAGAGAAAGGCTTTATTAGAAGGAGCATTCTGAATGGGAAGAACCGGTTGTCTTTACCACTAAGGCGGATGGTTCTCTGAAACTCTGCATTTATTATAAGGGACTGAATAAAAACGCAAAGAAGAATCGGTATCCACTACCCTATATAGATGATCCCTTTGATCAATTAGTTGGAGCTAAGGTATTCTCACAGCTTGACTTGGCTACAAGATTCCACCAGTTACATGTAACTCGGGACAATATCCAAAAGACAACCTCCCGTACACGTGACAAAATTTAAGAGTGGTTAGTCATGCCCTTCAGACTGACCAATGCACCCGCATACTTTGTTGATTTAACGAGTCTAGTTTTTACAGGATTTCTTAACAAGTTCTTCGTGGTATTGGTGGATGATATCTTAGTCTATTCAAAAAGTGAGGAGGAGCATACATTGCATTTAGAGGAAGTTATCAGTATACTCCTATGCACAAGCTAAAGAAAAAGTTTTTGAAATGCCATTTTTAGAGAGAGAAGGTACGCTTTTAGGACATATCGTCTTAGAAAGTGGGTTGGTGATTGATCTTAGTAAAGTGGTAGCATTTTCAGATTGGCATATTCCAAAGAATGTTACGAAGGTGAGGAGTTTCCTTGGTTTGGCAAGCTACTATCAAAAGTTCATTAAGGACTTTGTGAAGATCTCTGCTCCTCCGACCCGTCTCACCGAGAAGAAACTAGTTTCTCATAGGAAGCAAAATGCGAAGATGCTTTTTTAAAGTTGAAGAAGGCATTTACTAGTGCACCAGTTTTGGTATTACTTGATGGGATGAAGCCATTTTTAGTTTATACCGACGACCGTAGTATGGGGTTAGATAAGGCCATGATGCAAGAAGGAAGGGTGGTGAGTTATACTAGTGGACAACTGAAGACCAGTGAGGGAAACTACCATATCCATGATCTTGAGTTAGCGGCTATTGTCTTTATGCTTAAGTCATGGGGCATTACCTTTTAGGAGAGCCGTTTGAGCTATTTATGGATCACAATTCCTTAAGTATTTTTTCTCCCAAAAGGACTTGAATTTGAGGTAGAAAAGGTGGATGATATTTTTGGCATCATATGACTTTGATATTTCATATACCTCGGGGAAGGTTAATGTAGTGGCCGATGCTTTGAGAAGACAACATGCAGTATTGAGTCTTTTGTTCTTAGAGAAAAATCATTTAAAGTCCATTCCTAAATTTTATTTCTGACCATCATCAGATATTACCCCGAGCTTACTAGCAGCTTTAGATATGCAGCCTACATTGATGAAGCGCATTGGCCCTAGACAAAAGGAAGATAAGGAGCTAGTAGGTATTATGAAAGGATTGGGGGAGGAGAGTCATCGAGTCATTTGAGGCATTACGCCATTGACGTGAGAGGGTGCTTACAAAGAGATGATAGGCTTTGTGTTCCTTTTAGTATAGATTTGATAGATGCGGTACTAGCGGAGTCCCACCGTTCTAGGATGACCATTCATCCCAGTGGTGACGAGATATATGGCAACATAAAGAGAGTATTTTATCAGCCCGGTAAGAAGAAGCATGTAATGGGGCCTATAACTAGATGTATGACTTGCCAAAGGGTAACGATAGAGTTGAAGAAGTCGGAAGGATTGTTTCAACTATTAGGTATTCCTGAGTGGAAGTGAGAGAGTAGTTCTATTGACTTCATGGATGGTTTACCAAGGAGTAGGAGTGGGAATGAAAACATTTGGGTCATAGTCGATTGATTAACCAAGTGTGCTTATGTCATACCAGTAAGGAATATGAAGATGGCGGCATCGTTGGCAGCCCTATACGTGAGAGAGGTCGTTAGGTTACATGGAGTTCGTATTAGCATAGTTTGCGACCGAGATCCGCATTTAACTTGCGAGTTTTGGAGGAGTTTGCATGAGGCTTTGGGGATCGAGTTGAGCTTAAGAAACGCATATCATCCGTAGATGGATAGACGAACAGAGAGAGTAAATAGGGTATTGGAGGACTTACTAAGGATGTGAAATTTGAACTTTTAAGATTCATGAGAGGATTGCTTGCTGTTTGTGGAGTTTATCTACAATAATAGTTGTCAGGCTAGTATTAGAATGACACCATTCGAGGCATTATATGAGAGACCCTGTAGATCATCGTTGTGTTGGCGGGATACTATGGATAGGGTTATTCTTTGATCGAAAATGGGAGGGAGACATCGGAGAAGGTGGACTTGATCCATGGGAGAATGAAGACCGCTCAAGATAGGTAGAAATCTTATGATGATAGGAGACGTACGAAGTTAGAGTTCGTAGTGGACAACATGGTATTTGTAACGGTTTCAGCCCTTAGTCATGTTATGAGATTTGGTAGATCGGGGAAGCTAGCACCAAGGTTTGTAAGGCCTTTCCTGATAGTCGATAGAGTATGGAAGTTGGCGTATAGAGTAGAGCTTCCAGTGAAGTTCGTAGGGATACATGATATTTTCCATGTGTCGCACTTGCGGAAATGCTTACATGATACAACTATCATAATCAAGCTGACTCAGCTATAGGAAGGTTGAGAGGGAGTCACTTGTCCGTTGCGCCCCCACTCGTATTCTTGAGCATGGTATGAAGCGACTTTGCAACAAGTAGATCAAATTTTTTAAAGTCCAATGGTGATATGATGCAATGGAAGCAAATAGGAGCTTAAGAAGAAGATCCGCCCTACCCACCCACGACTATTTTCTGGTACATTTCCAATTTATGTTTAATAAGTCTAGACTATTTATGTATAGGACTTAGCTTGGTATGACCTATTAGGTAGAGACCCTTGGATGGTAGGAATAGTAGTAAACCTATTGATAAGACAATTTATGGATAATGAATGCTAGTGGATGTGTCGTTTGGATCTTTTCTTATAAAATTTAGGATAGTACATCCTCTAGGTAGTACTCACATTATCTCTTATTTATTATCTAGCTTTTAGATATGACACATATGGATGCTTGATTATCGTTTATCATATTGAACTTTATGCATATGGAGGTTGCATATGGATGGAATGGTTGCGCATATGTGTGTAATTGCAAGTTTATTTACGTAGGATATTGCATATTGTTATCCCACCTTTTGACCGGGTAGGATACTATGGATTTGGCTAAACGAGTTTTGAGATCATCAAGGCAAGATGTCCGAAGAGATGATTATCAGGTTTGAAAAAATCAGATATAAGCAAGGCTATGGATGATAGTCAAGTGGATTCAGGCGAACAACATCCTAGAAATGGATAAGTATGGATCGGTATAGCCCCTAGGCAAAGGATCGGTACCTATAACTTCAAGGAATCAGATCAGATTACTGTGCCAATGGACACTTAACTTAGCAGCTCAACTCAACGGAGATCAGTCAATATCTCAACAACCACCAAGGGAACTAAGCAAACAACTATGGAAACATGAAGATGAAGTGGAGAGGGACCACCACAATCGATCGCATGGCACCACGTGGCTCCCACGGCCAATCGGTGCTGATCCCCATAGAAGGCCTAGGTGGGCTCTAAAATTTCTGGATCGATTATTCTTGTTCTTGGGCTTTTGCATGCGGATTTTCAGCTGGATATTTCGACGTCTTCTTTTATAAATATAGGATTATTGGCTTATTGTAGGTGATCTTCTTTTGGATCTTCTTCGTTGTTTCTATTTCCTTCCTTCATTAACTTTCTAAGGATAAAACAAACTGTATTTGAAATTCTACAGTATAATAAATAGATTATAGGAGTGGATGTAGGCCAAAGTTTGTCGAACCACTACAAAATTTGCGTGTTCGTTTACTTTTGCAGTCGAATCTGTGATCTGTGCATTTAATTCTCTGTTTGAAAATTATTATTGGATGTGTGGTGCTTTCATATTGTTTGGGTGTTTGTAGTCATTTTTAATGCTAACACATACATTTTGGGATGCATCGCGTGAGCATTTGCATGACAGGAGGTCACTAGATCAGGAAACCGCCTACTCTTTGCATTAGTATATATTCACGTTCTTTTCACGTTGCATATATATGCATAATTGCATTAGAAAATTTCTAAGGACAACGATTTCCTATGGATGATAGATGAGTAGATGGTTGTAGCAATTGGTTGCTGTGGGTATAAGTTATTTTTTTGTCCTTTGAAATTTTAGAAACAAAATCCTTTCAGGGGGGGAATGTAACACCTCGAAAATTTAATAAGAAAATTAAATTAAAATAAAACAAGGGCTAAAATCAAATTTTCATAAACTTTCGAATTTGGATACGAAATTTTCTCCATTGCGTTCGTCGCTATTTTATGGACAATTTTCATATATAACACTTCAAAATTGGAGTTAACACGGAGAATTTACGGACGTTTGAAAATTTAAAAATAAAATAAACTTTAAAATGAAAATTACCAATTTTTTTATACTATACCGATTAACCCTAAGGGGTCGACTAATAGCGTTCAACTAAGGGGCAAAGGTATTTGACCGTTCAACATTGAAAAATAGAGAATACTGGAGCTTGTTCAAACGATTATTCGTTGCCAAGTTGCGATCTGCGTATGAGATGTTAGAAAAATGTCCAAGCCAAATCAATGCTCTGAATTCATTCCTAACCTCTATAAATTAATACCTAGGCTAGGCCCAAAATCAGTAGAAAACTTAGAGACCAATAAAAAATTTCCTCCCCTTACTAAAATTTCTTTAAACGGTAAAATAAAGTCAAAGCAAAAGGACAAAAGTAAATCGGATCCAGAAGGAGCAAGCTTACAGAGGGAGATTCTCTGATGGAGTGTGTTGGTTGAACTTGGATCTAAGGTAAGTGCATATAGGTTTAGTAAGTTGGTTATTACAGTTAACTATAATCTGTTAATTCAAAATGTAAATTATAAATTATAATTATTAAACCTAAAATATGGATTAGGAACTGAAGTTGCTATCAATTGATAAACGTACAAAACCCTTTTTAATTGAAACCTTAAAAATTTATTAACTGCTGGTATATAACTTATTAAATGCATGAACATCAAACCAATGAAAATAAGGTATAATCTCAAGGGAAACTGGTCATTGTAATTGGTTAGGTTTCATTCACTGTATACGCTAATTAATAAAAAATTAACAATGATCAAAATCGAATCATAAAAATAAATAATTTTTATATCGTGACCGGTCGACAACTCACTCTAAGCGATCGATCAATTATGGCCTGAACTACGTATGCTGAACCTCGGCCTAAGGCTCAGGTTAGTAATAAAAATTAATATAAATGGCAATTGTTGTGTAAGCCTATTTAGGACTATTTTTATGTATGTTAGGAGCTGTAAGGAAGCTAGTTTCCTATAAGATAATGCTAGGACATTGTGGTGTTGGGTAAATACTTTTTACCCAATGGGGGGTCGGTTATTCGATTGGGGGCAATTTTTGTCGCAAATGGTACTCATAGAAGTTTCTACGGTGTTCGCACAGCACTGGCTGAAGCTTGACGAAGTGTATGGACCTGGCATAACAGAACTCCTTGGTATAGATGATTCTGAGATGGCATGATACTGTATGGTAGAATGGTTCCACCATATGGAATAAGAGGCATATACTGCGGTCGAAAGCTGGAATGGATGTAGACGATGAGACATCCAGACGAGTTGGCATTTCGGGTTCCCTCTCAATGCTTAGTTGGGTAGCATGTAGTCATAGTTATGGGAAATTTGTTCCTATATAGCGTAGTGGCGGTGTTTCCATGTATAGTACCTAGTGGTAGTGTTTCCATATTGAGTAGGTCTAGGAGAGATTGTGACGACCCACCTCCTCGACCCTCAAAAATCGACACTAACACATCCTTGGGTATTCACATGCCGCAAATCTAAGTGCCGGAGATGCAGATTATCATGGAGTAAAAGAAAATAAAGACAGAACAGAATCATACACGAATGGTATAATATTACACACACAAATATATATATATATATATACACACACAATGGAAATTTAAAATACATTTATCAGATGCTATCTTATAAATCATTCTGGATAGTTATAAATCATTGTCCTTATAAATGCTAAATACAATCAGTAAATTAATGCAATGGGAATGGAAAAGGAGAACTATCTACAGAAATATCTTAATCTCTAGACTTCAAGCTCCATCATAATGCTTTAAGTTAGACCTGACAACTTGGCTTCCCACAAAAATAGGGCACCCAGAGTTTAAGGGAAAAGAAAATAAACTCCAGGTCAGTCATAGGATTAGAGTAAAAACTCAAAATACGAATATTTGAAAACAAAGGGTATCTCATAAGACCACGCATACACAAACACAGAACATGTTTTTATCTTATGATAAACAAATCTTTATTACACAAAATCCGGTAATATTAGTTTTAATGACGTTGTTTTGAAAACAAATTTCAAGTAAACTTATATAATCTTAGTCGAAATCATTACACTATTAACCAGCATATTAGGCTCTACATCAAATCTGAAGGCGCTTATTAGAGAATGGATTTCCATACAATGGTAGGTAAGGAACTTTCTTCCGTACAGTATATCTCTAGAGGGATGTACCGAGGATCAACCCTTTGAAACCTCTACACCTCGCAATATCGACCTACCCGCAAACCCATCTGGTGGTGGATAGAACCGAATATGACATCACTCTGGTCTTTCCCGACCTATCCGAGAGCTCTCTTAGTATACACAACATACCCGATATATAGAGGATAATCTTGAAAGGTAATGACTATACCTTAATGGTTGAGAACCGTATATCATTACGACATGCCCTGTTTAAGCCATTTACGAGTGATGAGGCCTAAGTTAATGATTACCTTTCACATACCACATTCCACTTTGAATGCCATATTGCCAATTCCATCACATACTATTGATTTCCATAAATGTAAAACTTCTGAACCCGTATGTGTTAGAGAAGGGTGTTAAGTATAGCATAGTTACCTCCTATACTACCAAATAGATGTACGTTTGTAAAAATCAATATACGTGTATGTTGAAAACGCAATGTCAGACATTCTTCCATTCAAATTGTTTAGGAATAGGACAAACCGAAGGAACACTCCTACCACTTCCTATCAAGAATCATCCTAAGGATTAGTAGCGAGCAACCCTTGCATTTAAGAGAAAATGAAGATACTATTGCCATATATATATGATATGGGAAATTTTCCCCAAGGGTCAGTGACAATAGCCCTTCATTATATTTATTATCATTCCATGTCTTCAATTCGAACTCGTAAATTGGTATGAAGTGGTTTTGGGATAGGGATTACCCAAATCCAACCGCTATTCCTATGAAGTAATCATCGATAAAAAGATGTTAAGTAAATGGGTGCTCATTATTTGATTAATTACTTTCCTTTATCAAAAACATCTTCTAGAGATAAATATTTTTAAAACATTTCTTTTCAGTATATACGAAATCATTAAACCTCTCTTTAATTTTAGAAATATCAAATCAAAATCATTTCTCGTAAATCATATTGCAAAACCATATTGAGTAAACATGGTTGATAGAAATTATAATAATTCTACTCATCATCAATTTCCTTATTCACTATCCCTCGAATAATGGTGAAATCACTTTTTAAATTCACATGGATAACATGAGTTCCCTCCTTCGAATTTAATACCAAGTATAAGAAAACTATTTCTATATGATCCAAATTGTATTAAATTTGGAAATTATTTTTATCTTTTATACTTGTCTCGTTTCCGACATTTCGACCTTATCTATTCCTCGTCCAGGAAAGAGGCCAGACGAGCCAGAGCACTGGTCGCTCTAGAACATCTCCTTAGTTTAAGAACCTTACATCCTGATCTCATGAATAGAAAAATCCAGTCTACTCATCGGCTTTTAGAGCCGAGAATAAATCACTTAATTATAACAGCTTTTCTTGTAATCATTTATCTAAACTTTCTAAAATAAATTATGAAACCTCCAAATCATCTTTAAAATAGTTAATTAATAATTTGAAAACATTTATAAATGATTTGGGAAAGAACACTTAAGTTTAAAATCATATATCACTGTTAAAAGTGCTACGAATAGTGCTTTTAAGGCTTATTTGATCAAAACAACTTTTCTATCATTTATAAATCGATTTTTATAACTTACATCTCTTTTAAAATATTTATAGAATTTATTCCATATTTTTAAAGACTTAAAAATATCAATTTTAAAGAATTTGTCGCCTTGGTTTCTGAACAGCTTGACCGCGATTATTTTGAAAATCTGTTTTGCTCATATTTCAAAGTCTACTAAACAAAATCTCGATCTTTTTCTTTTGTTTAAAAACTATGATTATAAGAGTTTTAAAAATTCTTATTTAAAAGAATTCCGAATATGAATTCATCGCATAAATGGATTTAGTTTTCTACGGTGCAAAATCGCGAACTAATGTTACGCAACGCGCCTATTTTGACTCAACTTTCATAACTTGTCCAAACTTCATCAAATTGGATTTTAATGTTTATAAACCATTTAAAATCATTTCAAAGGGGTTTAATGATTCCATACCACTTTTATAACTTGATTTGGAAAGTGATTTCCTTGTGTAATATCGACATGTGTTTGACGTGACTTGTTTACACAAGTAAACACTATATTAAAACAACCAATACTTGATGATCAAAGCATAGTAAACATCCATATCAATCATATCACATCGTCATTTTATATATAAAAATAGAGTTTCTCACCTTCATTGGTTTCTAACTTTACGATAATTCGCTATAGCTTCGCTATGATCGAATCAAAGCTTATGGAATTAAGCCTGGGACCTTTGGACAGCCACGGCCTAAGCTTGCAAACGAAATTGTGCTCGGCCTTGGGTAGGAGGCGGCGGCCGTGGGTTTTAAGGGAGGATGGAGTGGTTTTGAGCTTGATTTAAAGTGGATTGCGAATGTGTATATATACTTATATAAATTTATCTGTTTTTGCTATTTTTTTTCATAATCTCCTTAAGGTAGGAAGCCATTGAAAAGCTTGAGAATAAAGAAGAAGATGAAGTAGAATAGTTTGTAAAATTATGAAGAGAATGGTGGGTATTTATAGGAAAAACTTTGAAAATAAATATCCAAATGTGTAGTTACTTTTTTCCCCCTTGCCCACACCCCTCCATCACCTCAAGGCACATGGCAATGCCACCTCCTCTTGCGCCTTTATGTGTGTGGTGATGATGGTATGTAAGTGAGTTGATGTTGCTTTTTTGGGTAGGAAATACCTTGGATATTTATATTTTTTACCGTATGTAAATTCTAGTGTAAATAGTAAGCATTTTTTTTACTTTTTTACATGCATTGTATGTTAGATACGTGCACAAGACATATAAACACGGTTGCAATAACTTTGAACAAATTTCGTTCGCTTAAACGTTGAAAATTGAGAAGCGGATTCACGTTTACATTTTCACTTATAAATTAAATTACATATAAATGTAAATATAATTTGAAAACTAATTTCCAAGTATTATTAATGAATTAAAACGATCTCATTTGAATTATAAAACTATATAAAATAATATTAAACAATTGCTTACAAAAGTGTTATTATATCGATAGAGCGATATTAATTTTCCTTATAATTTCAAATCAAATATATCTCTTTATAAAACTATTATTAATGATTTATTATCACTTCATAACTAATTAAAATGAATTATTATCATTTAAAAACAATTATTTGAATAATTAAAATAATTATTAAATCATTAGATCTCAATTTAAATTCATAAATCAGTTATTAAATATGATGCCATTATTGATGACGCCATAAATTCATTTTATTTTTTAAAAATAAATAAATTATTTTATGTCATATTTTTGTTTAAATAAATAAATAAGTGTATGTATCCAGCTCCATACGCGACTTCTGATAATTGTAGAACTGTTTATTGACAAAATAATTTTCGACCGTTTTATCGATGTTTCCCCAAAGTATATATTTTTGTAAATACTTATTCAAAATAAGATACCATCCTTCTTGTTCAAAACATCATAGTCTTTGTTTTAAAAAGCTTATATTTGAATATTTAAAAATAAATATGAGTTATCAAATTGATAAATTTGCAGGTCGTTACAGAGATGGTCGATCATTAGTTATTGGGGTTCGATCGTAGGTTGATCCTTGTAGTAGGCAGCACAAGTTGTTATGTAGGTTTGTGTTGGATAAAAACCCATAAGTAATGGACCCTAGGAATACACAAACGCTTATAGTACACCATATGTTGCTTAGAGTAGAGTAAAAGTTAACTGCACATGATCACATATATTAAACATTACTTATTCAACGTACTTTTGTTTGACCCACCCTTTTTTCCATCATTTTCTCCCATCACAGGTGGACAGCACAGTAGGTGATTGGCCCATTCTTGATACTAGGAGAGGCGAGCCCATCACATGACTTGCTTGTTATCATATTTACTCTCTACATATCCATTATCTATCTTATCAGTACTTTGTATCTCCTATGCCAGGCTTGGAGTGATATTTTTTATGTACTCTGTATTTGACTACGTACTAATTTTCTGAGAATATATTTTGGGATATTTTATGAGATGGATATTTTTTAGTATTATATGTTTTGTTCCGTCCGCTGTGAGTTCTAAAAGCATCGTATATCTTTGATTATATCTGCTATTCTATTCTTTGTAATGTTTAAAAAACCTGATAGCTTGTATTTCTTGGTATGACGCGAGTCTGAAAGTCACATTCAGTTTTGGATCAAAATGTCGGGAGGTGCAGGTTTTCACATCTTCTATACGCTTAACAAAACAAACAATGTATGAATAAACTATACAATATGAAAACTATATATGAAAGTTGAAGCCAAACTTATAATGCATTAAGGGCATGCTTTGTTGCCTAGTTTCAAGATGGGTTAGTGTTACACAGTTTCAAGTTTGGTTATTATTGCCAAATAGTTTTTGCATGTAGGGTTCATTACCCGATAACCTCCTCTCAAGGAAGCCCAAGTCCTTTTTATTGACTTTAGCGTTTTGTAGAAGTTGGCAACTTTTCACCAAAACTTCTCACCTTTCATGTTGTTTCCCATGATACTATCATTTGAAATTCTTACCCAATATTTGGCAACTGATATGTACCGTTACAGAGTAAATTTTACTTACTTCTAACTTGCCTCATTTCCTTCTGTATTATTTTCGCCAATTTCAACTTCAATGTCTTCAATTCAAGATGAAGTTGATCTCCTACGAAGTCCTCCAAACATAACGCTCAATGTTTTCTGCTTCCTTTTCTTTCTGTTGTATTTCGGGTTTTGAGGAACCTGAATTTCTTCAACACCTTCATCGTTGCCTTCAACATTTTCTACCTCCGCTTCTTAATCCTCTTGATCTTCAAAACTGCTTCCAACTACGAGTGTAAGAAAACTGCCTTACTAGATTCCGCATAGCATCTCGGTCATGGGTATCTAGCTGTTGCGCACTAAGAAGTTGTTGTCGATCACCTTGCATCATAAACGACATGTAGAATGAACGATATTCATATGCACCAAATTGAAGAGTGACGGGGCGATGGTTGTAGTAGGATTGATGTGTGGTAGAACGATGGTAAGGTTGTGGATGGTGAGAGATGCTAGGTGGAACGTGGGAACGACAAAGTTGAGTATAGTGTATGTTTTTATACGATGCATAATCATACTCGTATTGGGTAGAATGCTTTGTTGTTGGTTAGAAGGACGGACATTGGGAAAACTGGTAGAAGAGTGATAGATTGAATGGTTGACTTAAGGAGTAGTATTGGATTTTTTGCTTGTTCTTTTGATGGAAGAAGACATTATTGTGTAGTAGAGAGGAATGAAGTAAAAAAGTTTGTTGTGGTTTTGGAGGGGGGTGGGGAGTGGGTGGGGCGGTTGTGGCGATGACCACTGAAAACTAGTTGTTTGGATTTGAACGTTGGAGTATTAAAACAAAGAGATTGCCGCTTTAAATGTAAAAACGACAAAGTTTTTGCGTTTTTAAAACGGTGAAGGCTTTGCCGTTTTCACAATTAAAATGACAATCTCTTCACCATTTTAATCATCAGTCTCATGTTCAGTTCATCAACCACGAAATCATAGAAAACTAGGCATGACCAAATGAACAAAGCGCATCTGATTGCGTAGTGGCTGGTTCAGATCACATTTTTCAATGATGATAAAACACATGCGTTAATATTGCTAATCAAATCAACCGTTGCTTTTCTTTTAAATTTCTTTTTTTCACGATTTATAGAAAACATTAATGGATATTTATTTTGACATGTTTCGAAATACTTATCTCTCTACTCAATCACCAACTATAATTCAAATTCTCTTTCTATCACTAATGCTTATTTTATTGCCAACATGGCAAAATAACTAAAAATTTACAGTTTAGGATTTGAGATTCAAGTTTATATTTTACTCATAAAGTTTAAAAAAAGAAAGTTGCTATACTTTGGTTAAAAAAAATTATTTGAGGAAAAATTCAGGATTTTTTATTTATTACAAAATGTTCTTTAACGATTTTTCATACAAACTATTAAAAAAATGTAAACAAATTTTCTCGTCCTCGTATTCATTCACTGAACAATACCATCAAAAATTATTTTTATTTTTTCCACTTGGGCCAGCCTCATTTTTTTTTCCTTCATTTTTTTGGACTCTCATACATACATAACACATCTAAGAAGGAACAGGATCATTCCGATCCTTCCGTTTCACCCGTTAATTCTCGAACTTTCCCAATACACATAAAAATATCAAAAAAATAACCTAGGCACCCATCAAATCAGTAACAGGGAAACTTGCAAAAAGAGAGAGGAAACAGAAAAGCAATGAGCGCAATATTCGATCTGCTATCATCAAACTCTGACGAACTTTCAGCCTTCACCAAACTGCTACAAAATGGCGCCAGCGGCGGCTCCCGTGGAAAATCGGCTAACTTCGACAACGTCCCGGTGGACATAGTCGAGACGTCCAAATCCTACGAGTTCTACTTTGACGTCCCTGGCCTGTCCAAATCCGATATTCAGGTAAGCTTTCGTCCTTACGATCGATTAGTCTGCACCCTAGTATTTGAGATCGGCGCATCAAACGAATCAAGTGATTGGAAATGTACAGGTGACGCTGGAGGAAGAGAACGTGCTGGTGGTGAAGAGCGATGGGAATGGTACGAAGAGGAAGAGGGAGGAGCCTGATGGGGAGGAAGAGGGATGCAAGTATTTGATGATGGAGAGGAAGACGAGCGCGCTGAATTTCGCGAGGAAGTTGAGGCTGCCGGAGAACGCAAAGTTGGAAGGGATCACGGCGAGGTGCGAGAATGGAGTGCTGACGGTCGTTGTTGAGAAGGTCCCGCCGCCAAAGAAGGAGGTGAAAACCGTGGAAGTGAAAGTTGTCTGAGATTTCTAGTTTTTAAGTTATGATTTGTAATGAAATTTCTTTGTTCTAAGTTTTTGATGGTTGCTTTTTTAGCAACGTTTTTTCCTTGCGAAGGGCAGATAAAAAAATTTCGATTCAGTGGAAGAAAATGTTCAGTAATCGAAAATCTAATGAAATGAAATTCAAAGCTGCATTTGGAAAACACATTCATTTGTGTACATAAAGACAACGACAAATACAACCACATGTATGATCAATGGTCTATTACACACTTAATATTTTTAAGAGGCTGAAGTTGCAGTGAACGTACGTATAGTTTTTTATTTTTATTTTTTTAGCCTGTTTTATCATACGTCCATTTAACGGGCGTCCAAATACGAGTCAGAATACTGAATTTCAAACGTAATATTACCTTTAATGTTACGTTTATAGTTGACGACTAGAGTGTGAATTCGTAATATTACATGCGTAATATGTAATATAACTTTTTATTTACGGAGATAAAGCATAATGCCTAGGGGTGGATGCAGGCCGGTTTGGAGTCCAAATCGTTTACGCATCGCATCAAACGGTTAATAAAAAATACAAACCATTGTACCAATCTTTTAAACGGTTCGGTTTCGATTCGGTTTGAATGTAATATGGTTCGGTTTTGGTCCGGTCCGGTTTAAACCCATATTAAATATGAAATAAAAGAATTACTTTAATCAACAATCAATTTACAAAGGCAGCTGTGTGAATCTTTTAAAAGGTTAAAACACAATATTATACTGAAATGAAAGATTAATTCTTAATTGTATGAATATTTCAATTTGACATTTACCTACGAGTGAGAATTTTTTGGTAGAGTAATCAAACATCAATATTAATTAGTACATAATCGTTAAGAAAAATGACTAGAATAAGATTATAATTAGCATTTATTCACACAAAAAAATGAAATGAAAAATGTTATACCAAAACTATAACTTATTCCTTTATGTCAGTGATTATTATTAATATACCAACAACATACGCTTAAAATAGAATGTACATCGTTAAAATAAAATAAAAGATAGAAGTTGCTTGTATTTTTATCATAAGGTTACTAGTATAAATTTTCGGTTCGGTCTGGTTTAATATTGTTGGTTCAATCGTTCAAACCGCAACCGAACCGTATCGATGAGGGTCGGTTCGGTTTGAGGTATCAGCTTTGATTAGAAGATTCGGTTCGGATTTCCGCACCGTTTTTGCGGTTCGGTGCAGACGATTTTCGTATAGCGGTGCGGTTTATGTCCATCTCTAATAATGTCTGGGCTTAACAGTCTTTGCAAAGACAAACGTGCAGGAAATAAAATAGCTGAACAACCCTGAAAACCAGGTCAAACACAAGCATGCTGCCATTAAACCCGCGTTATTGAACAAATAAAACAGCTAAAATATCTAACACTCTTCCTTCTCTAAATGGGTTGCTCTTAAGCAAAGTGTTTAACCTAGAACCAGAAGAACTCCTAATGATTCACGCAGCTTCAGAAAGGCATCAAGTTTTATAGGCTTAGTAAGAATATATGCTGCCTGGTCATGTCTTGTACAATACACTAATTCAATCACTTCATCCTTTGGAGACCGTAGAGAAATGAAAACGCAATGTGCTTGCTTCTTCCATGTGAATAGGATCTTCGTTCTTTAAGGTTTGTGCTCTAGTGTGAGTCATGATGGTAACCAACAGGGAATAGGTGAACAGGAGGGAGATGGAACAAGCTTCAGGCGACAGAGTATTTAGCACACAAGCTTAAGTATAAAGAGCAGAATTGGTGAGGGAAATTGAATGCTGGGTGATTAGCAACTGAAGTGAATAATAGAAATGACTGTATACGAGGGAGGTGAAACAAGGAAAGCAATAACAGAATGCAAGTAAGAAAAAACTTGAATTTTATTTATGACTTTTCTCATATTAATTACATAGCTTTATCCTCTATTTATAATGATTGATCATATAGAACAATTCAAACTAGCTGTTACAGGAATTTTAATTAATACTCCTCATTATCCTTTTAATTACATAGCCATATTTATAAATTACAAAAACAGGAAATTATTGTCAAGGACAAAATTTCACAGCTTTTTAGCCTCAAGGACAGACCTTCAATATTTTATCTTGAAGGACAACTTTCTGTAGGTATCAGTTTTTAGTTATTGATAGCAGTTATTAAGTATCAGTTTGTAGTCATCGGTAGCAGTTTTTAGGTATCAGTTTTAGCTCGGTAGCAGTTTTGTTGTCCTTATGAATAATTTTGGAAAATGTTTGTCCTTATGAATAATTTTTAGAAGATCTTTGTCCTTGTGGTAAAAATATTGAGGTCGTGTCCTTGAGGCAAAAAATATACAAATCTTTGTCCTTTAAATTAATCTCATCTTACAAAAACTGCTGCAAAGAGGATAAGATGTGAACAACGTGCACAGTCTTCATTTAGCTTATTCGATGTCATTTCACGCTTCAGTTGATATAATCTTGCATCTGCATCTCCTTCCATCCTTCAACATCGTTCTCTTTGATTCCAGTTAGCCGACGTGGATAGGGAAGCTTCATTTTCGTAGGTGTTTGTTGAAATGTCATTTCAATTGAATGCTCATCAAGCATTTGTTTAATTGTATGAGCTTAACACCATGAAAAATAGGATGTTTAGACAATTTAGTAGCTGGTTCACAAACAATTTAACAACCCCATTCCGCATGTGTTTTACCTCTTACAAAAGTTTTTAAAGCGAAGTACCTTGGCATGCACAAGAAGCAGCTACAATATACTCAGCTTCAGTGGTTGACAATGTCAGTTGTTTTCTTGAGGACCACGATATGGAAGCTCCACTCAAGAAGAACTTATAACAGGATGTACTTTTTCTATCATCTTGATCACCAGCATAATCATTGTCACTGTAACTAAATAGCTCACCATTTCATTTCTTCCTGCAAAGTAAACAGTAGTATGGTGTGCTGCTTAGGTATCTAAAACCCTCTTTGCGGTTTGAATATGAAGTTTAGTAAGAGCTTCAACAAAATGACTAAAGTAAACTAACCACAGACAGAACATCTTGTCTGGTTGACAATAAATACATTAAGTTGCAAATTAAGTGCTTATAAATAGTGCTATCAATCTTCACACCATTTTTATCTTTGTTAATAGTGCAGTCAGGAACCATCAGATTATTTATGGGATTGCAATCTTTCATCTTTAACTTGGAAAGGTCCACTTGTCATTAATATGGAATTTGGACATCATTTTAATGGAAAAGGTGTGAGATAGGGAGAAAGAATAACAGATAGTAGGAGAGATTGTAGGCTTGATGTAGGCAAGAACTGACAGGGGGAGAGAGAGAGTTAATGCAGTTTGGTTGGGAGGGAAGGGTGGTGAGGCCGACAGCAGGATATCTCGCAAGAATTAAAGGAGAATAACATAAGAAAAGTGCAAAAGAAAAACTTAAGTTTTTTATTTCATGCATTCAACCCCTGTACATACATACTCACTCACATATATATAGAAATATTTGTAACGGTCCTAAACTAACTTGTAGTAACTCTAGTGTTATCCCGCTTTTTGGCAAAGCCGTGATACCAAAAGATCGGTCAAAAACAAAAGACAGTTCGTCTCAGAGATTGGTTGTACTTCACTTCGCTATGGATATCGATGAATTTTGTCCGAGTCCGGATCGTGCCACAATTGACAAGACATGATGAGCAAAGCTGTAGAAGCCAGCGTTTCAAGTTTCAAGCCAATCCGAGTTCGTATGCTCAAGATATGATGGATTCAATTTGAGAGAGATAGCCCTTGTTTGGTTCGAACCCATAGGATACCCCATAGTTCGAATCGATGGCCAGAAATTATGTTCGCAGCCATTGGTTCGACTCCATCTAGTTCGAATCCATAGACAAGGGTACTGTTCGTATCCATCCAGCCAAGCTACTTCGTGTCCATCAAGATGTAGTGCTTCGAATCCATGGAGTCATTCCACTTTGAATCCATCATCCTTGCATTAGTTCGAACCCATGAGATGTAGTCGTGCCTCGAATCCATCAAGATAGCAATAGTTCGAATCCACCCTCGTATGCTTTAGTTCGAATCCATCCGACATGTATTGCTTCGAATCCATGAGGAGTACCTTTACTTCGACTCCATCAAGCAAGCCCTCAGATAGCCATGTGTCGAATTCATACTCGTATGCCCTAGTTCGAATCCATGAAACCTTCTTCTACCTCGAATCCATCGAGGTAGAATCCGTCGAATCCATGCAAGTGAAGAGGCTTCGACTCCGTTCCATGGTTGTCTTCGAATCCACCAAGTCCAAGCGGCTAAAACCTCGGATTCAACCCAATAAACTCGGAGAAACAAGTGGATCAACCCGGGAAATTCGCACCACGTCATCATTCTCACGCGCAGGAGCATGGATTCGACCCTATGGATTCGAACCATATCGATTCGAACGAATCCATAGGACGAAAAACACCATCTTGAATCGATCATAACTTGAGATCTACAAGTCCAAATGCTATGAAATTTTCACAGGAGCTTGCGTATACATAGAAGAATGTCCACGCCAAGTTTCATCACGATTGGACACTTTCTTGATCGATTGGAACCAAGGGTCGAATCGATCCCAAAGTGGGCCCGGATCTCCAGAAGTCGTATGGGCCCCCTCACGTGCCATATGTGGTCTCCCTCGATTTTAGGCGAAATATCAGCCTCCTACAGCTATAAATAGAGCCCCAGGTCATTCAGAAAAGGGGATCGGAATTCTGAAGCGCCAAGACTCTACCGGATTCAATTCTACACCTTATCATCGCTGTTGCATTCAAGTCTCAGAGCTATAATCCACTGTAACTTGCTGTAACCAACTGTAATCATCAAGAGAATATCAATAAAGATAGAAAACTTCAAAGTGGACGTAGGCAAGATCGTCGAACCACTATAAATCATGTGTTGTTTATTGTTATTTGTGATTTGCTGCATTTACTATCTCTTAGATCTGAGTTCTATATTGATTGTTGCTGATTTGTACCCATAAACGGGTGCTTTCACGATATTGGGTGTTTGTGGTCTATTTTGACGCAAACATTTTGGTGCTTTCACTGAGAAGGGCTATTCAGGAGATATATCAATTGAGAGTTGATCCAGAGAAAGTTTGAAAGTTCAGATTTGAGAGATTATGACGAGACAATCGAGCAGGAGGCCAAGGCCAGAGCGAAGTGAACACCAAAGGAGTCAAGAGGCTTCTTCAGGGGCAAACCAAGCTTCAATCTTCATCACTAGGGACGAGATGGAGACAATGATGAAGAAACATGAGAAGTTGATCTAGAGTTTATTTCAACAGATATGACAACTTGGAGCACAGAATAGAGAAGCGAATGGAGTTCAAAATGGAGCAGGACCATCCGGCGTAGCACCTGAAGTAGGGAGCACGCACATGGAGAATGTTGACCCAATCCCTGAGAGAGAGAGAGAGAGAGAGAGAGAGAGACGCATCTACCCATGCTAGGAGTAGCAGGGGAGTGAACGCACAGTCAAGGGGGCAAATCCCAGAATTCCCTCGTGGACTCGGGGGGCAGGTTGAAAGTAATGAACGAAGATTGCATCTCGGAGACAACGACATATTGGCGGAGATGGTTAGAAGAGCTGTGAGAGGCGGTTTGGTAAACAAAGATTTGGAGGATGTTAATAGGAGTCCTTTTACTCCAGCGATCAGACGAGCTAGGAAACCACCGGATTTAAAGTTACCATCGTTGGACATGTATGATGGGAGAACAGACCCTACGGTTCATATAACGAAGTATATGAGGCATATGGAAGTGCTGGGGGCATCAGAGGAGGTTATGGCCCGGTGCTTTTCATTGTACTTAGCGGATATTGCTGCATTATGCTTTAGACAATTGGAGAATGGATCCATCGGAACGTGGAATGATTTGATTGAGAGATTTATGAGGCAATTCAGGGTTCACATTACAAGACGCAAGAATGTGATGACTTTGGCAACTTTAAAGCAGAAAGTCGGAGAGACTTTGAGGAGTTATCTAACGCGATTCAATGCAGCAGCAGCTTCGGTGGATCGAGCAGATCCATCTATGGTGGTGATGGCAGCTGTGTCCGGAGTAGCTGACGGGACGGAGTTCAAAAATTCATTGACCAAAGATCCGCCTGTGGATCTAGCGGAATTCTACGACGAGGCAGAAAAGTTTTTACGATTAGAGGATGCAAATGCAGAAAGAGAAGAAGGAGAGGGAATAGAAGTTTTTGTGCTTAAGGACAAAAAGCCTCTCGAAAAGGACTCAGACAAGGATAAAGGAAAACGAAGGGCTGGGGATTATAATGACGGGTCAAAGCGACAACGGAGGGAGCCACGATTCACCACTTACACCGAGCTGAATGAGAGTCTGGAGCGAATTTATCAGGATACCAAAGAGCAGGTTCCGTATCGTAGACCGATGCGAAGAGATCCAACTTCCGACGAAAGAAGATCAGACAAGTTTTGTGTATTTCATGAATTAAATGGCCATAACACTAATGATTGTAGGCATCTGAAGGACGAGGTGGAAGGGCATATCAGGAACAGTATGCTCCTTCAATATGTGAGGAGGCGAGCTTCAGCGGTGGAGCCGGAGCGACCACCGTCTACATCAGCCAGGGGTGGCCCTGAACCGGGACACCGTTTGATCATCAATTGATTAAAATAACGATGGACAAGTCGTAAGCTTCCCACTAACGCAATTAAATCATTTACACATGTACGAGATCGCGAACGATCCCCAGGCATGCTCTGAATGATCATTGACCGTTTCGTAGTGGGAACTTACACTTTGACATCCTTACTTTGCTTTTGTTTCATTTTGATTTGGACATTTAGACTTGGTTTGTTTGGACATTTCTATTTTAAAACTCATCTGTTGAATAGATATGTGATTCTGATAAATCTAAAATGGCTAAGCTACTTACACATGTACGGGGTCGCGAACGGGCCTTAGGCATGCTTTGAGATGGCGATAAACCGCCATGACAAATAATCCGGGGACCCACTCGAACGTGAACCTGGTATCAACAAAACAAAGCCCTCCCGGGCACACTTTCTCGCCTCGAACGGCACCCGACCGTGAACGGTCACAATTCGCCCCGAACAGCACCCGACCTCGAACGGTCACAAAATCGCCTCGAACGACATACGATCATGAACGGTCACAATTCGCCTCAAACGGCACCTGACCTCGAACGGTCACAACTCGCCTCGAACGGCACAACTCACCTCACCTCAAATGGCTTGATCGCGAACGATCGTCATTTGAGGCCCGCCACTTGACCGCGCACGGTCGCACTTCACCTCAAATGGCTCGATCCCGAACGATCGTCATTTGAAGTCAGGCGCTTGACCATGAACGGTTGCACTTCATCTCAAATATCTCGATCCCGAACGGTCGTTATTTGATGTAACGACCCGTTAAGTTCGACCATTTAAAATTGTTTGTTTAATAGGATTTTGTAATTTATTTTAGTTGAAAGAATAAAGGTGGTAGATAAGTATTAAAATGAAGGCTAGAATAAATTATATAGAAGTGACTTAGAAACCTATTTAAAGACATTTGAATAAAATTCAAATGAATTAAGTAGAGAAAGAAAGAAAAATTCTTACCTGTACATAGAATTTAATATGGGAATATTAAACCAATTTAATGCAATAAAAGATTGTGAACGATAAATTGAATAGATTAAGAAACCCTGTTATTGCAAGTCAATAAATTTGTAAACCCTAATGAACATCTCAAAATTTATAAATTTATTGAAATTTAAGACATAGCATAAGCGTAGAACTATAGGTATGATGACAAACTTTTATAAATTGTCTAATTAAGGGTCAGCAAATTTATTTGGAAATCAAACTCAATTAAGGGTAAGTAATTATGATGGATTGATGGCATAAACGTTACTAATTTTTATCATAGTAACGGAAGTGCAGATGGAAGGCAACTGTAGAAATTTAAGTACGTATTAACAATTGAAAGAGGCTGTCGATTGAGTGGAGTACTTTAGGTTGTCTTACTAAATTTAGAATTTAACATAAGACAAATAGAAATAAATCAATAAACGTATAGATTTTAAGTTTATTATGATGAATTATTTTAGTGATATGACTTAGAATAAATGAAATAATTTGGGTTAATTGGTATTTAATGGAATTAAAGGTTGCAATATTCATAGGTAAGGATTTAGATGAAATAGATTGATGTATGAAAAATTTAATTTGATAAATGGCAATTAATTCCTTTAATTTGTGCAATTAATGTATGTTTAATTGATAACGATAAAAAGTTGATTTTTTTCAGTGTAACCAACGTAAAATATTATCATAGCATGATACTTGGTTTGAATAGAAGGATTTGATTTAATGTGAAAATTTTTGTTCTAAGTATTGAATAAAATTGGGAATCAAATTTTTTTTTTATGATAATAACGTTAGTATTGGTTAATAAATAGATTTCAATGCAGTAACCAAATAAATGGAATAAGATGAGTATATATTGCATAGAAATGAAATGATAAATTATTGATGTAATGGAAGATATAACCATGTCAATTATGCATATAAGGTAATAAGGTAATGAAACCGAGGTAAATTAATTAATTGAGACTTTAAGTAAAATTAACGTGTGGAATTGACCAAGGTTCAATAAAATGAGAATTTGATTGGTTATATTTATTGGTTGAGAAATGTAAATGTGTATTTGGGGAATAAATTTAGTCAGACTTAAGTATTGAATTTAATTAATTAATATATATGATAAATGATGATTAAATAAAAACCCAATACTCTATATATATGTATAATATTTGAGTGAAAATAATAATACACTTATAAATGTGGAATTAAGAGTTTACAACAACTATTTTAAGTAAAGAAATTGTTCATTCAAGTAAATTTGAAACATCGCAATAGGTGTAGATTAAGTGTTGCGTTAAATAAATTATAAAGGAATAAATTTATAGAAATGTAGGAACGGAAGAATGAACATTATAGTAACGTAAAACGTATTGTAGGATAATAATTAAGTATAGGCTTGTAAATTAGATGTATGACAATAAATTTTGTACGTAAATCTTTCTATTAGTTGATAAGTCTTATTTTGATCAATTTAAAGGAATACACTAAATTTTGTAGTTAGTACGGAATATTGATGAGTGAATGAATAAGATGAAACAAAGGTGGAATGTATTAGTTGAGGTTTTAAGTTATTTATGTGATAAGTTACCAAAATTATAATTTTATCTAAATACAGTAATTTATGCAAACAAAAGATGAACATTTTGAAATATTACCACAGTGATATATAAAAGAAACGTTAACTATGTAGTTGGAGAATAATTGATATATTTTGAGTTGGATAATAGAAATCAAGCTATTTATATAATTAGATTTAAGATGAGAGTATAAGTATATGATTAAATAATTGGGTTTTGCGAATAAAATTTATAATTCCCAAATAATAAGAAAACGCAGAGGTTAACACTGCGAAATTTATATACTTATAAATTTTAATTCACATCCAAGCTTGCTAAATTATTTGGAATTGATTGGATTATATAAGTAATGAAATTTGGCCAATATTTAAAGTTGAAAGAAAATTTGGATTTTATGATTTATTTTAATTTATTTAATAAATATTAAAAATAGCCATTTTTGTCACGGACTCGAATTTCGACGAAACTAGTTTCATCGGATCCGTAACGGTGAATTATAATAATGTTTCAAGTTTCGTTGCGATCGGACTTGTCGTTTGATCGTACGGACTCGAAACGCCTTGAAATTTACGCATTTTGAAATCAATTTGAAATTTTTATTTTTTTAGCATAACTTCTTCATACGATCGAATTTGGTCGCGAAACTTTTTCCATCGCGTTCAGAATATTTTGAAACACCTATTTGGATATATAGTTTTAACAAATTCGACTCCGGAGGCAGAACGGGCTTTTTGGGCCAACTATCGTTTAGCACGTTCGTTATCCGTACCCACCTAGCCTTCTTTTATCTGTCTATATATTTGCGATTATAAACCCTAGCCACTCCTTATTTTCATTTTTCTATACGTACATCTCCTTCTCAACTCCTCATTCCAATGGCAGAAAACCTAATTCCCAAATTCCAAAATTTTATTTCAAAAAAAAAAAAAAAAAAAAAAAAAAAATTTGTGGATCTGCAGCAGCTTCTGGTCGCGCTTCGGGTTTCAGAGGAGAAAACCCTAGAGCAACTTCGGGTCAGGAAGAAAATGACTCGGGTCACTCCGGGTCGTTTTGGCGAAAACTCCAAGCAAGCATCGGGGAAATGAGGCGGCGCCCCGAAGTCGAACCCGAAGTTGACCCAGGACCAGAATTTTTCATTTTTCAAATTTTCATAACTTTTGCATACGAGCTCGGATTCACGCGCGGTTTGTTTTGCTGGGATCGTATCGGAATTTCTGACGTTTTGGCACTAGTTTGGATGAATTTGGAGACTGTCCAATTTTTGGGTTTAAATTGGATTTGAATTCAATTTAAATTCAAAAGGTGAGTGTTTTAACCCACTCACAACTACTAGAAGCTTTTATGTTTGTTAAATAAATTTTAGAAATGAATAGAAATTTATTTATGAGCTTTTGGCATGTTATTTCATTCATATCTGTTGAATTGCATTTTATTGAATGTAACTGTTAATTTAATTGATTTATTGCGTGTTAATTGGCTGTTAGAAATTTTTGGTTGCATATGAACTGCTAGTTAACAGTTATGTCAATTATCACTGAATATAAATTGTTAGATTAATAGTTGAAAAATTTAATTTGAATAAACTGCCAGTTATCACCTGTTATATATGATCATATATATAATTGTTATTGATTGATATTGCTTGATGTTTGTGATTGGATGATGGATGTGTTATTGAAGGGATGTTTTATTTGATATCATTAAACTGCAAGTTAGTATGCATTTTTCATTTCATTCGGGATTGCGGTTTGAAATGATATACAACCGCAGTTTTATTTTTTAAATTGCGGATTGAAATGATAAATATCCGTATCACTTGACCATAGGATAGAAAACTATATACAGACACCGTGGTCTATATATAACTATTTTTAATGTGATTTCTATGGTTTGGATGGAATACGGTTTATAAAAATCTTAAATTTTATACTGAATAAATGTTTTCTTCCATAGTTATATGCATATGAAGTTGAAATTTTGAAATTAAAAGGTGAATAAATTTCTTTATTAAAAATGGAAGAAAATTAAGAAAATGGAGTTTGATGATTATATCCTATGTTTAAATATTAAGTTGGAAATTTTAAAGATATGATATTTATAATTGGATTTTTTTCCCAAAATATTTTGAAATGAATATTCTAGTAAAAATTGAATTTGGAAATATATATATATATATATATTTTACTAGAAATTGAAGTCTTATTAATTATGGATTTTATGTGAATGGTCAAGATTAATTAATAGAATATTGATTTTTGAAAGGATAAAAATCCAACTTTAGTTGAAATATTAATGCTCCAAAATGGATATAAATATATATAAAATTGAAATGGTTTTGCGACTTGAAGTAATATTTTGGATTTTGGTTTAACTTTAAAAGAAGAAATATTTGGAAAGCCATGTAATTTATTTCTTTATAAAGCAACAGTAAAGTTAAACTTTTTTTTAATTCGCATACCGTTGAATATCCAAACCATTTAGTTTTGAAAATAATGGTTTTAAAATGCTATGGATTTTCGAAGAATTATGTTGAAAGTTACAAACAGAATATTGGTTACATGGGATATTAAATAATAAAAAGTGACATAATTTTTTGGAAAGGAATAATTTTATTTGGGATAAACGATATCATATTGTTTTGGGTTTTAAAAGAAGAAATGATATCGTAATATTACGGTTTGAAATGGATTATATTCTGGTTTTAAAAGTATAAACTATTTTTAAATGACCGCGGTGTTATAATAATGATTGGTTGGCAAAGAGACCGGGATCGGATATGGACATACTCTCTGTCGATACCGAAAACCACTTTGACTAACCGTGTACGCGATGGAGATTCCAGAATGAAGTAGGTGGTGGCGACGTTTCCTGTAAGGTAAATACGTGGACCCAACTCCCGTGAGTTGGCATAAGGTGGCTAAAACAGGAGCGATTCTCAGGCCAATGAGGTCATTCCTCTGATCGGACGCTCCTCTTCGATATTATAATTTGACTTGGATTTGATTCAGTGGCCACTTCTATATTTTGATTTTGGGGAGTTAGTCCGAGGTGGGCGGTAACTGCGGCTACGCGTTTCCACCAGCCTGGATAGCAATTGATATATCTACCCTGGCATTGCCTAGTTGTGCCGTGTCACCTACCATATCGCGCCTTGTACGAGTTTGGTTTTCTCCCGTAGCCCGTGTGGTATCCTCTAGTGGCTTCCCGATCAGGAGGGGCTATGATATTGGACGGACTACTGGGACTATTACGTGTTAAGGTGGAAAATGTAAAGCCTTAACGCTATTTAAAAGTAAGTTTATTTTATAAATAGACACTATTATAATAGCGCAATATACTACATAGTAAATAGTTTAACGGATCCTTAGGAGATGTAAATCCCGAACATCTCTTGAGTTACTGTACTCATATTTATATTCTGTTTATTTAACTCACATAAGATATTCTAGTCTGACTCGGGTGTTTTTGTCTATTCAAATTCGCTCGGGTCAGTCCGAGCATTTCAGGATAGCAGATTTTAGCTTTGGAGGACGAAGACGAAGAATAAGTATTATGTTATATATAGTATTACACCACACTCTTTCTATTCCGCTGCATTGCTTGTATTGGTATGTGTAACTCTGATATTTATTGTAAAAGAAGAATCAAGCTTTTGTAAACTGTTTATGAACTGTATATTTGTTATTATATTTTATCCTTCCGCTGTGAGATTCTGTTTTTGTTTTATTTCTTCTCTGTTTTTCTTATTTACCCCATAACAATCCGCCCTTGCGTATGCTTTGAATTGGCACGTGTGTCGGTTTAAAGTGTGCAAAAAGGCGGGATGTTACAGTTGGTATCAGAGCTTTGGTTTAGCGATAAACCTTGGCTTTGTGGGGTTTGACTCTTTGTTAATAGGGTAGAAATATCCTATGGGAGTCGCTGAGTGTATATATAAGAGAGAGCGTACTTGTTAGTATTAATAAAAAGATTTTAATATTGTGTTAATCTGTTCCGCTTTGTATTTATAAATTCTGGTTGATGCATGGGACGCTATGTCATCAATAGGGATTTCTAAACACTTAATAGGACAGACCGACATAATATTTGTTTTTAATATAGGTGAATGAAATAATTTTGCCTATTATATTTCTATATATAAAAATAGTTTTATAAAGATATATATATATATTTGGTTGCTATAGATTGGATGTTAAGCAATAAAAATATTTATAATAACTGAAGCTAAGTGAAATTATAATAAACCAAATTTGGAGATTTAGAACTTAAGTCCGGGATTTTTGAAAATTTGCTTTCAAAGAATTTGTGAAATTTATTGATTTGGTTTATAAGTATTTTCTTATATAAATATTTCGTATAAATTGGAAGAATTGTTTTAAAGAAGATTTTGGAAAAGAATTAAATTCTGTACTTTCCTCTCTGTCGTTGGAAAATAAATTCGGTGATGACGGCCGCATCATCGACTTTCATTTTCGAGTTTCGAAGGGGAAAGGCCACTGTAGTAAATTCTACTGCAGATTTATTTTTGAAATTTTCTAAAAATTTTCTTTTATTGTTCTAAATATAATTAGAGATATAAAAGTTGTAAGAACTTATTTATCTATTATTTTGAAATAGATTAAAATTTGACCCGGTATTTAATTCTAAATTTTTCCGTTAATTAATTGTTTAAACTTTGTTAGTGAAATATTAAGTAAGAAAGTTAATGCTAGGGATAAGGGAAGTAAAAGTTTTTAACTGATAAATAATGGAAAAGATTTATTGAAGAATGAATGAATTGAAACCTCTAATTGAAATAAGAGAATAACTGCAAAGCTATAAAGAGGAATTTGCATACATATGAGACAAAGGGTAATATGAATAAACATTAAATTTAATTAAAAGAATGGAGATTAAACTTGTATAAGTTCAATTGCAATTTCCTTAACATAAATAACTTACCCAAATATAAAAGTTGAAGTGTTAAATGAGAAACTGGAATTGAATATTTTACAAGTAGGAATTTAGGAAAAATGAAGTATTCAATAAATTACTGTTATAATAAGAATTTATTGGTATAAACTTAAGTGATAATTGAAATTTTACCCAAATTAAAGGTGAGTATTATTAATAGGTGATTTTAACTTAAGTAAATAAAATGAAATTCTTTAATAAATAAAGATTGATGTGTACGTTTATAAACTTAAGTATGTTTTAAAATGCTACTAGTAATATAATAAAAAGTAGGTAATATAAATAAATGTCTGTAAACCCTAGATAATGAATTAATAAGATCCTTTATTTATAAAAATGGAGGTTTTAAGGTTAATAATTTAAGTGTAAGTAGAGGGTTACTGTAATTAAATATAATAAAACGTAAACATTAAATAAAGGAATGAAATTAAGGGTAAGTTGAAATTGTAATTTATAAAACGAATATATATTTATTGAACCATTAATAAATAAAAAGGAATTGAGAAGAAACTTGTAAATTTTTACTTGCATTCTTAAACATACATAACTTACCATATAATAAAAGTTGCAATGTTAGTAAGAAAATGTAAGGGGAAATCTTACAAGTGAAGCTTGAGGTAATTAAGGTATTCAATAAATTTGCTGTTATAAATGAGAATTAATTGTATAAACTTAAGTTAAATTGGAAATTTTACTATATAAGAAAGGGTAAGTAGTATAAATAGATGATATAAACCTTAGTCAATAAATTGGAATACAATATAATGAATTTTGTAACAAATGGAAAATGAAAATTGTAAGAAACAAAGAAATCCCTCCATAAATGAAAGAAAGAAAATAAAACCACTGAAGCATGAAATAAATGTATAATAAGCTATTGTGGTGTTGATTTGAATTGTTTGGTTGATGTATGGTTGTTGGGTAAGGAATTTTGGAGTTGTTGGAGGAACAATAATCTATCTCTATTCCATCTAAGACTGTTGAGTAACGGATGCACTTGATAGTTATTTCTCACTCCGTAAAATTTCATAATTTGAACCCGAACAACTAACGGTTGTTGATTGAATGATTGTGGTTTGTGGTGTGTGCCGTTTGTTAAAATGTATGGTTGTTGCATTTGATTTGGATATGAATGATTGAATCTACCCAAACATTTCACTGTAATATAGATATTTAACTTTTAGATTTTATAAGTGAATACAGGGGTTGGAAGCAACTGCTACTGCTTTTGGTTCCAAAATAATAAGCGTATTGCCCGACAAATAGGTACGTTTCCGGATTACGTATAAAGCGCTATTTTATATATTTTCCCGTGTTGGGATATTTTATTTTGGATAATATATGTAATATATTTGTATATTTGGATATTATATTTTCTCCAGAGTCCCTCCGTACAAAGGAGACTCTGCCAAAAATTTTCGTAAATTTTGAACTTAGAATTTGGTTAAAGATATTTTTCCAACTTTAATAGTTCAAGTATTAAAAGACATAATGATTATAAAACAAGTGTATTTCATTAAAGGAAATTAATTTAGTAAATTATTGTTATAAGTTAATATTTGAAATTAGATATACTGTTTTATTCTTCCTTCTCCCCTCCTTTCCCTTTTCGAGGACGAAAAGTTTTGAGTGGGGGAGAGTGTAACGACCCGTTAAGTTCGACCATTTAAAATTGTTTGTTTAATAGGATTTTGTAATTTATTTTAGTTGAAAGAATAAAGGTGGTAGATAAGTATTAAAATGAAGGCTAGAATAAATTATATAGAAGTGACTTAGAAACCTATTTAAAGACATTTGAATAAAATTCAAATGAATTAAGTAGAGAAAGAAAGAAAAATTCTTACCTGTACATAGAATTTAATATGGGAATATTAAACCAATTTAATGCAATAAAAGATTGTGAACGATAAATTGAATAGATTAAGAAACCCTGTTATTGCAAGTCAATAAATTTGTAAACCCTAATGAACATCTCAAAATTTATAAATTTATTGAAATTTAAGACATAGCATAAGCGTAGAACTATAGGTATGATGACAAACTTTTATAAATTGTCTAATTAAGGGTCAGCAAATTTATTTGGAAATCAAACTCAATTAAGGGTAAGTAATTATGATGGATTGATGGCATAAACGTTACTAATTTTTATCATAGTAACGGAAGTGCAGATGGAAGGCAACTGTAGAAATTTAAGTACGTATTAACAATTGAAAGAGGCTGTCGATTGAGTGGAGTACTTTAGGTTGTCTTACTAAATTTAGAATTTAACATAAGACAAATAGAAATAAATCAATAAACGTATAGATTTTAAGTTTATTATGATGAATTATTTTAGTGATATGACTTAGAATAAATGAAATAATTTGGGTTAATTGGTATTTAATGGAATTAAAGGTTGCAATATTCATAGGTAAGGATTTAGATGAAATAGATTGATGTATGAAAAATTTAATTTGATAAATGGCAATTAATTCCTTTAATTTGTGCAATTAATGTATGTTTAATTGATAACGATAAAAAGTTGATTTTTTTCAGTGTAACCAACGTAAAATATTATCATAGCATGATACTTGGTTTGAATAGAAGGATTTGATTTAATGTGAAAATTTTTGTTCTAAGTATTGAATAAAATTGGGAATCAAATTTTTTTTTTTTATGATAATAACGTTAGTATTGGTTAATAAATAGATTTCAATGCAGTAACCAAATAAATGGAATAAGATGAGTATATATTGCATAGAAATGAAATGATAAATTATTGATGTAATGGAAGATATAACCATGTCAATTATGCATATAAGGTAATAAGGTAATGAAACCGAGGTAAATTAATTAATTGAGACTTTAAGTAAAATTAACGTGTGGAATTGACCAAGGTTCAATAAAATGAGAATTTGATTGGTTATATTTATTGGTTGAGAAATGTAAATGTGTATTTGGGGAATAAATTTAGTCAGACTTAAGTATTGAATTTAATTAATTAATATATATGATAAATGATGATTAAATAAAAACCCAATACTCTATATATATGTATAATATTTGAGTGAAAATAATAATACACTTATAAATGTGGAATTAAGAGTTTACAACAACTATTTTAAGTAAAGAAATTGTTCATTCAAGTAAATTTGAAACATCGCAATAGGTGTAGATTAAGTGTTGCGTTAAATAAATTATAAAGGAATAAATTTATAGAAACGTAGGAACGGAAGAATGAACATTATAGTAACGTAAAACGTATTGTAGGATAATAATTAAGTATAGGCTTGTAAATTAGATGTATGACAATAAATTTTGTACGTAAATCTTTCTATTAGTTGATAAGTCTTATTTTGATCAATTTAAAGGAATACACTAAATTTTGTAGTTAGTACGGAATATTGATGAGTGAATGAATAAGATGAAACAAAGGTGGAATGTATTAGTTGAGGTTTTAAGTTATTTATGTGATAAGTTACCAAAATTATAATTTTATCTAAATACAGTAATTTATGCAAACAAAAGATGAACATTTTGAAATATTACCACAGTGATATATAAAAGAAACGTTAACTATGTAGTTGGAGAATAATTGATATATTTTGAGTTGGATAATAGAAATCAAGTTATTTATATAATTAGATTTAAAATGAGAGTATAAGTATATGATTAAATAATTGGGTTTTGCGAATAAAATTTATAATTCCCAAATAATAAGAAAACGCAGAGGTTAACACTGCGAAATTTATATACTTATAAATTTTAATTCACATCCAAGCTTGCTAAATTATTTGGAATTGATTGGATTATATAAGTAATGAAATTTGGCCAATATTTAAAGTTGAAAGAAAATTTGGATTTTATGATTTATTTTAATTTATTTAATAAATATTAAAAATAGCCATTTTTGTCACGGACTCGGATTTCGACGAAACTAGTTTCATCGGATCCATAACGGTGAATTATAATAATGTTTCAAGTTTCGTTGCGATCGGACTTGTCGTTTGATCGTACGGACTCGAAACGCCTTGAAATTTACGCATTTTGAAATCAATTTGAAATTTTTATTTTTTTAGCATAACTTCTTCATACGATCGAATTTGGTCGCGAAACTTTTTCCATCGCGTTCAGAATATTTTGAAACACCTATTTGGATATATAGTTTTAACAAATTCGACTCCGGAGGCAGAACGGGCTTTTTGGGCCAACTATCGTTTAGCACGTTCGTTATCCGTACCCACCTAGCCTTCTTTTATCTGTCTATATATTTGCGATTATAAACCCTAGCCACTCCTTATTTTCATTTTTCTATACGTACATCTCCTTCTCAACTCCTCATTCCAATGGCAGAAAACCTAATTCCCAAATTCCAAAATTTTATTTCAAAAAAAAAAAAAAAAAAAAAAAAAATTTGTGGATCTGCAGCAGCTTCTGGTCGCGCTTCGGGTTTCAGAGGAGAAAACCCTAGAGCAACTTCGGGTCAGGAAGAAAATGACTCGGGTCACTCCGGGTCGTTTTGGCGAAAACTCCAAGCAAGCATCGGGGAAATGAGGCGGCGCCCCGAAGTCGAACCCGAAGTTGACCCAGGACCAGAATTTTTCATTTTTCAAATTTTCATAACTTTTGCATACGAGCTCGGATTCACGCGCGGTTTGTTTTGCTGGGATCGTATCGGAATTTCTGACGTTTTGGCACTAGTTTGGATGAATTTGGAGACTGTCCAATTTTTGGGTTTAAATTGGATTTGAATTCAATTTAAATTCAAAAGGTGAGTGTTTTAACCCACTCACAACTACTAGAAGCTTTTATGTTTGTTAAATAAATTTTAGAAATGAATAGAAATTTATTTATGAGCTTTTGGCATGTTATTTCATTCATATCTGTTGAATTGCATTTTATTGAATGTAACTGTTAATTTAATTGATTTATTGCGTGTTAATTGGCTGTTAGAAATTTTTGGTTGCATATGAACTGCTAGTTAACAGTTATGTCAATTATCACTGAATATAAATTGTTAGATTAATAGTTGAAAAATTTAATTTGAATAAACTGCCAGTTATCACCTGTTATATATGATCATATATATAATTGTTATTGATTGATATTGCTTGATGTTTGTGATTGGATGATGGATGTGTTATTGAAGGGATGTTTTATTTGATATCATTAAACTGCAAGTTAGTATGCATTTTTCATTTCATTCGGGATTGCGGTTTGAAATGATATACAACCGCAGTTTTATTTTTTAAATTGCGGATTGAAATGATAAATATCCGTATCACTTGACCATAGGATAGAAAACTATATACAGACACCGTGGTCTATATATAACTATTTTTAATGTGATTTCTATGGTTTGGATGGAATACGGTTTATAAAAATCTTAAATTTTATACTGAATAAATGTTTTCTTCCATAGTTATATGCATATGAAGTTGAAATTTTGAAATTAAAAGGTGAATAAATTTCTTTATTAAAAATGGAAGAAAATTAAGAAAATGGAGTTTGATGATTATATCCTATGTTTAAATATTAAGTTGGAAATTTTAAAGATATGATATTTATAATTGGATTTTTTTCCCAAAATATTTTGAAATGAATATTCTAGTAAAAATTGAATTTGGAAATATATATATATATATATATTTTACTAGAAATTGAAGTCTTATTAATTATGGATTTTATGTGAATGGTCAAGATTAATTAATAGAATATTGATTTTTGAAAGGATAAAAATCCAACTTTAGTTGAAATATTAATGCTCCAAAATGGATATAAATATATATAAAATTGAAATGGTTTTGCGACTTGAAGTAATATTTTGGATTTTGGTTTAACTTTAAAAGAAGAAATATTTGGAAAGCCATGTAATTTATTTCTTTATAAAGCAACAGTAAAGTTAAACTTTTTTTTAATTCGCATACCGTTGAATATCCAAACCATTTAGTTTTGAAAATAATGGTTTTAAAATGCTATGGATTTTCGAAGAATTATGTTGAAAGTTACAAACAGAATATTGGTTACATGGGATATTAAATAATAAAAAGTGACATAATTTTTTGGAAAGGAATAATTTTATTTGGGATAAACGATATCATATTGTTTTGGGTTTTAAAAGAAGAAATGATATCGTAATATTACGGTTTGAAATGGATTATATTCTGGTTTTAAAAGTATAAACTATTTTTAAATGACCGCGGTGTTATAATAACGATTGGTTGGCAAAGAGACCGGGATCGGATATGGACATACTCTCTGTCGATACCGAAAACCACTTTGACTAACCGTGTACGCGGTGGAGATTCCAGAATGAAGTAGGTGGTGGCGACGTTTCCTGTAAGGTAAATACGTGGACCCAACTCCCGTGAGTTGGCATAAGGTGGCTAAAACAGGAGCGATTCTCAGGCCAATGAGGTCATTCCTCTGATCGGACGCTCCTCTTCGATATTATAATTTGACTTGGATTTGATTCAGTGGCCACTTCTATATTTTGATTTTGGGGAGTTAGTCCGAGGTGGGCGGTAACTGCGGCTACGCGTTTCCACCAGCCTGGATAGCAATTGGTATATCTACCCTGGCATTGCCTAGTTGTGCCGTGTCACCTACCATATCGCGCCTTGTACGAGTTTGGTTTTCTCCTGTAGCCCGTGTGGTATCCTCTAGTGGCTTCCCGATCAGGAGGGGCTATGATATTGGACGGACTACTGGGACTATTACGTGTTAAGGTGGAAAATGTAAAGCCTTAACGCTATTTAAAAGTAAGTTTATTTTATAAATAGACACTATTATAATAGCGCAATATACTACATAGTAAATAGTTTAACGGATCCTTAGGAGATGTAAATCCCGAACATCTCTTGAGTTACTGTACTCATATTTATATTCTGTTTATTTAACTCACATAAGATATTCTAGTCTGACTCGGGTGTTTTTGTCTATTCAAATTCGCTCGGGTCAGTCCGAGCATTTCAGGATAGCAGATTTTAGCTTTGGAGGACGAAGACGAAGAATAAGTATTATGTTATATATAGTATTACACCACACTCTTTCTATTCCGCTGCATTGCTTGTATTGGTATGTGTAACTCTGATATTTATTGTAAAAGAAGAATCAAGCTTTTGTAAACTGTTTATGAACTGTATATTTGTTATTATATTTTATCCTTCCGCTGTGAGATTCTGTTTTTGTTTTATTTCTTCTCTGTTTTTCTTATTTACCCCATAACAATCCGCCCTTGCGTATGCTTTGAATTGGCACGTGTGTCGGTTTAAAGTGTGCAAAAAGGCGGGATGTTACAGTTGAGGTCGCATAAAACTATAAATTCCTTTGCAGGACATCAACAGGATATGAACATCCAGATCATGGCATTACAAAACACGCCTTCCTACCGCAAGACATATTTTGGGGGGCAAATGTTATCCCGCTTTTTGGCAAAGTCGTGATACCAAAAGATCGGTCAAAAACAAAAGACAGTTCGTCTCAGAGATTGGTTGTACTTCACTTCGCTATGGATATCGATGAATTTTGTCCGAGTCCGGATCGTGCCACAATTGACAAGACATTATGAGCAAAGCTGTAGAAGCCAGCGTTTCAAGTTTCAAGCCAATCCGAGTTCGTATGCTCAAGATATGATGGATTCAATTTGAGAGAGATAGCCCTTGTTCAGTTCGAACCCATATGATACCCCATAATTCGAATCGATGGCCAGAAATTATGTTCGCAGCCATTGGTTCGACTCCATCTAGTTCGAATCCATAGACAAGGGTTCTGTTCGTATCCATCCAGCCAAGCTACTTCGTGTCCATCAAGATGTAGTGCTTCGAATCCATGGAGTCATTCCACTTCGAATCCATCATCCTTACATTAGTTCGAACCCATGAGATGTAGCCGTGCCTCGAATCCATCAAGATAGCAATAGTTCGAATCCACCCTCGTATGCTTTAGTTCGAATCCATCAGACATGTATTGCTTCGAATACATGAGGAGTACCTTTACTTCGACTCCATCAAGCAAGCCCTCAGATAGCCATGCGTCGAATCCATACTCGTATGCCCTAGTTCGAATCCATGAAACCTTCTTCTACCTCGAATCCATCGAGTTAGAATCCGTCGAATCCATGCAAGTGAAGAGGCTTCGACTTCGTTCAATGGTTGTCTTCGAATCCACCAAGTCCAAGCAGCTAAAACCTCGGATTCAACCCAATAAACTCGGAGAAACAAGTGGATCAACCCGGGAAATTCGCACCACGTATCATTCTCATGCGCAGGAGCATGGATTCGACCCTATGGATTCGAACCATATCGATTCGAACGAATCCATAGGACGAAAAACACCATCTTGAATCGATCATAACTTGAGATCTACAAGTCCAAATGCTATGAAATTTTCACAGGAGCTTGCGTATACATAGAAGAATGTCCACGCCAAGTTTCATCACGATTGGACACTTTCTTGATCGATTGGAACCAAGGGTCGAATCGATCCCCATGTGGGCCCGGATCTCCAGAATTCGGTCGTATGGGCCCTTTCACGTGCCAGAAGTGGTCTCCCTGGATTTTAGGCGAAATATCAGCCTCCTACAACTATAAATAGAACCCCAGGTCATTCGAAAAAGGGGATCGGAATTCTGAAGCGCCAAGACTCTATCGGATTCAATTCTACACCTTATCATCGCTGTTGCATTCAAGTCTCAGAGCTATAATCCATTGTAACTTGCTGTAACCAACTGTAACCATCAAGAGAATATCAATAAAGATAGAAAACTTCAAAGTGGACGTAGGCAAGATCGCCGAACCACTATAAATCCTGTGTCGTTTACTTGTTTTTTGATGTTTCTGTTGAATGTTCATCATTTTTGTTATCTACAAATTTGTTATTTGTGACTTGTGACTGTGAACGGGTGCTTTCACGATATTGGGTGTTTGTGGTCAATTTTAACGCAAACACCTAGTACAAAGATTAACCCTAATTAGTTAGTTAATAAATACTGAAGCATGCAACCCCTGTGCATTCCCTTGTATATGTCTGTGCATGTTGTGCACGTGCACACAAATGTACACACACTCCTACACCTTGCTTTCACTTGCGGTCACCAACCAATAGATCATCGATATTCTTACCACCACCAGCTTCACCATTGACAACCTCCGGTGCCTTTTCTGACGATCTTTGGTTTAAGTCTTGAAGATGGCAAAATTCTGCATGCTGCTGTACTGAAGACAAAAATGGAGCATAACATCTCCGCTTCCCTTGAAAAATGGACCTTATCCTAAGGTCCAAGGTGGGAAACTTCTTAATCACCTCCCATGTAACCTCATCTTTAGAAAATTCCTTCCACTTTACTAAAATTTACTTGCTCTAGGATCATATATACTTCGGTGTCACCTGGATCAAACAAAAAGACATTTCTCTCACCCAATTGGAACATTATTAGTTGGTCTTCAAGCATCTCAACACATTACACCCACGTTGCTTATTTTTTGTAGATATTAAATACCTGGAAGTAATGGCTCTATAATACATTCGACTACGACACTGCCACTTGGAAAATTTCTTTTTCAAAGAAATAGCTTGATTTTTGAAAATTTGAGTGTCATTCTCATCTTCAGCTTTTAGCAACTGCTTATTCTTCATAATCTTAAGAAAATTCTTTGTTCTAACCTTAATGGACAAAACTGATGTAGAAGATCAAACCATTTTCTTAGTTTTAGTTGTCGAAGCTATAGTGCTTTTGTCTTGATTAATGCCCATAGTTTGACGTGATTTCGGTATTAAAATAAGGCTTGCTTTCAGTTCTTTAGAATCGTTTGTCATTTTGTCTACAGACTTTACTCGATCCACATGATCTTTCTCTACTTCTACAGCACGCTTTTTCTTGGTCGCCTCATTTTACATTTCAGTTTGTGACTTGCATTCCAATGTTCCAATTGGTAGGTTTTAGAGAAATATCTGACAGTCCTACACCCGGAAAAAACTTTGACCCAAGTTTCCGGCAGACAACACATAAATTGGTCATGTTTTGAAGATTTCTTTGAGTTTCGATGGTATTAATAGTTTGGTGGTTGTTGCTTACTCGCAAATTGTTGGTGCCTAACTGCCTTAATGCACATCCATGTGCAGTGATGGTTTTCGAAACAAATAAAGGTTTGACATGGGGTATTGGTAATGCAGGAGCTCTCTGACTAGGTGGAACATATGGTTGTACAACTCTTGAGGTATAGGAATTCGAGCCATAGTGGTTTCTCGAATGTATATTTTCGCCTGAAAGTTCTTCGCCAGTTATGTAGTCTGACATCCAACTTGGCCTCCTCCTTCTTTGCATATTTACATTTGATGTTTCGACATCCTATTCATGAACATCACATTGCAGATCAGTTCTTGAAATTTCTAATTCTGCCAATGCATCTTCAGTGTTAGTTTCTTTATTATCACTTAATTCCATATGAATCGACTTCTGCTCCTCTTCACTTTTTCATTTCCAACGATTGTTTTCATCAAAGATTACGTCCTTAGAAGTTACAATCTTCTTTGTCCTAGGATTACAAAATCCATGAGATTTCGAAAAATATGCATTTTTCTCCCTTAGCATCAAGCTTCTTCCTTTTTTCATCAGGTACATACGCATTAGCTACACAATCAAATATTCTAAAGTGATTAATGGAAGGTTTCTTTCCAAACAAAGCTTCTTCAGGTGTCATATTCTTTACAACAAAAGTTGGGCTAGAATTATAGATGTGCACATTCCAGTTTACATGCTTCAAGCTAAAAAAATTTAGGTATGCCTTTTGTTGACAATATACTTCTCACTGCGTTCATGATAGTCTCATTCTTCCTTTAAGAGACACCATTTTGGTTTGACGAGTATGCTGTTGTCAGTTATCTTTTGATTCCATGTTGCTCACATGTATTCACAAATTCATTTGAAGTATATTCTCCATCACGATCTAAACGAAGGACTTTAATACTTCTTTCTGCTTCTTTCTCAGCTTGAGCCTTAAATTTTATAAAATCACAACTACTCCTGATTTCTCTGTAATGAAATACACTTATGTTTTCTACTAAAATCATCTATGAACACAATAAATTACCTCTATTTTGCTTAGAAAGAACACGCTCTTCACATATTTGCATGAGAGGTTGAATTTGTAGTAATCCAGTTGTCATCTTCTTCTCTTGTAATATTTTTAGGCTATCAAAATTCCAATGACCTAATCGACAACACCACAGCTTCGATATCTCTTGAGTTGTTGATTGAGGACAAAACGGTTCATATTTGAATGCTTCAGTATTCAACGGAACATTTTGTTACTTAACTTTTTTATGACAACTAAAGCTTTATCTGAATCTCAGGAACATGACATAATTCCTTTTGGATCATAATTGGATATCCAGTCTCTAGTAATTGGCCAAAGCTTATCATATTATTTTCAAGTGGAGGAACATTAAAGACATCTTTTAGAATTTATGGCCTTTTATTTATAATAAATTTCACACTTCCTTTCCCCATAACTCTCATACTATAGTTATCACCAAGTTTCGCGGTTTCTGTAAAAGTTTCATTCAATTCACAAAATAACATTTTGTTATCTGTCATATGCTTGCTGCATCCTGAGTCTACATACCATATTGTTGGAATTCCTTAACAAATGAAATGAATGAAATATACAAAGTCCCACATCGCCAAATCATTGAAGCTATATTGGTTTATGTATGGTTTTCTCATGAGGAGGTTGGGGGTCTGAGGCTCCCAAATGTATGCTCCGTTGTGAGGAGGGAGATCATGCATCTCCAGGCGGCGTCCGACCGGGCCGGGCCAGGTTTGGGTTTGGGTCTAATATGACACTCATATTTTTACTGCAAACTGGACCGGGCTTTCTGACAGTTGCAGGCCATACGAACAGATGCGGATCTGTTCGGCAGCGGACGCGGGTTGAATAGGCACGAGCGGGTGCGACCCGACACGACTTCTGAAGTGATGCGCGCGCAAACGAACAGGTGCGGAAGCGGACGCGGGTGCAGGGCAGCGATAAACAGAAGTGACTGTACGAAGAGGTACAGACGCGACTGTTTGAGCGAACGGGTGCAGACACGACCGTTCGGAAAGGATACAGACTAACTATAAATAAGGAGGAAAACTGATCACTTTCCTTATTCATTTTTTTTCAATCCGAATCTCTCTTCTCCTCTAACGACTGCTGCTTTTCTTATATTCAAATCACAGAGTGATATACTTATTACAATCTCGTGCAGATTACGTCTGTTGTATCTTGGGAGAGTTTTGAAATAAAATTCTTAAGGAAATTATTACGACAAGCCTCAGACGGAATTTCTTTTATACACTGGTTAGATTCACTGTAATCTTTCCCGGTTATTCTGGTTATACTGTTTATTCAAAATAGTATAACGCTGTTGTTGTAATTCATTTACAACGTTCATATTGTTATAATAATTACTACAGAATTACAGTGTAGTGGAAATCTGAGTTATAAACTTGTGCGACGAGTTTATAATTGATTATTCTCTGTTTTGGTATACTAGAAATATAACATCTTAAGAATTTTACTGTCTTACACTAAAACAGAGATGTTAACAGTTGACAACATGAAAATGGATAAGCCCAACTTTTCAGCGGTTATTTCTGAATGCAATTTGATTCAGAACCCTAACCAATGGTGGGTTGATACTGGAGCTACTCGTCATGTTTGCTCTGAAAAATCCATGTTTTCAACATACCAAAAATTCGATCAGAAAGAAGGACTCTACATGGGTAATTCTGCAGTTTCCATGATCGAAGGCAGTGGCACAGTTATCCTCAAGTTCACTTCTGAAAAAACTGTCAAATTGAATGACGTGCTTCACGTTCCAGACATATGCAAGAATCTCATCTCTGGTGCAGTCCTATCAAAGAAGGGATTCAAGATGGTGTTTGAGTCAGACAAGATGGTTCTGTCCTAAGCTGGAGTGTATATCGGAAGGGGATATTTATGTGATGGCCTATTTAAGGCAAACATAGCCGTTATCGGCAATAAATCTATGTATTCTGATTGTGCTATTAATAAAATTGAAGTCTCTTACTTACTTGAGCACGAAATTTTACCATGGCACGATAGATTAGGACACGTAAACTTCCGAAAAATGAAGAAATTATCAAACTTGGGATTGATTCCAAATTTCCAAGTAGATAAGAACTACAAATGTGAGACATGTGTAGAAGCAAAAATGGTCAAACAACCATTTAAATCTGTTGACAGAAGCACCGAACCATTAGGTTTGGTACATACAGATTTATGTGATTTTAAATCACTACCTACAAGAGATGGGAAAAAGTATTTTATTACTTTTATTGATGATTATACGCGATATTGCTATGTATATCTTTTAAATAGTAAGGATGAAGCAATAAACCGCGTTTATAAAATACAAAGCTGAGGTAGAAAATCAGTTAAATAAAAAGATCAAGATATTGAGATCTGATCGAGGTGGAGAATATGAATCACCATTTGAACAGTTCTATGCCGAAAATGGTATAATTCATCAAACAACAGCTCCATATTCACCACAACAAAATGGTGTAGCCGAGAGGAAGAACAGAACGTTAAAAGACATGATTACTGCCATGCTTTTAACTTCTGGTCTACCGATGAGCTTGTGGGGGGAAGCCTTAAATATGTCTAATCACATATTAAACAAAGTTCCTCACAATAAAACGGGAACAATTCCATATGAGATATGGAAAGGACACAAACCAAGCTTTAAATACCTCAAAGTGTGGGGGTGCTTGGCAAAAGTTCCAGTTCCGCCTCCCAAGAGAGTCAAACTTGGACCAAAAACAGTAGATTGTTATTATCTTGGGCCAGCCCAAAATAGTAGTGCCTACAGATTTTTGGTATTCAAGTCTGATATAAATGATATTCATGTAAATACAATCATGGAATCAAGAGATGCCTCGTTCTTTGAAGATGTGTTCCCACATAAAAGAAACGATGGAAATCCTGTCCCAAAAAGGACAAGAGATAACAGAGATGAGACATGTGAAGATGAAACTCATCAGGACAACGAGGAGGTTGAACTAAGAAGAAGCGTAAGGGCAAGAACTTCCAAAACATTTGGTTCAGATTTTTTAACTTATATGTTAGAACACGAACCTCAAACGTACAAGGAAGCAATGTCATCTTCTGAATCATCATGTTGGAAAGAAGCAATCCAAAGTGAGATTGATTCAATTCTAAGTAATAAAATTTGGGAAATAGTTGATATTCCACCTGGAATAAAACCAATTGGCTGCAAATGGATTTTCAAGAAGAAATTGAAATCAGACGGCTCTATAGATAAATATAAAGCCAGATTGGTAGCCAAAGGATATCGTCAAAAAGAAGGAGTGGACTTCTTTGATACCTATTCACCGGTTACACGAATAACCTCTATAAGAATGTTAATAGCGATTGCTTCCATATATAATCTGGAAATTCATCAGATGGATGTCAAAAAGGAGATTTACATGGAGCAACCTGAGGGTTTTATTTCCAAAGGAAATGAAAACAAAGTATGTCGGTTAGTGAAATCACTATACGGACTAAAACAAGCTCCAAAACAATGGCATGAAAAATTTGATAGTGTCATGATGAAAAATGGTTTTCGTATAAATGAATGTGATACATGTGTTTATTACAAACAGGTTGGACAATCATATGTGACGATTTGTCTATATGTAGACGATATGCTAATCTTTGGTCCTAATACTAAAGTAATAGAGACTATAAAGAAGATGTTAATCAACAATTTCGATATGAAAGACTTAGGAGTTGCGGACGTTATTTTGGGAATCAAAATAATAAGAACACCTAATGGAATTGAACTATCTCAGTCACACTATGTAGACAAAGTGATTGAAAAATTCCAAGAGTATGGAATTAAAGGAGTGAGGACACCTTTTAATCCATCGGAAGTACTGCATAAAAACACTGATGAGAGTGTAATGCAACTGGAATACTCTCGTGTAATAGGATGCTTAATGTATCTGATGAATTGCACCAGACCAGATATTGCTTACGCGGTAAGTCGACTAAGCAGGTATGCAAGTAATCCAGGGAAGGAACACTGGAAAGCACTAATGAGAGTGTTGGGATATTTAAAGAATACCACTAATTTTTCCTTACATTATGGAAAATATCCTGCCGTCTTAGAAGGATATAGTGATGCAAACTGGATTGCAGATTCAGAGGAATCAAAATCCACAAGTGGTTATGTCTTTACCCTTGCAGGAGCAGCAGTGTCATGGAAATCTACTAAACAAACATGCATAGCTCGATCCACCATGGAATCTGAGTTTATCGCATTAGATAAAGCAGGCGAAGAGGTAGAATGGCTTCGTCAATTCTTAGAAGATATTCCATTTTGGCCAAAACCTGTGACGGCCATGTGTATTCACTGCGATAATCAAGAAGCGCTAAGTAGAGCGAAAAACCTTGTGTATAATGGCAAATCACGACACATACGTCGTCGCCATAACACAGTTAGGCAGTTACTCTCTAATAGAACTATTTCCATAGATTATGTGAGAACAAATGATAACCTAGCGGATCCATTTACTAAAGGTTTATCAAGAGAGAAAATTGACTGCGCATCGAGGGGAATGGGTTTAAAAGCCTAAACCAACAAGAGTTACCTTATACGAAAACCTATCCTAGCGATTGGAGATCCCACGGACTAGGATCGATAGTCAAACCAGTTCTGAATAACTCAAGAAGTAATGCATTTGTCTGGACTTGGTCCTACTCCATTCCTATGGTGCAAAATATAATGCATGCCTACAGAAGTTTTAAAGGTTAAAACTATGTTTTTTAATGATGACCATATCTTGGAAATAACAAGTGGGGTATATGTAGGATACTCTTAATGGTTGCGATCACCTATGTAAGTGTGAGCTGGGTCGGCTCTATGAGAATATTAAAAGGCTTTTATTCTCTAAAACACTCGCAGAACCAAAAATTGTTCAGGACCAAAATGAACACAACCAAGAGATTGGATGAGAAGGGAATCAATGCTTCGTAAAGCTTATTGTCTGGATATACAATAAAGGCCGACAGTTCAAGATGAAATAATTCACCGATTAGCCAAGTAGATCCGATAAGTTTTAACTATGGAAAGTTCAAAGTGAAATATCTACTTATCCACGATAAAGCATTATTCCATATGTACTCTGTGATATTTCGCTTTGTGTGGGGGATATGTATATTATCATTCATGTGGGGGATTGTTGGAATTCCTTAACAAATGAAATGAATGAAATATACAAAGTCCCACATCGCCAAATCATTGAAGCTATATTGGTTTATATATGGCTTTCTCATGAGGAGGTTGGGGGCCTGGGGCTCCCAAATGTATGCTCCGTTGTGAGGAGGGAGATCATGCATCTCCATCACACACGCGCGCGCGCCGCCGCCGCCGGCCGTCCGACCGAACCGGGCCGGGTTTGGGTTTGGCTTTGGGGTCTAATATGACACTCATATTTTTACTGCAAACTGGACCGGGCTTTCTGACAGTTGCAGGCCATACGAACAGATGCGGATCTGTTCGGCAGCGGACGCGGGTTGAATAGGCGCGAGCGGGTGCGACCCGACACGACTTCTGAAGTGATGCACGCGCAAACGAACAGGTGCGGAAGCGGACGCGGGTGCAGGGCAGCGATAAACAGAAGTGACTGTACGAAGAGGTACAGACGCGACTGTTTGAGCGAACGGGTGCAGACACGACCGTTCGGAAGGGATACGGACTAACTATAAATAAGGAGGAAAACTGATCACTTTCCTTACTCATTTTTTTTCAATCCGAATCTCTCTTCTCCTCTAACGACTGCTGCTTTTCTTATATTCAAATCACAGAGTGATATACTTATTACAATCTCGTGCAGATTACGTCTGTTGTATCTTGGGAGAGTTTTGAAATAAAATTCTTAAGGAAATTGTTACGACAAGCCTCAGACGGAATTTCCTTTATATACTGGTTAGATTCACTGTAATCTTTCCCGGATATTCTGGTTATACTGTTTATTCAAAATAGTATAACGCTGTTGTTGTAATTCATTTACAACGTTCATTTTGTTATGATAATTACTATAGAATTCCAGTGTAGTGAAAATCTGAGTTATAAACTTGTGCGACGAGTTTATAATTGATTATTCTCTGTTTTGGTATACTAGAAATATAACATAGATGTCACTTCCTACAACAAAATAACATGTCACTTCCTTCAACTTGCTTGTTGTTTAAAAAAGCGATGAGTAATACTTTCTCCTCAGTCTCTATAGAATTTATCTTGGCCTCCTTCTTAGGGCATTCCCGCTTAAAATGTCCATTTTTGTGATAGTGATAACATTAGACATTCAATTTGTTATAGCTCCATCCCTCATTGCCACGACCACGACCTCTACCTCTTCCTCTAAATCCACCTTGACCTTTTCACCTATTGGAAGAATTCTCAACATGTGTAGTAACTTTGAGTACCTTCTCTTCCTCTTTATGGTTAGATATCTTTTGCTTATGAATCAAGAGTGAGCTTTGCAACTCGTTAGTTGACAAATTATCAATATCATTCGACTCCTAAATTGAACACACAACATAGTTGAATTTAGAAGTCATGGAGCGTAATATCTTCTCAATTATTTTCACATCTTCAAGATTTTCACCATTAATCCGCATCTTATTTGCAATATATAGTGTCTTTGCATCACTCCTCTATCGTGTCTTCGGATCGTATATATATTCAAACTCTTTCCGAAGAGCCTAGAGTTAAGCTCACTTTACATGTGCAATCCCTTGATATTTCTTTTTTAAGGAATCCCAAATATCCTTAGCATCATCTTTCTTAAAGATAGTCGCTAACACAGCATGATCAATAGCTTGAAAAATGGAAGTTATTTGCTTTTAAATCTTTCAATTTCATGTCAGAGATTACTTTGAGTTATGCCTCTGCCAATACTGCTCTTTCTTGCTTTTTAGGAATTCCATCTTCAATCAAATTCCAGTACACTTTTGATCTTAGGAAGTCCTCTATTAACATCGACTAATGATTATAGTAATCATTAAGTTGTGGAATTTTTGGTTGCACAAATCCACTATTGTTGTCACTACCTTATGTTGTCATTATGTTGCTTCAATTATTCCGGGCTTGTAAAAACTTAGATACCAAATGTTAGTCTGATGCAAAAAAATAGATTCACGCCCTTTTATTCATTGAATAAAGGCACAATGCCTTGTCTATTAAGCCTTACAGCACAAACAAGCATGCATGAAATAAAATAGCTAAACGACCCTAAAAACCAGGTCAAACACAAGCATGATCCTATTAAACATGCAACAAATCAAACTGCAAAAATATCTAACATTTATTATGCTTAATTAATCAAACAAAAGACAACGGTATCACATAAACATCCATAATTCTCTCTTATCCAAAACTCTCAATGGTTTAGAAGTGTGTTAAATTTTATTACAAAGATACGAATAGAAATATACATTCCATCTTATACTTTTTGGCTTCAACTGATTAGGACATCTTTATATGCCTCTAGTTGGTGATGGCCCTCGAATCAGATTTTGAAGAAGGAGAAGAAGAATATTATGAAAATTTTATCTAATGGAGATGTTTCTTATACTACTGCAACTATTAGTCTTTTCCGATTAGAATTAAGGTATAAGAAAAAGGTACGGTTGTGGTCGATTTTATCATGAAATCTTTTAAGTTACCCTTGAATTTAAATAATAATTTTGAGGGGCATTTTTGGTAAATTTAATTAATAATGGGTAAAAATGTAATTTTACTAACGATGAAAATTGACAATGAGATTTGCGGCATTGCATAAGAGAATTTTTTGATCGATTTCAGCTATAAGAATTACCTTTTGGCAACAAAATAAGATCAATATATAATTTAATAGTTTAAATAAACAGAGCAACTAAAGAGATTTCATAGCATAAAGAGTCTTTACATTGTTTTCATATATCTCAATTCTTACCCATATAAGGGTCAAATATAAATAGAGCATAAATAATAATGTCATTGCCAACATATGAAGTTGACGAGATGATCGCTTATACAAGTTTATCTTCGACTTATGTATAATCTTGAAAAAAATCCAACTTTATGCTAATCTCTGTAATCTGAAATCCTATAAACTCAACCAACTCAAATGAGTATCTATGAGTTTATAGGGGAAAATAATAAACATACAGATCAAATATAAGTATGGTATGAAGAATATCATTTTCCATCAGAACTTCTCTGCTAGTGGGACCACGCCGCTAGGGCACATAATGGGTTTTCGCCCACACTTGCCTCGAGCACACAGCCATACATGACATGTCATATAAAACTATGTGCGAAACTTTCTTGAGTTTAGAGTCTGTGGAAACACAAAGCTTAACCGATGATTATCTATGGGTTTTAAAAACACCACTTCTAAAACTATCATTAGTTTCGTTAATTATATTTCAATATTTGATTTGATTTCATAAAATTATTAATCCATTCTTAATTCACTTTAGAAAAACTTTATGGGATTAAAATATGAACATAAATTCAAAGGTGCCTAAAATTACAATTGTTAATGATTGATCGCTTTAAAAATATTTACCATGAATTAATTCATTTAATAATCATTTTTATCATATAAATTTCCATAATTAGATCCCCTAAACCAATTTTTATGTCTACTCAATTCTCAACAATAAATATTTTATTATTATGATCTCCAACTTCACAAATATACTTCAACATTTAAACCCCGAACAAACTTTTATATTTCCAAGTCATCTTGAATTTCATTATTTTAATTTGATCCGATTTAATTATTTAAATCTTTATCGTAAAATTATAATTAATTAATTCTATACACTGGGTTGTTACAGACTCTCCACTTAAAAAAATTTGTCCTCGCAATTTCTGCTTAGGGAAAATCTATAACGAGCTAATAAACTAGCATTCTACACCCATCTGCAATTTGATTACAAGTACACAACCATTAACAATTATAACAAATCACTACAATCAAAGCCAACCAAGATAAAATAATAAATATAACCATTAAAAGGCATTCAATATTTTGGCTCATGTACGAATATCATCTACTCGGAATCCACATATGGCACATGCACTATGATTATCTATATGCACATCTTTGGGATTTTACTTGACCATTCCAATATGAACACATTAAAAATTCTCCCTGAGTTATGAAAGGGAAAGCTCAAATACAAAAGGTATGTCGAGAGAAAGATTCTCTATTTCCTTCACAAATATAACACCCGATGTTTTTTATTCACTTTCCTAGGTTAGCTTGTATAATGTTTGGCATCAACCCATCAAATATTAAATAGAGCGACAGCAAAAACAACGGTCTAAAATATTCGATAATTGGGTTTTAGACCCTACTTAGGCATATATTACCCATCGTATTGAATGATCAACCATCTACCAAGAAAATTAAGCCTTTTATTATCCAAGGTTCATTCTTACCAATTCACCATGCACACGCACTCTCACATTAGTTATTAGACCCTTTCGCCGCTTACCCTCAACCAAAGGACAATCATCTTTACCTAACCTCTAATGTCACAGGCTATGAGTTTGAATCAACTCATTTATAAAATTAATTAGTCGACTTACATACAATCATAACATAAAATATGTGTCAGAATTATCAAAATTTTTTGGAGGAGGCTTCTTAGCATGGAGAGTATGCCGAAAATCCACAACATAAACATACATTATATAAACATATCTTATACAAACCCATTACATCCATTTAACAAAAGTACACCTTTACATTTATATACAGAACTTTTAAATTAAGTTCAAGGTGTTAAAAACGTATAGCTTTTTTTATTACTGTTCAAAATGAGGATGTAAAATAATTCATAATATTTTCTTTCTTTAAAAACTATTCTTAAAATTTAAAAATATGGAGGACCCCAAAATATTCATAATACCAACATTTCAAATTCAGAAAACTTTTCTACTTTCACCAAAACAGGCCATCTTCTTTAGACCTTAGTTTTAATGATATAAACTTCAAAATTTTCCATGATACAAACAAAATTTTCTTCTCACGCTCATAGCATTCCAGAAAGCAAAAAATCATTGAAATTGTATTAATGATTTGAAAGTTATGATCAAAATACTGCAAGGTTACAACTCAAAATATTTGAAGAGAGATATACTTTTGCACAAAAAGATTTAAAAATTTAAAAACTTCGAAATATCAAAAAGTTATTAACATAAACATTGTTCTTTATAGAACTACTTTTCAAACCATAAAAGGTCATCAAAATCCGATATGAAATCAAAACTTATGGTTGTTTTAACAAAACACCCAAAATTCAAAATTTCCAATTTTTTTGATTTTAGAGATCAACCTTTCTCTTCGAAAAAAATCAAAATTAGCAACAACACCCTACATCAAAGTTGTTTACTTTCCAATTCACGTTCCAAAATGAAAAATTACAAAAATCCAACATTTTAATAAAATGTTGTGTATAGAAATCAAAGTCAGTTTTTCTCATACTTCAATTCAAAGCACTTCATCTTATATAAATCTCATTTCAAATAAATTTTCAAAAATAACAACTTCATTTCAAATAAATTTCCAAAACAACCTCAATATTTTCCTTTAGTTCATAAAACTCAATTTTTCCATAAATCAAATTTCTGCACCACTTTAATTGAACTTTTTTATTGGTCCATGCCATAAGTAATATAAATGCTTTCTTCATTGAAAATTCACTCCAACCTCATAATATAAAATTTATATTATTTACTTTCTCATATTTCCTGAAATATTTATATCTCTAAAAACTCATTTCACCATAAATCATATTTATTCATCGCCTTAATGAAAAGCCTTCATTAATGCATGCAAGTAATATAATACATGTTTCCTTGGAAAATACTTTTCAATCTCTCAATATCAAATTTCCTGAAAGTACATTTTCTTACCTCATGAAACACTTTAATATCTTGATCATTAGTATTATATTTATCATATTATTATTTTTCCTTGAAAATTTCCATCAATAAAATATTTGTTGTTCGCATAATTAACTTTTCAAAAATCTATACTTAACCAGAGATAAATGAATTTCATATTCACTTCAAAAATTATTTTAAGTGAATACTTATATATGCACTTTTATATATCATACAAATATGGTTATAACATCCATTTAAGTCATAACAATATCATACAACATGACATACACACAATTCACATCATCATATACCGTATATTTTCAAATTCACAAATATTTTAAAAATAAACTGAAGTAACCTTGCTAAGGATTTAGCAACTCTATTTTCCGATTGGCTGCTTTGTTGATCATGTAATCAACGTTGCATCGTTATTGGTCTCACTATCCACTAATACTTGATGGCTGCAGACGTCGTTTAAATCTTCCAAACTTATAAACATCCTTATCAATTTCAAAACAATTCATTACTTTACCAAAATTATGTATATATATATATATTCATTCTCATGCCAAAACATTTTCTAAAACATCATTTATAATTTTTCTCAAAATATTATATTCTTCTCAAAAATACTATTTTTAATACTTCCAAAACCATTACACTCTTCCAAAATATAACTTAACCTATCTCGAAATGTTTTCTATTCCAAAATGTCATTTTTTTCCTAAAACGTATACTTCCTTTGAATGGTACATTCTTTTCAAATATTAGTTTTAATATTTCTCAAAATATTTTCGCTTTCAACACCATTTTCAAAAAGGTTATATATAACGTTTTTAAAATATTTTACTTCTTTCAAAACATTATTAAGATTATCCCAAAACATTGTTTTCTTTTCAAAATATTATGTTGATATGTCTTGCCATAGTGTTTAGAAATCCCTATAGACATATTGGTCAGGTGCATCAATCAAAATCTTAAAGCACCCAAGTGACACATTAATACGAATCAAATCAACCAAAATAACTCATGCACTCAGCGGAAAGCAATCTATTGGTTTTTATTGCGCCACTCTAATCACTATGGGATCATGCTACTCCAGCTCGCATCGTCACAACTCATATTTGTTTTGCATTCTAGACACGAGATCATATTAAGGTCTTCTAAAGCTTCTCTGATCAAACTATTACCCACTCAAATCAAAGCTACATAGAGGTCTAATATTCAACACCAGTGCCAATACTACTGGTCTGGCCAATGACTTCTTCCTTCACTAACTCCATCAAATTCTCTGTATTTCATACCAGGACTAACATTCAGAAAGAGGTTGAAGAAGTATATCATAAAGTAAGAAAAATACAAATACAATCGCATATGATTATCCTAGTAATCATCATATATTCCATCTATATCTTACTATAGGGTAACTACCACATACATAAAGGGATAGAGGCTGTAAGTCTCACTAAGGCTAAGACTAGTGGCTCTTATAATATGAATTATCCTAAACCTTCTCCAATGCCAACTGTAACATCCCACCACTATATCCATACTACCAAAGAGTATTACTAGGTAAAATGATCTAATAATATGGAGAATGGGAGGATGTTGGTTGTCACACATGAATATTCTCTTGGACTAACACCGATACTTATTTTAAAATCATGAACTAATCACCTATACATATTTGATGTCGACCTAAAGCAATAACAGTGGATTTCCATGATAGAACAATACACAATATAAAAGATAACAGAGGTCACAGAGTCATCAACACAACGACTACAACTAATGGATGAAATACACAATTCTAATCGGGTCTACATAAATGATTGAAATGCCCATTTCAATAACTCAATATTAATCACTTAAAATATATTCAAATTCAAAATAAACTACAGTTATCTTAATAAATATTCATACTTCATTTTACAACACTATTTCAAAAAAGTATATATCATACATATAAGTGTATATATCCTTTTATTTTAAAAATAACCAATTTTCAATACCTTAAACAATAGTCGTCTATCAATATATAAAAATATATTCTTAAATCTATTTTGGCTATTGACTATATTCATATCAAACTCGAGATTTATTTCCAAAATTGTATCTTATATATTAATACAGTTGGAATTTTTACCTTGATTCCATAGTAGACAGAGCAAAGAATCATGGAGGAGGAAGTCGCGTGCTGGAAGCGAAGTTGCGAAGCTAGTTTGAGTAGGTGGCCAAACCAGTTCATTCGGTGGAGAAAGAAGACCGGATGAGAGATCTTGTCCGGTGGTAGCTATTGTTGCCGCTTCAGTCGGAGCGGTGGTGATAGAGAAGGACTAGACTAGATATTTGGTTCGGTGGTGGAGGCTGTTGGTTGGAAGGTGAGGGCAAGGGAGTTTCGCTCGGTGAAGTTGGAGCAACAGATCTCGTTCGGGGAAGAAGAAAGTTGCCTCATTCGGTGGTGTTTCGCTCGATGATTTGGGGAATGAGAAGTAACACCGAACGAAATATCTCGTTCGGTATTTAGGCATGCCGGTCCAAACTGAAGTGGTGATGTCGATCTAGATTTCTCGTTCGAGCATTGGCCGCCGAACCAAATGCCAAGCTTTGCTGAGCCAAACATGTTGGCATATGCTGAATCAATTGTTTGGTTCGGTATTGAAGTGAAGTGTTGCTCCAACCTAATTTGTGCTATGTCGAACCAATCTATGGCGGTCCAAATGAAGTGTGCTTATGCCGAACCATTTTTGGTATTTGCCAACCAAACCTCACTATATATCAGGTATCCCTCCTCATTTCTTCACTCTATAAATAATGGTGCTTCTAGACAACAATGGCAGCCATCCTAGAGAGATGAAACTCTGCAGAATTTTGTCTGTATTGTTAATTCTTCTTAGGTATAGCCTCTAAAAGTGAATCAATCTTGTAACTCTAATCTTTCAGTGGTTAATAAAATCTCCTCTTTCCAATTGGACGTACAATGCCTCGCGGTAGTGGAACCACTATAAATACTGGTGTTATTTTTTTATTGCACTGTTATCTGTGATTGATGTGTTTTGGTGTTTATCTTTGTTTGTTCCGTCTCACTATAATCATGATACAGTTGTTTTCCACTACGTTGGGTTTTTTATTCCCTTAGACTGATCATCTGAAGGGATTTTTCCCAGCAGTCTGATATCAGAACTTCAAGGTTGATTGAGGAGTGTTAGACGCTATAGCAGGAGATGAAGCGACTCCAGTTGTTACAAGACCTTATACTAGAAGGATGTATATCGCGTTAGGATCACAATTGGCAATTGAGAAATGGAATGGGAATGAAGACTTCAAGAAGTGGCAATGGTGGATGAATGTTGTTCTAATGAGGAATGAAGTCCATCCGGTATTTTTTCCCCTAAGGAGTTGACGGCTGACATCTCAGTCGTGGAAATGAAGGAGATGGAGAAATGGACGTTTACTACTTTACAACTAGCTGTTGGAGAGAATGTTATCTCAGAGATTAGCAGTGAGACCACTGCTAGGGGCATTTGGACCAAGCTAGAAAATCTCTACTTGAAGAAATTTCTGACTAACCATCTAATATTGCTGAAGACATTTTTCACCATGTGGATCAGAGAGGGTACTTCAGTGAAGGAACATCTTAATTTATTTGATGATCTCGTGATGAAGATGAAGACTGTTGACATGAATATGGATGAGTAGAAAATGGCAATGATTCTTTTGTGTTCTCTTCCAAAGTGATACACGGGTTTCGCTAACAGCCTTATCTTTGCTAAAGATACATTGATAGTGGAAGATGTGAAGTCAGGCCTTCTATCTAAGGGCTTGAGAGACTAGGTAAAGGAGATAAGTGAAGGAAATAAAGATAGAAGTAGTAGTCACAGTCTTTTTGTTGAAAGAAGTAGAGAAGATAAAAAGAATTGACACTTTAAAAAGCGTTACAAGTCCAGGAAGCCTGGTAATGGCAGGAGAGGAAAGTTTAAGAACGGAAAGTGCTTTATCTAAAAGAAACCTAGTCATTAGAAAAAGGATTATCTAGATTTGAAGAAGAGGAAGAAGATGGATCTTCATCATTTGTGGTGGAGAAGTCTGTATCTGACGATGTGTTGTCTGCAGCAGTATCAGATGTCTCAGACCATTGGATGCTGAACTCAGGGGCATCTTTCCATATGACGCCTAATAAGAATTACCTCAGTTCTTTTGTTGGACGAGAGGAAAGCTCTATTCTTATGGGTAATGATGCTAGTTGTAGAGCAATGGATGAAGGTACAGTGAAGATCAGGATGTTTGATGGAGTGATACGCACTTTGACAAGTGTCCGATATGTTTCAGGTCTTCAGAAGTCCTTAATTTCTTTAGGACAATTGGCATCTTTTGAATGCAAGGTAACTATCGAGAAGGATGATCTGAAGATTTCAAGAGGTGCACTAGTTCTTATGGATGGGATGTGTTTCAAAATCTGTATTTGCTGAAAGGCCACAGTTCTTAGAGAGTCGTGTGTTGGAGTAGACAGTTCACGTGCATTGGATGCAACAAAGATTTAGCATCTCGGGTTGGTTCATATTTCAAAGAGAAGGGCTTAGGGTTGCTTCGAAGATGAAAGATGATCAAAGGAAGAAGCTTCGACAAAATGGACTTTTGCTAGGAGTGTATGTTATGCAAGCAAACTAAAGTATCTTTTGGAGTTGGACTCCATAGATCGAGGCGAGTACTTGAGTACGTACATACAAATGTTTGGGGACCGGTTGCTGCTCCTTTTCTTGGAGGAGTAAAGTATTTTATCTCTTTCATTGATGATTTTTCTAGAAAAATATGGGTGTATGTGATGAAGGCCAAATTAGAAAGTTTTGAGAAGTTCAAAGACTAGAAAGCACTTGTTGAGAACCAATCTGGTTCTAGGTTGAAGGTGCTAAGACCTAATAATGGCGGTGAATTTGTCTTAAGGGAGTTCCTCGACTTCTGTAGACAACACAGTATTTAGTAACATTTCACTACCCGGCGATCCAAAATCCACTGGGGTTGCAGAAAAAATGAACAGGACTCTACTGGAGATGGCTCATTGCTTGAGATTGATGGTGGTCTTGTTTAGAGGCTTTTGGGCTGAGGCATTATCAACTACGGAGCATGTCATAAATCGAATTCTATGCTTACCCATTGATGGGAAGATTCCATAGGAAAAGTGGAGAGGTAAAGAAGTGTATCTTGGTTATATCCGAATCTTTGGCTATCATATGCATGTTCACCATACAAGTGATGACAAATTGGAGGCTAATACAAGAGCATACTAATAGGATACACCGATGATATCTAAGGGTATCAAATTTGGAACCTTGTTGATTGGAAGATTGCTCATTCCAGAATCCAGACATGTTATTTTTGATGAATCTGCTATGTTCAATCCGAAGGAGAAGCTATCTGCCACACCAGAAGATTCTGATAGGCCTAAGGAGATGGAAGAAGTTCCCTTGTTCCAGCCAAATAGTAGAGTTGTTGTTGATGCTGTCGAGTAAAATGCAGTTGATGAAACATCACAGGATGGTCCACAGGTACCTTTTAGTAGTGCTGGTGATGTGCATGAATCTAGAGGAAGTTCAATTCATGATGGAGCTGAAAAGAGTTTAGGGGAAGCAGTACCTACTCAGGTCAGCCGTAGGACTATTAGGCCGTCCGAACGGTATGGCGATTGGCAGTTTGCGAACCTTAGCCTTGGTGATCAGCTTGACTATGCCCTATGTAATGACATGGAATTTCGAACCATTCAAATTGATAATCATCCACTCATGTCGGACTTGAATCGCTAAAAACAACTGATTGTTAATTTATAATTGGCAAAACTTAGCATATACAGTAAATAAATCAATCGTAGAATCACAGACACAGAGTATTACAACAATAAGCAACATAATAGATAAATAGTAGTACATGAAGCTACTACAATAAACAACAGAGTTTGAAACAAAATACAATAGATATCTAATACATAAAAGTGTCAATACAAAAGAAAACGATAAGTCTACACAAATCAACTGGAACAAATGAGAAGCTGAATAGATAGAGATAGATCTTCAAGCAAAACTCCAAGCTCCAAAGGCGAGTCTCAAATGTTGTTACACTCAGTCTAACCCGAGTATAAAGCAAAACACAAAACACTCGAGTCAGGATTAACGTTCTTATACCAGTAATTTTAACCCAAGTGAAATGTCAACTGAAATACAAAATAACTTAAAGGATGTTTGGGATACCCATCCTTTAAGGATCCATTAAACTATTTACATACATAGTACAATACGCTACATATATAATGTCTATAGTAAAGCAAACTACTAAAATAGCGTTAAGGCGTTACAAATATCCCCCTTAACACATTTTTGCATATTCTCGTAGTTTATACAGTATCGTAATTCCTCCGTAAACTAGAGGGCTATCAGAGGACATTCTATAGGTACAGTACAAACCAAACTCATAGAAGGCGCGATAAGACATGCGACAGGGCACACGAGGCAATGCCTAGGGTAGGATTCTACCGTTTTGCAGAACCGGGCTGGTGGTAACGCATAATACCTACTACTGCCAACCTCGAGACACACTCCCAAATCAAATCGAAGGTGCACCTAATCAAATCACAAAGTAATAGAATGGTATTGAAGAAATATGCCCGATCGGAGGTATGACCTCACTTGGACCAGGTATAGCTCATGTTTTATCCACATCAAGCTGACTTGCGGGAGTCAAGGTTGCGTTAATACCTCATATAGAATCGTTCACTAAACCATCCTACTTCGTTTTGGAATCTTCACCACATAGACAGTTGTTAAAGTGGTTTTCGGTATTGACAGAGAGTATGACAATATCCGATCTCGGTCTCTTTAACATCCAAACGCTTATTTTACACCCTGGTCATTTTATAAAATCACTTTTAAAATCATTTCAAACAGTTCATACATCATATCAAATATCGTATTCATTTAAAATCATATCACTTTCGCAATCACATTTACTTTCGAAATCATATCACTTTCGAAATCATTATTCACATTAAAGCATATTCATTTCCAAAATCATAACCACAAAATATTTTAAACCATCACATCAAAATATTCACATTTAAATCCATTAAATCTAAATCATAACAGTTCTAACTTAAACAGTTTAAATATTAAAAATAGTTTATATATTGAAATAGCTATAAGTTACAAATAGTTCATATATTTAAAAATAGGTTATAGATTAAATAGTTTATATATTAAAAATAGTTTATATATTAATATATATATGTATGTATGTATGTATGTATGTATATATATCGAAAATTGTTTTAAATTGGAACTGTTTCTTCTAATTTCACAAATAAATTCAAATCAACTTTGATTTCAAAATTCAATTTAATTCAATCTCAATTCGACCCTTTCAAATAAAAGGTTAAAGATCAAATTTAGATTCCCATTAAAACCATTTTTAATTTATAACGATTTCAAATCTAGGTTTGAGCTACAAACTTAAACGACTTCCAATTAAATAGGTTTCAAGTTTAAATATTCAACATTTACAATAACTCAATTCAATACATTTCATTTACGTCTTAAAAATATAACTTTTCAATTTTATCAAATTCGAAAATATTCACTCAATCACCTTTAATAACACAAATCTCAAATTACAAATTTAAATCAATATTAAATATTCCATTTCAATTTTGTTTAAATTTGAAAATATTCATATAATCACATTTAATTAAACATGTGAGATATTCAATTCAATGTTTATTTAAATTTAAAATATGCATTTAATCCTCTTAATCAAAATCCTCTTAATCAAAACCAAGTTATCAAGTTATAAAAATCATATCTTTAAAATGTCAAAATCAATAAGTCCAAATCAATTCTTATTTAAATTCAATTCTTACAAATTAAAATACAAGTCAACTTAATTTATCTTTCCAACCTTTATTTTATTAACGTTATTACAAAAATCTATTTTCAAAATAAATATAAATTTAAATAAATATTTAAACATATTATATATACTAGTTAAATTAAATTTATTATATTTTTTTTGTTAAATCTCTATTTTAAATATTAATTATATATTTTAAAAATAATAAAGTTATAAGTAAAATTTTATAATTTAAAATTTCAAACTTAACTTATAAATTTAAAATTTCCAAAACATATAATTTCAAAAATCTAAATTTTACACATGTATAAAATAAATATTATACTATAAATTTAAAATCAATATTTATCAAAACCCATATTTTTTTCCTTTCAAAATTCCCAATATCATTTAAAATAGACCAATGGTGTCCCTATATTGTTTTCTATCCTATGGTCAAGTGATACGGATATTTATCATTTCAATCGGCAATTAAAATTTAATATTTATGGGTATATATTATTTCAACCCGCAATTCAAAATTCAAAGCAATAAAAATTGCTTGGGTTTATCATTTCAACCCATAACGATTTTTCCTTATTCTAAAATATCGTTCGAGTATGTATAATTTCAACCCATAGGTAATTCTAAACTAACAGGGAACTTGCAGAGTGGGAAAAATATATGATAATAACATTATAAAATGACATATACATAACAATAGCAAGCATAAATCATCATTAACAATTATAATATATGCAACAGGTTATGGTGTCATATGTCATAGGTGAACAATTACAGATAATGGAATATCATATTTAACAATTAAATAACTAACAATTCAAATTTAATAGCATATTTCAGTCGTCATTTCATGTGAATTAAATTCACTAAATATAAGAATGTCAATCGTGAGTGATTGCTCACCTTTCGAGGTTATGGAAACAATGATAATGAAGATGGTGACATAGACACGCACACAGATACGTATACGAGCAAAGCAATAAACTACTGCGACCACTTTTGGACAGCGACGAGACAAAAGCAAAGCACGACGAACTGGATTTGATGAAGATCAACTATATAAGTGAACTTATATATATAAGCTAATATATTTTAAATTCATTAAAAACACACATTAGAATAATATATATATATATATATATTATATTTAAAACTAATATTATATCCGTAAAACTCATGTTAAAATCAAAAATCTTTATGTATATTTCAAAATCAAAAACACATATTAAAATCAATTTATATACATATTCCCCAAACCAAACACATATTAAAAATTAAATATATATATAATTTATTTTTCCAATACCTAAACAGTAATCAAATGTGAACAAAAGAAGACTGCTTGGCTGCTATGGAAAAGCTTCGGCGATGGGATGACGAGTTGGTGTATGCTGCTCAGATCTAAGCATGGGTGGCAAGGCTGCTAAGGTGGCGGAGATTGACTGCGGTGAGGATGTGAGTGGCAGAATAATGGCTAGCGTCCATTTATTTTCTCAGGGTTGGACAAACGAATGGACACAGGGAACTCAAAAGGCCTGAAATGGGTACCGATACGGCTAATCGTTTTGCTAATTTCGCCACATACTGGACACCGAAATGGACACCTGAATATACCACAGAGATCGGCCTGACGAGACGAGTAGAATTGTACACAGATACGAGTGACATGACCCTCCTATCTAGATTCGATTTTTCGCTGCCGAAAATGCTGCTAAAACGCCAAAAATAATATAAACGGAGCTAGAGCGGTCTAAATACGGCGAAACGAAATATGACAACTCACTCAGAAAATGAATTACATTTTTATTATATAAAAATATTCAGGTTTCGAAAAAGTTTTATTTCCATCAAATATTGACTGATTTAAACTTAAATAAAATTACACAACAAAATAAACTTCCATATTCTCTAAAGAAAATATGACATTTTCTTTGTCTAAATAGACGTATTTCAAATATAAAATTTTCATTGCAAATTTTCATTGTTTAATTTCAATAAAATTTATTTAATTACGTTAATAAAAACTATTAAAATTTATGGGTCGTTACACTCTCTCCCACTTAAAGCTTTTCGTCCCCGAAAAGGAACGAGATAGGAGAATAGAAGCAACAGAAAGAAAATATAGATTCGAAGTACAAAGTACTAGATATAACAATTAATTTAAAACCATATAAATTTCATTTTGGACATCTTATTCTTACATTTATATTGCATATTATTCAATTACATTCAAACTTTTCCCAGGTAAGTTTTATTAATGTTTCAAAGTGTAATTGAGCACTAAACAAATTTACCTTTTATTTACAACGTTTCAGTTGAGCAAAATTAGTTTGAACATTTTATTACTTAAATTTTCTCTTGTATAACCTTCAATTACATTCACCTAAACATTTCAACTCTTTGAATATTTTAGGTAAGTTGTATATATGTTCTAGAATGCAATTGAGTATTATACCATTAATTTTATCCTAGTTCAACTGTCTCAAGTTTTTTCAAATCCATTTCTCATTTTAGACACTCTAATTATCCGAAAAAAAATCTTCATTTCAATAATTGAAAGCCTCACTTAACATAGAATTTAAGAGTTAAATTTCTGGTTTCACTTCAATCCATTTTGAAATAAATATATATTTTGTACGTCTAATCATACACAAGAAATTCAAATCAAATCCAATTTACAAACAAAAGTGTATTGAAGCTACTAAGAGGTTTCTCCACTTTGAGACTCGAAAATGAATGCTGATGATGTTGCAGTCATCACCAAAATTATTTTCCAGCGACAAACGAGGAGCATATAGACTTACTTCTTTGAAAAAAATTAGAAACAATTTCCATTCGTAAATACTTTCAAATAAATAATATGTTTTTCCAAAACTTGAAAACCAAAATTTTCAAAATACCGAAAATTGAATTCTCAAATCTTCAATTTAAGTTTATTTCGTTTTGCAAATCAGATTTATAAACCATGTTTTAAAAATTTATCTCCTTATAACAACAGTAGTTAATGGTTTAGAAATGTTGACAAAACAATAAATGAAAATCTATTATTATCATTTCTAACCATCAATTCATTTAATTATCTAATTTCAAAAAATTATATTTTTAATATGATCATATATAAAATTATTTCATTTCCAATTTTGAAAATAATATTGTGTCAGTTTGCCCTGTTCAAGTGTTTTGGAATTCCTATCGATAGCGTTGGCCTGATGAATCGATCGAAACCCCAAATCATACTTAACAATTCAAACAACGTAATATAAAATATTTTATATTAATTACAAATACACTTCCTCACATGATGGTTCAAGAATAGGTTTTAAAACAAGGATAAAGATTCGAATTAAGAGGAACCTAACTAATAGAATTTTAACTAAGATGATAGGTTCGGAAGAAAGATAAGATAATTAAATTACAAAAGATGGAAGACGGATAGACTTACACAAATCGCAGCGACCTTAACCGAGTCAATCGAGACTTAGAAAAGACGAGGATACCATCAACGGAAAACCATGACAACCGGTTGAGAACATCGCAGAAACACAATTTAAAAGATCGTCGAAGAAAGCAGGAGCATTGGTTAATCTAAAGGGTAAGGCTAACCACTTATAGAAACCGTTCATACGAGAGGAAGAAATTACCCAAATTCATCCGGAAAGAGCTGGACAGCAGGAGAAGTCAAGATCATAGACTGAGAATCAAGTGAAAAGGTAAAACTACCTGCATAATCCTAAGGCATTCGACATCGATTACAAGAGAATTACCTAAGCCGTCAACAAGAGAAATAATTCGGGCTTTTTAGGAGATAATTGCATCATAACCGAGGACATAGAAGTCTTCGGTTAATCGATATTGTAAAGGAGTTTCACCACTTTACAGATTATACTGAGGTTGGCAGAACCGTCGATGGGACCAGTCACACTTAAGGATGAAGTTGCCAATTGAGCTGGCAAGATATACTCGAATTTATTACAGAGATCAACAGAAATGAAGCTATAGGACGCTCCAATATCAAGAAGAACACAAACAGGAAAAGGCACGAATGGATTTCAAAACAAAGGGAAAGTTCCAAAACTCAAAAGAAATCCTAATCTAGGAGGATCCTAATGGAAAATTTCAAGCTCGAATGAAGATAATTATATGATTAATTCAACCCATTCTAGGGTATCACTACTCTATTCTAATGAGTTTTTACTCCATACGCTAAGTCTTGCCTAAACTAGAGCACTGATACCAACTGTAACGAGCTGCCATTTGGAACCATTCAAATCAACAATCATCCGCTCATGTCAGACTTGAATTGCTCAAAACAACAGATTGTTAATTTATATTTAGCGAAACTTATCATATATAGTAAATAAATCAATCACAAAACCACAGACAGAGTAACATAACAATAAGCAGCGGAATAGATAAATAGTGGTTCATGAAGCTACTACAATAAACAATAGAGTTTAAAACAAATTACAACAGATATCCCGAACACACAGAAGTTACTAATACAAATGTCAATGACAAGTCCGAACAAAACAACTGAAATGACTGCAAAGCTGAATAAAGAGAGACAAATCTTCAAGCAAAGCTCCAAGCTCCAAAGGTGAGTCTCAAATGCTATGGCACTCAATCAGACCTGAGCATAAAGCAAAACACAAAACACTTGAGCCAGGATTAACATTCTTATACATTAAATTCAACTCAAGTGAAATGTCAAGTGAAATACAAAAAACGTAAAGGACTTTTGGCATTCTCATCCTCTAATGATCCGTTAAACTATCTACATACATAGTACAATACGCTACATATATAATGTCTATAGTAAGGCAAACTATTAAAATAGCGTTAAGGCGTTACCCATATCCCCCTTGACACTTTTTTATATATTCCCGTAGCCTAGACAATACCGTAATTCCTCCATAAACTAGAGGTCTATCAGAGGGCACTCCATAGGTACAGTACAAACCAAACTCATAAAAGGCGCGATAAGGCATGTGGCAAGGCACACGAGGCAATGCCTAGGGTATGATTCTACCGTTTTGCAGAACTGGGCTGGTGGTAACGCATAGCAGCTACTACAGCTCATCTCGAGACACACTCAAATCAAAGGTGCACCCAATCAAATCACAAAGTAATAAAATGGTATCGAAGAAATGTGCCCGATCGGAGGTGTGACCTCACTTGGCCTAGGTATAGCTCATGTTTTAGCCACATCAAGCTGACTCGTGGGAGTCAGGGCTGCGTTAATACCTCATACAGAATCGTTCACCAAACCATCCTACTTCGTTCTAGAATCTCCACCGCATACACAGTTGTTAAAGTGGTTTTCAGTATTGGAAGAGAGTATGATAATATTTGATCCAGGTCACTTTAACAACCAAATGCTTATTTCACACTGTGGTCATTTTATAATTCAACGGTTTATAATTCATATCAAAATATCATATTCATTTCAAATCATATCTCTTTTGAAATCGTATTTACTTTCGAAATCATAACTACAAAATAGTTTAAACCAAGTTTTTAAATATTTGCATTCATATCCATTAAATCTAAACCATAACAGTTCCCACTCAAACAATTTGAATACTTAAAAGTAGTTTTTATATATATTAAAATAGTTTATATTTAAAATAGGTTATAGATAACATAATTTTATACTAAAAATAGTTTATATTAAAAGAGTTTATATCAAAAATAGTTTCAAATTAGGATTGTTTCATCCAACTCCACAAATCGATTCAGATCAACTTTAGTTTCAAAATTCAATTTAAGTCAATCTTAGTTCATGAATTACAATTCAATTCAAATTCTCAATTAAACCATTTTTAATTTATATCGATTTTAAATACAGGTTTGAACTATAAATTTTAAACTATTTCAGTTTTAATAGGTTTCAAAGTTTAAATATTCAAACAATTCATAATAACTCAGTTTGATTAATTTCATTTATATTTCAAAATTAAACTTTAATTTCATTTAAAACCGAAAATATTCACTTTATCATTTTCGTAAACATTTAAATAAAATCCTAGATTACAAATTTTAATCGAAATTAAAATATTAAATATCTAACTTCAATTTATTTAATTCTAAACATTCACTTAATCACCTTTTATAAACATTTCAGTAAATTCTCAAATTACAAATTAAATCAAAATTTAATATTCAATTTCAATTTTATTTAAATTCGAAACATCATTTAATCACCTTACTAAATCAATTTATAATATCATACCTTTCAAAATCTTAAAATCAATAAGTTTCAAATCAACTTTTATTTAAATAAAATTCTTAAACAAATACAATTTCAAATTAAATTCAATTTATCTACCCAACCATAATTTATTAAGTTATTACAAAATCTATTTTATATATTAATATAAATTTAAATAAATAGTTTAAACATATTATATATACAAACTAAATTAAATTTTATTGAATTAAATTGTATTAAATTTTTATTAAATTAAACCTTATTATTAAATCTATTTTAAAGCTTATTCCGTATATTTAAAAATAATAAAAATATAAGTAAAATCTTAAATTTTACATTTATACAAATTGACTTATAATTTTAAAATTTTCAAAACATATAATTTAAAATTTAAATTTTAGACATATATTAAAATAAAATATTTATATTATATTTAAAAATCAATATTTATTTAAAACCCATATATTTCCTTTCAAACTTTTAAAATCATTTCCAAAAAAACAAAAGTGTCCGTATATAATTTTCCATCCTATGGTCAAGTGATACAGATATTTATCATTTCTATCCGCAATTTAAAATATTTGTGGGTATATATCATTTCAATCTACATTCCCAAAATTCAAAATCAATAAAATCATTTGGGATTATCATTTCAACCTATACGATCTTCCCTAATCTTTAAGATCGTTCAGGTATGTATCATTTCAACCCATAGAGAATTTTTTAAACTAACAAGAAACTTGCAGAGTGAGAACAATAGATATAAATAGTATATCATATCAATTTACAAGCATATATAATTATTAAAAATTTAAATTTAATATATATACAATAGGTTATGGTGCCCTACGCCAATTAACATTGGTTAAATTTTTTAAACAATAACATATCATATTCAACAATTAACTAACTAACAATTCAAATTTAACAACATATTTCAATCGTCATTTCATGTGAAATCAAGTTACTAAATATAAGAATGTTAATTGTGAGTGATCGCTCGCCTTTCAAGGCTAGAGAAAACAGGACAAACACACGGATAAGCGGCAAATCGAAGCAACTAATTGCTGCATCAATTCTAGACAGCGGCGAAACCAAAAGCAAAGTACGATGAACCGTATTCAATGGAAATCATATATATATATATATATATATATATATCAATATCCAAATTTGAACACATCATTAGAATAAAACTTCATATTATATTCTGAAAATCAATATTTATTAAAACACAAGTATTAAAATCAAAATATCTATATATTATATTCTAAAATCTACATATATTTAAAAAATCAAGATATATATATATATACACACACTATATATTAAAACACATATTTCTTTTAAAAATACTTTTTTTTCTTTTTATACAATACTTAAAACGATATTCTAAACCAATATATAGACAATATCTATATATAACAAAAAGGAATGCTGCCACTAGTGAAACTTGGAAGCACATGCAATCGATCAAACCTTTCTCTGACTCCCACGGCGGCCAATCCGGTTGGGATGGTGGTTCGTTTTCCATCTTGAAAGCTTGGAGTTCGGTTCGTCTCTCTTCCCTCATTCAACCTTTATTCTCCTTCATTTGGGACGCCAGAATCCCTCCTAAAGTGTCTCTGTTCATGTGGCGAACGCTTCATAAGGGATTGCCAGTTGATGAGAACCTTCAGCGGATTGGTATTCCTTTTGTTTCCCGTTGCAGATGTTGCGGCAACGGAAATTCGGAATCCTGGATCATTTAATCTTTACCGGTGTCTCTGTCAGATCCTGCTGGAATTATTTCGGTAATCTATTAGGTATTAGAGGTTGCAACAACTCGTCGGAGGATTTACAGATGACCTGGTGGAACGGTATCAAAGGTAAATCTCTCCGTTCTGTTGTTTTCCGCTTAATTCTTTGTCTTATCTGCTGGCACCTATGGTGTGCGCGGAATAAGGCTATTTTTGAGGAGTCTCCCATGGATCCCGTCTCTGTTATTCGCCGGGTGAGGAATGATGTTTTTCTTGCTTTTCGTGGCAGACCTTTCAAGGGTTCGATTAGCTCTCGGTCTGCCCATCTTGTGGCTCTGTTTTCTATTACCTGTTCTCAGCCTCCCGACAGGGCGGGCGTTGGTTGATGTCCGTCTTTAAGTCAGGTAGATCTGGCTTAACCGTCTCCGTCTTCCCCCTATTTTTCCCCTGATTTAGCGGCTTCTGGTTGCAGGCTCTGGTTTTATAGGTTTGGTTTGGGGTCGGTTATTTCTTCTACTATGCTTGGATTTGGGCTGTCACTATTCTGGGTCTTGTTTCACCGTTCTCTTTTTCGGCTTCCTCTGCTGAATCTCATCGTTCTGTTTTGTTTCCCTTCTGGGAGGAACCTTTGGCAGCTATCTCCGTTTTTTTTGATTTTGGGGTATTTATAAACGGCTGCTTCGCCGTATTTTATTTTATGGACCTTCTGTTGGCATATTTTTTTGTATTTTCTACTTTATTTGGTATTTATCTTCCTCGGCTTTATTCGCCGGCTTTTGGTCTTATTTTCTATGTGTTACCTGTCAGGCTTGTTGACAGCTTCTGTTTTCTATTTATATATCTCTTTTAAAAAAAACAAAAAAAAAACAAAAAAAAACAATGATACTATCAAATTCTCATAAAGATATATAAATATGCACAACATACATAGTCCCTAGATATCAAATATCATCATCTGAATCAAAATTAGTGAAGATGGTACGAGTTGAAGAGATCAGAAGAGCTTTAAGTCAAGTGATGGATTCAACAAACATTGCAAGCGATGATCTGAACTACGAATTAACAGAGGATGAACTGGCAAAGTTTGAAGATGAGAAGGTTAAGATGAAGATTAAAGTGCTGGCTTTGATGGTCGGAATCAAAGAATGCAACGATGTTGCGGTTGTTTTGACTGAAGTTGTTCGCGTTTTAAAGGAGTTGGAGGATAGTGCCAAAAGTTTTCTTTCGTAATTAGTTAGATACAATTGAGTGATATATTTTACTTTGATGATGGGTCGAAGAAGAATGATTTAAGCTACCTTTGTAGTTATTTTACTTGCATTCCTCTCTTGGACACTGACGTTAAGTACTATATTATCTAGTTAAAAAAAAAGGAATGCTGCCATGGTGGATCCAAGCGGCTGTTGCCCGGCTTATAGGGAGATGGGTGGGTGGGTTTGTCGGGCTGGATGTGGCGGTTCAGGCTTCGGTTGATGTGAAGTGTGATAAGGAGACAGACGGATGGATCTACTAGCGAGAGTAGTTGGTCTGGGTGGGAGGCTGTGCGAAGAGGTGGGTCAGTGGTGGTCGGAGGAATAAGGCAGTGGGGTTGTGAGAGAGTGTGGCGAGCGAATGAAGGGTTGATTGGTGAATTACTACATAAGGGGAGGCAGAGTGGTTGAGCGGTGTTGTGGGGTTTAGGGAACAAATGAGGCAAGGCTGAGTTGGTGAGCTGTTGTGGCCGGCGTATCAGGTGGGTTATCGGTTTGGTGGAGAGGTTCGATGACTGTGGTGCATGGCGAGGCTGCCTTGGAGGTGGAGTATAAGGCGGTTTGAGTTAAAGGCAAGGGCATACTCGGCTGCAGCGTGGTGTGTTTGGGTTTGTGGAAGTGAGGCTGGACGATGTCAATGGGCATGGAGGCAGAGTTGAGTAGGTGGAGGCGCGGGTTGAAGAGGAGATGGGTTTTGATGCAGGTGGCGTGGATGGTCGGAGGGGAGGATGGAGCGGTCGGTGAAGGAAAGTGAGGCAAGGAAGGGTTGGTAGTTGGTGATCGGGGCAACAAAAGGTAGGAAGGTGCGATGGAGCAAGTGCGGCAACGAGCAGGTTTCGTGAAAAAAAGAAAAGAAAATGAGTAGCTGGAAGGAGATGAGCATGCCATGTAGATTTTGAGCAGCAATCAAAAATATAGCGTTAGTTATACTATATATATTTTTATACTTTTTTTCTTAGACGTAGAAGGGCAGAACGAAAAGAAGGAAGAGACTCAGAAAAAAATCGAACTGGAAATGTTATATTGAGCAGTAGGATAGGAAGAGTCAAATATTTATTTCATAGAATATTAAAGGCCAGTGTCCATTTATTTTCTCACAGCTGGAAAATGAATGGGCACAAATGAAGGTGCACAGGGAACTCAAAAGGTCTGAAAAGGGAATCGATACGGTTAATTGTTTTGCCGATTTCGCTACGTACCGCACACCGAAATGGACAAATGAATATACCATGGAGATCAGCATGACGAGATGAACAGAATGGTACACAAATATGGGTGACAGACCCTCCTATCAAGACTCGATTTTTCGCTGCCAAAAATGCTGATAAAACGCAAAAATAATATAAATGGAGCTAGAGCAGGCAAAATTCAACGGAACTAAATATGACATCTCACTCAGAAAATGATTTACATTTTTATTATATTAAAATATTTAGGTTTTGTAAGGGTATTGTTTCCATCAAATATTGACTGATTTAAATTTAAATAAAAGTACGCAACATAATAAACTTTCATTCTCTGATCAAAATTTGACATTTTCTATGTCTAAAGAGACGTATTTCAAATATCAAATTTTCATTGCAAAATTTTATTGCTTAATTTCAAGAAAATTTAGTTAATTACGTTAATAAAAACCATTAAAATTTATAGATCGTTACACTATTGTGGCGGGTCTGGTGAAGCACGTGAGTGGGTGGCCGGTGACTGGTGTGGCCGATGGTCAGGTAAAGGTGGCAAGTAAAGCAGTGGTGGCGGAGGAAGGAGTGAAGGCGGAAGGCTGGGAAAGGTTGTGAAGATGGTCAGGGCAGGTGGTTGGTGATAGGGCGCTCAGCTAGAGAGGGTCGCGGTGGTTACTGTGGCAGGAGGCAGACATGGTGCCAGGCTGATTTTCGATGGTGGTGGGTTCGACCAGGTGAAAGGTTGGTGGTGGGCAAGCAGGGAAAGGAACATGGCCGCCTTAGGTGGAGGCTTTCAGGCTACTACTCAGGTGGGGTGGCGGTTGAGGGCAGAGGTTGCATGGAAGGCAGGGTATGGGTGGTGTGTTGAAAGATGGTGGATCAGTGCAAGGAGGCATGGGGAGGCACGGTGGAGGTGGGAGAAGCTGACGTGGCTGGGGAAGGGTGTGAGGTTGCGTGCGGTAGTGATGTGGGCAGGCAAGGTGGTCGCAAGGAAAGCCGGAGCAAAGTGAAGATAAGGTGGCAATGAAAAGACGTGGCAGCTAGTGATTAAAAACCAACATATAGGTACAAACTTAGATAATATTTTATTTATTTTTGTTCTCTTTTATAAATCAGAACAAAGGAAGAAAAGGGAGGAAGAGACAAATGAACGAACCGGAAAAATAATATGAACCAGCAAATATATTTTTAAACCAGAGAACATGGAAGGTCATGAGTTGCATTTCAGGAAATATTAATTGCTAGTGTCCATTAATTTCAATAGATGGACAAATGAATGGACACGGAATCCTCTAGAAATTCTGACTAACCGTTTCGTAGATTTCACCACGTACCGGACACCCAAACACACAAATGAATATACTGCGAATATCAGCATGACGAGACGAACATAATGGTACATAGATATCGACGATACGATCATCCTATCAAAAGTCGATATTCGCTGCCAAAATGTTGCTAAAACGATGAAAATAAGATAAACGGAGCTAGAGCGGTCCAAATTTGATGAAATGAAATACGATCTCTTACTCAGAAAATGATTTACATTTTCATTATATAAAAATATTCAGGTTTCAGAAATATTTAATTTCCATCAAATTAACTGATTTTAAATTAGAATTGAAAATCACACAACAGAACTAACTTTTATATTTTTCAATGAAAATCTGTCATTCGCTATGCCTCAATAGAGCATATCAAATATCAAATTTTCATTGTCAAATTTAATTGTTTTATTTTTAGAAAAGTTCAGTCAGTTACGTTATAAAATCATTATAATTTCTAGGTTGTTACACCATGCACGTGGTTCATGAGGAGTCGCTTGATCTTGACGAAGCTTTTAAGTCATGTGACAGTTTGAAGTAGATATGCGCTATGGAAGAGGAGTTAGAGTCATTGAAGAAGAATAAGACTTAGGATTTGGTACCACCTCCTTAAAGAAGTCGAGCCATAGGTTGCAAGTGGGTGTTCGAGGTGAAGGATGATGAGAGATACAACGCTAGACTAGTTGCTAAAGGTTTTTACAAAGAAAAGGATTGGAGTATGATGAGATATTCTCTCTAGTAGTGAGGCATACGTCCATCCGCATTTTACTTGCTATCATCGCAGCTCATGACTTAGAGCTGGAGCAGCTGGATGTGAAAACTGCTTTCTTGCGTGGAGACTTGGATGAGACTATCTACATGAAGCAACCAAAAGGATTTGTTGTGGATGAAAAAAAATTGGGTTTGCAAATTGAAAAAGTCATTTTATGGACTTAAGCAGTCGCCTAGATAATGGTACAAAAAGTTTGACTCTTTTATGTTTTCACTTAGTTTTGACCGTAGCATCAAAAACGCTTGTGTGTACTTCAAGCATTTAATGATTGGTAGATGGGTGTACCTACTCTTGTACGTGGATGATATGTTGATTGCTTCCATGGATAAAGCTAAAATCGATAATTTAAAGCGAAAGCTAAAAGCGGAATTTGAAATGAAAGACCTTGGAGAAGCAAAGAAAATTTTGGGTATGAAAATCCAAAGGGATAGAAAGCTAGGACTCCTAAGCCTCACTCAAAAGGAGTACATCCGAAAGGTGCTTGCTCGATTTAGCATGGAAGGGGCAAAGACAATCAGCACACCCATTGTAACAACCCACTTTTTTATGCGCTTTAAATCGATGATAAACCACACACGTCAGACTCAAACCACATAGAAGGGCGGATTGTTATTGGGGGTGAATAAGAAAAGGCAGAGAAAGAAAAAAAGAAAACAGAATCTTGCAGCGGAACGTCAAAATTAATAATCAAATAAACAGTTCATGAAGCTGTTTTACAAAACATTTGATTATACTTATACAACACAGATCAGAGTTACACATGCCAGAGAATAATAAATAACAATGCAGCGAAACAGTATTTATGTAGTGGAATGATATAATAAATAATAATACGATCTTTGTTTTCATCCTCCAGCAATAAGGTCCTTAAATCTTGAAATGCTCAGGCTGAACCTAGCCAATTGAAATGACAAAACACTCGAGTCAAAACTAAAAGATCTTATGTAAGTTAAATCAATGGTAAATAATATGAGTGGAATGGCGTTAGATATGTTTACAGGATTTGACATCTCCTATCCAGTGCCAAACATGAGTACAGTAACTTAAGAGATGCTCGGGATTCACATCTCATAAGGATCCGTTAAACTATCTACTATGTAGTAATATATGCTATTATAATAATGTCTAAAAGTAAAATAAACTTATTTTAAAATAGTGTTAAGGCGTTACCCATATAGCCCTTAACACGTAATAGTGTCAATGGTCTATACAGTACTATAATACCTCCTGATCGGGAGGCTACCAGAGGATACTCCATAGGTACAACTCAAATCAAACTTGTACAAGGCGCGCTAGTGTAGGTGACACGACATACAGCTAGGCAATGCCAGGGTAGATATACCAATCACGCTTCCAGATTAGTGGTAACGCGTAGCAGCTACTACCGCCCACCTCGAGCAACACCCCCAAAATAAAAAGGGCCCCAATCAATCATAAAGTAATAGAATGGTATCGAAATTCCGGACACTTTGACGCTGGTTTGGGCGAATTCTGAGACATTTTGAATTTTGGGCTTAAATTGGATTTAAATTCAATTTTAATTCAAAAGATGAGTGTTTTAACCCACTCACAACTTCTAAAAATTCTTATGGTTGTTAAATTTAATTTATGATGTGATTATGACCGTTTGGTATATTTTAATCATCGTCTCAGTTTGAATTTATTTGAATTAAATTGTTATTTAATTTATTATTGCACATAAACTGCCAGTTAAATACTTGTTATTTATTATCAGTTTCTATATTGATATTTATGGACTGTTTTGGATGATGATTGTGATGGATGTTGATTGTTGATATTGGTTGAATAGATGTTTAGTTTATATCGTTATAAACTGCAAGTTTGTTATGGATTATTATTAATTCAAGATTGCGATTTGAAATGATATACAACCGTAAAATATTAAATTGCGGATTGAAATGATAAATATCTGTATCACTTGACCATACGATAGAAAATTATATACAAACACCGTGGTCTATATATATAAAAATATTTTTGAAATGATTTCTATGGTTTTGTAAAGAAGTATATCGTTTTATATAAATATTGATTCTAGATATTATATAAATGTTATTTTGTTCTTAATTTTTAAGCTATGTATAAATTTGTTTTAATATAGAATAAGCTTAATAATAAGTTTGATTTTTATTGAAGATAATATGGTTAAGTATTTAAATTATATTTTAATATAGAGTTTATAATGATTTAAATAAATTAAGGTTGAAAGATAAATTGGAAATTTATTTGAAATTGAATTTATTTAAGAATTAAACTCAAATAAGTTTGATGTGAAATTTATTAAATTGGAAATTTTAAAAGGTATGATTTTGATAACTTGATTTTGGGTTAAGGTGAATTAAATGAGTATTTCGAGCATAAATAAATTGAAGGAAATATTTAGTTATTTGTAATTTGGGATTTGTTAAGTGATAATGGATTTATTAAGTAAAATATTTCAAAACTAAATAATAGAAAATTGAATTTGATATATATATATATATATATATATATATATATATGTATGTATGTATGTATGTATATATATGAAATTACCAAACTTAGTTTTGAAATTATTGAATACTTAAAGTTTGAAATATAATGAATATGGAATGGTTTATTCTATGGATCAAATCAGTTTTGAAATCGATATAATTTGGAATAGTATATTTAGAAACTGAATTGAATTGAAATTTATGATTTGGGATATGGTTAAATTCAAAATTTAGAAATTCGAGTTGTTTTGGAATTGGTTTGTGAAATTGAAGAAGCTATTTTATTGTATAAAGTATTTTAAATATTTAAACCATTTAAGTGGTGGAAGTTATGTTTCAAAGTTCTGAGTTTCAAGGTATTATAATTTCAAAGTGTTATATTCAAGTATTTTGATTTAGAAATGTTATAACTTTGAAAGTGTTATGATTTTAGAGAAGGGAAGAATGTGTTATTATTTATTCTATCATTCCACTACAATCATACTATTCCGCTGCATTGTTATTTATTATTCTCTGGCATGTGTAACTCCAATCAATGTTGTATAAGTATAATCAATTTTTTTGTAAAACTGGTTCATGAATTGTTTATTTGATTATTATATTTTGTCGTTCCGCTGCAAGATTCTGTTTTGTTTTTTCTCTGCTTTTTCTTATTCACCCCAATAATAATCCGCCCTTCTGTATGGTTTGAGTCTAACATGCGTGGTTTATCGTCGATTTAAACCGCACAAAAAGGTGGGTTGTTACACCCATACCTTTTCACATACAGCTTTCTAAAGGCTTTCTGATCTTGAAAAAGGACAATGCTTATATGATGAAGGTCCCATATGCAAGTGTAGTTGGCAGCTAGATGTATGCCATGGGCTGCACTAGGCTGACATTGCACAGTCGGTTGAATTGTTGAGTAGCTGCATGGAAAATCCAGGAAAGACGCATTGGGAAGCAGTGAAGTGTATCTTCAGATATCTTAGAGGAACTCCAAACCATAGACTTGTCTTTGGTGGTAGAGGAAGAGATTTCACCTTCGTTGGATTTTGTGATTCTAACTGTGCCTGTGATAAAGATCGAAAGAAGTCAACCTCCGGATATGTGTTCACCATTGGTGGGACGGTAATCAGTTGGAAAGCGAGGTTGCAGACGATTGTGGCATTGTCCACTACAGAGGCAGAGCTCATAGCTACGATTGAAGCAGCTAAGGAGGCTCTTTATTTGAGACGATTGTTGTGTGATTTGGGCTTTATATATGAAGGCGTGGATATGTAATGTTACAGTCAGAGTGTAATTCACCTACTTGAAAATCTGGCTTTCAGCTCGAGGACGAAACATATTAAGGTAAGAGAGTCGTTCCTTGTCTTGATGAGTGAAGAGAAGCTAGTTTGTCTTTCGATAGTTCACACAAAGGAGAATGCAGCATACATATTTACTAAGTCATTGCCTCTTGTTAAGTTCAAGCATTGCTCAGACTTGATTTTCTTAATAAAGTGCTAGGTGCCACATGGTGGCACGGGCCGGGGGGAGGGGAGGGTGCGGTGGAAGTTAAGATGGTTCATGGAGACATTTGTTTTCATGGTGGAGATTGATAGGTTCTCCACGAACCATGTACTTCGAACACTTTATTGATGGACAATGACCTTGCCGGAGTTTGTTGACAGAGTATAATGGGTGATGGCATTGCCGAAGCTCAATGGGTAAGTATCCATTGCTTGGATCATTGTGGTGTAGATGTTGTATGGAATAAGTTAACAACGTGGAGATTGCTGGAATTTTTACATTGATTCCATAGTAAACGGAGCAAGGAAGCACATAGGAGGAAGTCGTGAAGCTAGTTTGAGCAACTAGCCAAACCAGTTCGTCCGGTGGAGAAAGAAGACCTGAAGAGAGATCTCGTCTGGTGGTAGCCACTACTGCCGCTCTAGTATCTGCGGTGGTAATAGAGACGAACCAAACCATATATTTGGTTCGGTGGTGGAGGCTGTTGCTTGGAAGGTTAGGGCATGAGAGTTTCGTTTGGTGAAGTTGGAGCAACAGATCTCATTCGGGGAAGAAGAAAGCTGTCTCGTTCGGTGATTTGGTGAAGGATATGTGATGCCGAATGAAATATCTCGTTCAGTATTCGGGCATGCTGGTCCAAACTGAAGTGGTGATGCTGGTCCAAATTTCTCGTTCAGGCATTGGCTGCCGAACCAAATGCCAAGCTTTGCCGGACCAAACATGTTGGCCTATGTTGAACCAAATGTTTGGTTCGGTATTGAAGTGAAGTGCTACTCCAACCTAGTTTGTGTTATTACGAACCAATCTATGCCAATCCAAACGAAGTATGCTCATGCTGAACCATTTTTGGTATTTGCCGAACCAAATTTTAGGGCTGCTCCTCATTTCTTCAGTCTATAAATAGTAGAGCTTCTGGGCAACAATGGTAGCCATCCTACAGAGCTGAAACTCCACAGAATTTTGTTTGTATCGTTAATTCTTCTTATATATAGCCTCCAAAAGTGAATCAATCTTGTAACTCTAATCTTTCAGTGATTAATAAAATCTCCTTTCCCTAAGTGGATGTACACTGCCTTGCGGTAGTAGAACCACTGTAAATACTATTGTTATTTATTTTTCTTGTTGTTGCATTATTATCTGCGACTGTTGTGTTCTAGTGTTTATTTCTGTTTCTTCCGTCTCACTACAATCACGATCCAGCCGTTTTCGCTTCGTTGGGTTTTTTATTCCCTTAGACTGATCATCTAAAGAGATTTTTCCCAACAAATACATATATTCACGATTATATATCACAAACTCTCCAATTTTCATACATACATATACATACATACATGCATATCCCACTCACTTTGAAATAAAATTTTAAATCCCTTCATATAATTCCTTCATATATTTTTATAAATCAGATAAATACAATATCTATCATAAATCCTTTGACAAAACAAACATTATAATTTCAACTTCCAACACTATTTTCGTTTTAACAATACTTAAAATATTCGACTCCCAAAACTCATTTTTTCTACGAATATCATCACCTCCTTATCTAGTGCATCTACCAAACCTAAAAGATTGAATATTTTCTCATAAGTGTCTAGCCATAACCATATCACTAAATAGGGTTCAATTCCAACATAGGGTTTTCCCCACCCTAACTAAAGAAATCCACGCACGACTTCAGAAATTAACAGCCAAGGGTGGTCGGACGGGAACGACTTCCTGTGCAACAGGTGCACGTAGTGCGAGGTTTACACTAGTTAGGCTTATTTCTTATAGATATTGATGGAACCAAACCGAAATTTTCACACTGTGATATCCATAGAATTGACTCTAGTACCATTTCCAGTTCTGGTTCTAACCCCACTAGTACTTATTTCTATCATAGTTTTTATCTCCGGTAGTTAATTGATTTATCCTCAATTATCCATAATTGGGATTCATTAGTAACTCCCCAATATATAGTTAACTCAACTAGAATAGTGGTGTTACATATGTGCTTGACTCATATAATACATACACACACACACAAATGAACTCTCTCAATACATCCTAGTCCGTAGTTTAAGAAAGCACCAAATGTAATAGCTCGCTTTTCTGATCCTCTAGTTTAGCGCCCGAACTGACATTCAAATTGAGAAAGCTAAAGGATCATTAATAGATGATAATATGGGAAAAAAATTTCTATCTATATCATTATAAACTGACAGCGAAAGAAACAAATTATAATATCACTAAAATAGTCGTATATTTCAAACCACACAATTGTTAGTTACGGCATTCCATAAGTTTGTACAATGTCAATTTCAAATCCACAAGAAATTGTATACAATCTAGGAATTTTTGTCAATTTGAAATTTGAAGTTAACATCCGATTAGAATGTTATATATAGGCTATGTTAAGAGCATTTTGCAATTTCTTGCAATTAGTGATAGTAAATTCCTATATAGTATTAAACTAAAAAAAATTCAACATATAAGAAATATAATATATTAATAATAGTTGCAATGTTTACATAACAAGGTCTTCATCATCGGGTACTCCTCGTTTTCATGCTCCATTAATCTAAACAATACGGATATATAGAAAACGTGAAAAGGGTAAGACATAAGTCTAAGTGAGTGAAACATGTATTCTCTTCATATAATACAAAGATGCTAATATGATATAATTAGTGTCCAAGATGTATGTAAGTACTTAATGGACTTGCCCCATACCTAATAGGATTTTGTTACAATCATCTACTGAATATGTGTGTAAATACGTCCTAGACTCGCCCTCAACGTTGCAAGATCGTATTACAAACGACTATCTAATGCATGTGTAAACATATTTTGGACCCGTCTCATCCGCTACTTGGACCAGCCCGCAGTAGAAGTTATGGGTGAGTTTCAGAAAATTTACACTATTGGATCTTTATCGGGCCTATGAAGTCTAACTGAATTAAAATATTTCTAAATTTCATTCAAATAAAATCATTTATTTTATTTAAATTCAAATATATTAAGATATGAAATTAATTTTATTTGATTTAGTTTATACATAATTGTTTCATATACATATATGTGTGAGTACGTGTGTAACATAATAATCCGTGAAAGGTACAATATGCCCATATGTAGGTGTTGGAATTTACATCGCGATAGACATATTAGCTCATTTTTTATATCATGTATGTTGTCTAACTATGTGCATGTATATATGATACAAAATACACACACACATATGTATGTATAAATATATTATATATAATGTATGAACATACATTTATATATAGATAAATATATGTATAGAAAGAGTGAAAACAATTATTAAAAATTATTTATAATTCAAAATTAACTTATTTTTGCAAACATAATGATTTTAGTACCTTAATTTGTATATATTATGAATAAAATAATGTTTTCATCCATAAATAATTAACATAAAATAATCTATTGATGAAAATTCAAATTTTATAATTTTCAAAAACCTAAGATCATAAAATATAGCTTAAGAAAAATCTAGAGATTTTTCAAAGTTGAAATATTATTTTTAAAAACAAATACATTGATTCCAAAAATTATTATTTAATATAAAATAATATATTATTAAAAATCCAAATTTTAAAATATTAGAAATCCTAGGATCATGAATGAAAGGTTGCAAATTTTTTTTGAATTTTTCAATTAAATTATTATTATTAATAAATCATAAACGGTTTTTTGAAATAATATTAATTATTAAAAATAATAAACTTTATTGAAAAATTTCTAAATTTTTCTATATGTTTCTAAAATTATATAATATTTTTCTAAATATAAAATTGAATTTTTAATGTAATAATTATTTTGTATATAATAAACAATTCGAAAATTCAATAAATGTTAATTTAAAAATATTAATATGTGTATGATAATTAATTTTTGAATTTTTAGATTTATATTATATATAAATAAGTGTACTAAATTTTTAAATCATACATATGTCTTATATATGCATATAAACTATTACGAGAGAGAAATATACACTAATATATATATATATATATGAATTTATTAATAAATGTATATAGAACAATTATTAATGACAAAAATTGATTTTGTATAGTAAATAACATTTTCTATGCATAAATCAAATATTATAATAAATAAATTATGCACACAACCAAACTAATTTGTGACAACCACATCCACTTACAAAAATCTCACCTAACTAAACTTATAGTAGCAATATATTCAAACAGATATGAAATTTCTCATTATAGGATCATAGAATATAATTTAATTACTGTAATATGAATTAAAATTACCAATTTGATGATGCCTTTGAATCCACGTTGAAGCAATGACTTCCCTTCCTTTTACCGTTCTTGATTCGTCAGATTGCAAGTCCGGATCACCGACTTCTAACTGTCGAATAGTATTATTTTAATTTGAAGTAGATTTGAGAATTTTGAAGTGGACTGAGAGCTATGTTTTAATCAGCAATGTAGAAGGTAATGGTGGCCAAAAAGGTTAGTTATTATTTTTAAAGATACATACGCACATATATATGTAGGGTTGTGTGTGTGTGTGTGTATGGTTGTATTAGAGAGAAACAAGGAAAACCTTTTTACCCATTCTCACTTGATCTCAACCCAATATCTCCAAGCCAATTCCCTATGTTTTAGTCACCCCTAGACCGTCCCAAAATCGAAATTTTGCAGCCCTAATGATGGGCCTTGAACTCATCTAAGCCCAGCCAAAATACTATGCAATTAAATCTAATTTAATCGCTTGTCGATATTGTATATCGATCGATATATTTATAAATATTATAAGTATATATAACATTATTTATTTCTCAAATCATATTCAAATTTTATAATTGATATTTCATAAATATTAATTAATTTGATTAATTTACAACAATTATAAAATAATTAAATCGTTTAGACTTAAGAGAATTCATCATTTCAGCTGTGTAACTCTTGGGTGTAAATTTGGTCATCGATCAACATCAAACTATTCTAATGTTAACGTACACATGTCACTTAGCAGGTGGTGTGACATTATGGCCATATTTATCGTTTACTCATTTTCCGTAAAATCCAATTTTAGTTTAATAAGCGTTGCCCGGTTATGACATTTGTTTACACCAATTCTCTTCATCAAAACTATATCACTTTGGACTTATGGAGTTTGGTAATGGTTAAAATTTCAAATTCATCCACATTCAATTTTATAGTCTAAATACAAAGTCCTTGGTTCAATAGTAATTACTATTATTAACCGAAATGCTCTGACCAGAGACTTTGACTTTGAGTTGACTGTGATACTAACCGGATATAACTGAGGAGATGAATCCTCTCCTGAATAGTGCTTCACTTCCAATACTTCCACTTGATCCAACTATAGTCACACGATGGACACCATGCCATGATTTCGCCATAATCAAAGCAAAGCTTTTATATTGAAGATCCACAGCATTCTCAAGTCGAGAGAACTGTGTTAATCAGTCACATCGATATTTTCTGTTTGACCTTAGTTATATTAACCAACAGAAAACTATTGAGTGAGTCGTTCCATACACTACAACAAACATGACATCTAACAACATTTTAAAAACGCTATAAAATCTTTAAAGAGCATTTTTACGTACACTATATATTGACATACAATAGTTATATGTCAGGGATATACAATGATAAGAAATAAACGCTGTTAAATGTCCTTTCTAACAGCGTTTCCCTGGTGTCATGAAATCTTTTAACAGCGTTTGGTTGGGAGCAGTTAGAGATCTTTCTTAGCATTTGTTTCGTGCTAAGATAAGATTTTATAGCATTTTTTCAATGATGTGATATTTATTTACAGCGTTTCGTTGTTGCAATAGATCGTGCTTTATGTTTAGATACAATTTAATGACATTTTCAAAACGCTGTTAAAACTTTCAACGGCTTTTAAAAATGTTGTGGAATGTTTCAGCTGCTTTTAAAAGCTGTGGAATGTTTTGGCTCTGTTTAAAAAACGCGGTGGAATGTTTTAACAGCATTTTAAAAACGTTGTGGAATGTTTTAACAGCATTTTGAAAAGCCGTGGAATGTTTTAATTCCATTTCAGCAAACATCCGCCACAATGTGCATATGTACCACATTTCAAAATTAGCATATTATATCAATATCATATTTCAAAATCAACATATTATATCAATACCACATTTGATAACTAACGTACGAAATTTCATAATCAAAATACACAATATTTTTACACCAAGCATAAATAGTTTGTCATCAATAGTTCAAAAACAAAATATAGAACAAGTAGCAATAGCAAAACAAAAGCAAGTAGTACATACGTTAAAACCAAAAAGTAGTTCTAGCAGCAAAAATAAGTTTCGGTCCATAACTCGTTGCAACCTTTTTTTGCATCACAGTCATCTATCTACCGGTAAAATAAAAGTAATGCTTGAGAATCAATTCATCAAAAAAGTGTACACAAAGTTAAATCGGATTCATAATGCAAACACTAAATATTCCTTTTGTAAAATTGTAATTATCATTCATATCTTGTATCATTATAAATCTGTACAAATGATAATGGAGGTCAACGCACCTATGAAAAAATGAATAAATTTATATTTATGAAAAGATAAATGCATTTCGTTGTGGATTAAAAATATAAATGCATTCTGTATTGGAGAAATTATTTTTGTGATAAAAGGGGAAAAACCACTGTAATAAAAATGATAAATTAATGTAAATGAACAGAAAGAAAGACTAAAGCGATCCAGCAATTGGATGTGTCAGTATAGCAACAAGAACAAGTTCGGAATTGCAAGAACGTGTGCAATCTATGCATTTGGACCAGCAAGAAAACAATCCTGGACGGAACTGTAGGAGTATGCACATGCAAAAAAACGAATCATGCACTGACAGTAGAGTTGGAGAAACGTAGCAAGAGCATGCATGTAACAGTTTATGCAGTAATTATGGCACATGTTGAACAAGTGAAAATCATATATTTAGGGAATAAAAGACCAACAGGCTGAAAAATCAAATTGTGTTGAACTACATCACGATGCAACTAGAGGGATAGGAATGCAGATGGTTCCAGTAGAAAATTATTGCTGAACTAGAACATGAGCAGGGATAAGAAACTCAGTGCAGAAAACACGGTACGGATGACAGGCAGCAGCATAGCGATCAAAGCTAAAGTATGGAGGGGAGCAACAATTGCAAACATGGTTGTGAGATGCATTGGTTTGTGCAAGAATTACAGCTTATACTTTGGGAGAGTTAGGGGATTGTTGGACTTTGGGGATTGACAGTGATATAGTTAAATAGCTTGAAAGCTTATTTGCTCTGTATGATAGGGGTCCAAAATTCATGTAAGTATGAGTGTGTTGAGAAGTACCGTAGGCATTTGGGAAGGGAACTAAGCTTTGAGATGGATATCACTTTGAGTATATACTTCAGCTGAATGACTTTAATGTATGTGTAGTTTAAGAGAGCATTGTTATATCTTATAGAAGTGTATGCATTGGGGATATATGAGTACCTGTAAGTTATAGTGGTGTAGATATTCTTAGGATTTTTCGTGGATCTTGGTTAATGTACGCATTGGCCTGATACACTTATGAGATATATGGTGCATTAAAGCTTCAGATTATGACAGGCTAAAGCCTAAAGGTATTACAGTTATATTTTACAAGGTATTGTACAATACTGCCTTTGCAAGGCGTTGCTTCAGCACAGCTTTCAAAGTAGTGCAAGCACTGACCTGAAAGGAAGTATAATGCAAAAGTGTAATGGCAATAGTAGAACGTACCACATCAAGTATGACAACATCTCTTTAACCATTCTCAACCACCATATTATCTTCAACCTTCTATCCTTGAATAAGTATCACAAATCACGCAGAGCCTGTCAAATAAAAATGATTTGTGAAGTTAAACACCCCACCCACATACATGGATACATCGAACATAACTAGAATTTCCGATGGCCACTAACGAGTATAAAATATTTTTCTTGCAGCAATTATTTAAAACAAATTATCAAATTATTCTATGAATTATGTACTTTAATATGCAACCAACTGATTGCTACATGCCGTCAAGAGATTTTCATTTTTTAACTAAGATCGGAGAATAACTACCGAAACCATCAAATAATCGATTATACCTTAAGTTAAATTGGGATTACTGGAACTTGCATCTGTTATAATTTTATTAGCAGGCCAAGCAATTGTAGTGCCTAATGCATCTTCAATATTTTGTAAGTCAGATGTTGGTATCGATGGATGTGCATTTGGAGCATTTGCAACATCAACCCAAACCTTAACTGCATTTATCCCTAGAGGAACAAAATGAACCAATACTTTTGGATCGAATGAAGAGACATGTCCTTCAGCTACAATTTCTCTCTTTCGATCCAAATCGATCAACTTGCACTTGTTATTTATCATTGAATTTGTACCCTGTCAATTAACAATGTACTATTATATCATATGATTAAATACTTGGTAAGATGACTAAATGAATTAATTCAATAAGTTAACCTTTCCGACAACTACAGTAGTAACCGTATAAGTAGAAGACGCTACAATATTAACCTGCTCCACAACCACCCTCGATTCATGCCAAGCCACTTTCTTACCATTAGCTTCTCCCACTCGTGTCAAACCAACGGTCGGTCTCCATAAATAAGCATCTCATTTTTTTGGATTATCTATCCAAACTGCCATTGCAGATGGTCCAAGAGGAAGATCGTTCACAAGTTCTGTTGGATTAGTCGAGTGCAGCCGTCCTTCAGCAACTATTTATTCGGTCCCGTCATACAACTTGCATTTATGATCAGTGCTACCAGTTTTACTCTATTAAAGAAAAATTATTATATTAATGAATTATTATTATTTTATGTAATCAAATTAGATGTTAGTTGCAAAATAATTTAAAGTCACCTCATTGTCTTCTTTCTCCAAATGGTCTACGTTGTGTAAAACAACTCTAGTAACTGGCCATGCTACTATCTCGCCTTTAACTTCTCCAATGCGTGTCAAACAAAGTGTGGGCCTCCATAAAAAAACATCTGGCTTGAAATGTCTATAATAATTTTCATAGCATCTGACCCTAAAGGACTTAGTTGGACAAGCTCATTTGTATCACTTAATAGAACTCTTCCTTCTGCAACAATTTCATCTATCCCACACCAATCCAGTAATTTACATTTATCATGTCTGTTGTCATGATTAACCTACAATTGACGATAGCAAAATATAGTGGTTATAGAATTAATTACCCAAATTTAAATGATATCACAATATTAATACAATTTATTTTACCTTTTAATGTGTGCTTGCTTCTCCCAACTTTCTTTACTCTGTTAGAATATATTAATACAATATTATAATTATATATTCTGAACATGCATATCGCAGTAAACTAAAATATTACCTGATTTTTCATTATCCCTTGAACCATCGCCTTTAATTCTAAAATCGGGCTTTGCATTTGGATTGTTTGTTTATCCCTAGCATGTGACCAAATTGCCTTGGTGGCAGTCATACCCCTTCTCATTCCTCTCAATCGTCCTGGTTTATCACGTCCTAACACTTGCAACAATGCATCATCTTTGTAATTGGTTATTGAACCCGAATGAGATCCAATGACAACGTATTTAATTTTTTCCTACAAAGATTAACATTGTTTTTATACACTAATTTTAAACCATCACATTATTAAAAAAACTTACAATAGTATCTGCAACAGCCGCGTTCTTTGGTTTGCCATCTTTTCTAATGAGATTTGACCCAAACATCAACTCTAAGAACATGAGAGCAATCATTAATCTTCTCTTTCTACATTCAAACAATCATTAGAACAACAAAATGTATCAACTAACTAGTTAATAAATATTATGGTATATAAGTTAACTTTTTACCATATCTTCAGCTAATCGAGCCATGCCTCTACGGCTGCATGTATGTGGCATCTGATTTTGTCTAATAGCTCCAAATCTATCACTTACCATCTGTAGTATGCAAAAAACACAAAAGAGAAATATTCCCTTTAACACATCTACTGTAGATACTCTAAGACATTTATATGCAGTAGGTTAGCAAAATTATGCATGGAGAAAATCAGTCTCATTTGGAAGATTTTCATTCGATTCATTAGACTGGGGAAAATGGTCGATTTTTTGTTAAAAGAAGCACTTGGAAGAAATTGAAATTCCTGTTTGTAAATAGTATTATTAGTGCGTGTTTCAGAAAATATGGAAAGGTACCATCTAAAAGTTGTGTAAGCTTTCCATGTAAATGATATAAACATTAGCTATCAAAACTAGCAAAGGAATGATAAATATATCATCATGGTTTGATCAAAATATCTTAAAATAAAATCCTATAAACATATAGAGAAATAAAGCTACATTTACCATTTTTAAAAAATTACTGTAATTATATATTTTCAAGATGTCTTGCATTTTTTACCATTTTTGAATAAAAGTTAAAAGATCAATGAATGATCAACATTTGACCATCAATATTAGATCATTCTCAATTGCTCTTTTGTTCACTTCTTATGTTTTTGTAATGAAAAAATTAAACTAAATAATGCATAGCACATAAATCAAACATAGAACCAGTTTTTAAAATAAATCAACCTACTTTAAAATGACAATCCTTTTTTGTTTTAATAGCCAGTCCTATGGAATGGTTCAACCCATGAAAATACTTATCAAAATTTTGATGCAGCTTGATTTAACTTGTGCCATACATGAAAAAAATTTTGTATACATTTTAATTTTCAACACATACATATACACACGCTCTTTTGTCATGTAACACATGTCGGATATGGATGCAGTACCAAAACTTAGATAGAAACTTCTTAATATGGATGAACAACGAGTAAAAAAATGAAAACCGTGGTCTATACTGTACAATGGGTTAAGGGCCAAACTTATGACAACTGAAGTTTTACTTATTTGAAATGTAAATGACACACATGTACATGGAAATTGAAAAATGAGTACCACTACTGAAAGAAAATAGAACATGTGAACAAAAGATTTTGCATTTGTTACTCAAACTAGCTATTATCACATGCAGTATTCAAAATAATAATCTACATTACAATTCACATTAGAAAAGTATAAACCATTAATGTGTTATGAATGATTTACCTTAAAGTTCGGATTTGTTTTTGACTTAATAAACTTCTTCCACTCCGTCATGGTTTTGATGTTATCTGGTTTTAGTTGAAGTCTCTCTTCTTCGTTCTTTGCATTTACTATTTTGCGAACTAGCATGCTTTCTGAAGCTCTAAAAATACATCCCATTTGCTGAAATATAGGAACTTTTTACCATTCCTCGTCTAATTTAAATCTAGCCTGCAATATTTTTTAAATCAACTTAATAATACAAACGAATATTTTGCATCGTAAATGGATGAAACCAAGAAAAACAGATCTATGGCTGATCCATGTATCAGCACAAAAAAGTGCTAAAAAACGAGTTGCATGTGCTATTATTTGTTTCTTACTTGAATGGATTCCCAAAGAATGACTATTAATTCGTTGCCGAGATGCTTCCATTTATCCAGTCTAACCGGAACATGCTCGCATACAAGTAGGCCTAAATAAGAAGACAACTTGACCGATCCATCTCCTACCGGTTCACCTTCCCTATTAAACTCAACTTCAATTCGAGTTAAAATATCTAAAGGAAGTCTTTTGAATTTTGTTCGTCCTCTGGTTCTTTGTTTCACAATTGGATTAACATCGAAATTGTCATTTCTCTCGCTTGCTTCAACAACTTCAACATTTCCTCTTGTTGCATTGCAGTATCGTTAACGACTTATGGAATTTCTTGAATTGGAGCATCATTATTTTCAAAATTGCATTCATTCTGAATATTGTTGTTAATCATGGTCCTCTTTCTTTTCATATTTTTACCCATTTTATGCAATTAAAATTACATATAAACAAACACTTTAGTATTCATGCATAGCTAATAAAAGTACATATAAATAAACACTCAGATATACATAGCTAATAATAGTATATTTATGACAAGGGAAACGATAAGATATACAAACTGTTTTCAAATCAAACTCCGTGTGAGAAAAAGAAATTAAACAAAAGAAACATAGGCAGAGAGACCTATAAATTTCAAAATGGTTGTCCTCCTGTATGTTCACATAACATTAGTTTTAGCTGAACAAAGTCATAAATTGTTAGCCTTATAATAAAGAACAAGCACAACAAAAATATCATAAATTTTCCTTGTGTACCGCTAGATCTCTAATGGAACCCTAGCGGACTTAGCGGCCGCCACCTTCCTCAACTAGTATTTTCTACGATCGATCTTTCCTCCTGTTCGTGTCTCCCTTCGCTTCAATCCTCCATGATGTCCTCTAATCCTTCTACTGATCAGGGATCTCCACATCCTGTTCCATCTCCGATCTCCCTTGAACATCCTCCGGGATTTGAACCTCAAGGAGATGACGCCAATCGGATCCCTGCTGATGATGGTTTCACACCGTTTCTGTCCAGAAAGTGGAAAAGACAACTCAAAATCGCTGCTAATAATAATAGCAATCAACCCGAGAGAAGAACATATCCAAATTCTAGAGGATCTACAAAATCTAATCTAACATCAAGCCATATTAGAGTATCTAGACCATTGGTGGCAGATGTTCATGATTCCCCTCAGAATGAAAAAATTGGATCTGTTAAATGGAATTATTCGTACACTTCAAGTAAATCGTGGAATGAGGTTGTAAAAGGCAATAATATTCCTATTTCTGTTCCATTGAAATTTTACCATCCTCGGGAAATTAATTCTTTGAAATGTGCAAAAATGTCTACTGACGTGATATTGGATGCCAGAAAACAATGGAGTAACGCCATAGTGATTTATGTAGTTGGCCCTAAACCGTATTATCCATATTTTAAGGACTACATAATTAGAGTTTGGAAACCGGCAGAGGATTTCTCGATCTTTTTGATGGAAAATGGATTCTATGTGATTAAATTCAATAAAGAAAAGGATTGTGTGAATGTTCTAGAAGGCGGACCCTATTACTATAATAAGAAACTTATGATGATCAAAAGATGGCATCCAGGAATGCAACTCAACAAAGAGCTACTTCATACTATCCCGATCTGGATTCGTCTATCCAATTTGCCACTTGACTTTTGGACGGAAGAGGGGATAAGTCGTACTGCTTCCGTAATTGGTTCTCCTATCAAACTTGACAAATTTACTGAAGGTATAATTAAGATTGCATATGCTAGGGTTTTAATAGAAATTGAAAACTCTTTTAAATTCCCTAACAAAATTCCTATACTAAATGAGAAAGATGAGATTATATGGCAAGAAGTTGTCTATGAATGGAAGCCTAGTACGTGTTCTAATTGTTCGAGTTTTGAACATGCAGAAACTCAATGTCAATTCAATAAAGTTTGGGTTCAGAAAGCAAAACAAGACCGGTAGATGACATTTCAGCAATGAATATTGACCCAAACGACTCTCTTCCAAATAATAATGTAACAAGTGATAAACCAATTAAGCAGAAGGCCATTTTGATTAACGAATCTAACATAGCCCAAAATATGCCTAAGGTTTCAGAACAAAATAATTATAACCATCCTCAAACAAAATTCATAATTTCAGAACCTAATCGAAGTGCTATGCTCAACTTACAAACAGTCCAGTCAACTAATTCTAGTTTGACTATTATTACATCAGCTGATAAAAATAAGTTTGATAATCTGCAATCTCTAAATGATACTAACAATACAAATGTTCATATGGAGATTCGGTCCCCAGATTCAAACGACACTTCTTTAAAAGAAGATGCAGCACATATGACAACTGTTCCTTCTTCGAACCAACTGGAAAACTTCCCCAACCCAGAACTCCTATCTTTCGTCAAATCAAAAGCATCCCGCAAAACTAGACCATAGGAAGCCCCTTTCTAATTCAAAGCCTCTTCGAACTCTGAAGTAATGGATAACCCAGCATGGGTAAATATGGTTAATCAATTGAAAGGAAAACAGAAAAAATCCAAGAAAGCTAAGACTTTGGGAAAAGCTACTCTCCCGGAAGAAAGTAGCAACCTGAATAATAATAGTTGATGGAGTTCCTATTCTGGAACATTAGAGGGATGAATGCCCCCTACAAATTCTAAATATTCTTAACTCGAATAAGTATTCCCTTATTGGGATTCTTGAGAATAAGCTCTCTAATCAGTCTATAGAAAGTTTTAAAAATAAAATTGACAAAAAATGGAAATTCTCCCACAACATTTCTGAAGAATTAAGAAGTCGCATCCTTATTATTTGGGACTCGTCGGTCTGGACCACTATTATTTTACATACCAATGAACAATTAATAACAAGTATACTTTATAGTGCTAGTAACGTCAATGTAATGTGTACTGTAGTCTATGCCTTTAATGAGGAGAAGCGTAAAACACTATGGGAATATATAATGGCCCAATCCAAAAATGTCAACCTGTCGTGGCTAGTGGCAGGTGATTTCAACTCTATTCTTTACAGCAGTGATAGAATGAACAATGGCAATTATAATTCTGTTGAAGAGCATAATTTCATTGAATGCATAACCCTATCAAAGCTAGTGGAACCTGGTTTTTCAGGTAATTTTTTTACTTGGCGAGGAGGTAACTCATTTTCTTTACATAGTAAGATAGATCGTGTGTTTGTTAATTCTATTTGGCTTGATAAAATTGACAAATTTGGCATTTGTTTTGGTAATCATTCTCTTAGTGATCATACCCCAATTTTAATTAATCTCCAAATGCAAAACATGAAAAAGAGGAAGATACCTTTCAAATATAAAAATTCTTAGCATTTGTATGATGATTACCACCAAACAATCAATGAGACTCTAGCAACTTGCAACACTGGCAGTCCTCTTTATAAGCTGATCTGCAAACTGAAAAGATTGAAAAATAAATTGAAGAAATGGTCTAGCAATATAAGCAATGTGAAAGTTATGATTAGTAGATTGAAAGAACAAAACAACAGCATCTACGATCAAATAGTTAACAATCCTCTTGATGAAAATCTCTTGGAAACTTATTCTAATAACTATGATTATCTACACACGATGATGAGGAAAGTTGCTATAGACAATGAACAAAAAATGAAATTTAATTGGCTTACTAAAGGGGATAGACCTACGGAGTTCTTCTACAGTAAAATCTCTGATAATAAGCCTAATAGAAGAATCAATTTTACTGTTAATAGCGAAGGAAAGTGGGTCTCAACATCAGAAACTATAGCTGAAGAAGCAATTTGCTATTTTTCCAATTTATTTCATTTGCCACAAGCCTCAAATCAGTTTCCTATCATTACTTGTAAGAAAATCTTAACAGATAATGCTAGATATAATTTATGTAGACCTTTTCAGATGGAAGAAATCAAAGAGGCTGTTTTTTAGATTAATGAAAATAGCTCTCCCGGTCCAGATGGTTTCAACTCTAAATTTTATAAAGTTCATTGGGATAGCATTAAAATGGATATCTGGGAAGCTATGAATGGTATTCTACATCTGGTAAAATCGTTAAAGAAATTAATCATACATTCATTTGTCCAATTCCTAAAATCCCAGATGCTACTATCATGTCAGATTTTCGACCAATTTCTCTGTGTAATGTTACTTACAAAATTCTAGCCAATCTTCTTTGCAATCGAATGAAAGTTTACATGAATGATTTAATATCATATAATCAAAATGCTTTCATCCCAAATAGATCAATTTCAGAAAATTCACTTCTTGCCTATGAGATGGTCAGAAGTTTTAACAGGAAAAATTCAAATAATGTTTGTATGAAAATTGATTTACATAAGGCCTATGACAAAATCAATAGAGAATTTATTCATCATATGTTGATTTCTATGGGATTCCCACTTTCCTTTGCCAATCTCATATATGAGTGTATATCCACTCCTTCGTTTTCTATTTTAATAGAAGGTTCCCCTTATGGTTTTATAAATAGCTCGAGAGGACTCAGACAAGGGGACCCACTATCCCTATATTTATTTTCTATTGCTATGGAATTCCTGACTTTGAGTTTGGAGCTTGAATTCCTAAAAGGACATCTCAACCCTATTTATCAAGGTGAGCCATTTATTACTCATTTATTGTATGCTGATGATATCCTTGTTATGGCGAAAGCTACTACTAATAATGCAGAAACCATCCACCATGTATTTCAGAGCATGAAAAATCTTACAGGCCTTGAACTAAACTAAGGAAAAAGCAGCTTATTTTTCAGCAAAGGGGCAAAATTTAAGCAACAAATTGTTGATATAATTAAAATCAAGCCAGATAACCTGCCAATCAAATATCTAGGAATTCCTCTTTCAAATAATTCTTTGAAAGCTAGAGATTTTGGTTTGCTTATCGACAAAATCAATAAAAAAATTCAGCAACTGGCATAGCAGTTTCCTCAATATTAGTGGCAGGGTAGAACTCATTAAAACTGTTATTCACCCTATGTTACATTTCTGGTTACAAATTGCTCAACTCCTGTATCTATTATTCAAAAAATCAATTCCCTGTGTGCAAATTTCTTGTGGAAATCAAAATCTCACAAAATGAGTTGGGAAGAGGTATGCAAAATCAAAAGTGAAGGGGGTTTGGGAATCAGGAAAATTGAAGATATAGCAAAAGCCATTGCTGCTAAGTTGCTATGGAATTATATTAATGGAGACTCTTTATGGGCAAAGTGGATGCACAACAAATATTGCAAAAAAGGTAATTTCTAGGAAGCCAGAATGGATAATAATGCTTCACATACCTGGAAGACTATAATGCATGCTAGAAAATGGTGCAAGGGTCATATAGACAGAAAAATTGTAAATGGTGCTAATATTGATATATGGTTCGACCCATGGCTACAGGGCTCCAGCCTAATTGACACATATGGACGGAACACCATGAACACTTTGGATGGTTGCTACAAAACTGTTTCAAGGCTAATAGCTAATAGCTAATAACAGATGGAAACAAAGACTCAATTTCATTCCTATGAACTCACATGCAGAGGTTAGAAAAGTTTTCATATATCAACACATGAAACATGATTTTTGGTGGTGGCTGCCTACCAATCATGGCCAGTTTTCTTTAATCTGCATAGAACATCTTTAGAACCAGACATATCGAGTTCGACTGGTACGTCGTATGGGACAAGGGTTGTGCCCCTAAAATGTCTACATGTTCTATGATGGCCATAAGGGACAAGTTGCAAACAAAGCTCAGAATCAGTAAGTGGTTTCCTAATATAGATCAAAAATGTGTGCTTTGTGCTAATCAAAATGAAGATAAAAATCATCTGTTCTTTCAATGCACATACTCGAGGCATGTTCTGGATGCTCTTATGCCCAAGCTTAACATAAAGCTAGATATGAACTACGACATCAATTTCTTACTGAATGTGATTTTACAATCTCAAGAAAAAATTAAATTGCCGATAAAAAGCATTCTCAGTATATTCTTTACAACTATCATATGAAATATTTGGTGTGAACAAAATAACCGTGTTTTTAAAGGAATTGAACAACCCTTCAGGTCGAGAACCAAATAATTATTGAAAGCAAACAACTCTTCCATCAAAGATTTCAAGCTCATAAATTAAACGAGGAGGAAAAACTTATCATTATGAAGTTCGATCCATAGATTGGACTCCAAGATTGTTTTCGCCCTCCCTGACTCCGTTCTGATGGTGGTCAAACATCTACATATAGTACTATTCGATGCAGGTAGTATTCTTCCTCTGTCTCTGCCATTCTCTTTGTTCGATTTAGAACTAAAATCGGTGACATTGGGATCTATCTTCTTTCTCCTCGTTTCGGCTGTGTTGAGAAGATTAGACGCCTTTTTGTGTTTCTTTTGGTCTGAAGTATTAATGTTTTAGTTGCAAGGTGTTGTGCTTGTATTATTGTGTTAGTTTTTCTAGTGCAAGCTGATCGTACGGATGGTTTTGAGTGTGTCCCTTATCTTGTTTTACTACTCCATCTGTTTGACAGCTTGTCACAGAATTCAGACTGTTGTACTGTTAATATACGGAAATGATATGTACTCTTTTTCCTTTTCAACGCACCCATTTAGGTTAGGGGGTTGAAAGGTTTTAATGAAGCATATCATAGAAGTATATGTTATCTTGTTTATAAAGTACCTTTCTCCAAAAAAACAAGCACACCAGTTCAGGTTAGACATGAAAGAACAATACTGCACCGAAAAACGAAAGTATTCAGTTGCCAATAAATACGAAAACATTGTTAAATTAGGCTTTCTGGCCTTTTAATTTGTTGAAGTACTAATATGCCATTTTGGCTAGGCACTAAGGCTGGGCTAAGCATTTTTAGATTTGATTATATGTTCTATACATGCAACTTGCTTATGGGTCTACACTGTATTGCTTGCATCAGACACCATTAAGTTTGGGTAAAGGGCCACACCAAATATAGTAACCTCGGGTAGAGCTGCATTCATGGCTTGACTATTCACTTTTATGCAACTTTTCATAGGTTGACAAGCACTGTTTGAGAGATTACGTTCTAAATTTGTATCAATTTGATTTTGTTTTAATAAATCGCACTGTGTAGGGTCTAAACATTAATATTCTTTGCTGAATTAAGCACTATCTACAAGATTATGTTCTAAATATACATTAATTTGATTTTGTTTTAATAAATTGGACTATGTAGGGGTCTGAACATTAATATTCTTTACTGAATTATGATTTTGATTTGATAATATAATAATTGATGCCTCTTGATTGTTATCAATATTGATAGCTCATCTATATTCATCTTGTTTTGATAATTAGAGTTAATATTATATTATTTTGGAATTAAATAATTATGAGAGTTGCATAATTTCTCCAAGTGAAAAAAACAGTTGCATGATTACAATTATTGCACGAAAGTTGCATAATTACAATTACAATTACAAAAACAGTTGCATAATTGTGCAGTGTATTCATGGTCACGTGGATATGACAAGAATGTCATCACAAGCAAAAGAGCTAAGGAATTAAGTAAACATGGACAACCGATGTTAAAAAGAACTAAGGAATACTATGTATTTTTACTTTCTCTAAAATAAATCAAAGATCGTTTGGTCATGAAAATCTAAGTGTTTTTCAGATTTTAGACGATAATGTATCACTTTAGTATTCATGCATGTACGTGCAGATGAGAAGAGATACCTTTCTACTGGATGAAGGTTCTCAACTCCTCTTCACTGCGAGTAGCATTTACATCTGCAATAGAGTTGAATGAACTAATTTTCTTTTTTTAAAGTAAAATAATCAATATGGATTATCACAAAGCTTAACACGACAAAACACTATCACTGCAACCCCCCACTACTACCATAGAACCAACTTCAGGCACAGTTCACAAACAACTCAAAATTCCTAGATTAAATACCAAAATTGCACATGGGAATTTTCTTTACATGAAGGGAAAATAGTGCATAACAAAAATGGAAGAACAAAAATCATAATGTGTATATGGGAAAGTAAATGCATATTACATAAAACAAAGTTTATATATATGTGATATATGATGGTCAGCGGCCTTTTTTTTTATTGATGGTTGGTTAGGGTATTCAGTCAATAAAGTGCGGAGGTAATGGACAGTGGGTGGTATGCAGTGAAATATTGTATGTTGTTGAGTGCAATGAATGAATATTGTGTGAACGCAAGAAGATCAGGTTGAAGTTTATGTGGACGGTTCAAGAGGCAGAGGGCATATGCATAGATGTTTTGTTTGAGTGTGGTGGTCAGGGTGTACTGTGGTGGATGTCAGTTGAGTGTTTATGGAGTGGCAGTTTTAGGGAGTGGATTGATGTTGGCAGAGGAGCATATGTGCTGAAGAGGCAGAGCAGTTAAGGTGAGTGGAAAATGTGTAGAGCAGTTAAGGGAGTGGAAAATGTGTAGAGCAGTTAAGGTGATGATGAATAAATTTGGTGAAAATGACAGTATGGTTACGACTGGTTGTATGGACTGATGACTGGTTGTAACTGTGGTAAGAGAAGTTGTAGAAAATAGATGTTGATGGAAGTTGAAATGTGCAGCAAGTAGATGGTTGTGCAACCGTTTGAATGCGACTGTGACTGATGAGTTATATGCACAGTTGTGCAGAGCTTTGGGTTGATTATTATGGAGACAGTGTTGATGTATGCAACTGAAACAATAAGGAGGAACTACGTGAATCGCCAGTGAGAATGTATGAAATAATGTAGTTGTATGAAATAATGTATGAAAAGGAGTATGGGATGGTGTGAAGGCTGATGTGCAATCAGAGGTGTATAGACAACCAGGGATGGGTTTGCAGTGTTGTTATGGGAAGATGACTTGGCAGAGACAATTAAGACAGTTATAGTATTTGTTGAAGTAAGATTGTATAATGGTTTAAAAGGGATGATCAGGTAAGTGTTGTGGTATAGCAGGGTGATGGTTTACTGTGATGATTAGCAGTTTGGATAGTGAAGTATTGAGTGCACACACTGTTATGCACATAGAGAAAAGTTTGTACAAATTAAATAAGTACTAAATAGCTTTGTGTTTTTTTAATATAAAATGAAACTGAAACCGAGATGCAAATTCAAGTAACAACACAAATGAAATGATCTAATAGGGATGATACAGAAATCTAAGTGAGATGAATCTAAAATGAAATTAATAAAAAGAAACTGAAAATGTAAACTGAGATTTGAAAATGAAAATGAAATTCTCAAAAACGACAAAGATGAACTAACAAATAGAATCAAACTGTTAGAATTGAATTAACAAAAAGATCACAATGATGTAAACTGAGCTTTTATAGCATGTTTAGGAATTCAACAAGATAGAATACTAGATCACAGAACACTCTAGGACCTTAATGAAGTTTGGTAACTTTGTTTATAATATTATGCTTGTATATATGCATTCCCAACACTGTATTTCAGGTCATAATATTATGCTTGTATATATATATAAACACTAAAACGAAGTTTGGTAACTTTGGTTAATTTATGCATTTCCAATCTATTAAGCAACTTTGGTTAATTAAGCAACTTATTGAAACTACTCAAATATGCCTTCACAATCCTCTCTAACGTATATAGCATCCTCCATGGAATCAAGATCCCTATCGCTTTCTTCGCATTCTTCTCTAACAAAACTTATATCATCAATACAATCGTCTATCTCTAATTCATGAAACCCTCGCGGTGGTGCCTTAAATACAACATACCAATTAAAAGAATCGTTTTCCCTTAAATAATTGATTTGTTTCGCTTGAGATGCAAGAATATACGGATCTCTTGAAAATGAGGCTTGATGTTGATGTAAAAACAAGAATAAACCCGTCTTCAACTTTCACTACATTTCCTTTGTTTGCCAATTGCACTTATAAACAGAAATATAAAAGACATGGTAATCTAACAAAATTAGGTCGGTTAAAATCCTACAATAGGTGAGCAGGTCAACCACTTGAGAGTTATCCTTTGCACTTGCTCTACACATAGTAGTGGCATCATAAGTTACCCCGCAATTTTTAGTTTCCCCCTCAACATCTTGCGTGTGAAAACATTGCCCGTTTATAATATATCCTTTGCATGACAATGCATTAGGACTCAGACCATATGCAATCCATTTTAACAACGTATCATGATCCTTCGATTCAACAGATATCTGAAAAATATCAGTGTATTCACCAAAGATTTTGAAAATATTATTTTGAAGCCAATTAAAGAGTATTTACAATAACCTTTTTTTTAATCCAATTAGCGAAGTTTTTTGTTTTCCAAAGCAATGTCGCATTTTTTTTCATGCGTTTGTCTGAATTTTCCAACTCTTCAAGATGCAAACTAGCATAAAAGAAAAAATATAAGTTATATATGTTGTTGTTGGATCATAGGTTTTGATTGCTGACAATACACAACAATTCACGATTCTACGACTACGTAACATCCAGACTCATCGGCTCAATATTTGGTTTGTATAGTTATATATTTTAACAAGAGTCGTCAAATATGTATATAGAGTCTAGTTTAGTGCTTTGTTAAAATCTTTCCTCAAGAATCATCATTCACATTCAAATAAACTTGCTTGCATATTTTAATCAAAATCAAGTTTACAAAAAATGCATGGAGCGGGGATCGAACCCGGGTCACTAGTTTGAAAGGCAAGTACTCTAACCAAATGAGCTACTACTGTTTTTGTTTAACAACAGGTCGGCCGACCGACCAGGATCTTCGGTCGACCGACCCTGTAGTCAGTGCACATATACTCTCTGTTTTGTGTACGTTTTCAAACTCAGCTGACCGACCCAGGTTTTACGGTCGACCGACCTGACAATAACGGCTACTTTCTGAAGAGATGCGATCATTTCATGAAGAGTAATGTCCTCTATTTCAAGAGATATGGACACAACTTTTGATTGAAACTCTTCATGAAAGATTGTAACTCTTCTACAACTATATAAACATCTTCAAATCACTTCTACAATCACCGATTATTGTTTATAATTCTGAAATCTATTCTCTAACTATTCTCTGCAATTCAAAGCATTCATACTCATTTAATGTCACTAGAATCCTTGTGTTTAATTCATATACTCCGATTCTACGTGATTATCTTCCTTCTAAATCTTCACACACATACATACTCTTGAGGATTTGATTATAGGAAGTTGTACTATCAAAAGACAATCCGTGTTACTCAGAACACATTCGTCAAACTATTTGTATTAGAGTTGAAGTCCTCTTCGGCTGTTGAGGCGGAAAATTCCTGTTCGGCTGCTCAGGTGTCGTATACCTATTCCTTCGGGTTAAGTGAGGGGTTTTTAGTTTTAATTCAGAGGATAGTCTGGGACTGGACGTAGAACGGGAAGTTCGAACCAGTATAAAAATTTCTGGTGTGCTTACTTTAATTTTTATTTTACTGCTATTATCAGTTTCCGCATTTATATACCATATTACACGATCCTTAGTACTACACGTACACTTTCAGTTGTTATACACATCAAAACAAAACAAAATAGAGTGCAATATTTGCTTACTCCAAAAAAGGTTCCAATATAGCCATATTCATTGGGACAGCCAAATGAGCACTTTCTTTCTCGTTAAATGGCAATGTAATTGTCTCAAGCTTTGAAATTGGACGACCTTCGAGTATTGCGTGGTTTTCATAATCTTCATTTCGACCTTGTTTCCCCTCTATTAGTGATGATTTTTTTAAAAATTCGCCAAAAAATCTCATAGATTCTTCTGCAAGTAGGACTCCGCAATACATCCTTCAGCTCATGCATAGTTTCTTACATAATCCTTAGAAGTCTTTATATATCTTTCAAAGGGGTACATCCAATGAAAATGAACCGGTCCACACAATCGAGCTTCTCTTTCGAGATGGATTGTTAAATGCATCATTATATCGAAAAAAGAAGATGGAAAATATCTTTCAAGATCACATAAAATTGTAACGATCTCATCATCGAGTTGCTGCAGCTTTTATTTATCAAGAACACGTTGACATATTTTATTGAAAAATGAACACAAACGGATTATTGTTTTCCTCGGCATTTTTAGCAACAATCCTCTTATTGCAACTGATAATATTTGCTGCATCAAAACATGATAATCACGAGACTTAAAGCCACTAACTTTGCAATTCTCTAATGATATACATCTTTTTAAATTTTAGCTATAACCATCAGACCCTTTGAAATCATATAATCTCCTACAGAATTTTTTTTCACAACTTGATAGTGTGTACAGAGCCGGTGGAAGATATGTTTTCTTTCCACACGGTTGCGCAAAAAGGCTATGTCGAATTCCCCAGTCCTCTAAATCTTTTGTAGAATTAGTTCCATCTTTTGATTTACTATCATGCAATATTGTGCCTAGCAAACTTTCTTCAACATTTTTCTCGACATGCATTACATCTAAATTATATCGCAATGGAAGTCCTGTAACAATCAAGAATATAACATTTTAGTATTATACATTTTACCTGTTTAATCACTGTAGGGAAAAAATAAACATTAACCTCCCAATATGGTAAATCAAAGAAAATTGATCCTTTTTCCACCTTGATAACTCTGTTTTTACAGAGTTATCATTCTCATCATGTTCATCTTCTTTGTTGTGAATACGCTTCCTTTTTGGTCCATTATCTTTTTTCCCCTTCTTATCTAGTCTTTTCTTCTTTATCTTTTTTTTTATTTCTTCTTTTTTATCTTTTCCAAAATCATTAGGAAAATCTTACAGCATAGCAGAAATGTTTCTCCCTGTCAAAATCCTAGGCTTAGTTTCTTTCTCCATTGTATTACCAAACCAAGTCTTCTGTTTTCTCAATGATTCCGAAGGATGTAAAAATCTTCTATGACCCATATAGACAATCTTTTGACTATGATTTAACCATCGACTATGAGTGTTAACACTGCATAATGGACAAGCTTTTTACCCATTACACAACATCCAGCAAGATTTTCATAAGTCGGAAAATCATTTATCGTCCATAGTAAGATTGCTTTTAAATTAAAAAGTGTTTTACTAAATGCATCATAAATATCAACACCGTTATGCTACAAACGATGTAAATCTTCTACAAGTGGTTCCACACACACACACACACACACACACACACATATATCATTTCCTGGTTGTTTTGGACCAGGAATCACCAATGTTAACATAATATTTTCTTCTTTCATGCACAACATAGGTGGAAGATTATATGTCACTAGCATTACTGGCCAGCAACTATATTTAGAACTTTTAACGGCAAATGGATTGAAACCATCTGTAGCTAGACCAAGTCTGAGATGGCGTGGATCGGTAGAAAATGATTTATATTTCTCATCCACTACATTCCAAGTCACAGAATCCATAGGATGATGCATTTTCCCATCGTTACTTTTATTACTATAATGCCATTTTAGATCTTCTGCCATTTTTTGGATCTAAACATTCTCCTGAATCTTGGAATGATTATTTTCTCAACACTTTGACAGGGATGCCTTGCATGATCTCTTTTGTACTCTTATTTGTCTTCCATCTTGAAGAACCGCACTTTGGACAACTATTCAAATCTTTGTATTCTTTTCTAAAAAGACAACAATTGTTCTTACAAGAATGAATCTTCTCAAAACCCATATCAAATATTTTAAGAATTTTCTTTTACTTCATATATAGTCTTGGGAAGTACATTATCCTTTGGCAATAATACATGTAACACATTTAATAGCTTATCAAAACTAGTATCAGATAAACCGCACTCACATTTAAGATTACATAAAACGGTGATAGCAGATAATTTTGTCCGACTTGCACAATCGGGATACAATGGACTTTCTGCATCTTCCAAATTTTTTATCAAATCATCTTCTCGTCGTTGTGCATCAACCTTATCTTTGTCGTCAGCACAAAAAGGTATGATCCACAAAATCTTCATCTTCATAGTGATTGGCTTGGAATAAATCATATATGTCATTCAAATCCATTTCTTCAACTATATATATTTGTTCACCATGATTATACCACCTACTGCATTTGTAGTTAGGATCCATTCCTTTTATAACCAAATGCTCAAACACAATCTTTTCATGCTAATGAGTAAGATTTCGACAAATTATGCAAAGACATAAAAAAAATTCTACAATTGCTAAATTTTTCTTCGTGGATTGCACAAAATTCCATGCTCCTTGTCGGTACTCTATACTAGTTCTATGATGAAAAATAACACAAGTATTAATTTTAATATTAAAATTAAAAATTTTAAAGTGTATTTAATTGTATATTATCCTATTACCTGTGTGAATGCAACCAGTCTTTCTCCATTATGAATATACACTGTAATTCTAAGAAAGTATACAATGTAATGCACTTCACAACATTATTGTTAGAAAGAAACATATATTTGTGATGATTAGTTCAAATAATTTCAAATATTCCTCGAAAGAACACAATTGCTGATTTGATAATTATGACATCATATTTTTTTAAAGTATGTTGGATAGTTAATTTGCTGACATGATAGACCAAACTACGGTGAAATTTGTCTTGTTACATTCTTTAAATATACCTCATTCGGTACAAGACGATTATATGACATTTCATCTTACTATAAACGACAAGTATAAATGCATTCTACAAAATTTAATGCATACCCTCTATTATGTTTTACATCATTTCATAATTCCAAGAGTCCATATACATGTGTAAAGGCTGTAAATGACTCTTGATAAGAGTCTACAAACAGTATTGAGTTTATTTGGTATTATCGTAGATGCAGGTATGTTTTATACTACTTAACATATTCATTTGACATAAAAGGTTTCTCTTTGCTGCGTGAGTGTGTGCATACATGAACTGATAGTAGTTTTGATTAATACTTTATTTATATCATTAATGATTTCAATGTAGGATTTCTTAGATAGAAGTCGAGACAGAAAACTGTCAACGGTTTAACTTGTCAAGTGCACATTATGTTCTTTCTTTTTTTTCATGAAAAATACAAGAAAAATATAATTAGTAAATGTATACCTTGGGGCTGCAACCAAAGATGCTAGCTGCTTATAATTGGATTCTTATTTAATTGCTAAATTATTCGAGTTGACATCATGTCCATATTATCTTTATGCATCTTGCAAGAAACCTGCTTATACACCTAATACAAACTTCAATTCAGGATACATAACTGAAAATACAAATTTTGGATCATCAATTTTGCCTACATATCATTTATTTTCGCTTGAGGAATTAAGAGAAGCAACAAGAAATTTTGATAGTGCATCATTTATTGGAGTGGGATCCATTGGAAAGGTTTGTTAGTATTTGCAATTTTGCATTCACAAAGCCTTATATTTTCTTATGAAAAAGGAAAGAAAAAATAAATAAAACAGTTTCTCCTTATTAAGTGTTTTTGCTGCTATATAAAGGAAGACTAGAGAATGGGATATACATTGCTATAGATGTTTACCGTTATTTAAAAAATACTCAGTCAGAAACCTAAAGCTTCGTTTGGATTTGCTTTCAAAGCTTAGACATCCAAATTTAATTTGTCTCTTGGACCATTACATCGATTCTTCATAAGATGATTCAAGCGTTAACACCATCTTTCTAGTATATGAACATGTGCCTAATAGAAATTTCAAGGCTCACTTGTCAGGTAAGTACACAAAAATATATTATTCTTCGATTGATTTGTCTAGTAGTCCTTCAATAAAACTTTAATCAGAAAATTATAAGTCGACTTTTCGGTGAATTATCTTGATTTTTACCACAGAAAAAATATATTGTTTTTTCTGAAATTTTTATTTTGCAGAAAATAGTCCAGAGAAGATTATTAAGTGGATCGATAGGCTAACTGTTCTAATATGTATCGCGAAAGCTGTGTACTTTTTACACACTGGAATTATTCCTGGTTTCTACAGTAACCGGATTATTCCTGGTTATTCAAAGCTTATAAATAGTTCATATAAATTTAGTTAACAGCCAACCTCACAAACTCTTTACCCACAACACACATGCGAAATTAAAATGCCAAGGTACAACAACTTTAAGCCCTAAATGATTATACAAAAGATTGAGATATGGAACTCACTTCAATACAAAGTTAGATACTTGAACATGATATCAATAGAGCATAGTATAGGGACGAGTAGATTATTACTAAATGTTCGACTTTGCATGGTGCGTTATCTTTCTAGGTGCGTCGATGTTTGTTTATGCATGGGGCGTATCTTTCTAGGTGCGTCGATATTTGTTTATGCATGGAGCATATCTTTCTAGGTGCGTCAATGTTAGTTTATGCATGGGGCGTATCTATTTAAATGCTTCGATGTTCGATTGTGCGTAGAGCGTATCTTTTAGGTGCGTTGATGTTCGGTTTATGGAATAGCGTTCTGTTTGTGATACACGTGTTGGTGAGTTTTCATGCTCCCGTTTGTGATAGGCCTCCCCCTTTGTGATTTTTGGATTTCTAATTGATGATTTCTAGAATTTGTGCTTCACAATTTTTTGCGATTGACATTGATATGTTTGTCAATATTTATGGTTTGGTGAATAAAATAAAGAATATGACATTCTTTTGTGGGTTTGAGATTTCTAGAGATATTGTATGATTTTTGTTGTCATTAAATGTATACTTATCACAGTATGGCATTATTGTTATCATACATTTTGTCATATCTCATATCCTATCTCATTTTATCTGATATTTCTAGCTAGACTGATCCGTTTATTATTTTCTTATTAAATAATACTCGGGTCAGACCGAGATGTTACAGGTGCTTCTGTTTGACTTCTTATCTGGGACCACCATTTGACTTTTGGCTAACTACTCTAGTTTAGTAGTTTTTGTTATTATACATTCGAGATAGAGACTCCTTGATGTATACATATTCTTTTGTCCACTTGTATCAATTTTTTTGTGATATTGTGGATCTTTTATGACCACTACTCTGATGTACACTTCTATGTGTTATATTCATATATGTTTCTGCCTTTGTGATATGGATATCTGTGACTGATTTGTGTTATGCTTATTTCTATATTTGTTTCCGAGGTCCACATAACCACTGTGTAGTAGCTTTGCGTTTTTATTTGATATGCCGGATTTTCTCTTGAAATGAAATGTGTGACAAACTATCTGACATATCGGTACTCGCACAAAGCAATTACATGGATGGTCGCTCCTCAACAGCCTTATTCTTCGTGTTAGTCGACGACGTTACCCCGTAGTGTCCTTAGCTACCGTGAGTATAGAGGTGGGGAGTCACAGCTTGGTATCAAAGCCAAACTTTGGAACAATGTAGAATAATCTAGCAAGGATCATTGTCCTGAGTCTTTCTTAGGAGTCATGCCATAGGATTTTATCCGAGTCTTAGGACCCGTTCTATCCTATTTTCTTTTATAATGCCTTGTTTTATCAATCATGATTGTTTGATACTCATTTTGAGAATAATTTTTTTTTCTTCTTTCTTTCTTTCTTAAAGAAGAGATATGGTTAGACCGAGCTGTTCCAGTGCCGGTCAACCTAGTGTTGCTCCCTAGGATGGAGTATTGATGTCTGCCCAGCAGCTTTTGGGTCTCGTAAAGAATGCTCAAGCAGCCGGATCCATTTCAGAGCCTACTCACCCTAGATCCGGGTTTGCATGCTTGTGTAGAGACTATATCGATTTGGGTGGAAGGCCATTCAAGGGATCCGAATGTGTTATAGAAATTCAAGCTTGGCTTAAATCATGCGATCACATCTTTTCTCGCGTGAATCTTGCTGACTTACATCGAGTCCAAGTGGCTTCTATCATGCTCCAAGAAAGAGAATTAGATTGGTATGAGCTTTTGGTTTTTGAGATTATTGAAGCAGATCTTACTTGGGAGCAATTTCGGAAAAGATTCAAATTGAAGTTTGTACCGGAGGCTGAAAAAGTAACTTTGGCCCGGCGTTTTATTGACCTTGTCCAAGATGAATCTTCCGTGACATATTACGTCGCATCTTTCAAATCTCTCTCTAAATATGGGGTCGAGTATATTAATACCCCATTGAAGAAAAATCAAAGGTTTGTCTATGGGTTGAATAAGAACCTCAAAAAGCCTTTACTTCTGAAACTAGAAGTTTCTTCCGTTCAGCTTGTAGATATCGCTCTTCGACTTGAAGAGGCCGATAAAGTAGGTGATGCTGAAGTTGTGGGTGTCAAACAGAACTTCAACAATAACATGAAGAAGCCTATTATGTTCAAAGGCCCCAATTCCAACCAAAAAGGGAAGCAACAAACTACGGTAGCAAAGACTCCCCCCTCTAGTCGTGGACAATGCTACAATTGTGGTTCCACGGACCACTATGCAAAAGAGTGCCCGAAACCTCTTTATTGTCGCTATTGTAAAAATTCGGGTCACCATATATCTGCATGTCCCATACTTCAAAGTAGGAAGGAGGGAAAGCTCAATGTTGTGCAAGCCCCTCGTAACACTTCTCTTGGTCAAGATATTTCTCATTCAGTCCTTGATGACATTTGTTTTGTGATTATCCTATTCGAGTTCTTTTTGATATGGGTTCATCTCATTATTTTATATCAAAAGAACTTGTTGATTCTTTTTCTTTAAACATTTTAAGCTTGATGACTTCACTAAGAATTGTGAATCCGGTTAGTGGTTCCGCAACACTCGATTTATTTTGTAAAGGTATCGAGATTATTTTATGTGATTTCTATGATTTTTCGAGCCGATTTGCATGTTATGCATTACTTAGGCTTTGAAATTTATTTTTGAGAAAGGATTGGCTTAATCATTATGAAGCCCATATCCTATGTCTCGAGGGGACTATCCCTCTTCGACATTCTCAGTCTGTTAAGCAGATTTCTATTGTTTTTAATGATTTCAATATCCAATTCGATGGCATAATTTTATTCTTTGAACCCATATGATGAAGAAAATGTTGTTTCCCTCATTCATGTAGTTTGTGAATTTTTTGGTATTTTTGAGCTTGTTTTAGGATTACCACCTAAGCGATCTAATGAGTGGTGCTAAGGTCTGTTGCTCGAACTTGCCACCGGTTTTCATTAGTTATGAGTTGCGGAAGGTAGCGTTTCACTTACCGCATTCCGCACTCGTTATGATTCTTATGAATGACTCGTGATGTCATTCGAGTTGTCCAGTTTATTTCATCCATCTTATGAATTGAGTATACTGCGAATATTTTGATGAGACCATCCTTGTATTCATTGATTTTGGATGAAAACAACAATTTGAAAATTTTGTCAATCTTTTTCATAAGATATTTACAAGTATAATTGGATTTTGTTCTTAAAATGAGTAAAGAATATTCGTAAAGTTTTTAAGAGATATTTTTATCATATAGAAGATGATTTGTGTTGTATTTCCCATTAAGTGCTTTAAGAATTCTGGTCGATGCGCCTGATCAACATTATCGATAGGAATCTCCTAAACGCTAAGATGAGACAATCTGACACAGTAAATTGACTTGGAATAAGTAAAAAAATTCTAGAAAGATATTACATAAAGATAATTATAAATTTTTAAAGTCTTAGCTTTTCGGGAAAGAGGATCAATTGAAAGAACTCCTTTCTGATGCTCCTATTCTTGTGATTCTCATAGGGAACCAAGACTTTATTGTTTATGCCGATGCTAGTCATATTGGTTTGGGTGCCGTTCTCTTGCAAAAGGGAACGTTTTATCACTTATGCTTCTATAAAATTAAAGCCTATCGAGATTAGGTATGCCACTCATGATCTAGTGTTTGCGGCTATTGTTTTCGCTTTTTAGAATTAGCACCATTATTTTTGGGAGAGAAATTTGTTCTCCACACCGATCATAAATCTTTAGAGTATTTATTTTCTCAAAGGGAACTTAATTTGCGTCAACAACGTTGGCTCGAGTTACTTGCTTCTTTTGATCTTGATATTTTTTATACTTTGGAAAGAGAAATCGTGTTGCCAATGCCCTTAGTCGTAAATAACAAATGGTTGTTTCTTTGATGATGTCCGAATGGAATGATCTTTTTGATAGGTTCATCTGACGTACTGTTATTGTACTACATCGTTGTTCCAAAATATTCGAGTTTCGGGTTCCTCCGGCGTACTGTTATTGAACTACATCATTGCACCGGCTTAATTTTCTGCTATTCATGACGTTTTCCACGTCTCTCAATTACGGAAATGCCTTAGGGATTCCGATTCTATTCTTGAGCCTGGTGCTATTGAGGAAATTGAAGTTTCACCTAATTTGACTTATGAGCGAACACATCCGGTCTTACTCTTTCGTGCTCTTTAGGATGAGCTTCTTGTTTCAAATTTTCTTTATGCTGATATGCTTTTATGGTTGTTACTCTTTGTTTTCTTCTTAAGAATTGCGAGGACGCAATTTCTTTAAGGAGGGGAGTATGTAACAACCCGCATATTTTCGATTGTGTATTTAAGTATAGCATCGTTAGTCGGATTTAAGTCTGAAATGCTACTTTTTGCAAACAGTCGAATTGGGACACGAGACCACTTCCATTGAGTTCAAAATGGCATTTGCGGCCTTTTTGAGTATAAATATCGATATGTTTGGAGTTGATTAAAATTTTGATGTTTTCATTTAGGGCTTTGGGTTTGGGTTTCAACCCATTAACCAAACATATTAACCCAACTCCATTCCACTCCTCTTCATTCCTTCATAATATTTCCTAACACTCAAGCTTTTATAAAAATGGGGGAAGAAAAAAGAAATTAGGAATTTCTAAGCCCTAATTCTCTTAGGAATTATCAACTTCAAGCTAGAAATCAAGAAGAAGCTTAGGTAAGCATTCTCTTCATCTTCTCCATCTCAATTCCTCTTCAATTTCAGAATTTTCCTAAGCCCTAACTTAGGAAATGTCTTTCGTATGAGGTTAGATTGAAGCTTCTTGGGTTAAAATTGAAGAGTGGTTTTTCTTGTCTTGCCTTATATCTTCTCACTTGTGTTTTTGAGTAAAAGGTGAGTTTTTGAACTCACGTCTTTGTCTATAACTTGCTTTGTGGTTAGGTATGAATTCCTAGCATCTATTCATGTTCATTTATTTTTGATTTGAATGAATTTGGTGAATTTTTCAATTTTTGGGTTTTGTTGTCCAATTTTATGAAAATCATACTAGGGATGTTTGGACATGTTTTTGGGGTGTATCGAAGAGCCTATAGGGCTGGGTTGTCGCTTGGCATAAATCCTTAGTCTCCGTTGCTCGTTCGATCTCCTGTGATTTTTATAGGCTGAAAATACTGCAAATCGTAGTTCAGTCGACTGAACCTAAAAACAGAAAGTTTCCAGGCATAGATTCAGTCGACTGACCACCCAGGTTCAGTCGACTGAACCAGAAAACCGAAAGTTTTCAGGCATAGTTTAGTCGACTGACCACTCAGGTTCAGTCGACTGAATCTGCTTCTCTCAGCCAATTTTGCCTTTTGTGTGGATTTTCCAATTTAATCGATTTATGTCAATCCAAATAGTTGTCACCACTTATTATCGACTTTGATGACTTCTTTCTTTTTATTTTTGGAAATATCCATTTTGATGGATTTGGTATCGATTTCTATGGATTTGATTCACGTCTTCGTATGTGAATTTTTGGTGATTGATTGTTTTTACAATCATTTGTGTGATTTGTCACTTTGAAATACAAAGGATACTATACTAGTAGTAAATATTCAAACTCTTTCTCAAAGATGATTTCAACTCTATTTTAATACAAAGCTTGTTTATAAAATCGTTTTCTAATCTATTAGTATATACAAACATTTTCCTCATTCGTTCGAGGAATCCAATTAAACGACTTAGCAAAACAAGTGGTATGAAACACTCGCGTTTACTTTGTCGGTTAATTCTTAGACTTGTTCGATTGAAACTCTTGTGACAATTTTCAAGTGGAAATTTACAATTTGTTCGTAAATATTTAAGTTAAGCTAGTGGTTATGGAACATGAAGCTAAACTCATTTATTTACTAGCTTAATGTAATCGACACTTCTTGTTGATCGATGATGATCATTTTATGGTTTAGACTAGCGTTATGCGATGTCTCTTTGTCCACGCAGGGGACGGTACCTCGTTTTATTGAGTTTCGTCTCATTTCTTGTATAGGCTAATGACCTATGGGTTCTTTGGAGTTTCGACTCATTTTTATGGGCTAGCGACCCATGGTCTTTGGACCGTTCGTGGAGCAATCGGCTCGATAAGTCAGATCATGGGGCGTATCTTTTTAGGTGCGTCGATGTTCGACTTTGCATGGGGCGTATCTTTCTAGGTGCGTCGATGTTTGTTTATGCATGGGGCGTATTTTTCTAGATGCGTCGATGTTTGTTTATGCATGGGGCGTATCTTTCTAGGTGTGTCGATGTTTGTTTATGCATGGGTCGTATCTATTTAGATGCGTCGATGTTCGACTGTGCATAGAGCGTATCTTTTAGGTGTGTCGATGTTCGGTTTATGGAATTGCGTTTCGTTTGTGATACACGTGTTGGTGAGTTTTCATGCTCTCGTTTGTGATAGGCCTCCTCCTTTGTGATTTCTGGATTTTTAATTGATGATTTCTAGAATTTGTGTTTCATCAATTTTTACGATTGGCATTGATATGTTTGTCAATATTTATGGTTTGGTAAATAAAATAAAGAATATGACATTCTTTTGTGGATTTGAGATTTCTAGAGATACTGTATGATTTTTGATGTCATTAAATGTCTACTTATCGCAGTATGGCATTATTGTTATCATACATTTTGTTATATCTTGTATCCTATCTCATTTTATCTAATATTTATAACTAGACTGATCCGTTTATTATTTTCTTATTAAATAATGCTCGGGTCAGACCGAGATGTTACAGGTGCTTCTGTTTGACTTCTTATCTGGGACCATCATTTGACTTTTGGCTAACTACTCTAGTTTAGTAGTTTTTGTTATTATACATTCGAGATAGACACTCCTTGATGTATACATATCCTTTTATCAATCACTTGTATCTATTCTTTTGTGATATTGTGGATCTTTTATGACCACTACTTTGAAGTACACTTCTATGTGTTATATTCATATCTGTTTCTGCCTTTGTGATGTGGATATCTATGATGATTTGTGTTATACTTATTTCTATATATATTTTTCTGATGTCTATATAATCACTGTGTAGTAGCTTTGAGTTTGTATTTGATATGTCGGATTTCCTCTTGAAATGAAATGCGTGACATACTATCTGACATATCGGTACTCACACAAAGCAATTACATGGATGGTCGCTCCTCAACAACATTATTCTTCGTGTTGGTCGACGGCATTACCCCGTAGTGTCCTTGGCTAGCATTAGCATAGAGGTAGGGCGTTACAATTGGTCAATGATTTAGATATATGTAACGAATTACATAATTGCCCCCAGGGAATACCTCTAACTCTATCAATCCTTTACTTGCACTTGGGGTCAATTATGGAATCTAATTCCCACTTCTTCAATTGGTTTTCTCAAAACCAATTTGGTCGGTCCTTTAGTGAATGGGTATGCTATTATGTTTTAATTATCTACTTTGTCGATTAACTCTCTCCAACACTGATAAACTGCCTTTATCATAAGGAACGATTCGAAGTATGTCTTCCGACTTCTAGTGAGCTTTAAGTTCTATCATGACCAATTTCATAAATTGTTATCTTATAACAAAATTATGAGATTCTAAACATTTGGAATCACCTTTGGCTCTTATAAATATGTGCATTTATATGTATATACGTTGATTTATTGTAGCGCTTTTCAAGTTAATATTTCAACATTTTGTTGAATCGACCACAATCGCTTTTATTTTGAAACATTTTCAAATTAAAGATTTTAACTTTAATTTTATCGTTGACGTGTTATACTCAATATCGCTTAAAAATTTCTATGCAAATGTTCCATCATAACGAGTTTGTTGTTTCTATAAACAGTTCTCTAGTATTTCATGAATACGCAGAACACTTAAAACAACCATTTAGTGATATCAATTTGGATTTTATATTTTCTCTATGTATCAAATACATAAACAAAACAAAATATCGTACACAATATAACCTGTATGATAATTCCTATTGCTAATGCACAAGGAATCCAACTTGCATGTTCCCCTTTAATAGGGTGCTCTTGTATATCGTTTTGGGACAATCCATATATCTTTTATACTCACTATAAGAGACATCATTTACAATTCAAAATTGAGTATTAAAAAAACTAAAGTTGATTTTAATACAAGCATATTGTTAAAATCAACATGTTGTTTACTTATAGTTTAGAAATATAAATGTACCTATTAACATTCTTTCTTATGAGCATATGTTTCCTCTGCACTTTGATTGAAAATCAAACTATTTGATATTTCTATCAAAATACTTATTCAATCTTGATGCTTATAAAATGACACATTCATATCATTTCTTGGATCATATCCAAAGACTCAAACCCAATATCTCTCCCACTAACTTCGAGGCATTTTTGGTTAATATGTGTAAACGGCTTACTCTAGATCATTATTTAGTATTTTCTGTCTCAATACATATGTACCCAACACTTTGTCTAATCGAGCGATAATTTTGTGAGTAAATTTGAATTAACTTGAGCATGTTGAATATCGAATCTGCTATGCTAATTTCAACCATTGAAATTTACGATATTATTCTTATCAACATTGCTTATTTATTTCCAATCACATTAGTCTTTCCAATAAAGACATGATCTCGGCCGATGGATCACATCTCTTTGGTTACGACCACCAAAATCATATTTTGGTAGCGTACCTGGATTTCATTCAGATCTGCGCATCATACCATATAGAGTCAACGATCTTAATAATTTAATTAAACAACCGAGGGTAATGTATATTTGCTACATTAAAAAGAAAATCATAGTTTCTCTTCGATATACGAGAATACTTATTAGACATTCTAATGCTGTGTTCATTTAGGTTAGTTAATTTCACTTCATCTCATATAATCAGTTCTATCTATTGATCGGATTAAATTCCATTTAAATACCAAAAATTTCTCAACGAAATTCCTTCACAGTGAAGTTGATATATCTTAAACAACAATTGTTTCTTAGTGCAAATAGAATATGGATTCATAAACGCTTTATGTACCTTTTATTGATAAAACTGATTTTAGTTTACAAAAATTATGTTCAAAACATAAACATGTCATTTGATGATAGACCTTTCCAAAAAACTTCTTGGAGATTCATACAAGATCCCTCATGAACAATTATTACGTGCAATCTTTCGACTCGCACAACCTGCCAACCCCTTGGCCTAGGATATGTTGGGATTTCTTACAAACCTTATCTTGTATGATTTTGTAAACTATTGTTTAGATGAAATAATATCAATCCTATGTACTAATCTTAAGTTCATGGCCTTATAGAAAGAAACTAACTCAACTTCACTCACAATTAATCGTAAATTGTCCAACAATGTCAGATTACTCCTTATCGATGCATCATTATGTATCACATGGAGGATTGATTTTGAGATTGAATCTATATTCAGTTTTAGATACATTTGGAACTCTTTCCAATATACTCCCTTATTCGACCAAATAAAATCATTTCATTATATTGCATGCTATTTTACTTACTTTTCTTTTTGTATTCTACGATTTTGTCATAAACTTATCACATGTGTACTAATACACATGTTCATGTTGGTAATAAATCGTCGATAAATATAACAAAGTATGTGGAACCCTTTTGGTATTAGTAGACTTGTGATTGCATACATCAGTATGTATTAATTCGAAAAGTTCATCAGCTCTTATGATGCTCCCACTGAATGGCATAGCCATTAATTGTTTGAGATATAATTAACCTGTATCATATGATTCATAATCATATAGTAAAATTATTTCTCAAAACTACGGCTTAGTCTATAATTCTAAAACAACTGTAAATAATATTAGATACATATGTATTTTGTTTCATCATTTTCACTATGAAAACAAATTTCATAATATAGTTCTATTTCATAATGCATATTCATAATACTCGCATTGAAATATTGTTATATATGTTTCTCAGTCAATACCAAAAATAAACATTATTTCACAAATAATGTTCGATACATTTTACGAAAACAATTTTCGTAATTTGATGCAATCATTAGGTGATATATGGCACGCTCCCACTATTTCCACCATTACTATAGTAGCATACTAAATTTAGAGGTCCACCATTCACTTAATATTGTTAATATTGTTTACTTATTTCATATGTTGTAACTAGTTTATATAGAAAATTTCTTTGATCAAATATCTTGAACTCAAAGAAATAAATGTTATAGAAAACAATTTTCTATACGATAATACATTTCAGAATAAAAATCATATTTCATATTCCAATATTAAGTATCAGTTATTATTACAATTCTTGTTTCCAATATTTCTCTATGAAGCTGAAGTGATTATTCATTCTCTTCATTCCAACTTTACCTTAAATTACATCTATTCTTGTACATTTGTTTTTCTTCAAATGGTCAAACTATTCAAAAGAAAACCTTACTACAGTATCATAATAAACCTTTTACAAAAGCGCATTCGATTATTCTTAATGTTTAAGACATCAAATAAAGATGACATTATAAGTTATCAACAATCGATCAAGATGACATTTTATGGCCTTGTTTTGCATTAACATAATATGATCCTTTTGAAATCATTCAAGTTGAATACATGATCTTAAAATACTGTTTATTAGCTTACTTCGAATGAACTAACTTCATCGAAATATTGTACCCCATAAACTGTTCACCATATAACATTTATATATGAAAGTATATGAATCAAATATCCATAGTCTTGAACCGCATTTAGAGTTCAAAAACTCATAAAATGCCATACACGGTCTAAACCAAATAAACATATAAGTTATCAACTTATGAATGAATTAAGTAGTTGAAATTGGGCACTTGCATTGGTATAGAAATATTATATAACATGCAATTAGAATTACTAATAAGTATATATTATATTTCTATTTGTCAACTTTCAATTCATTTTGTTTATCTATGTTAAATAACAAACGTTTTATCAATCATATTAAATGCACAAATTTATCATTGTAGATAATTATAATATTATATAGCATATGTTCTTACAATCTTAGAAATGTTAAATGTTACCATTTCATTTCTCTAATTAGGCTCCCACTAGTCTTTTGTATTTCTCCAAACTCTAAGATGAAACATAGAAGTATTACAACTTCACTAGTACGTGTTAGGACTCGTTTGTTTTGGTATTCTGACCTTGAGTCTGCTCAACAAATCATAGCCCCACAAACTATGGATAACTCATTATCGGTTGTATCATATACAACTCCTAACCCATTTTTCCTTGTTCTAATCTCATTTCGACCTTGAGTTTGCTCAACAAATCGAAAGAGATTATTCACTTATACCTACATATCGTGATGGCCTAAAAATAATATATGTACCTTGAGTTTGCTCAACAATACATATAGTTATCTTACCTCATAAGTTTAATAAATAATACTATGCATAACATCCTTAGCTTGAGTTTGCTCAACAACTAAGGAGTATGTAAGTAATTTATTAATATATATATGGTAGAGAGCAACGTTATATTGAAGATTCATAATCCTCAATATATATATTAAGCGATATCGACTTATAGAATAATATATTTCTTATGAAATACCCCAATGATTCAAGTGTCGTACACATAAGCAATCACGGTATATGTACATTTACATATGTATTTATTTTTCAAGTCTATTTGGGTTTCTTTAATGTTCCACATTTAGTTTATACACATATCATACAAGTTTGATTGTTATATAACTTTTATATTTCATATTACTTATATGATAGTCTTACGTATAATATATCATTAATTAAATTTTATCTAATTAACTTTAATCAATTACTCTTTAATTAATTTTAAATTTGTATTCCAATATAAATTTTATATTGGACATATCTATTATAACATTTATAATGTATACTATAAACTATTTAGTGTAACATATATATATATATATATATATATATATATATATATGTATGTATGTATGTATGTATGTATGTATATCCTATATATGTGTATTTTATTTAATTAACTTATTCAATTAACAATTTTCATTAAAATTTATTAATTTCAAAATTTATCTTATATACATACATGTATACTTATGTTATCTTAAACATTTTAAAATAACATAACATATATCAACATATGTTATACATGCATATACACATCAATTAATTAACATATTTAATTTATTTATTTTATTAATCTCATTAATAAATTTAAAATTTGAAATTATTATACAAATATTTTAAAACATTCTGAAAATATCATTATCCTTTCAAACATTTTGAAAACTTATGTAGTATTATAATTTTTATAATAAACATGTTTTATTTTAAATTTAACTATTAAATTTAAAATCTTTAACATTAATTTTTGAAACAATTTTGAAAATTAGCCCAAGGCCCAAATTAAGTTGGGCCTTTTCTATTAGGAGAAACCTTTGGAGTCATTTCACCTTTCTGACTAGGTTAGTAACCAGGTATGACAGGATACTTGATTACCCAATTCCAATTCTATACATTACCTTTCTAGACACCATACTAAGTGGGAAAGCTTAATTAGTTGGCTCCAATATGACTAAGTTAGACCGCATATGCTATTGTGCTCCGATATCATTGTGGAATTGGACCAGCCCGTAACGGAAGTTATGGGTGAGTTTCAAAAAATTTACCTTATTAGATCTTTATTGGGCCTACGAAGTCTAACTGAATTACAACATTTATAAATTTCATTTAAATAAAATCATTTATTTTATTTAAACTCAAATATATTAAGATATGAAATTAATTTTATTTGATTTAGTTTATACATAAATGTATCATATACAGATATGTGTGAGCGCATGTGTAACATAATAATCTGCGAAATGTATAATATGCCCAAATGTAGATGTTACGATTTACATCGCAACAGACATATTAGCTCATTTTGTATGTCATGTAAGTTGTCCAAATATGTGCATGTATATGTGTTACAAAAAAAATATTCACACACATGTATGTATAAATATATTACATATAATATATGAACATAAAATATTAATATATAGATAAATATATATATAGAAAGAGAGGGAACAATTATTAAAAATTATTTATAATTCAAAGTTAACTTATTTTTGCAAGCATAATAATTTTAGTATTTTAATTTGTATATGTTATGAATAAAATAATGTTTTCATCCATAAATAATTAACAAAAAATAATCTATTGATGAAAGTTAAATTTTTATAATTTTCAAAAATCTAGGATCATAAAATAGAGCTTAGAAAAAATCTAAAGATTTTTCAAAGTTGGAATATTATTTTTAAATGAAAATACATTGATTTCGAAAATAATTATTTAATGTAAAATAATACATTAATAAAAATTCAAAATTTAAAATTTCACAAATTTTAGAATCATGAAGAAAGATTGTGAAAAGTTTTAAAGAATTTTTCAATTAAATTATTATTTTTAATAAATCATAAGTAGTTTTTTTCAAAATAATATTGATTATTTAAAATAGTAAAATTTATTAAAAAATCCTAAATTTTTTCTATATGTTTCTGAAATGATATAATATTTTTAAAAATATAAAATTGAATTTTTAATGTAATAATTATTTTATATATAATAAACAATTCAAAATTTCAATAAATGTTAATTTAAAAATATGAATATATGTATGATAATTAGTTTTAAAAAATTTAAATTCATATTATATGTAAATAAGTGTGCTAAAAATTTTAAATCATATATATGTCTTATATATGCATATATGCTATTCTGAGAGCGAAATATATACTAATATATATATATATATATATATGAATTTATTAATAAATATATAAAAAAAATTATTAATGACAAAAATTTATTTTTTATAGTAAACAAAATTTGTCTATAATCAAATTATGCACATAACCAAACTGATTTGTGACAACCACATCTACTTACAGAAATCTCACCTAATTAAACATATAGTAGCAATATATTTAAACAGATATGAAATTGCTCATTATAAAATCATAGAATATAATTTAATTATTGTAAAACGAATTAAAATTACCAATTTAATGATGCATTTGAATCCATGTTGAAGCAATGACTTCCCTTCCTTTTATTGTTCTTGATTCGTCAGATTGCAAGTCCGGAATTACCGACCTCTAACTATCGAATAGTATATTTTAATTTGAAATATATTTGAAAATTTTAGAGTTGATTGAGAGCTATGTTTTAACTAGCAATGTAGAAAGTAATGGCGACCAAAAAGGTTAGTTATTATATATATATATGGTCGTATTAGATAGAAACGAGGAAAACCTTTTTACTCATTCTTACTTGATCTCAACCCATTATCTCCAAGCCAATTTGCAATATTTTAGCCACCCCTAGACCTTCCCAAAACCAAAATTTTGCAGCCCTAATGATTGGCCTTAAACCCATCTGAGCACAAGCCAAAATACTATGCAATTAAACCTAATTTAATCGCTTGTCAATATTGTATGTCAACTGATATATTTATAACTGTTATAAATACATATAACATTATTTATTTCTCAAATCATATTCAAATTTTATAATTAATATTTCATAAATATAAATTAATTCAATTAATTTATAACAATTATAAACTAACTAAATCGTTCGGTCTTAAGAGAATTCATCATTTCGGCTGTGTAACTCTTGGGTGTAAATTTGGTCAACGATTAACATTTAACTATTCTAATATTAACGTACACACGTCACTTAGCAGATGGTGTGACATTATGGCCAAATTTATCGCTTGCTCATTTTCTGTAAAATCCAATTTTAGTTTAATAATGTTACCCGGTTGTGACATATGTTTACGCCAATTCTCTTCATCAAAACTATATCACTTTGGACTTATGGAATTTGGTAATGGTCAAAATTCCAACCTCATCCACAATCAACTTTATAATTTAAATACAAAGTCTTTGGTTCAATAATAACAATTATTATTAACTGAACTGCTCTGGCCAAAGACTTTGACTTTGAGTTGACTGTGATACTAACCGCATATAATTGAAGAGACGAATCCTCTCTTGAATAGTGCTTCACTTTCGATACTTCCACTCGACCCAACTATAGTACTCGATGAACGTCATGCCATGAATTGGCTATAATCAAAGAGTAGCTTTCATATTGAAGATCCACGGTATTCTCAAGTCGAGAGAACTATGTAAATCAGTCACATCGATATTTTCTATTTGACCTTAAGTTATATTAACCAATAGAAAACTATCGAGTGAGTCGTTCCACAATTATCCAATAATTATTAGTACATAACCTCTATGTGCCCCCAACAGCCACGAGTAATACACTGTCCAACATTTAGAGAGCGTTACGTACTCCAGTCTCAACGGATACATTGATATCCACTCTCGATGCATCTTGACGAGGAACATTTAAAATAGTATATTTGTTTCATTGTGATAAGTTACTCACGGTTACAGCACATTGTAGCTAATATCACAAAATATACCATTTATGGATTTTTCTATTAAATATACTTATAATTAAATGAATTTATTAATATAATCACATTATATCAAGTATATAATAGGAAGAAAATATCTTTTATTTCGAACAAGATTGGTCAACGAGTTAGATATATGTAACAAATTACATAATTGTCTCTAGGATATACCCCTAACTCTATCAGTTACTTGTTCGCTTTACAATACAACATTCACTTCCTAGACCCGCCTTATGCGCTATCAGATTACTGACGCTTCATGAACCTGTCTCACGCGCTGGTGGGTATACTCACCTCATACTCCACATATGCTTGCGCTACATGATTACCAACACTCTTTTGAAACAATCGCATTTGATTGCATTTTCTACAGGTGGAGGCAAATGAAATGGCAGAAATGTTCAAATTCAAAATTTTAAACTCAAAGCCAACTAGCCTACTTAAACCCAAAACTCATTTTCTTTGTATCTCCTCCGTACGTTCTCTAGTCAAAACAAGGTTATAATCGAAATCGATCAGAAAGATGCACTCTATGCAATGGTGCAATTCCCATCATCAAATTTCAAAGTTTTCCAAAATGACCATTTTTCCTTTTATTATTTAATTTAAATAATATATCACTTTTATTAAAATTTATTATTAAATTCATAAGATATTAAAATAAAGCAAAGTAATACTAAATATTAAATCACTCTTGCATATGAAAAGTTACTTGATCACGAACACTCAAGGGTAATGGAACAAATGTAGACTTATTAAGGGTCCCTCCACCTCCATTGACACCTAAAACATGTGGAGGTTTGCCCTACATGGGCCTATTCCTCCGACATCATCCTTAAACAATACCAATCTATATTTTGGACCTACGTCCACTTAAAATTTCTCTACGGAGATTTTCTTTAACAGGGTCTACATTTAAAAAAGAATCCAAAATGACAATGGACAAGAAAACCCAAAAGACAAGGCCAGTTTAGTAGTTACCAATGTATATAACAAGAAAATGAAAATATCTCATGTTGGCTTCCGATATTATCAAAAACAATCAAAGGCGAGGTAACATGACGATGTTCCCAGTCTAAGCAGCAACATTTAAAAATCGAATACACACTAGTTACTTAATCATAGGAAGGTCTACAAACCAAAATTCAAATGTAATTGTGTCATGACCAAAACCATTCCAACATCTGTCACAAAGACTAAGACTAATCTACTTGATAACTATTTCTTAAACGAACATATGAATGATGAAGGTCAGACGTTTACTAGTTTTAGGGGTAAATCAAGCACATATCGTTCAAGCTCAAACTGAACATCTACAATAACAAATTTTAATGAAGATGATTAGCACAAAGGAACGATAACAAGTGAGAAAATCATCTCTGGTTATGGAAAAAGATCAAATCTATACTACTAATAAAAAAATTCGTTGAACTAATTTAATCCATGTCTTTTTGAAATTCCAAAAATACTCTTGCTTTCCATTTACATGTTTGCGCTCAAACAAAATATCAACGTGTACAATAATACAAACAATCCGTGTACGAAGCACGGGCTCATACTAGTCTTAATAGTAGCAATAGCTTAAAGTCAAAGATGACAAACAAAAATAAATATACTAAGAATGTTTGCATGAAGGATAGAATGAAAGCTCCAAATCTTTGTAACGACATTTGAATTTATGACAAGCAAAATTGACAAAAGAGGAGACAATGGAAGATAAATCAATCATGATGCTTTCGAATGTGGATAGTGTCATATCCGCATCCGCATCCACATCCAAAATCATTTTCGGATATCGAATATTCTCATCCATGGATGCGGACAGATATCAAATAATCATTCAATCCGCTAACGACTGATAAATCAAGAATTATAAAAAATTTAGTTTCGAGCAGTTAAAAACATTAAGCGCATATTATAAAACTACTAATGTAATAAAATAATAAACAAATATATTTCACTGTATTAAATACACATAATTTGAACTATAATTTTAATAAAAACCGGACGGTCAATTTTTGGATGCGGATGTCTTCGTATCCGTATCCGTTTTTTCGATATCAAATATTTATCCGTTTTTCGAACGCCAATGCGGACGGATTTTGGATTTTTTAAGTATCCATTAAAGACCCTAACAGCTATGAAAGCAAAATGGATGGAACAAACAAGAGGTATCAACTCAAGTCGAGTCATACCATGGGACCATTCTAAAAAAGCACCTCAAGATATAAAGAGCCGAAACAACTTGTGTATGACACATGGCCTCCGCATTAAATGCACATCAACTACCTGAAAGTTCCAACTGGACAAGTCCGCTCTTGTGTGAACATAGGGTTATACATTAGGCCATGGGTTGTATGTAGGCCTGTCAACGGATGCTTTCGGATGCGGATAGTGTCATATGCGCATCCGCATCCAAAATCATTTTCGGATATCGAATATCCGCATCAGTGGATACGAACGGATATCGGATAATTATCCTATCCGCCAACGATCAATAAATCAAGAATTATAAAAAGAAAACTTTAGTTTAATGTAAATATTTTTCAGTCCTATCGATTATAAAAATGTTAAAAGTTAACAAATATGATGATAATAAATAATTTCGAGCAGTTAAAAAACATTAAATGCATATAACATAGACTACTAACTTAATAAAATAATAAACAAATATCTTTCACTGCACTAAATTACACATAATTTGAACTATAATCTTGATAAAAACCGAAAGGATAATTTTCAGATGTAAATGTCTTCGTATTCGCATCCCTTTTTCGAATATCGAATATTTATCCACTTTTCGGATGCGGATGGATTTCGAAATTTTCAGGTATCCATTGACAGCCCTACTTGTATGTATGCATACGCATAGAATATTCTTCACATACTGTAATAGAGTACTATGGCCAAGCTGTTCGGTCCCATGATCCATCTCTAGAAAGCCCATAGACTGTTGCACCCGACTTCTTCCTACCCGTTTCCTTTCACGTAAAATTAAAACATTTCCAAGGCTACAATCAAAGATCTCTACATCAGCTCCCATTGGCATCGAGTGCACATGATCCACAACGTGGGGATGGTTCGGGATACCCAATATACTCGTCAAAATATGACACAACCCATTTATCCTATTTATAAATGAATTGAGTCAACTCATTCACGAATCTTTGACTCGTTTTTAAAAAGGTATAAACGGATAATCCATTTATCTATTTATTAAAAACTTAAAGTTAAAAAAAAAAAGAAATTGTAAATAATAATTTTGATAATATAAACTTTTTTAATCAGATACTTCATTTTGTGAAAGTACGTTATAGTTCTCTATGGTGACTAAAAGTTGTATCTAGAAAAAAAACAGATTACATCTTCGTATTTGAACACTGTCTAAACGGAAGATGCTATTTTTTTTATTCGAACCGCAGTAACTTCTTCATACTAACTTTGAATCAGACAAGAGTTCGACCGATGAACTCCCACCTAAATTACAAACAATATGAAACACTCGGATACTTCATCTGGTGAACGCACGTTGTAGTTTTCCATGATGGCTAGCAGTTCGACTTAACAAATAACATACTACATCCTCGTATTTGAACTACGACTAGGCAAAAACCGCTATTTTTGGTTCAAACTGCATTAACTTCTTCATACCGACTCGAAATTAAATAAGACTTCGACCGATGAATTCCGATTTAAATTACAGACAATACGAAACATTTGAATACTTCATCTTGTAAACGTACACGATAGTTCTACATGGTGACTAATGATTGTACTTAACAAATAACAAATTATATCTTCATATTTGAATTTTGATGAAAATTAGAATTAAAATTTTAAATTTTAAATTTTGAAAATTTTATTTTTATCGAAATTCAAAAGGTAAAAAATTAAAATTAGAATTTTTTTTATATTTGTTTGTTTTTTATTGCTCAAATCAAGTTTAAATCTTTAAATCGGTTAAATAGGCAACCAGCTTAATAAATGGATTGGATCAGACTAACCGATGTATTAAATGGATCAAAAAAATGTGTCATAAATGGGTTAGATCACAATCGATCCAATACATGTTGATCCAACCCAACCCATTTGACGGGTGTACCCTAAATCCAAGCACCATCCCAAAAGCCTACGCACACATTACCGATGCGGAAGCTTTTGAACACCTACACAAAAGCATTCACACACCATACTGGTTCCGCTCCTAATGTCTACAATACTCAAGGCTCCCATATACCATTGTTCACACCCGTCACAACCCCTCCCTTGCCCTACAAAGTGAAGATCTTTGTACATCAACCTAGTTCAGTCGCCCCTAAGAGATGACAGCGAAATGCACCCAATCGAAGCTGACCACCTCAGCAACCAACAAGGTACACATCAGCGTACGTTATAACTAGCGTTCCAGCACTAACATCATCAATTTTAATATCATTTTGAACAATATCATTATGTGTATATGTATATAAAAAAAAATGAATTACATTGCTTCTATTTAAATTAACAATATTATTATTCAAAACCAAAATGTTCCTTCATATTATCAAAACATGTTTGTGTAAAACAATTCTGGATCCGATCAAAATTCCCGTACTTGTGTAATTGGAGGAGAAAACCATTGCGAATAGCTATCATGATATAATTATACCAAAAACATTCACAAAGAACCATGGATTAATTGTCATAGGCATATGAACAAATTTTAGAAAAGGATCTCTTGATTTAAGGCAACCACAGTAATCCAAAATCAATTGCACAAACCATTAACCCATTTATGATTTACCCCAGCAGCTAAGCATTACCCTCTATCAGTACAATCAATATTTAACTCCTGATATTCCCATTTATCTCTACTTTCAACATTGTGCATTTACTTCATAAAACAGCATTACTCAGTTGCAATAGCTCATTATTAAAGAATACTACCGATGAAGAACAAATCATTTTTAGAAGAATTTTACTTGAGGGCACTGCCGAATATGTTCTGAAAGCGAGGGCCGAGCTGTCCCTCGCCAAAGAGCCTTTGAAAGGGAGGGCCCTGTTGCTGCCATGCACCGCCTTGACCACCACGGCCTCCAGGAAACTGATTCAACTGCGGCTGAGTAAGGCCTCTTGCTTGAAGAGCAGCCGCCTTTTCTTCCTTCATCTTCTGCACTATTTCCAGTATTTCGCGGTTGTAGAACCGCTCCGTCACATACTTCCTTTCCTCCGTCTGTATTTCTCTCATGGCGCTTGGGTATGGGTTCGGAGGCGGTTCTTTTCCTAATATCCGTGATATTTTCTTTAGTTCTTTGTATGCCGCCTTCTTCGCTGTCTTTTCTTGCCTATATTCCATCTGCACACAACAACAACAACAACAATAATGCATCTTGCATGTATTGATGATACATTGTTCGTCGTAATTTGATTTGTTCGTCTTTGGATGCAATAATTTGAAAGGAAATTACATACATCAGCAAGTGCCATGGCGTCCTCTTCATTGACACCTTCGTCCTTCAATTCGACTACACGCCAAGCGAATATTCGTGAAGAAGGGGGGTCGCTTTTGTTCATCCTAATAGACATTTTTCATTTCTTTTAAAATGTCAATATATACGAATTCAAATATTAGCACAAACAAAGTTCAAACATTGGCAGCATAACTGTACATGATTTTTTTTTTGGGGCCTTGTTTGATCTAGCATGACCGAAATCACATAACAAATGAAAAAAAAGGCACCCCCTGTCAGAAATTTCATGAAAACATCTTTATCAACAATTCACTTGAGCAACAAGCATGATAAAATTTGATAGACTTCGATAAACCAGGTTCAGTCTCGTCCGGTATGTAGTGCAAAAATGTTTGTTTTTATCTATCTACAAGTCAAATTCAAGTGCAAAATCTCATACAAGACAGAAAATATTTGGTTTTGAAACTAATAAAGAAGAGTTTCGAGGAATAATGTATTTTATGGATGTTTTTACATAGATTCTTTAGGTTTGAAATTTAGACTTAAAGAAATAGTTGCATCAACATTTTTGTTACAACACAAAGATAAAGCAACCCATGCATATTAAAGCAGTGATAACTTTGAGATTTAAACATATTGTTAGCAATAGAAACTATATCATTTACAAAAATTAAGAGCCATGATACATGCAGTAGTGGTAATAGACAATCTCAGTTAAAGATAGATTAACTAGAAAACAATGATGTCATATGATTTCATATTCAAACATACTAGTTACTTTTGTATTCTCAATAAAGCCACCGGTTTTCCCCAAAAACCCAACATCTTCCACTTAAGCAAACAATATTTTTCCATGATCTAAATCCCTATATTCTGGAATCGACGTTTGCAATGCCATTAACCAGAAACAACTGACCCAAAACACATATTATATTATCACTGTCATTCTTCTATTTTTCATCTTGGGTTCAACTTTAGAAATAATTACTAACAAGCATAATGAGATGTAAAGTTTAAAAACAATATGATGCAACAAGAATAACGTGAAGAAAAATTACACAGTGAAGGGAAAATTAAACTTCACACTGTGGGTATTTATAATAGCACTTGAACATTGTCATTCATATATCTTGTCCAGGCATGTCACTCTGATTTCAATCACTAGAAAATGTGGACAAAAATATGAACACAAATGAAGTCGTGTCACAAGCTGGGACATATTCAAAGAAGAACATGATATTTATGCAGCATCCTACATATACTGTCGAAAGTCTGTACTATATTTGAGTTTCAGTCCTCGCTAATTTTTGTCTCATACAATTATGGCACAATATTTGGAAGTGCAAGTAAGTATAAACAATTATACTCATTTGCTACTAGTTTCCATTCCATAAATGTCTTGATCTCTTAGACATAAAGTATTTTTAACTAGCACTGAACTAGTTGGCGGTTGTATCATACTTATAACAACGGATGTCTAATTGGTCTGAACAAGCACTGAACTAGTTGGCGGTTATACTTGTACTTATAACAGTAGAGAGTAGACATCTCATACGACTGAATTATTTTCTGACTAATTCTTGCAACAATATTCCAAATACTCATGCTACTAGCATAAAAGAAATACGACATATTGTCTTGGAAATTACACTTATGAATTCAGAAGGTTAGATGTTAGAAATTTGTACATCTAGAAAGCAACTTTAAAAAAGTTGTGGTTTATCGAAACTTTCAAATGGTACCATCTTTCAATGCATACCAAGGCTAGCTTTTTTTTTCCATGACCACTTAATCATCGTAAGCGATGCATGAAAATGTTAGACAACGAATATTTAGCATGCATATTACCATTTCCTTGTGCGGTAAATTGGAAGTGTAGTGATGCTTGAAATGTAAATAAAATATAAATATATAAAAAGGAATCAATCAAAGACATTGAATGGTATAGTTTAGACAAGCTGGAGAAAGACCAAGTACATGAATGTTGTGCAACCAGGGCATACCTTTATTTGGATGACATTTTTTGAAACAACAATTGGACATGGTTAACTGTGCAGATGGTCATATTACAAAAAGGGTAAGCAACAGTAAAAACAGTGTAAGAACTGTACGAAAACGTGCACAAGGATACACAACAATACGATACCGATAAAAAACAGTAAGAAATTCTAAGGCTTGCCTTGGCAATCTCCTTAAAACTTTATTTGCAAAGTTCCCCAAGATGCAACATAGTAATCCGCACGAAATTGTATAAAGTATGTCTGCTTTATGATTCGGTAATGGCAACAGATCAGAATTGACTGCTCTTAATTTGATTTAAGAATGAGGAAGAATAAGGCTGTCAAAAAAAGATAAGGAATGTGATCAGCATTCCTTTCTTTATATAGGTATTCAACAGTCGCGTCTGTTTGAACAGTCGCATCCGTCACCATCAGTTGCGTCATTTGAAGCAGTCGTGTATGTTCATCAACGTTTGCATCTGTTTGAAAAAACTACTGGTCAAAACAGTCTTTGTTTTTTCCAAAAAAATAGTAACACGTTAGACCCGAACTCGAAATCCGGCCCAGTCGGATGCGTATGTTAAATCATGGCCAAACAGGTCATCAATCTCACACAAAATTATCTAACCTTAAAAACCAATATAGTACATGAAAACTCCATTTTTATCGATGTGAGACTTATATATCTTCATTCACCTCTTCTATGTATGGATCTTCAACAATCCTCCATATAAATGACAATATTTGTCTTCTCCACACAAAGGGAAATATCACAGAGTACATACGAAAAAAAATACTATATCGAAAATAAGTAGATTTCACTTTGAATTTTCCTTAGTTAAAACTTATCGAATATATTTGGTTAATCGATGAATTATTTCATCTTGAACCGTCGGCCATTGGGAAAAACCAGACAATAAGTTTTACAAAGCATTATTTTCCTTCTCATCCAATCTCTTGACTGTGTTCATTTTGGTCTTGAACACATTTGGGTTCGCAAGTGTTTTAGAGAATTTAAGCCTTCAATATTTTCATAGAGCCGACTCAGCTCACACTGACATAGATGATTGCATTCATAAAGAGAATCCTACGTATATTCCATTTGACGTTTTCCATATATGAACATCATTAAAAGCATAGCTTAACCTTTTTAATACTTCTATAGCCATGCATTCTATTGTGCACTATAGAAATGGAGTAGGACTAAGTCCAAACAAATGCATTACTTCTTAAGTTACTCAGAACTGGTTTGTCTACCGATCCTAGTACGTGAGATCTCCAGTCGCTAGTATATGTTTCCGTATAAGGTAACTCTTTTTGGTTTAGGCTTTAAAACTCATCCCCCTCGATGCGCAATCAATTTTCTCTCTCGATAACTCTTTAGTAAAAGGATTTGCTAGATTATCATTTGTTCTTACATAATCAATTGAAATACTTTCATTTGACAGTAACTGCCCTAGTGTGTGATGGCGTCGATGACTGTGCCGTGACTTTTCATTATACACAAAGTTTTGCGCTCTACTTAACACTGCTTGATTGTCACAGTGAATACATATGGTTAGGCCCGGATCCAAGGCAAGGCAAGCAAGACAACTGCGTAGGGCAGCCGGTCCGACAGGAGCAACGGTTGGAGGTGGTGATGGATTTAGCAGTTTATTATGATAACAATGTTTTGTATCATGACATTATTAATTGACTTTGTGATTTGATGGTAACATCATCTTGTGTTGAGTGGAGCAACCTAGGTTCAAATCTCGACATGCTGCATTAATTTTTACATTGCTGTTACTTATTTGGCTATGGCAACTAGTTTGCTTGGGTCGGCCCTGCATATGGCCGTTACAGGTTTGGACCAAAATGAGATATCTTCTAAAAATTGACAAAGTCATTCTGCTTCTTTGCTTGCTTTAAATAATGCGATGAACTCAGATTCCATAGTGGATCGAGTTATGCATGTTTATTGATTTAGATAACATTATACATCTATTTTACGAGTATTCCACTTGCATTACACTCTCATTAGTATTTTTGTGTAATATTTCCATTAGATTAAAAGGTGTTCTTACCCCTTTGATTCCGTAATCTTGAAATTTTTCAATCACTTTGTCTATATAGTGTGGCTAAGATAATTTAATTCCAATATGTATTTTTATTATTTCGATTCCTAAAATAATGTCTGCAACTCTTAAGCTTTTCATATTGAAATTGTTGATTAACAATTTTTTATAGTCTCTATAACCTTAATGTTGGAACCAAAGATTAGCATATCATCCACATATAAACAAATCATCACACATGATTGTGCAATTTGTTTGTAATAAACACATTAATCACATTCATTTATACGAAAACCATTTTCATCATGACACACAAATTTTTCGTGTCATTGTTTCGAAGCTTGTTTGAATTTGTACAAAGATTTGACTAATCTACAGATTTTGTTCTCATTTCTCTTGGTAATAAAACATTCAGGTTGGTCCTTGTGAATCTCCTCATCGAGATCTCCATTTAAGAATGCTGTTTCTATATCCATTTGATTAATTTCTAGATTATAAATGGATGCACCTGCTATTAGCATCCTTATAGAGGTTATTCGTGTAACTGGTGAATAAGTTTCAAAAAAGTCTACATCTTTTTTTGACTATATCCTTTGGCTACCAATCTAGCTTTATTTTTGTCAATAGAGTCATCGGGTTTCATTTTTTTTGACTATATCCTTTGGCTACCAATCTAGCTTTATTTTTGTCAATAGAGTCATCGGGTTTCATCTTTTTCTTGAAGATTCATTTACAACCTATTGGTTTTATTTCAGGTGGAATGTCAACTAATTCCCAAGTTTTGTTACATGGAATTGAATCAATCTCACTTTTGATTGCTTCTTTCCAACAGAAAGATTCAGAAGATGACATTGTCTCTTTGTAAGATTGAGGTTCATGTTCTAATACGTAGTTTATTTTCTGAACCAAATGACTTGGAAGTTCTTGCCCTTACGTTTTGTCTTGGTTCAATTGCATCTTTTTCACGATGAGTTCCATCTTCATGCGGTTCATCCCCTTCTCTCTTGTTCTTTTAGGAATATATAAGTTTCATCATTCCTTTTATGCGGGAACACATCTTCAAATAATGAGACATATCTTGACTCCATGATTGTATTTACTGATGTCAGTTATATTAGACTTGAAGACTAAAAATTTGTAAGTACTGCTATTTTCGGTGGGTCCTAGATAGTAACAAGCCACAACTTATGATCCAAGTTTGACCTTCTTGAGAGGTGGAATCAGAATTTTTGTCAAGCACTCCACACTTTGAGGTATTTGAAACTTGGTAGGTGTCCTTTCCATAATTCATATGAAATTGTTTCTGCCTCGCTGTGAGGAACCATATTTAGTATATGATTAGACATATTTAAGTCTTTCCCGCATAAGTTCGTTGGTAGGCCTGAAGTTAACAACATGGCGTTAACAATGTCTTTTAACGTTCTATTCTTTCTCTCGACAATACCATTTTGTTGTGGTGAATATGAAACTGTTCTTTGATGAATTATACCATTTTCTCCACAGAATCGTTCAAATGATGATTCTTATTCTCCACCTCGATCTGATCTCAATATTTTAATCTTTTTGTTAAGTTGATTTTCTACTTCGGTTTTGTATTTTATAAAGAATATAATTACTCCATCTTACTATTTAAAAGATATACATAGCAACATCGTGTATAATCATTAATAAATGTGATAAATTACTTTTTTCCACCTTTTGTAGGTAGTGACTTGAAATCACATAAGTCAGTATGAACCACTCTAATGGTTCGGTACTCCTATGAAATGATTTTTTGACCATATTTTCTTCTACACATATCTCACATTTGTATTTTTTTATGCACTTGAAATTTTGGAATTAATCCTAGGTTTGCAAGTTTTTTCATTTTTCGAAAATTTATGTGCCATAATCTATCATGTCATAATAGAGTTTCATGCACAACCAAATACGAAACCTTGTTTTTATTCACTGCAAAATCAAAATACATAGTATTTTTGCCGACTACGACTACATTTGCCTTAAACATGTCATCACATAAATATCCTCTTCCTATTTAAATTTCAGCCTTAGACGGAACCATCTTGTCTGACTCAAAGACCATTCAAAATCCCCTCTTTGACAGTACAACTCTAGAGATTAGGTTCTTACAATGCCTGGAATATGAAGCACATCATTCGATGTAACAGATTTTCAGAGGTGAACTTTAGGATGACTGTGTCATTGCCCTCAATCATGAAATGTAGAGTTTTTCTCCCTGATCGAGTTTGTTCGAGTTTGTTGTAAGTGGAAAACATGGACTAATCAAAGTATACATATTGAGTAGCACCTGTCAACCCATCATTGTAGGATTCTAAACCAAATTGCATTCTGACACAACTCCAGAAAAGAGACTCATCCATTTCCATGTTGTCTACTATATTTGCCTTTGAATTGTTCTCCTTCTTGTGTCTGCAATCTTTAGCAGTGTGTCCCAACTTGCCTCAAACCCAACAGTTGTCATTAAACTTCTTGTACTGCTTATTTTCATTGGATTTCTTTTTTGGTGTTTTTCTCTTTTGCGAAAAATTCTTCTTGTTATAGTTGAACTGTCATTTCTTCTTTGACATTTATGTAACAAATGCCTCCTCGTTTTTTTGTTCTGTAATCCCGCGGTTATCTGCCTCTATCTTCATTCTGACAATGAAGTCCTGTAAAGAAATCTTCTTCTATTTATGCTTCAGATAGTTGCGGTTGTCACTCCATGATGAAGGCAGCTTTCCTATTATTTCTTCAACCAAGAAAGATTCTCCAACTTTGTGTCTTTCAGAATCATGTTCATGAATGATAATTTGTAATTCATGTAGTTGTGTAGTCACAAATTTGGAGCCTATCATCTTGTAATTCATGAATTTGTAGTCACAAATTTGGAGCCTATCATCTTGTAATTCATGAATTTGTTTACGATGATTCTTCAAAATGACATTCTATGTCTTGTATGTTGCGGTAAGTGCATTCCGTAGAGCCTTTGTTGTCTGATGAAGCTGATACACTTTGTACAGTTTCTTGTCCAAATAGTTTAAAATGTAATTTTTAAATAGAAAATCCGAATGTTTTCATCCATCAACAGTCAGAAACACATCTTTGTATGTTGCTCCAATTTCGCCTAGTTTTGGCACTGATTTCTACTGTTCGAGATACCTTTGCAGACCCATCGTAGACAGATAGATCGGCATTTGATTTTGCCAGGTCTGAAAATCATCATCGTCTCCTTTGAATGGATCAAATTTGTTTTGAGTGGCAGTTTTTGCTGATAACTCAATTGTTGTCATTTTGTTTCAGTAAAAACTGTAAAGTTTAAGATGTAGATGGTCGTATTACCAAAACAGTAAACAACAACAAAAATAGTGCAGGACCTGTATGAAAACGTGCACAAGGATGCACGACAATAAGACATCGATAAAAAACAATAAGGAATTCTGAGGCTTGCCTTAGCAATCTTCTTCGAAAATTATTTGCAAAGTTTCTCAAGGTACAACAGTACTCTACACGAGATTGTAATGTGTATGTCTGCTATGTGATTCGATTACGGAAAAGGATCAGAATTGACTGCTCTTAATTTGATTTAAGAATGTGGAAGAAGAAGGTTGCCGAAAAGGGTAAGGAATGTGATCAGCATCTCCTTTCCTTATACGGGTATCCAACAATAGTCGCGTCTATCAATGTTTGCATCTGTTTGGAAAAAAACTACCGATCAAAACAGCCTTTTTTTCCAACAAAAAGGTAATAACACATTACACCCGAACCCGAAGCCTGGCCCGAACGGGCGGTGAACGTTATAATCATGATCATATAGGTCATCCCTCGTACAAACTTACCTGACCCTAAGGACCAACATAGTGTGATGAAAAAGAGTATATAAACATGAAAACTCCACTATTTTTGCCGTTGTGGGACATACATCTTTGTGCAAGGATCTTCAACAAATTGTACCCTGATGTTTGTTGGATAATAAAAACAATAATTTATAAAAGGGTCATAGAAGCGTTGGGGATGAGAATGTTATTACATTGGAGGTGGCAACCTCGGAAAGATAAATTAAGCAATCCAAGTATTCAGAAAAAGAAGTGCTATTGCTATACAAGATAAGGTGGAAGAGACCATTTACAATGTTTTAGACATGGTTGTACCAGTTGTTAGTAAGACAGAGAGTATAAAAACATGAATGTCAAAATCAAAGTACAAACGGGAGTAAAAGAAGACATGGCCAGACGCTGAAAAGTTAGAACTGACTGAAGGGGTGCAAATCACCTGGAACCCAGCATCGGTGTCTCGGTGTGTCTAGCCACTCAATGGAAGACACATTAGCATTTATTTTGCAAAATTTCTGTGATTAGCCGAGCTATCCCTACACCAAACTATGGGTCCAGGAGATTTTCAAGCAGACTGAAGACATGATCATATAACCTGATTGGCAGTATGGCTGACAAGACATACGATGTGTAAACAGAATACAAAATATTACCTCACTGCATCATGATACACAGAATTGGGGTGCATTTTGACAAACTTCCTGACATAAACATCTTCAGGGTATTCTTCCGTCTTCTTCTTTTTTCCAACTTTTTGAGAAGGCTCCACAGGTGATGCCCTATACAACAACAAAGACTATATTTTATTACTCAAATGTAGATCTAGCAAAACAGTTCTAAGAACCCACAAGTAAACAAAAAATTCTCATTAAAAACGAAGCTGTAAACATACAATTCTAGGGCTCACGGTATCCGAATTTCAGTTCTAACAGAAAACATAACAATTAACTAAGCAAAATTGGTTGTTTCACCTCTTCTCTCACAAATGAACCAAATCAACGGAACCAATGTCCGAGAAAATAATTTAAACAAGGGAAATTTAGATTATTTGTGTAACAGTTCAATAAAAGATATAAGTTTACATTTCCATGGCTTTGAGCCATGTCGGAGAAGGTATTGCGAGGCCTTTCACCAGTTTTCTAGTTTTTTTGAGCAGGTCGCCTCTCATATAAGACATCTTTTGTAAAACTGTTTTGAGCTGGATTTGATCTGAGAAATGAAGACGATGAAGAAGGGGAATAGAAATTAAACGGACTAGGGGGCCGGCAGTTGTAAGTAAAAGCGTTCTAGCACAGGCAAATTCTATTTAAGCCCGAGTATTCTTTTAGTAACATTAAAAAAGTCTTTAAACCTAAAAATTAACCTAGCAGCTCTTATCATTTTTAAAACTACTTTTTCCATCACGCAAAACATGAAAATTGAATTTTTTCTTTACTGATTTAGAAACTTAGTAGTAAAAAATTGAACTATTTTCTTAGTAAAGTCTTTAACCCAAAAAATAACTTAGTAGTGAAAAATTAAATTTTTTCATAGTAAAGTCTGTAAGCCCAAAAAATAACTTAGTATTGAAAATTTGAATTTTTTCTTTACTAATTTAAAAACTCAATTCATATTTTCTTAAGAACTACAATTAAAAAGTCTTTAACCCAAAAAAATAACTTAGTAGTGAAAAATTGAATTTTTTTTCTTCACCGATTTAAAAACTAGGGTTTTGAAGAAGCGGTGGGTTAAACAGTAAGAAACTGTAGGAAGATAATGGAATTGAAAAGAAAAAAAGTACGCAGCTTTCTAAGTGTATTTTAGTCTTTAAAATTTTATTTATTTGAGGAAGGCTACTAAGTAATTATCTGTGTTGAAATAGAATTTGCCTTTAGCAAATTAATTCTGCTCCAAAAAAGTTTCTACACTCAACTTCACACTCCTTGAACCTACAAAATAAACAAAAACCAAAACAAAATAAAAATAAAGTTCAGTGATTGGTTGAAGTTTTATCCTCCGACCCTTTACCATAAATTAAAACTGCGTGTCCTTCCGTTATTAACCATTTTATAGGATTTACCAAATTTTAACTTATTAGGAGTTATACTTAAGTTTGCAATTGTAGGTTAAATAGACCAAATGACCCAATGCTAATATAAATTAAGTTTTTAATTCTTTTAATTATTCAATTTCTATGATAAACAAAATTCAAAAAAAAAAATTCAAAAAAAAAGGGGAAAAAACTGATTAAACTAAGTTGCACTATGATATGGATCAGGTTGCACTATATTCCGAATTGACGTGTGTAGTATTGAATATTGGCTTGTAGTGTATTTGATCAACTTGCACTAAATTAATAGCGATTCGGTTATATTAAAAATTGAACCGCTGTTATAAAATAAAGAAAGCAGAAGCCACTAGAGAGAGAATATTTTTATTTATTCAAAGATTAGTCGTCCATTTTCATTACATTAGCACCTTTATATAAAGGCCTAGGAGCTTGGGATAGAACTAATCTCATGATATGGGATTAAATACAAAACAGTATATAGCATATTCACAATTTATATCATAACACTCCCCCTTGAATATGCGTCTTCAAAATCTTGAATCCTCTGATAACTTGAAATTGTCTCCTTTGTAATGTGTATGATGATTGCTCCCCCTCATTGTTATCTTGCTTGCACTTATTCGTTCAATGGATCTAGATATTGTCCGTTGCCTCATTAAAAAAACCTCTATTAGGAAAACCTAATGGAAAAACCTTGAACGAGGAAAAGAGTGCAACTTGAGATCATATATATCATACAATGATATTCCTTCTAAGAGTTTGATACTTCAGGATCAATATAATGCCTCATTAAAACCCTTACTAAGAAAAACCCAATGGGAAAAATCTTAGTGAAGGAAAAAAAGAGCACAATGACATATCTTATTTTCTTATTTATTCAAATAAAGTTTAATACTTCTGGATCAAATTAATGCCTCATTAAAACTTTACTAAGAAAAACCCCATGGAAAAAATCTTAGTGAAGAAAAAAGAGTACAATATAGTTTGAGAGATTTCAATAATTTACAGAATCAAATAGAGTTTGGTACTTCTAGATCAATATAATACTTCATTAAAAACCTTACAAAGGAAAATCCGATAGGAAAAACCTTAGTCACGGGTAAAAATACAATTTAACTTAAATAACATATTTGAGATATTATTTCTTGAAAATACGTTTGATTCTTCTAGATCAAGACAATACCTCGTTAAAACCTTAGTAAGAAAAACACAGTGGAAAAAATCTTAAATAAGGGAAAAGAGTACGTTGTGACTTATTTTCAAATGTTACTGGGGAGTTGATACTTATGGATCAAGATAATGCCTCATTAAGACCTTACTAATAAAAACCCAGTGGGAAAAATCTTAGTTAAGGAAAAAGAGTGCATTATAAAATACTTATGAATGCTTCCCCTAATTTAAAGTTTCCTCTGAATTCGTATTCGTCTTTCGATAACTTAAATTGGTTATAGATACTTCTGCATCCATAAATATGTATCTCATTAATAATACAATTTATTAATAGCCTCTTTCGATACAATCAAAATTTCTAATCCAAATATGGTTTGCATTTTATGCATTTTGTTTGCTACCTTTATGAAAAACACATCATGTGTTTTCATTTTTGTGCTTCAAATCAGTTTTGCATATTGCAACTACATCTTTGATGAATGTTAAAGGTTCTATTACAACGATACTTAAAAATAGAAAGTAATCTACTCATCATGAATTATATCAAGATTTTCATTACAACAATACTCAAAATAGGTTGTAATCTATGCTTCTTGTTCTTTGAATTCTTTATAACCAAAAAGTTATTTATATTCTTTAGGAATTTGTATACTTTCATCATTTAATATGATTCAAAACATATTTATACCTTCGGGGTATATTAAGCATCTCAAGTACTTTCGCTGCTTTTCGGACTACACGTCCATATTTCTCTATCGGTAAAGGATTCATGATGGCCAGTCATGTTTCCCCTAATTCAAGATATTTAATCTTTTTAAAAACATAAGCGCTTTATTACTTATAAATTTATCACCGATGATTATTTCTTTGTCGGCTCTAGACATGATTTATTGAGATCTCTTTAATTATCATATTTCAGGTACCTAAACCACTTTTAGGGTAATTTGACAATCATGTCATTAGTCTCTTCAAGAGCACCCTTAAGTGTTTATTCAAGAACACTCGTCTCTTTTATTTGACATCTTTATTATTTACTCCAAAATTATTTCAAACTGACTTTTGTACCATATTTCAGATGTGGTTTACACATTTTGATTCTTTAGGGATTCAAATCTATATCGGAGAAAGTCTACCAGGGATATTATTGATAATTTATTTAAGTTACTTAATATTTTGCATCATTGTATATTTTAACAAATATTTAACACTGAAGATCAAAATGAACTTGTATTGCTTTATCCTCCCCCTCAATGTTAACAAACATTGTCACATTAAATAATAATCATCTTTGGATTCTCATTTTGATCCATTATCATATTGCTAGCAAATACACCATACATATTAATGATAAGAGGATAATTATTTTATCAATTGATAAGATGCATTCAAGTGATATTTGTGAGCTTCTGGCTCATGTTTAAATATGAGATTCAATTATGCCCAATTTTCATGAAATATAATCCAGTTGAAATTAGACTAAATTTTCTAAAATAAGCTTTTGGCTTTCAATTTTAGAAATAACGCAAAGATATTTTTTGACGTTTCATTATAGTTTCAATATGGTAGCTATTCATTTATATATCCTCAAAACTCAATAAATTTCTTTTAAGTTTGCTTGAGTATAATGTATTTTGAATTAAGATATATGTACCATTTGGTAATACTATATGGGCTCTCTCGAACCGTTCAATTATATTAGCAAATTTGCTATGGTTGAAATTTTTAGCTAAATATTTTCGGATAGTTCGGAGAAAAAAACTTCTGTTTTTCAAAATAATGTGAGTAGTTGCACAATCTAGTAGGCATATATCATCACTCAAATATTGATGGTCCATATCTTAAAAACCAAAGGACAATATAGTTAGCCAACTACTAAAATTTGTAATCATAAATAAATGCTAGTAATTTTGAAAATTTTAAAACAAACTACTGATTAAAGCCAACATTATCGGTACATTATTTCAATTAGTTATGAAAGGAAAAACATACAAGCACCAACTTCCAATTGATTAATTGAACTGAAATAAAATAAAATCCACATAGCAGACTTTAGGCTGTTACTATTGATTAATTCGACCATATCATTTATTATTGCACTTAGATTTTCATCATTAATGAAGTTTCCTTTATCAACTTCGAAGAAATGATCTAACTTTAGGTTAGTATTGCTAGACAATGCTTTCACATAATTTTAGTTTAGAAGTAATTCTAAATATAGAGGAATTGTATTTCCTAATAGATTTAAAGACTTGAAACTTCAAGTTCCACCACTCGTGTCTAGTGTGTAGAAGTGTGACCATATTTTGGTGGTCATAACGCTCCTTCAGGGAGTTCCATAGGTAAAGATGATCTTTTTCAGTTAAATGTTTTATTTTATGTTTGTCATTGATATGACATCTTAAAAATATAAGAGCCTTTATTTTATCCTATGGGGACATATTATTATCAATTTTAATGGCATTTTCTAAGCATTGAAATTGTAATTGAATATCAACATTCAATAACTATGACAAAAAGTTTACTCCTAATAAGTCCAAAGCTTTAAATTCAAGCTTGGCTATGTTTATCATATTACCAACTATAAGTGGAAATAAAAATAGTAAATGATATGGAAAATAGTAAAAGACAACCAAATATAATCTACAAAAACGACTATAATTTCTTATTTACATCCTTTTGATAGCTCTAGATTCAATCTCATTTATTTATTCATTAATTCCTTGAAAATGCAAAATTACCCTTGAAAATATGGAAAGACCTTTATATGGGTTGTTTGGTGGAGAAATTATGAATTATAATCAAAAAATTATACTGACTTTATCATGTTTATTTTTATAATATAGGCAGATTTAAGAATATGAATAGGTAGTATTAAATACCATTTATTAATTCATAACAACTGCAATAGTGAGAAACAGAAATATATACCATGTATATATGTTATGATCCTTGTCTACAATAAGAGATATAAAAGAAGAATAAATGTATGAAGCATTCAAACACATTTTTGTTGGACCATTCTCATTAATCAATAAATTTTATTTATTGATTTATTAATTGCTACCGATTAATATATGAATTAATATATGAGTTAATATATGCGGAAATTTGTACATCACATAGTGTATGAATAATATCATGAAAAACATAATAGTTTGACTTGGCAACTAAAAAGTATATTGTATGAGTTATAGCTATTGATAACAATCAATAAGTATATTTTTGTGACATGACAATAATAGGTAAAAGATTAAGCATACAAAATAGTAAACATTGGAATACCTCTTTGCTGAAAGAGGAAAGATGAATGAATTTTATATATAATATAACATAATTAATGTGTGTATAAATATTAACATTCATTTTATGAAGAATCCAAAATACTTACTTGATGAGCCAAAGGAAAGAAACTTGATCTATTATGTTTTACCTTTTGAAAGACGTGATTGGATGCATGGAAGAAGGAAAAAAATTAGGAAATAAACTTCCTATTAGAATACCTTGTTTTCTATTAAAAAGAAAGAGAGTAGGAGAGTAGATATATTTCTATGTATTTATTTGGTTTAGTAAAAGCACCAAATATATCAACAGATCTCTTCTGGAGATTTATTATTATTATTATCACCACTTCTGGAGTGAACAAATTTCTATACATTTATTTAGTTTAGTAGTTAATACCATTGGAAAATATTTTTAGAACTTCAGGTTCAAATTTTACTTTAAAATAAAGTCTTTATTTAGTACTTTAGATCCTAAATGGTACAACTTGATTTTCATTATCAAACTTCAGATTCGATTGCAAATATGGTTCGAATTTACCATAATCTGAATTAACTTTTCTAATAATCCAATGCTTCACATCTCAAATTTATAGAGTTTTGATATATAATCCCCTATTTTAGGAATACAAACTTATATGCATAAATTTTATTTGAGAACTTCAGGTCTCCAATATTAAATAAACACAATGAAACAAGAGGATTCTTCATAATTGTATTCGAACATAAGAATAATAATACTATTTCTCTCCAAGGAAATAGTATTTACCATATTTGTAATGTTATTCCAGCATATTGTTTTTATGTTATGTATTCTGGACATATCAGCATCTTCTTCTGGAATTGCTCGCTTATTTTCTTCAAGGCTTTATTTCAGCTTATGAAATCTTTAATCTTTCACCTTCGCACAAATGAACTTCAGGTTCCTATTCTTTCATATAAACTTAATACGATCTTCTAGATACGTATTATCCTTCTATTTGTTTCTCTAAGAAACAATAAAATATTTTTTCTGGAAATATAAATCATGTAGCAAAATCATTTCTATAGTCCTCATTCAAACCGAAATCCAAACAAAAAAGTTTCAAAATGAAGACCTTTTTTTTACCAAACAATGGAATGAGATCTAAAAGTTTAGATCTACGATAAAATGAGATCTAAAATGATAATATTAATAGAGCAAGATCTATAATATATATATATAATGAAATCTAGAAAAATAGATATGATAGATAAGATCTAAAAAGAATACTAACAGAATAAGGTCTGAAATTACATGTTAGTCTGTGAAACAATTTTAGTTTCAGATCAAATTCAAAATTATCACAAAAAATGGATATACGCTAATAAAAATTAATAAGGGATCTGATGATTAAAATCTACAGATCTAAAAAATATATCATTTGAACATGGTATTAAAATCTACAAGTGATCTGAAAAATTAGAAAAAAAAGGAAAAAAATATAAGATCTGCAACAAAACAAGATCTAAAATACAGGGACAAAAAAATAAGATGTACAAATAGAATCAGATCTAAATAATTAGATCAATGATACAATGAGATCTAAAAGAAATAAAATTAATGGAATGAGATTCAAAAGATTTGATTAACCAGATCAGAAATAGCTTACCGCTTTGAAGATTTATAATCAGATCTAAAATTTTCCTTTTATTTAGAGATCGTGTTGATAACGTGTTATAAAATAAAGAAAGCAGAAGCCACTAGAGAGAGAACAATTTTATTCATTCATAGATAAGTCATCCATTTTCATTGCATTAGCACCTTTATATAAAGGCCTAGGAGCTTGGGATAGAACTAATCCCATGATGTGGGACTAAATACAAAACAGTATATAGCATATTCACAATTTATATTATAACAACCGCAGGATATTAAAACTAACTTGCACTGTATTAAACTTCCTTTGCATTTTACTCAAAACTTCCTTGCAATATAGCAAATTGATTTGTTATAATAAAGTTGGATTTCATTATATTCCAATTTGGCTTGCATATTAAACGTTTGATTGCATTGTAACTAACTACGGAAAAAAAGGGAAGAAGAAATCTGCATTAATGCAGTACAAATATCAAAATTATAATTACAATCACAAACGATACATCGTAATACCAAAATTAAAATCATAGTAACAACCAATCTTTCAAGAAACTATTAAGTTTACATGCATCTTCAATGCTCCCAAACGGTCAACAAAGCATTAATTTTTTAAGCATTTCTTCTTTTCTTTTTTACCCTTTTCACTCTTCTCATTTGTTAGGAACTCAGATGTTGGTTTTGATGATAACGACCTTTTTAACTTATCTTATTATAAAATATACACTAACACTGTTGGCTAGATAGATATGTATATGCAGTATATATATATATATATATATATATATGCAGGTATTGATTACTGAAGACTGATCGGTATAAAGACTCAAGACTCAAGATTGAAGACTCTAGAGTATCAAGATCAAGATTTCAAGATATGTGTCTAGTTTTTGTTAAAACTTCATGATAGCATGGAAATCTTCATTCTTGATTTCACTTGGGATGGAACCCATTTCTACCTTCTTAATGCTTACAAACCCATGACAAGTAGCTTACAAACTTACGACAAGTGGCTTACAAACCCACGAACATCCTGGTTTTGTACAAGTTCTCGAGTCCTGATGTGATGAGATATTCTGCAGGAAGACTACTTCAAAATGGTTTTTCAAAATAATTTTCAAAACTGCTTTCCAAAATATTTTAGCCTTAAAATTATATTTTTCAAATGATTGTCAAAAAGATGTTTTAGCCTTCAAATATTATTTGTTTTTGTTTTAAAATAAATGCTTGTTTTAAACTTCATTTTCCAAACAATTTTTACATTGTTTTTTAATTAAGGATGTCAACATCATGGGATACCCCATGTCGACATGGTGACCGTTGAATTCTAAAGTTTCAATTTTCAAAAGATGTGTATGTTCGTTTAAATCCCTTCGTGAATGGTCTGACCGTTGGTGCTTTATAAATAGCCTTCACAAACGAATTTTTTAACTAACTATTTTCTTATTTTCTTTACTTCTTTTTCTCCACAAATCCATATTCTAAAATTTTCATATTTTTAAGATCGTGCCAAAATTCTACCAAATTCTCAAGTGAATCAAATTAGAATATCATTCTTGTTTGATTCTCTGCTCTCTCTCGAAGATCAAAGTGCTATTCAGAGTTATAGGATCAATTTGTAATCAAAAGTTTATCGAGTCTCTCTATAAGGTGCTTGTGCCTGGAAATCAATTGGGTGATCTTGAGTCCCGTAGATCAAGAGAGTTTGATCTCGGACTCTTGAGACAGAAGGGTACCTCAAGCCATTAGAAATTGAGGATTGTAATCTCGACATTGGTATAATAAAAATCTGCATGAGGTGGTTTTCCTTGGTACAGGACTGGATGCAGGGTAACTCCGAGCCAGTATAAAATCTGGTGTGTTCTTTCCCTTTACTGTTTTTATTTACTTTCTGCATCTGTGTTTGATTCTATAATTGTTCTATAATTAAATTTTGGATTTATTTATATCATAATTTTCAAATTAATTTATATAAGTCTTAGAATCCATTAAACACTATCCACCTTCCCTCCTCTAGTGTTAAATTAGCCTTAAGATCCTTAACCCGCTGTCTCTTTCATCATTCTCTTCTCTTTTTTCTCAAATATAGCAACTCGTAAAATAGTCTACATATTCTTCTGTAAAATTATGATCGGCCCTTAAAATTAGGCAAAAAAAATTAAAAACTTTGAGAAGTGTTGACTTCATTTTGACCTTTGGATTGTCTAGCGATGTTCGGTTAGTTGAGCCATGAATTTTGACACATAGGAACAAGAATTTAAAACTTAGAATTTTTTTTAAATGCATGGTTGACTGGACCGAAAAGGTTTAGACCATAAACCTATTATTCACCTGTACATAAATTGATGTCAAACCCAAACCGTTAGAGGGTATCCACTTCAAGGATACTCCCAAATCCCAAAAATATTCTAATCTCAAAAATATTCTCTCGAACTGCAAACTAGCCCCTAAGGTTCATTGCTATTGTATTGTGACAACAACATAATAATACAAATTTCCAAGGAACTATGATCTCGTAAAAGGAAAAGACGGATCCTCCATTGGTTCCACATGATAAGATAGTTTATCAATGAAGAAGAAGTAGTGATCGAGAGAGTGGATGTTAAAGCTACACCATAGATTCATTCACTAAGTCCTTTTTTCAGTCTAATAAAGGAAGACCTATCGAAGGTATGTGCATATGGCTCTATAATTAGCCCTATGTGCAAGTGAGGGATTGATAGAACTAAGAGTGTGCTTGGGGGTAATTATGTAATTTATTACATAACTTAAATCATGTTCGAAATAAGCATGTTTTTGGTTTCATCTTCTATTATATGTATTGTAATGTGAGTAATGATCAGAATACACTAGATATAACATGTAGAAAATCCTTTGAAAAAGTATTTAATCGATTCCAGTTGTAAGTGTGTTTATAACTATTAGTATTAAGTCAAATATTTAAAATATCTATCATTAAAATGTTCCTAGTCAAGATGTATCAAGGAAAACGATATCAATACATCCATTAAGACTAGTGTAAATAGCGCTCTCTATATAGTGGACGGTGAATTACTCGTGATCATTGGGGACACTAATGGATTTCGTACTTATGATTATGTGGAACATTCATAAAACAACTCAACAAGAGTCTTCATTAAGTTAATACAACTAATTCAAAATAAAAGATCACACGTAACGATATTAGTGGGGAGTAGTTCCCACAGTAGCATTATGCAGTGATAGTGGTGGGAATTTATTTCCAAAATAACCTATCTGTAGTGATATTTCTAAGAATTTATTTCCACAGTAGCCTAGTGGCAGTTTTTCCATGGTTAGTTGCTAACGGGGCAGTGTTTCTATGTTTAATAGCCTAGTTGTAATGTTTTGCATATCGAGTAGCTCTTGGAGTGATGACCGATCGTTAGTTGTGAGGTTCGATCCATAATTTAATCGTTGTAGTAGCCTGCATAAGTTGTGATGTTGGTTAATTAGACAAGAACACTTAGATAATGGACCTAGGAATACAAAGACACTTGTAGTGCACCCTATGTCTCTTAGCGTAGAGTTAAAGTTATCAACACATGATCATCACATTCTAAACTTGTACTTATTCATCGAACTTTTATTTGATCCAACCCCTTCGTTCCATTTTCCCCACAACAGGAAGACAGGTTAGCAGTTGATTGGATAATATATGAGGAGAATGGAGCTACATGCCGGAGTTCTCATATTATTGTCGTGTAGTTACTTATTGTATTAAAAGTATGTAAAACTTACAGTATTTTGGAAATAGCATATATGGCAATTAAGTATTTTGGAGATTGTTTTATGAAATGTCTATTTTTCGGTACTTATGTTTTTGATTCTTTCCGCCGTGAGATCTGAAAGTGTAGAATGGCTTAGAATTTACCTTTATAGTTATGCTTTAAAATATTATAAAAAACCCAACAGCTCATATTTCTCGGCATGCTGCGAGTCTAAAAGTCACCCTAGTTTTTGGATCGGGGTATCGAGAAGTGCGGATTATTACATTTGGTATCAGGGCTTAGGTTTAAGATCCTCTAGGATTTAGGCATATACTGAGAGAACGTACTTGAAAAGTTTTCCAAAATGTTTTCCGATAAGTATTAAAAAATGGATTTTGATATGTGTATATATATATATTAAAGTTTTCAAAAAGCTTTCCAAAGATTTTATCCATATATCATAGTTTCTGTTATTCGTGTTTACAATATCTTTAGAAAAGTTGAAGATAACTCCTAGTCACAAATAGTTAGAATGAGTACAAGTTTTAGAGGAACGTCTTGGGAAATGCAACTAAGATTCCAAGCATGAACATCCCTATATTGTTTCGTTGGTATCTAAAGCGAGGATACAAGATGAGCCTAACCCGACTACGGAAGCGTAATAATAATTTTTTGATATCTATTAATACACACATCTTATATATTTTGACTCATATGGCAATTGTTGGCTTATCCCTTATAGAAGTAGACGATTGTGGGTCAAAATAAATGTTAAGGTTATAACAGTTGAGGTGAAAAATAAACCCTTCACATTTATTATGATTTACCCTATGAGAAGATGCTAGTAGAGGTTTCTCATACCATCTAGCAATAGTAAATAAATTATGGATTTAAGGGTGAATAAAGAAGATTGATCCATGCAATAGGAAAATGATACTGATAATGTGAAGGAGGACTTTACAAATTAAACGCAGATTTTGCCAGTTAAAATAGAAGCCCTATTCTCATATTAGTAGTAGTTGCAAGTACTCCCATTCACCTAAAGGTTTGGCTAGAGTATTTCCATATCAAATTTGGACACCATATTAAAAAAACTTGAAGTTAACCATCTTTGAAAAGGTTGATGAAATCTTATGCACTTAAAGCATTGTTAGGTATAAGTGAGCTTAGGTAATTTGGTTTTCTACCGTGTACTCTGATTTAAGTGATTTACCAATAAAAATATTTTCTAAAAGTTAGAAATAGTAGATTTATGCTATTTTAAATATAAATAAAAAGTTGGTTTATGATTTTGTATAAACTAATCAGATAAAATTTATGGAATTTGTTTAAAAAGTAAAAGTAGATAATTTGATTTATAAAAATGTGATTTTTCAATAACCATTTTAAAGCATTTGTTTTGTCTTTGAGGCACAATGTTACACTTACCTCAATATACACTTTTCTTTTAACAACAAAACTTAAAAATAAATGAAGTTAAGGTATGTAAGAGCCTACTTTTGAATTCTTTTTATAAATAAGAAATGGTTAGTACTTGATAATATTTTTTGTTAAACTCTAAGATAATAAATTAAAGTACTACGTTTTCCTTAAAAATACACTTTCGTGAAAATTTCTTATTCATGAAAGATTTTTTTTTTGTGTTTTATGTACATTTTGCTAAGTTAAACTCAACCGTTTTTGATAATTTAATTAAAGAAGAATAACATGATCTTAGTAATGTAACAAACCTGATTTTCGACCCTCGAAAATAAACATCTATATGTTCACTATATAACATGCCGAATATTCAAGTGCCGGAAATACCGATTGTTAGGGATGGAGAAGAAAAAGGTAGAAGAAAATAGAAACACAACATAGAATCTCACAATCGCAGTGGAATAAAATATAATATATAATAACAGATTTTATAGAAAGGAATCTATAACTGTTTTATTCTTACAATCATAAAAGTACAACAATCAATACATCAATCTGGACAGTTATAATAACTTGTCCTCATATAGCGGAAATATAAATCAAGTACGAAAATACGTCTCTATCATCCATTTCGTCTCTTGAGCTCCATAGCATTATATCCTAAATCTGTAATACTCGGTCTGACCCGAGCATTATAATAAAATAACACTCGAGTTAATCTGGAAAACCAGCGTGATAAAATACACTCAATTTGAATTATTAAAGTTATCAAAACCCTTGAAAAAATAAAGGTATCTCGTAAGACCACATCACAGAAAAACACGATGGGTTTTTCCCGTATGATAACCAAAACATTTGTTATCAAAATCATCTGATATTATAATAGTGTCTATTGAAAGTAAATAGAAAGTAGCTGAAATGCTTGCAACTCATGTTTTAGCATAGTTGGACACAATCAAAACCGTACGACGCTTATTGGAGAATAGATTCCATGCAATGACTAGGCACTGGGGTATCACCTACCACGATACACTCTAGAAAAATATACCGAGAACCTCGTTGGGAACCCCTACAACACAAGATCGGCCCTATCCGTAACCTAGATAGAACCGAATATGTTATCACCCCGGGTATTCCCACCCTGAAAATTGAGCGCTCACTTTTTTATGCACAACCACATCCACAATTTTAACATACCAAGGGCATCTAGAAAGGTGATAACATATCCTAATTGGGTGTGACCCACTTAGCCTTACTGCATCTCCCTTGATTTTCAGTCATTCTGGTTGATGAGACTTGAGGCTACGATTACCTTTCAAGAATAAATTCACTTAGAACGCTCATCGTCCTCCAATGACGATGTTCTGACAACATTCATCCATACAAGTTGTCGTGGATCAGGACAAAATGAATCACCGTCTTCACTATCTTTATAATATCCATTCGTAACGTTCAAACCGGATCAAAATGGTTTTCGAATAATTAAACCCAATCCTGGTCTCTTTGAAACGATCAACGAAATTGGCCAATAATTGATAGCTGGTTATTTAACTATCAATATAACATCCATAAGCAGTCACATTCCCACATTATAAATCTCTCAAAATATTCATTTAAAAATATCTTTACAAAGATATACATTCATCTCTTTCAATATTTCAAATATTTATATCCATAACAGTAACCATCTCAATATTTAGAAATATTTTCTTCCAATTCCATTTATAATTCAATACTTTGTAATTATTTCTATAATAATAATCTCGCAGTTAAAATATTTAAATCCATCCAGTCCAATTCCTAGAAAATATCTTTAAGTATAACTTCCCAAAATCATTTATTTTCCATTATTTATAAAATATTACATTTATTTCCTATTTGCTCAAATCTTTTACAATTCACCTGTAAATTCCTTATCTCATTAATAAATTCTAAAAGTTTTGGAATCCATTAACTAATTTCCTTTAAAATCGATTGCACTAGTCTATATATATCCAACCACCCATTTCTAACTTCCTTTATGAATCTTAATTCATATTTCGTAGTTATCTTAATTCAATGATTCAGAAATTTCCTTAAATTTTCCAAAATTCCACTATTAGATTTCTCTTTAAAATTCAAAACCATTTAACACACTCCATTTATAAATCTCAAGAGCATTTATAAACCAATTTCAGTCACTTCCCAAATCTCAATAAATCAAATAAATATTTTTAAAGAATAGTAATTTATTTCAAAGCATGTTTAAGTAATTTATTTAAAAATCAAAACATTTTAAATAAAACATCAAAACTCATTTCTAACTCATTTTATTATAAACTAATTGGTTTACAAAACTGATTATAAAATTTTGAAATTTTATTTCAATTAATATTCGGTATGAATTTTGAAATATTCCAATAATAACTAGTTTTAAATTATATAGCTTAATAAATAAAATTTCCTTTTTAAAATAAAACTTAGTTTCTTAAATAAATAATTTTAAAAAATAATTCCAATAACTAATTTAACATATAAATCCCTCTCAATTCACAACACATCAATTCCATTCCAATTCCCTAACCATTTCCACTTTTCAAATTAGAATCCACTATTTTTCCCACCCATATTTCTACATTCTCATATAAATTCACCCTACGAATTTATATTCCTAAGCTTTCATCTGATATCGATTTTCTTTATTTATAAACACCATTTATAAATTTATAACTCCTCTGAGTTTAGCTTGTTTACAAAAAAACAATCTCATTTATAGAGTTTTATTTTATAAATCCATTTCATTATAAGTTCCATTTATCCTACCAATATAATTTATTTTATATCGATTCCAACTTTTTTTTAATATTTTTTCTGGATATCATTTAAAACTCCTATGTATAGATTATTTCTAAAATTTCTATATAAAAAAATTTATGGATTAGTTAAGTTCAACCAAATCAAATTTACTGTTTATCCAATCAGTTTCTCTTTAAAATAGTCCAAACCTTGATATAATTATTTTTATATTCAAAATTTCTTTTTAATTCCTTAAAAGTTTAAAAATAATATTTATGGTATTTAAAATACCGAAATCAAGGTCAGTGCTACTATAGCATCCAAAATTCAATCACAACAAATCTATATCAGATTTATTCACACACATCATATATCCATATATATATATGAACAATTAATATATTTTGAGGAATCCAGTTGGATCCCTCCAACCTATTTTCCCCACATCCGCAGGTGTTAGATAACATAAAAAAAACCAATCCCACTTCGAGGGGGATATCGTGGTATATAGGGTCATCCGCTATTATGCGGGGTGCATAGAGCCTCATCCGCTCCAATAGGTGGGAAAATATATCCAACTACTAACATATACACTACTATATATATTATGTATATATAACATCCAAACTGATAATAATTTATAAATTCAACCAAACATCCAATAATTAATTTTAATTATTATAAATCAAAACAACCAACCAAATTGAGCGAGATTTACTCACCTTGATTTTTCAGATTCGCCAAAACATTCGTTTTAAATTAAATTGAAGCCGTCCAATTTAACCTAAATTTTTAGCTATTCGCAAACATCCAGACCGTAATGCTTGTCACCATGATTCCACCGCCACTTGTTTCGTCCAATTCCGACCTCGTATGAAATAGATATACACTTTTAAAGGTTTGAATACAATCGATATAAATAAGTTTCTTTTTTTTATTTAAACCTAAATCAAATCTCAACCGTTCATCTTTGCATCATCAGATCATACCGCTCCTTTCATCTTCTCCCACATCTTCATTCACGTTTGTTACCAGGTTATTCACGAACGAAACCCATAGCCGCCTAATCGATTTCGATCACCGCTCCACCATCTCAACGCTTGGAGTCGATCCAAGACCTCCACATCGAAGTCCATCATAGCACACTCCCACGGCCAGATTATAGTCAAACTCGGTTGCTCCTACCATGAGAAAAATGGTACGAACGGCTGGCCGTCATGGTCAAATTCTGGCCACCACGTCAAAGCATATCAGATCGCCACCGATAGATGTCAAGACGTCGCGAAGCTCTACGACTTCCTAGTTGGAAGTTTTATCTTATTGCGCGTGGAATGAAAGAAAAATGAGGGGAAATGATGGAAGTGTCAGCTCTTGAAATTATATGAAGGCGGCGACTGATATATTAGGGTAAGGGTTTGATGGCTTGGGGGTGTGTGTGTGTATACACATACATATAATTCACTATTTAAGACATCATTCACATTAGATTTTCCCTGATCTCCAAACGAAGCGTACCGTCTAGCATTTATAATGTTTTACCCCTATTCCAAACACAATGGAATATGTTTCGAAGGCCAATTCTAAAGTATACGGGAGTTACGGCTTTAAATAACCGATTTTAAATTAAATTCCTTAAATCAATTCTATGCGTTTTCAACTACCACGAGCAAATGGTAAATCCGATTGCTACGAAATATGAAATCCTATAATAATACACTATTACAGATACAATGATACTAGTTTCATCAAATTCCAAGAATGTGCCTTGGAAGGCTATTTTAATGTGTCGATTAAGTCAATCGATTTTCAAAATCGACGAAATCGTTTGAATTCCTAAATTTAAAAATTTACTGACTTAATTATTTCAAAAAGGATTCATATCCATATTAGAAACCATTTCGATTCATATTACATCACAAATTCAATTATTTACAATATCTCAAATATCAACTCTTATTATTAAATAATATATAAAATCTTAAAATTTTAAATTATCGACTTTTAATTCCATCCAAAATATAATATTATAACTCTAATTCAAATAGAATTTAAATCAACCTTAGAAATCATTTTCATTCACATTTAATTCCATGTTCACAATTTTCCCTAATTTCAATATTAAATTAACTATTCACCAAATCTACTAAATCGTTATATTTGAAATTTAAAATATTTCACTGATTTAAACAAAATGTCCATATCTAGAATAAATTAATATTTCACATTCAACATTTAAAATAAATTAAACGTTCAAAACCAAACGACCAAATTTTCGGGTCGTTACACTCCTTCCCCTTAAAAGAATTTCGTCCCTGAAATTGCTAGGGTAGGATAAATGCTCCAAACCCATTTCATTCCAAAAACTCACCTAGTGAAAATTCAGTATCTTTAGTTCTATTCAACGATTTAGTTTCCATTCTAAATCCTAACGTTTATTTCAATTACCATTTAAAATCAACTTTATGTTAACAAAAAATTTCCAAAATTTTCAAAAAATTTCTAACACCCTAAATTTTCTATTTTTTTATCAACATTTACCCCGTATGGAAAGCCTTTTGCAATATCACAAATATGATAAAAACATATACATCGGCCCATACGGTTGGAAACACAATATATATATATATATATATATATCAATATTCATTTCATTTTTGTTTTTAATGCATAAGCGTACCCCATATTAGCGTTATTAAGCGAGCTTGCTAAATTTACATGCACGCACCCAAAATCTATCCCAATAGCTTCCTATACCTGTACTTACTCAAAATTAGCACATAAGGTTCAAAATCATGAAATTTTCATAACATTCCATTCTTTTAACGAATTTAAACACTTGTTTTTCACAAAATAAGTACATTATAACATGTTTCTTTGAATACATAAACAAGTACATTGAACATTCAATTATCCTTTTCTAATCAATGTATATTATATTTCAAATTGATTCACAATCCACTCCTTTGCATTCCATTCACATTCTCACTTATTATATTCACATCCCTCTTATTAAGCTTCAATTTATCCATTTAAATGGATTATAAATCAATTTATCAACTTCCCATTGATTCCCATTCAATTTATTAACCAAGCTTGTTCGCTTCATGCTATATTAAACAACATTCCAGTCTAGGTTAATTTATTTATGAATCATCTCATAAATAATCACCTAAGCTACCATTACAATTAAATTCCATTTATAACTCAAATCTCATTTCTATATTCAATCCACTAATTAATTTTCTCGTTAATTTACTTCCATTTTATAATCTAGAATCAAATTTTCATTACAAATATTACTTCAGTTTGTTTGAGCTGAGTGCAACACATTTTATAATTCAAATTTGGGTTTTCATTCCTTGTTACCAAAATACTTGACCATGTTAACTTGGTTATACCTTCCCACTTTCTTGGCTTAATAATTTATACAAACTTATTCATTCAAAATTCCCTAAATTCCCTCTCAAGTTTACTCATATCCTATATTTATAACATATAGTTATATAATAACATCACAGTTCATGTTGTATTAAATTTACTCAATTTCAATTCACTTTCCATTTAAAATTTAAAAATTTGAATTTCCATTCCTTTATCGTAATACCAAACCGTTTTCATCTTGGTTTTACCATTGCATTTCTCAATTCATAAGTTAAAGAACTTATTTACTTAAAATCTCGTATTGCTTAGTTGAACCCATTCACATCTTATAATCATAACTCTGAAATATATGTATTTCTTAATAGCTTAAGTGTATCCATTCCATTCAATGACATAACTTATAGTTATATAATCATTTTACACTTCAAACCTTATATTCAATTCGAATCTACTTCAATTTTATTTAACTTGTTTTAGGTTAAATTTCAACCCATAATATTGATTTTAACTTACTCAAGTTAAACCTTTAATTCTAGGATTAAATTTCACGCTTTCCTTCTTATTTATATCAACTCCAAATTATAAGTTCAATACTGATTTCCCCTGGCTTCACAAATCATTTAAATGAAAATATCAAAATCCAATCACCCGATTTTATTTCAAATCATTTTGAAATTATAAATATACATATTTCCACTTTTATATATCAAATCATACTTTTGAAATTTTAAAACAACTTGGTTTTTGCCCAAAACAAATTCCTTTTTGGAATTTCTAAAACAAAACTTGTTTACTAAACAAGCCCAAAGCAAATAATCACAGCCAATCACATGGTAGCATTCCATCACTTAGAGATTCGAAAATGAACACTGATGATGCAGATCATCATCAGATTTATTTTCCAGCGACTGAAGTGAGTTCAGTACCCCCTTTGTTCCAAAACCCATTTTAAACAATTTTCATTCAAAAATATCCCAATAATATCTCAATTTCTCTTTCCAACCACTTCGGAAAACATTTCCAAAAATCTCCGAAATTTTAAAATTTCCAAATACTTAGTTCAAACCTATTTCAAACATTTCTCAAAGCTTTTGGAATTTTCAGTTTTCAAATTTTGGTTTGAATCCATTTTAATTATAATTCATTTTATAATTTATACTTATACGATTTTCATTTGGTTATATAAACCATTTTAATTTTTATAATCTTGTTAGATTATAATATAATAACCAACACTCCAATATATTGTAATATTTCAAAAAAAATGTTTCCTTTATATCAAAATATATCTTTGGGTAAAACTACTTCATTTACCCCATTTCAAAACAATACTGTGTCGAATTGCTCTATTCAAGTGTTTAGAAACCCCTATTGATATAGTTGTACGAACTGCGCCGACCAAAATTCATAAGCCACTCAATAAATCACCCAACACAATATAAAACATTTTATATTCACTAACAAATACATGCTCAGATCTATTAGTACACTCAAACTCATTCTAGGGTACTACTGACCCTATCTCTAATGAGTAATTCCCACCAAAGCCAAGGTTCCCACTTAACCTTCAGCTCTGATACCAACTGTAACAAACCCAATTTTCGACCCTCGAAAATTGACATCTATAAGTTCACTATATAACATGCCTAATATTCAAGAGCCGAAAATACCGACTGTTAGGTGTGGAGAAGAAAAAGGTAGAAGAAAATAGAAACATAACACAGAATCTCACAATTGCAGCGGAACATAATATAATATATAATAACAGATTTTATACAAAGGTATCTACAACTCTTTTATACTTACAATAGTCAAAGTACAAAAATCAATACATCAATCTGGACAGTTATAATAACTTGTCCTTAAACAGCGGAAATATAAATCAAGTACAAAATTACGTCTCTATCATCCATCTCGCCTCCTAAGCTCCATATCATTCTATCCTGAATCTGTAATACTCGGTATGACCCGAGCATTATAATAAAATAAAATCCGGGTCAGTTTGGAAAACCAATGTGAGCAAACACACTCAGTTTGAATTATTAAAGCTATCAAAATCCTTGAAAAAACAAAGGTATCTGGTAAGACCACATCACACATAAACATGACGGGTTTTTCTCTTACGATAACCAAAACATTTTTATCAAAATCATCTAATATTATAATAGTGTCTATAGAAAGTAGGTAGAAAGTAGCTGAAATGCTTGCATCTCACGTTTTAGCATAGTTGGACACAATCAAAACCGTATGGCGCTTATTGGAGAATGGATTCCATACAATGACTAGGCACTTGGGTACCACCTATCACGTACACCTCTTGAAAAATGTACCGAGGACCTCGTCGGGATCCCCTACAACATAAAACCAGCCCTATCCCTAACCTAGATAGAACCAAATATGTTATCACCCTAGGTGTTCCCACCCTGAAAATCAAGCACTCACTTTTCCATGCACAACCATATCCATAATTCGAATATATCCGAGGGTATCTAGAAAGGTGATAACATACCATAATTGGGTGTGACCCACTTAGCCTTGCTGCATATCCCCTGATTTTCAGTCATTTCGGTTGATGAGGCTTGAGTTTACAATTACCTTTCAAGAACAATTTACTTAGAATGCTCATCGTCCTCTAATGACGATGTTCTGATAGCATTCATCCATAAAAGTTGTCCTGGGTGTGGACAAACCGAATCAATGTCTTCACTATTTTCACGATATCCATTCGTAACGTTCAAACCATATCGAAGTGGTTTTCAGATAATTAAACCAGATCTTGGTCTCTTTGAAATGATCAACGAAACTGACCAATATTTGATAGTCGGTTATTTAACTATCAATATAACATCCATAAGTAGTCACCAGGCCCAAATTATAAATCTTTCAAATATTCATTTAAAAATATCTTTACAAAGATATACATTCATCTCTTTCAATATTTCAATATTCGAAAACAATTTCAAATATTTATATCCACAACAGTATAATTTCAAACCATCTCAATGCTTAGAAATTTTTTCATCCAATTCGATTTATAATTCAATACTTTCAAATTGTTTCTATAATAATAATCTCGCAGTTAAAATATTTCAAATCCATCCAGTCCAATTCTTAGAAAATATTCTTAAGTATAACTTCCCAAAATCATTTATTTTCCAATACTTAAAAAATATTTCATTTATGTCCTATTTGCTCAAATACTTTACAATTCACCTGCAAATTCCTTATCTCACTTTTAACAAATTCTATAAATTCTGGAATCCATTAATTAATTTCCTTTAAAATCGATTACACTAGATGAAATTATATGAACGCATTGAAACTATATGAAGGCGGCGGCTGATATATTAGGGTAAGGGTTTGATGGCTTGGGTGTGTATACATACATACATACACACACACACACACGTATAATTCACTATTTAAAAACGCCGTTCACATTAAATTTTCCTTGATCTCTAAACGAAGCGTGTCACCTGGTATTTATATTGTTTTACCCCTATTCCAAATACAATGGAACATGTTTTGACGGCCAATTCTAATGTATACGGGAGCTACATCTTTAAAGAATGATTTTAAATTAAATTCCTTAAATTAATTTCTACGCATTTTCAGCTACAACAAGCAAACGATAAATCCGATTGCTACGAAATTTGAAATCTTGTAATAATACACTATTATGGATCTAATGAAACTAGTTTCGTCGAATTCCGAGATTGTGCCTCGAAATGCTATTTTAACGTGTCGATTAAATCGACCGATTTTCAAAATCGATGAAATCGCTTGAAACCCTAATTTTAAAAATTTACTAACTTAATTATAATTCAAATAGAATTTATATCTATATTAGAAACCATATCAATTCATATTACATCACAAATTCCAATATCTCAAATAGAGTTTAAATCAACCTTAGAAATCATTTTCATTCACATTTAATTCTCTTTTCACAATTTTCCCAATTTCAGTATTAAAATAATTATTCACCAAATCAACTAAATCGTTATATTTGAAATTTAAAATATTTCACTGATTTAAACAAAATTTCCATATTCAAAATAAATTAATATTTCACATTCAACATTTAAAATAAATTAAACGTTCAAAACCAAACGACCAAAATTCCGGGTCATTACAACTAAAAAGGAAGCAGTTGTTAAAAATGAAAAGAGAATTCTATAGGTTTAAAACTTACTAGTTTTATGGAAATAAAGTTAAAATAAAAGGTTTTGATTTAAAAGGATAAATTGAAAATATCATGACTATCACTTAAACTTAAAAAAACGAAATAGATTGTAAATAGGATTAAACAACCGTCCCACTAGAAAAAAATTTGACTATGGAATTTGGAAGCTTGAAATGGTTGGGACAGAGATAAAAAATTACATGGGAATTTAGTGCTTTTTAAATCAATGGTTGAATTAGGATGATAGAGTACTAGATCAAACTTCCTGAAATAGAGAAGGATGAACACCGCTTTGTTTTTTTCTACCTAAATATGGTTTAGATAGTAAAATCTTGGCACAAGAAAGTTAGAGAGCATTGTGCATTGCAAAATTATGGATCTTAAGACTAATTAAACACCAGAGGGGGTAAATAGTGTTTTCTAGCTTTTATAAATCTTTTTAAATTTCTTTCAAGTTAAATATTCAATCACATATTAACAACTCAGAATTATACTACCGAACAGTCATAGATGCAATTACAAATAAAAATAAAACAGTAAAGCAAAGAAAAGAGTTAGAGAGATAACACCAGGGATTTTAAACTGGTTCGGATTTCTCCTACATCCAGTACTATACAATTTCTTGTATAGATTTCTTTTCAAATGTCAATATTTAACTGGACAGAGGGAAAATCCAAATACAATCTCGTTTTCGATGTTACAAGACACACCCTTATGAATTTCAAAGCTCATAGTAGACTCACTTGATTTGATCGGGCTACAAGCACATGCAAAGCAAATACCAATAGAGTTAATAGTTTTGCCAAAGATAATTTCTTGAACTTTGGATACAATGGATCCTATAGCCTCTTGGACATCACTTTGATCATTGATTTGAGAGAGAGATGTTTGCAAAATAGTAAGAATGTAGTGTTGAATCAATACAATGAAGTATGAATTAACTCTATGTGATTTTAAAGAGAATATAGTATATCTTTAAATGGAATTTTACAAAAGAGTAAGAGGAGGGGAGAAAATAAGTAATTAGTTTTTAAAAAATTCATTTGCAATCCCCTTTATACAGTAAATCAACATATATGTCTGTTCCTGAAGAGTTGCGAAGAATAGACACTTTCTTTCAAAAATTGAAAAACCACTCGACGCATGAATGTCAACAACATTTTAAAGTTTGAATTTTTTTATAAAATATTTTTAATTATTTATTTTTTGAATTTTTTTTTAAATATAAAAGATAGAAAAATAGGATATAGAGATCGAAGATTGCTAACAAGGACTTTAATAATATAAGCTATGACTCTATATTGTAAATTATAATCTTAAGATCTTCATATCTTGGTCTTTGTGTTCATGAATCTAAATGTATATCTTTTGAGTCTTTATTCTATACAGTCTTCGATTCAACAACTGTGTAATATTTAGCACTATATACTATATAACTTAGTAAATCATTAGTATCTGTATTTTATATAATTGTATAGGGTCGTTGTCATCAAAATCAATAATGATGTATTAACAATCTTCCCCTTTTATGATGACAACCATTAAATATTCCTGTATATAAAATATGATATAACTTTCCCTGAGTTATATAACTCCCCCTGAATATATGCATGTGTATATTTTATACTTTTCTCCACTTTTTTCATAAACTTCCCCTAAATAAAATACTTAGAAACTATAGAGTCAAAATCAATAATTATGCACTAAAATAATTGAAGCACATTAAACATGGTGTAATTTGATATGATGATTAATATATGGAGACTTTAAATAAATAATATAAGACAATCTTTATTTAATAAAGTGAAACAATACATATCAAATTACCAATCTAAGTATACATATTAAACACACCAAACCAAATCAAAACCTAGGAATACTAACCAATCCAAACCTATACAAGCCAAACTAAAATGTAAGGATTAACAAATCTTTTTTGTTATGGGAGACTTATAGATGGGACAAAAGGGATGGAGGAGATAAAAGTTTTCTTTTTGTTTCATAAAATATCCACCATGATCGAATCAAACTTCTCCTACACATTTGAATTCATCGTCATCCTCAATGGTATCTTCCTCCTCCTTCTCCTCTTCTTCCTCTTCTTCTTCTTCATCATTCATGAGGTCATGAATGACAAGGTTAGGACTTTCTCTTCGATATCTATTGGATTGGCTACATTATCCAATAGATGCATTTGGAGATTCCAAAGAATGCTGTAACAACCCAAAATTTTAACCCATGATAATTAATTCATTAATAAATTAAATGATAAAATAAGTTTGTGAAATTATCAGAATTGAGCCATGGGAGATGCACCATTGAGTCCGTGGTAATTTTTTGGTTGATTTCCATATATGGAAGGTCATAATCCGAGTTAATATGGCCAAGTTATGAATTAAAAAAAAGTCAAGAAAATAAGAATAAAATAAAATAAATAAATATATAGGCGAGGTCGACCACTAAGTCGACCTAACCTCACCTTAGGTCGACTAGCCAGTCGACCTGGGTAAGGGAGGTCGACCCACCTTAGAAATTGGAAGAAGGAAAATTCCTACGTCCGGTAGTGTTAGTTAGCCTATTTTCTACGTGTTTTGCATTCTTTAACTCAATACGGTCCTTCCATTCTTCCATCCGATGGCTCCTATTCAGCGTATGACGTGGTTGCATCCTGTTCAATCTCCAAGTCCAATGGTCTGAGATCCACTTCTATCCCTATAAATAAGACCCTAGGCCTAACACTTTTCCCCATTCTAGATTTTTCCCGCTTGGGTTCACCTTTTTTAGGAAGGACCCTAAAAGGAATAATTTTTCAAGGAGAGAATCTTCAATAAAAATATTTTAATACACTCAAGTGGATCCAGGAAGACCAAAAGGGAGGAGCTTAGGACCACAGATGAGTGATTGTAACTATTTAGATTTTTAAGTAATTTAAAATAATAAGGTTTCCATTAGTCGTAGTTTTACTACGATTTTTGGAATAGCCTTTTTAGTAGGTTATTTACAGTTTTTAGAATTATTTTCACTCTATTTCTTTTATCTATTATTTTTAGTTGTTTTAGTTTATTTCTGTTAATTATAGCTTTTTCATTTATCTACAGTCTATTTACAGTATTTTAATCTATTTACTGTTACTTATGCATTATTTACATCTTTTTTCTATATTGTGGATTTTCTTCTATTTTCAGTTTTCTTTTATTTCTCCTTCTTCTTTGCATATGGATTAGAATAGATTAAACACAATTATGGATTAAAATTATCAGAATATTAAAATAACGGAAGATAAGATGTAGATTGTAAAGACTGTAATAAAAATGGAGTTAAGACCGAAATTGAGCATAATTATGATATTAATGTTAGAATTTAACTAATTAAAGATAATTGGTCTAGTTATAACTTTGAATTATAACTAAAAAGAGTATAAGAAGAAAAGAAGCTTATTTTCACACTTAGACCTTGGGTTATGTAATAAGCATGATTATAACGTAGGTTATAATAAAAAATAGAACAAAACAAGGCTTATTTTAATACTTAGGATAAATTAATAAGCACAGATAGTAAGAACAAGGTTAAAGGCTTATTGAAATAATTTATCTAAGTTAATAAGAAAAAAATTAAACTAGGACCTGTACTAATTAGCATTCCCATATTATATTCTATGGTTACGGTGTTTCACATAAACCTTAAGTGAGATGAGGGGCACATGCTAATAGTGGTAGTAATTGGTCGATATAGAGATGTTCAAATCACGGGGGATTTAGACAAGGGAGCTATTAAATATTGTTTGGATGAAGGGCAAATACCGGTAGCATTCCCTTATATTTTCTATGGACACGGTGTTTCACATAATCCTGAAGTGAGAAGAGGGCACGCTTATGCTGAGTCGACGTAATAATACGACCCAATAGGTGGAGCAATAGTTAGCATGCGCATGGTGGCGGTTATGCATGTGACTTCCATTTCGGTGCTCAGTAATCGCTATGAGTTCGAAGCGCTTAGTATGTGTGTCTTTTGGAGACACCATTGCCTTTTGTGTAGGGCGTAATGTTGTAATGACTTGGAATTTTGGTCGTTCGTTTTTGAACAACTAATTTATTTTAAATTTTGAATTTGAATTGTTAATTGATTTCGAATATGGAAGAATTTCTTAAAAGGTTTAAAATTTCAAATATAGGATTTATTTAATTTGGTAAAATAGCAAGTTAATATTTGAAATTGGGGAAACGGTGAATTTGGAGTTAAATGTGAGTGCAAAATGATTTCCAAAGTCGATTCAAATTCTATTTGGATTAGAATTATAATATTGGATTTTTGAATGAGATCAGAAGTCGATAAGTTAAAATTGGAAATTTATATATTAATTTAATAGTGGAATTTAATGTATATAGAAATGTGTAAATAATCGAATTTTGATTTAATAAAATCAGAATGATTTCTAAAATGAGTACAAATTCTATTTGAATTTTAATGGAGTCAGTAAAATTTTAAAATTGAAAATTTAACGATTTCGACTATTTTGAAAATCGCTCGATTTAATCGACGCGTTAAAATAGCCTTCTGAGGCATAGTCTTAGAATTCTATGAAACTGTTCCATTGGATTTGTAATAGTGTAATTTTATCGGATTTCAATTTTCATAGCGTTTGGAGCCGTTTGGTCGTACGGAATAAAAACACATTGAAATAAATATAGAAAATTTAGTATTTTAATTTGATTCAAAAAGCTATCCACATACGATCGAATTAAGCTCCGAAACATGTTCTATTGTGTTCGAAATAGGGGTAAAATATCATAAACGCCTGACGGAATGTTTTGTTTGGAGATCGTTTGAAAAAGCACGTTAAAATTAGAAATTATATATATACACACACACACACACACACACACACACACACACATATATATAATTGTGTATATATATGTTGCCACAGTAAAACCTTAGAAAAAAAACTGCAACTGCCTTCTCTTTTAACACCAATAGCCGAAAACATCCCTCACTCTCCCTAATTTATCTCTCCATCCATCGACTATCGTCGAAATCATCCAACTTGGAAGCTATAGAGCATAGCAAGGCCAAGATATTGAACGGCTGTGATCAAATATATTAGGGTATATCATCAAGAATCGTGCCATGAAGTGCATAACTTCATGCATGAATTTCAAGGCATATGTGGCATCGAGTGTTGCGTGGCTCCAGGCACAAGTGCGGCCGAGTGCAGTGCTCCGTTAGGCGGTAGTTGATGGTTATACGGCAGAAGGATGGAGGCACGATAAATCGATTGAAGTCGGCGGCCGATGGGTTCAAAACCCTGGAACGATGCTCGAGAAGAAAGGATAAGCGGTTTTGATTTCCTCAGGTATGAGGTACGGCCGAGATTCACTGACAAATAATTAAAAAAAAAGAAAAGAAATCTATTCATATAAAATATATTCAAAACTTATAAATTTCCATCTTTGTCATATGAGGTCGGAATTGGACGAAACAAGCGATGCCGGAATCGCAGCGACGAGCACTATAATGTGTTGCAAATTTTGCGTCGATCGGAGAGAGCGAAAATTTTAGGTTAAATCAAACGTGTTCGATACAATTTAAAATTTAAACGTTTGGCAACATAAAAACTCAAGGTGAGTTAATATCACTCAATTTTGGATTGCTGGTGTTAATTTAATTAATAGAAATTAATAAATGATTGATTGGTTAAATTGATGGAATATTACCAATGTGATATTACATATAGTAGTATATATATTGGAGTGATTGATATTTCCGCATATATATAGCGGATGAGACCCTATATGCCCCGCACAATAGCGGATGACCCTATATACCGCGATATTCCACCTTGAAGTGGAATTGGTATTTTTATTGTTGTATTAACATCTACGGATGCAGGGAAATAGGTTGGAGGGATCTAACTGGATTCCTCAAAAATGTTGAATTTCATTTCATATATAGTGTTATATGTTCTGTTGGAATAATCTTTGATATATTATTGTGTGATTTGGATTGATTGGATGCTTTGGCAGGTTTTGACATAGACTTTGGTATTTTTAAAATGCCGGTAATATATTTTTTAAAATGGAAAAGAATTTAAAATGGTGTTTTTGAAGTAGAATGTTTATAACAATTTTGGGTTAATTAATTGGATAAAATAAATGGTTTTGAAATGTGTACTTATGAATCAGATTTTGGAATAAAAGTATGGAAAAGGGGTTTTAGACAATAAGTGTTTAAATGGAACTGGTTTAAATACAACGGGTTTTTAAATCGAGATTTTTGATACTTTTGGAAGGATAGAAGTGGTATTTGGAAATAAGTATAAATTGGTGATACTGGACTTAAGTTAGATTTTCAAATTTACGAAGTGGAATTTGAATCAAGAATTTGGGTTGTTTTGAAAGAATGATTTTTAATTATTAATACAAAAGCTTTAAAAAGTGTTAAAATATTCCAAAAACTAGTTATTTAATTATTTTAAATGGTTTATAGCATATTTTGTTATTAAATAGTTAATTTATAATGATTTTAAAAGGTTTATTATTATTTAATAACCAATCAACAGTTTTGTTTTGAAGGATAAGTCAATAAATATTAATATAACTTTGTATAATAACTTTTATTTAAGAATATTTTTGCTTATATTAAACTTGAAATTTATTTTAGAATTTACAAGCATTATTTTAAGATAATTTATTAAATAAAGTTTTCAGGAAGTAATGGTGTACTCGTGTGGCGTAAATCGGTGGCAATGAGTGCTTGTAGTTAAGTTTTGGATTTCTCTAGGATAGAGACGTAACCATTGAACTGTGATCCATGGTTTGATACCGTGGTGGTAATTTCCACATTACTTTTAAAGGGTTTTCAAATACTTTGGAAAAGATGGTTTGTAAATTTACCAATTTCAATAGGATAAGTATGTATAATTGAGATAAAGAGATTTATGTAATTAAAATTAAAATAAAAAGACATTAAATGTTTTCTGTAGAAGACAGAATATTTGGTTGAATTGACTGTTTATTTGATAGTTAAATAACCGACTATCAAATCTGGACCCAAATATAACTTTGAGAAAATCTAGAAGAAGTACGGGGATTATACGGTACAGTTACCGTTCGAGGTGCTATACTATACGTATAAACTCGTTTCGTTCTTCTAGGACGTTCTTAAGAAATCTGTCCACTAACGGTTAGGAGGTGATCTCCATTCTTATTTTCATCTATTTGTTTCCTAAAGAACAGAGGTTGAGTTTACCGGAAATATCGAACGTTGTTCAAAGAGACCGGGATCAGATTTGTGATCTGAAAACCACTTCGACCCAACGAGTACATTTTCGTAATAAAGACAAGAGATATAGTCAAAGATGGAGCAGTGAAGTGCAAGGTCTAATCACTACCAATCCTGAAGGTGATTCCAAAATGGATGTAGTAGGAATAGTGTCTTCGGTTCCGTTCAGACTGGGAACGGACTTGTATGAATGAAGGCTATCAGTACATTGTCATTGGAGGACAATGAGCATTCTAAGTGAATATTTCAAAAAAAGGTGATCGTAGAATCTAGTCTCATCAACCGGGAATGACTGAAAAGCAGAGGATATACAGTAAGACTAAGAGGGTAGCACCCAATTAGGGTATGTCTATCACCCTTATAGATAACCTTGGATATTATCACTATGTGTGAAAGGAACTCAGAAAAGTGTAGAAACACCTGGGGTGATAGCATATTCGGTCTATCCAGGTCAAGGATAGTCCGGTCTTGTGTTGGCAGGGATCGATAGGTTCGATCTCGGTACATTGTTATAGACATGTACTGTAACAGGTCGTACCCCAGTGCCTAGTCATGCAGTTGAATCCATTCTCCAATAAGCCTCGTACGTTTTTGATTGTGCCCAACTATGCTGGAACGTGAGATGCAAGCATTTCAGCTATTTGAATAAGTATCTGTACTTAGACACTATTATAATATCAAATGATTTTGATATGAAATGTTTTGGTTATCGTAAGGTAAAAACCCATTGTTTTTATTTGTGGCGTGGTCATACGAGATACCTTTGATTTCAGAGGATTTTGAAATTTTAATGAATCAAATTGATTGTGTTTTCTCACGCTGGTTTTCCAGACTGACTTGGGTGTTATTTTATTATAATGCTTGGGTCAGACCGAGTATTTCAGTTTTAGGCTAGGATGCTATGAAGCTCAGGAGACGAGTTGGGAACCGAGACATATTCTCGTACTTATTTATTTCCCCCCTGGTGTTTTGTTTGAAATTGCCAGCAATTGTGAGGGTATGTTGTTATAACTATCCAAGCTGGTAATTATTGACTTGTGTAATCTGATGTGAGATATGTGTATTACAGTTTTGATCTATGTAAAGAACTATTGATATTATATATTGTTCTGTCCGCTGTAAGATTCTGTTTTGTTTAGTTTTTTCTTCTTCTTCAACGTACTTTCATTTCCTACACAATCTGTCTTTCCAACACTCGATCATTCGACATGTTATACGATGAGCATATTTATGTCGATTTTCGAGGGTCTTGAAGGGCGGGTCGTCACATATGTATCGTCTAGCCCACAGTGGGTGCTTTGTTTACCTTTCATAGTTACCATTGACTGCTGTGTAGTGAGTTATATAGCTTCTAGTCCACAATAAGGTCTATAAAATAGTAGGCCGATCAAAGAGTGCAATTAGGATTTCAGCCTAATTATACGATTAGGAATTCATCCTAATCAAGCAGCTATCAAAGACAAGTGCAAACAATCAAAGTAGACCTATCTTATAAATTATAATAGTTTAATCGTATTTTCCAGTTTATCCCTTTACTATTTCCTTTGTTTCCTTTTGTGTATACTAGAACTATTAAAGAGTCCATTGCCTTTACTTTGTTTAAACATTCTAGTAGTTACTGTCACTTGCCATACTTTTAGTCTGACCTACTCCTCTATTTTCCCCCCTTTTCCCCATTGGCAATCAAGGGAGAAGACAGTAGATTGCAGTGCTTGGAGGTTTCTTGGGGAAGATTGTACTGTATATTTCCTTACTTTTTAGCTTTTGGTTCCTTCTTTGTACTGGCACATAATAGGGATATCTGTACTTTGATTTTTGTTGAGACTGTGAGTTTTCATTTCCTGAGATATATTGGGTTTTGAGAAATGTATGTCGGATTTGACTTATTTAACTTATGAAGCAATTATGGAGTTTTGTTTTAAATAACTTATTATTTTAGTTTCCGCTGTTTTTACCTATTTCTATCTTATGAATCTTAGTCTCTGTTAGTTTTAGTTATACTTACAACACACCACGCCTTTTAATGTGTCCTTTTGGGTATATTAAGGGGTGTGAGGTGTTTCACTTAGTATCATAGCCTAAGGTTACATGATTCCTAAAAAATTATTTTAAAAGTAAAAGTATTTTCCAAAATAATTTCTTTTAAAAGGTATTTTTAAGAAAAGAACTCTTAGAAATAATTTTTAAGTATGAAAGAGTTTCTATAAAATCCCCTCCAAGTCTAGTCAATCTTCTTTCGATTCTTTCGATCCTAAATTCTCTTTTCTTTGCATAGAATGGCTGACTAGTTCTGTAAAGCTACGGTACCATAGGTGCAAGGGAAAATGCCCAATACAACACTAGTAGGTGCAAATCCCTTTAATCCACCCACACCGGCCTCGTTTTTTGAGCTATGCAAGGACTTCGCTAGTATAGGAGGCAGAATGTTTTTTGGCACGAAGGATTCCGAGGAGACGCGGGTTAGTTTGGAGAATATGGAGCAAAGGTTTAGGCGGTTAGGTTTGGAGGACCAACAGAGAGTTCAACCTACATCTTGGTAGTTGGAAGAAGAGCTTAAGGAGTTTTCTACAAGCTCTAGGAAGCCATGGTGGATGGACCAGAAGGATAATAGGAAAAAGAAAAGGCCCTCAGAAGCGAATCAAGAAGAAAGTGAAGTGCCATAGTTGTAGAATGATTGGTCATTACGTGAGAGACTGCAAGAGAGAGGAGATGAGAGGAAAGTTCTATAGTTGCGGGCAACCTGGTCATTAGAATAGGAGTTGCTCCCAACAGATAGGGCAGGGTGCAGGCGTACCAGTAGCACAGAATCTAACTTTGGATACAACACCTTCCAGCAACAGACCAAATCTAGGTAGGAAAATTTGAATTCTATTTCTTATTTTTTCATTTGGACTCTTTTCGATTCTGGATCATCACACTCTTTTATCTCTAGTTCTCATGTGGATTGTTTGGGCTTAGACATTTCTTTAGTAGCAGACCCCATCTTTGTTTCAAACCCCATAGGAGGATCGACACTCTTGTCTATGGTTTTGGGAATGGATTGACTATCCACATATGGAGCTATATTAGAATGCGAGAGGAGAGTCGTTAGAATAGAGACGTGCATCAGTAGGACTCTCTAGATTTCTTACGACCCACAAGGGTCAGTTATGTTGAGCTTCCTTTATTCCCTTGATTCATCTTCAGTAGAGTTTGATTCGGTTCCCGTCGTCAAAGATTTTCCCGATGTCTTTGAGGAGGTTAGTGGACTGCCTCCTAAGAGAGAAATTGCCTTCAGAATTTATTTGACCGAGAATGCTAAGCCAGTAGCATTACCTGTGAGGCATATGGCACCTAAGGAGAGGAAAGAGTTGAGAAAACAAGTTAGTGAGCTTTTGGAGAAGGGTTTTATAAGAAGGAGCACATCAGAATAGGGAGCACCAGTCGTCTTCGCTACCAAAGCAGGTAGTTCTCTTCGACTTTGCATTGACTATAGAGAATTGAATAATCTCACAAAGAAGAACCATTATCCACTCCTTAAGATGGATGATCTTTTCGACTAGTTAGTTGGATCGTCAGTATTTTCTCAGCTTGATCTAGCTATTGGATTTCATCAGCTTAGGGTAGTTGATGACAGCATTGCTAAGACCGCATTTAGGACACCCGGTGGATTCTTTGAGTGGTTGGTCATGTCTTTTGGGCTAACCAATGTCCCAGCATATTCTATAGATCCGATGAACCATGTTTTTAGAGATGTCCTAAAATAAAGTTCGTGGTGGTGTTCGTGGTCGACATTTTGTTGTTTTCCAATAAGTATGGAAGACCATGTTATTCATCTAAAGGAGGTTCTTCGTACGCTTTATGTTTATAAGCTAAAGACAGAGTTCTTGAAGTATCACTTTTGAAGTGCATTTATTGGGGCATAGAGAATGTCTACACATGGTAAGGATTTAAGAAATGCTTTTGTACATTTAGGATCGGACTATGGAAATCCAAAAAGAGGTAGGCAAAGATTGGGGGATGCATAATAGATTGAGTTAATAAGAAAAGATGAAAACCCACGTGTAGATAATAACAAAAATTATAAATGTTCCATATAACTGGATTTATTGGTAGTACCTTGGAATAAATCTAACGAAAGACTTTAGTAAGGAAATGGGATTTCCAAGGTTTAAGAAAAATACTCCTAGTTAGTAAGGACAAAATCCACTTTATGCCAACCCCAATAAAACGAAATTTTTGAAATTTAAAAAAAAATTGTTAGAATTAAAAAATTTCATTGTTAATATTTTCTTTTAGAAAATAAATATAGGGTTTTTTAAGAATGGTATGAAAATTAAGTTGGTTTTTATATAACGAAAAATTGGAATTCTTTTTGAAGAATTATGGAGTGCATATACATATATAACTCACTAGTTTCATTGTAAGTAAATAAAGATTTTAAACATAAAAACCTAGAGTGTATCAAGTATCAAAAACATAGATTACAACTTTTATTGTTGTAATAAATGTTTTCATGAAAAATAAGCGGAGCATAGGCTATAACACTATTTTTATAGTAAGTGACTCCCAAGAGAAATATTTTTACATAGGTATATAAGATTTATTGGTATTTATATAATTGAATCCATACACTAGTATTTTTTGGGTTATAGTAACGGTGTTTTACACAACATCCATTTTAACCTAAATAAAATGTGTTTTAAAGTGTGATTTCTAAGTATAGAAACAAAATGGTTTGTAAAGTACACTTATTATTTTCAATAAGTATAAGGAAGTCTTTTTGCAGTCATGGAAATATTAAAAGGTTTTGAAAATGAGTTTTTCTGAAAGGAAAATTTGTAAGTTAGATATTAGAAAATATTTTCATGGAAGAATATTAATTAAACATACTTTAATCTATTGGAATGAAAAGAATAATGGTATGATTTTCTATGAAACTAATAAAAATGTTTTGTGCAAGTTACAACGAATACATGAAAGTGATATACAAGGTATGAAAAGCACCATATTTTGTATAGCTTGTTTCAAAAAATATAAAATAAGTTCCCTGTTATTTCACTTAAACATGAAATTCTCTTTTAAAAGGGTTCATAGAAAATTTTGGCGTAAATAATTTCTCATTTAAGAAAGTAGTTCCAATATGTTAGGGAATGAGACCGTAAGGTATAATAAGAAGATGTTTTGGAAACACATAAAAATAGTTTAAAGATATTTTAAAAAGAAAATGGTAAGTAAATAAGTTTTTGGAAATGAAAAACTTAATAAAAGTAGAATTTATAATTCAAATTTTTATAGTGAACCTAAAAGGTCTATAAAAGAAAATGAGGAATAAATTTTGCACTTAGAATTTGAAAATTTCCCCCTCTAAGTTGGGAAATAATGTTAAGTAACCAAGTATTTTTGAATTTAATATAAACTCAGAAATAACACATTTTAAAGACAAATTTTTTGGGATTTGATGTTTTAAAAATTTAGAAACCTTATTTTTTAAAATGGAACTATAAACATCGAACCAAATTCCTAAATGCGAAGTAGATATGAATCATTTTCTAGGTGTAACGAGAAAGGTGTAAGGCTATAAAGGGGACAACAGTAATTACTTTTGGAAGTAATAATAGAGTATTCATAGGGTGTATAGGACCCTAGTCAGAACCTAGGAATGTTGATTCATGTGAGCGGACTAAAGAAGAACGGTAAAATGGAGTTAGTAAAATGGTAAGACACGCACGGTTGAGAATGAATATTTTTGGAAGAATTTGGGAAAAGCATCTTTCTTAGTGGAATTCGCATAAGTTAGTAGTTCTCAAGCTAGCATTGGAATGGTACCTTCCGAAGCTCTTTATGAAAGACCGTGCAAGTCACCTTCATATTGCTTAGAGTCTATAGAGAGATTGCTACTTAGTCTCGACATGGTTAGAAAGACCTCGGAGAAGATTGGTTTAATTAGGAGAAAATTCATATCTCATATCCTCATCTTTTCGATAATAAGTTTTAGAATTTCCTATTTCAATCTTTAGTTTTGAACATGTTCTTTCCTTTATTATCCTTTGGGAGGGTAGAACTTAGGATTTAACCTATGGATGATAGGACGGATATAAACATGTTATTAGAACATGTTATGATTGATGTATGCTAGTGAGTGCAAGTGTTTGCTAGTGGATGCTAATGAACGCATATACGTACACTAGGCACTATTATTCTTTAGGGATCAGCCTAACTAGGACACTAGAGCATGTGCATATGAATGTGCATGCATTTTTATCCTATTTTTCATGGTTGCTACAAATGGATGTTTAACACATGATTGTTGCATTTGGATGATGTATGCAACACGCATATAGAACTATTAGTTATCGTTAGGGAATTTTTGCATTCATTTGGATACACGGCATGGACATGATTGCAAAAAAGGAGGTCAACTGAATCAATGGGCCGCCTAATCTAGTTAGGGACATTGACACAACACTAATTACACAAGTATCATAAATCGCATTAGAAAAACTTAAGAACAATGGATGTAATGAGTGATGATTGAGTAGTTGGTTGTAGAACTTGGATGAAAACTTTTATTCCATTCTTCTATGCTTTAAGATTTCGGGGACGAAATCCTTTAAGGAGGGAAAAATGTAATGATCCAAAATTTTAACCCGTCGTAATTTATTCGTTAATTAATTAAATGATAAAATAACTTTGTGAAACTATCAGAATTAAGCCACGAGAATTGCACCATTGATTCCACGATAATTTTCTAGTCAATTTTCATATATGGCACGTCAGAATCCGAGTTAATATAGCCAAGTTACAAATTAAACAAAAGTCAGGAAAAGAAGAAATAAATAAATAAATATATAGGCTAGGTCGACCACTAGGTCAACCAAACCTCACCTTAGGTCAACAAATCGGTCGACCTGGGTATAAGGGCGGTCAACTTGGCGTTCGACCTACCTTAGAAATTGAAGGAAGGAAAATTCCTTCGCCCAGTAACTTTAGTTAGCCTATTTTCTATGTGTTTTGCATTCTTTTACTCAATCTGGTCCTTACATTCTTGCATCCGATGGGTCATATTCAGCATATGATGTGGTTGCATCCTATTCAATCTCCAAATCCAATGGCCTGAGATCCATTTTTACCCCTATAATAAGACTCTAGGCCTAACACTTTTTCTCATTCTAGATTTTCTCCGCGTGGGTTCACCTTTTTAGGAAGGACCGTAAAAGGAATAATTTTCCAAGGAGAGAATATTTTTAATAAAAATATTTTAATACCTTCAAGTGGATCCAGGAAGACCAAAATGGAGGAGCTTAGGATCACAGGTGAGTGATTGTAATTATTTAGATTTTTAAGTAATTTAAAATGATAGGGTTTCCAATAGTTATAGTTTTACTACGATTTTTGGAATAACCTTTTTAGTATGTTATTTACAGTTTTTAGAATTATTTTCAGTCTATTTCTTTTAGCTATTCTTTTTAGTTAATTTTAGTTTATTTCTGTTAATTATAGCTTTTCCATTTATTTACAGTTTATTCACAGTATTTTAATTCATTTACTGTTATTTATGCGTTATTTACAGCTTTTTCCTATGCTTTGGATTTTCTTCTATTTTCAGTTTTCTTTTATTTCTTCTTCTTCTTCGCGTATTGATCAGAATAGATTAAACACGAATGTGGATTAAAATTATAAGAATACTGAAATAACGAGAGATAAGATGTAAATTTTAAAGACTTCAATAAAAAAAAGAATTAAGACTGAAATTGATCCTAATTATGATATTAATGTTAGAATTTGACTAATTAAAGATAATTGGTCTAGCTAGAATTATAACTAAAAAGAGAATAAGAAGAAAAGAAGCTTATTTTCACACTTAGACTTGGGTTAAGTAATAAGCATGGTTATAACATAGGTTATAATAAGAAATAGAACATAATAAGGCTTATTTTAAGACTTAGGATAAATTAATAAGCACAGATAGTAAGAACAAGAGTAAAGGCTTATTTAAATAATTTATCTAAGTTAATAAGCAAATAATTAAAGTAGGACCTGTATCAAATAGCATTCCCCTATTATTTTCTATGGGTAAAGTGTTTCACACAAACTTGAAGTGAGATGAGGGGCACCCTTATGCTAGTGGTGGTAGTAATTGGTCAACATAGAGACGTTCAAATCACGAGGGATTTGGACAAGGGCGCTATCAGATATTGTTTGGATGACGGGCCCGTACCGACAACATTCCCCTATATTTTCTATGGACACGGTGTTTAATATAATCCTGAAGTGAGACGAGGGGCATGCTTATGCTGAGTGGAGGTAATAATACGATCTAATAGGTGGAGCAAGAGGTAGCATGAGCATGGTGGCAGTTATGCATGCGACTTCCATTTTGGTGCTTAGTAATCACTATGAGTTCCAAGCGCTTAGTATGTGTGTCTTTCCTTCCTAAACACCATTCCTTCTTTGTAGGGAGCTATGTATTGTCTAGTCCATAGTAGAAGCTTTGTGTCTCTTTTGTAGTTACCATTGGCTGCTGTGTAGGGATATATATGTCGTCTAGTCCGCAGTAAGGTCTATGGAGTAGCAGGCTGATCAAAGGGTAGAAATAGAATTTCAGCCTAATTATAAGATTAGGAATTCAGCCTAATCAAGCAGCTATCATAGATAAGTGCAAATAATCAAAGTTGACCTATCTTGTCAATTGAAATAGTTATTTTGTATTTTCTAGTTTGTCTCTTTCCTATTTCCTTTGTTTCCTTTTGTATATACTAGAACTATTGACGAGTCTATTACCTTTACTTTTCTTAAAGATTCTAGTAGTCACTGTCACTCACCAGACTTATAATCTGACCCACTCCTCTATTTTCCCCTTTTCCCCTATAGGCAATCAAGGGAGAACGCGGTAGATTGCAGTGCTCGAAGGTTTCTTGGAGAAGATTCTACTATGCGTTTTCCTACTTTTTCAGATTTTGGTTCTTTCTTTGTACTGGCACTTATGAGGGATATCTGTACTCTGATTTTTGTTAATACTGTGAGTTTTCATTTCATGAGATATATTTGGTTTTGAGACAGGTATATGGTATTTGGTATTTGACTTATTTGATTTATGAAGCAATTATGAAGTTTTGTTTTAAATAATTTATTATTTTAGTTTCCATTATTTTTACCTATTTTTGTCTTGTGAATCTTAGTCCTTGTTAGTTTCAGTTATACCCATAACGTACCATGCCTTTAATGTGTCCTTTTGGGTATATCAAGGGATGTGTGCTGTTTCAAATGCACCCTTTCTTTTCTTGTTCTTTTAAGAGGCATATTTGGATGATCTCTATTTCCAAAAGCATATTGAGGAAATTCTTCAGATCATCTTCAACATTGATGGCTTTGGCCATAGTGGTGGTTTGGAAGGGGCCTAGGGTGGAGATTTAGAAGTTAAAGGAGGTAGTCTCTACTCTTGGACGTTTGGAACTTGAGGAATCCATTAATTTTATTTTAATTGGTATTTACAGGAAGAAGAAGACAAAGAAATGAGAAAGAATTAGAAATTTGATGGTTATATACTTATATTTTGAATATGAATTTTGGAGGGAAAATAGATTTTCAAAGATGTGCAATATATGTCGACATATAGGCAGATTGTATGTGGACATATATATGTTAATTTTGATATTTAACTTTCTTTTAAATGTACAGTTTAATGTTGTTATATTTATATTTTAGAGAAAAAACATATTCCTAACTTTCTTCTAAGTTTAATAAAGTACATTTGAGTTATTATTGTTGTTAATATATCGACTATTTGATTTTCGGTATTTATAAATTCAAGTGAAATGACTCCTTTATTTATGTTATCTTTTAGAAACTGACGTCTTATGTCTATATGTATGGTCCTAACATGATGTGTCAAGTTTTTAGATAGATTTATTGCACTAATAGTATCACAATATATTGTTGATTTGGAGAAATTTAAACCAAAATCTTTCAAAGTTTAATGTATATAGATAACATGTGAATAGGCTAATGCAGCTGAAATATATTTTGCCTCTCTTATAGATAGAGACATAGAATTTTGCTTTTTGCTAAACCAAGAAACAAGAAAGTGTCCTAAAAAGTGACAAGTTTCATTTGTACTTTTTCAGTCTGCTTCGCATCCAGCGTATCAGCATCCCTATATGAAATTAGATCGAAAGAATCTTCCTTTGGATAAAAGAGTCCATAGCCTAGTGTGTTCTTTACATATCTTGGTATTCATTTTATTGATTTAGGTGAGTTTTCTTGGGTTGAGATTGATATCTTGCACAGATATGTACACTATACATTATATCTGGTATACTAGCAGATATATAGAGTAAGGATCCTATCATACCTTTATACAATTTTTAGTCTACATCTTTTGAGTTTTCTTCCTGATTTAATTTCTCATTTTTGTTATGTGAGTTGACTTACCACTAGTATTATACATACCAAATTTATTAACTAAATTCTTAACATATTTTTCTTGACTGATAAAAATACCATTACTTAGTTCTTTTCTTTGTAACCCTAAAAAGAAAGTTAGTTCTCCCACATGACCCATTTCAAATTTCTTAGTTATTGTATCAAAAAAAAATCTTTCAATTGTAGATCCAAAAATAATATCATCTACGTATATTTGTATAAGTTGAATATCATTACTATTTCTTTTAAGAAATAGAGTACTACCCATATTTTCGTTTTCAAAGTTAGATTGTAATAAATAGGATTAAAGTCTATCACAACATGCTCTAGTAGCTTGTTTTAAACCATATAAAGCTTTCTTCAGTTTATAAACATGATTTGAAAGTATTTCATCCTCAAAACATGAGGGTTGTTCTACATAAACATCTTCTTTAATAAAACCTTTTAAAAAAGCAATTTTGATATCCGTTTGAAATAATTTAAAATTATTATGATTTGCAAAAGTGAGTAGAACTCCAATAGCTTCTAATCTAGCTACAAGAGGAAAGATTTCAGAAAAACCTATACTTCCCTCTTGACTAAAACCATGAGCAACTAAACATGCTTTATTTCTAATGGCTTCTTCCTGTTCATTCATTTTATTTTGATAGACCCATGTAGTTCCTATTATAAACTTACTTTTAGGTCTTGAGACTAATTCCCAAACTTCATTTCTGGTAAATTGATTTAATTCTTCTTGCATAGAAAGAATCCATGAATCATTTAATAATGTTTTTTTTGGATTTTTAGGTTCAATAGTTGAGATAAAAGCAACATTCCACATTTTATTTAATTGATCTCTTGTTTTTACAACATACTCTATATTTCTTAGAATATTTTGTATAGGTTGATCTTTCAAATATTTTGTCCTTTTATTTAGATGTGAATTTTCAAAGTTATTATTACTTTCACCATTAGTGATTTCATTTTGTAATTTCATTAGTCTTATTAATATTTTCTTCTTCATCAAAACTGAAATTATTGATTTTAAAATTCTCGTCAAATGAAACTTGTAACATCTCTTCAATAGTGTTAGTTTTTGTGTCAAAAATTCTACAAGCTTTACTTCTATTAGAATGACCAATAAAAATTTCTTTGTCCGATTTAACATCAAATTTATCTAAATCGCCTTCTGTATTTAATATAAAACATTTACTATCAAAAACTCAAAAATAAGACACTTTAGGATTTTCATCGTAAAATAACTCGTAAGGAGTTTTCTTAGTCAATAGTATTATTAAAATTCTATTTAAAATATAACATATTGCGGTAGCTGCTTGAGCCTGAAAACTTTTAAGTAAATCACTATCATTTAACATTGTTCTACCACATTCTTGTATAGCTCTATTTCCATATTCTACTACTCCTTTTTGCAGGGGAGTTTTTAGAAATGTGTGTAATTCCTTTCTTATTGCAAAATTTTAATTTTTGAACTCTCCTCCATGATGGCTCCTAATCGTTTTAATTTTTAGTTGACATTTGATTTTGAATTTCTTTTAGTAAGAATTTTAAACATTTCAAAAGCTTCACTTTTAAATTTTAAGAAAATTATTCATGTATATCTAGAAAAATCATCTACAATTACAAGGACATATCTATTATGATTTATCGATTGTATTTGTGATGGTCCGAAAAGGTCTACGTGAAGAAGTTCAAGAGGTAAAGAAGTAGAAATCATATCTTTTGATTTAAATTTTTTAATGAAGTTTTCCTAGGTGACAGGCATAACATAAGTTACTAACATTGAAACTCGGTTTAGGAAGACCCGTAAAAAGTTCATATCTAGAAACTTTAGGTAGCTGTTTAAAATTCAAACGGCCAAACTTTTATGCTAAATCCAAGGGTCAGTAGATTCAGCCAAAAGAAATAGTTCTTTGACAATTTCATACTTAAAATATAAACGTTATGTTTTCCAATACATTCAAAGATAACGTTTGACTCATTATCTTCAATGTGGCAATCTTCTTGTTCAAACTTATTTTTAAAACCCTTATCATATATTTGACTGATACTAAGCAGGTAATGTTTCAGATTCCTAACTAGCAAAACATTATAAATAGTAGAAGTTTTAGAGTTACCGACGTTGCAGATGCCATTCACATATCCTTTTGAGTTTCCTTTGAAATTAACTAATCCACCATCTTTGTAGACAATATCCATCATAATCTCTTGATTTTCAATCATGTGTCTTGAGCATCCACTGTCCAGTATCCACTTGCCCTTCTTGATTTGCGACGACTGATTATCAAGTGTCTGTTCACTATTAGCTATATAACATTCTTGTTCTCGTAATACAACATTATACCTTTCCAAAACATCAAGTGACTTTTCAAAATAATTAGTTTCTAATTTACTTGAAAATAATATATTAGTTTCACAAAATTGTTTTTCCATAGAAATGTTAAAAAGAGTATTACTAGCCATTTATAGTTTTCAAAAATCAAACTATGAGTTTTTGAAAACCTAGTGCTCGGATACCAAATGTGGATAGTGGGATTATGGATCTTAAGGCTAATTAAACACTAAAGGGAGGTGAATTGTGTTTTCTAACTTCTGTAAATCCTTTTAAATCTCTTTCAAGTTAAATATTAAATTATAGATCAAAAACATAGAATTGTACTATTAAACAGTCATAGATAAAAGTAAAAGCGATAAAGCAATGTAATTTTTTTAATTTTTAATAATTTAGATTTTTATTATTTTTATGAATCTTGGTGTTGATAAGCGTATTTGCCCGGGTCTCAATATCAATATTATTTCTAATATAGAAATCAAGAGTTAGAGAGATGACCAAGGATTTTGTATTAGTTTAGATTTCTCCTATATCCATTCCCATATAATTGTTTATATAGATTTCTTTTCAAATGTCATTCTTTAACCGAAAAGAAGGAAAATCCAAATATAATCTCGATTTCGAGGCTATAAGACACACCCTCTTGAATTTCCTAGCTCAAGTAGACTCGCTTGATTTGACTAGGATACAAGGGCACCCATTAGATTTTTGAGCTACTAAGCATACCCACTTGATTAGGACTAGCTACAAGCACACTCAAAGCAAATACAAATAGAGTTGATAGTTTTTTCAAAGGCAATTTCTTGAACTTTGGATATAATGGATCCTATAGCCTCTTGGATAATACTTTGACCTTTGATTTGAGAGTGAGATGTTTGAAAAATAGTAAGAAAGCAGATTGAATCAATACAATGAAGGATGAATTGATTATTTATGATTTTGAAGGGAGTAGATTTTATTTATTAATGAAATTTTCAAAAGAGTAAGAGGAGGAAGAAAACAAGTAATTAGTTTTCAAAAATTTCGTTTGCACTTCCCTTTATATGATAAATCAATAGATGTATTCGTTCATGAAGAGTTGCGACGAATAGACACTTCCTTTCAAATTTGAAAAACCACTTGGTGACATGTATGTCGACATACCATCTGCCTATATGTCGACATGCATATTTATTTTGAAAACTTGTTTCTTTTACATTGTTTCAAAAATCTCATACTTTGTAAATAATTTGATACTTTGTAAAATAGTTCGAACATAGTTTATGAATATTTTGAACTTTGAAATTTTTTTACAAGAACTTTTGAAACATATTTTGAAAATTTATTTTGTTTAAAAATATAAAAGATAGAAAAATTAGAGATAGAGATCAAAGATTGTCATCATGGACTTTAATAATATTAGCTATGACTCTATACACTAAATTATTACCTTGAGATCTTCATATCTTGGTCTGTGTACTCATAAATCTTCATGCCTATCTTTTAAGTTTTTATAATGTCCAGTCTTTGATTAAACACCTATGTAATATTCTGCATTATATACTATATAACTTGATAAAATGTTAGTATCTATATTTGATGTGATTGTATATGGTTGTTGTCATCAAAATAAATAATTACAGCACTAAGAAGTATGGTTTAAATAAAACATATTCCAGAACATGGAAAGAGCAAGACAAGGTGGTTATTATCAAGGGAGGCTATATATGCAAGGAAATTTTATTCGGTTTGAAGTGTATAAAAGGAACAAGTAGGGTGTTATTGTAAAAATCGGTCACTAACACCCAAATCTAAACAAAAGCACCAAATCAGAGTCGGCTCATAGATAGAATATATGTAGAGTGTGATAATGTGAAGAAAAGTCAAAATTCGAATGAAAGTAGTAAAGAACAACATATTTTATGGTGGTTCGGCTAACTCCGGCCTATGTCCACTCCAGAAGTTTCCTTTTTATTGCAGTAATAATTGATTACAGTTACAATCCCAAGTTTAACAATGGTTGAGTGCCTTTGCCTTAAAGAAGAGAAAGTCGGAGAGCAGAAAGAAGATCCCCTCAAGTGGAGACCCCCATGCTGTATTTATAGGCAAATCCTGAGTTGTTGGGCTTTTGGAGTGGTACGGGCCCATCAAGACTTTTGCCGAACCTCCACCCTTTATTGCAACTGACCGTGAGTTCTGTACATGCCGTCCTCTATATGCCGAATGGCAACCAAGGCCGAGCCACAACGCCGAGTGGCTCAGACTAAACCATAACACCGAGGGATATCCGATGCCGAGTGACCTCTAGTGCCGAGCCATCATTACCGGCCACCCTGACCAAACCACAACACTGAGCGACCCATGCCAAGCCACCATGCTGAATGACCCATGTCGAGCCATAGTGCCGAGCGACCCTGTCCGAATCACCACGTCGAGCGACCCATGCCGAGCCGCCAACGTTGAGCGACCTTGACCGAACCAGCATGTCGAACGACCCATGCCGAGCCATAGTGTCGAGCGACCCTGTCCGAATCACCATGCCAAGCGACCCATGACTTCTAGACCGAACCGTGCTTCCACACCGATCCACATCGTCCAGTTGCGCCACCTCAATGTGCCAACCCATCCAAATGCTGAGCCGCCCATGCTGGGCAAACAATGCCGAGCCGCGCATGCCAAGCCGCTTATGCCGAGCCATGCATATTGAACCATCCTTGATTGACCATCTATCCATCTAGCTGGCACCAACCAATTGTATTCCAGTATCGACAAGTGAGCAGTCCACTTGGTTAAATCCGCCAATCCATGGCCTTGCAAAAAGACGGGTTAACATTTGCCCCCGAAAACATGCCTTGCTATTGGAAGGTGTGTTTTGAATTGTCTCAAACCCAATGTCTAAAATCCATTTTTTATCCATAGCTATAGTATTCTTAATCAGGTTTGTGGCTGTTCAAAGCTGAATTAGTATCCATTTCATCTTGTGGAAATCAGTAATACAATCCTATGGCCTCTCTAGACCATTGACGACCACTTTGGATCCTTGCTAAGTTCATTTCAAACTTAACGATCAAATAGAAAGATCCTATCGCGCTCCGCCGCTGCTTTCTATCCCTTGCACTCTGGCCCCAGCAAGGGCATCCAGCGATGTCTTGGTCATCCTAGACCGATCATAGCCTCTCTGGGCTCTTGCTGGATCCTATCCTGTCACTCTCCGATGAAGGGGAAACATCGTCGAGTGAGCCGATCCTGTCGCTCTCCAGCGAAGTGGTAACAACCCCTGTACTCCGGTTCAACATCCTTGAACATTAAGCGATCTCATGGCCTAAATTCTAGGCCGATTGCAGCCACTCCGAGCTCTTATCGAACCCCAATCCAATCACCCTTCGATGAATGAGGAACGATGTTAAGTGAGTTGTTCATGTCGCTCTCCGGCGAAGCAACTCACTTCTTGCACTACGGACCCCACCTCTCCTGGTAGGGTCATAAAGCGATTAATTTCAAATTGATTTCCAATATTCATCCTTTACCTCTCCGGTCAAAGGTTTATTTATGAAATTCAAGTTTATTTATTAAATTAAAATTCCAAACGTTCAATCGCAAACAAAGGAAAAGTCTAGATACTGCCACTTTGGGCAGAGCGGTCTATTACCATCTTAGAGCATGCCTGGGAATCTCTCCGATTCTCTTACATGCGTAAGTGGAATAGCCGTTTATATTAAAATCAAAATCTAAGAATTTTATGTAATCGACCAGAGTTCAAGTCCTGAACTTGGTCCATGCTATCATGATCAATTGATGATGAGTCGTGACCCCTCCCAAGGTCGTTCCTGGTTGATCCAAGTGGTACTTGCTCATGTTCCATCGCTCTTGTCTGATTCCTTACGTATTGTGGCAACCTTCCACTTCTAACATGTTCCTCCACCACATCCCTCAGGTGGCGACATTCATCCGTGGAGTGTCCTTCCAGCTCATGGAGTAGGCAGTAATTCCCGCTTCTACGTTCCAGTTCAGTGGGATCCCTCCTGGGTGGTTTTCGATAGGGGAGCTTCCCCCGAGTCTCCATGTAAATCTGTTCCAGGTTTTCCGTCAAGTCAGCGTACTATTTGAATCTGGGTTCTCAGAATTTCTTCCGTTTGTCACGACCATCGTATCTATCATCCTACTTCAGCTTTCCTTTGTCCATTCCAGACATTTCCTTGGAGGTTCCTTCGCCTTGCATGGCGTTTATTTCCTGCCTCTCGGCGCGTGAATCTTCCAACCGAATGAATCTCTTATCCTCATGATAGAATTCTCCAAGATCCTGTGGTGGATCCTGTGCTATTGAATCCTTAATTTGCGTGCCTTCTACAATCCCTGCTACCGCCCATCAAAATCATTGATGGGTCCGGACGATCTACCGAGGCCACGATTGCATTAAATCGCATAAGAAAACCTCTCACGGACTCTCCTGACCTCTACTTCATTGATGCCAGTGTCATTACACTCTTGGGTCGCATCACATGGACCTTGAACTGTCTCATAAAGTGTTTTGTTAGCTCGCCCCATGTCCTGATCGATCTGTTCTCCAACTGCCTAAACCAAAGCGTAGCCAAATCCGTCAAGTATAAAGGGAAACATCTTGTCATCACTTCCTCAGATGCCCCCAGCACTTCCATATGTCTGATGTATCTAGTTGCATGCATAGTTGGATCTAATTTTCCATCATAGGCCTCCAATGTTGGCAGTTTGAATTCTGGAGGGTTCCTTGCATTCCTGATTTCCAGAGTGAACGAACTTTGAATGACCTCCTCCAAGCCTCTACTCGGTAGTCCTCCTCTCATAATCCTTCTTATTAATCCAACCATCCGCTCGTCTCCATTTAGGGGCAGTCCCTTATTTGCATCTCCACCTTGCCCCCATGTCCTAGAGGGTACTCTAGGTAGTACTCTTCATGTTGGCCATTTACGTTTACATTGGTCCCTGCTTGCCGAGCTTCATTCACCACTCTCCCAATATCCAATCCTGGAGGTCTCCCCCTAGGCCTTGGCTGATTTTCTCCAACCTCTCCAGTCTGGTTCTGGTTTTGACCTCCAGAAACTTCTACGGCTCATGTCCCTGGTTCTGCATTGCCAGCAGCCACGGTTGGTCCATTCGCATGACTTTGTGTTCCAACTTGTCCAACGTGTCAAAGTAGGTTCTATATCATATCTTCCCTCCTTTCCAGCATTATCTCGATCTCTTCTCTCATGATATAGATTGAGGCCTGATTAGCTCTAGAGGAAGCCTCTTGACTTCCTTCATGCTGACTTCTTTCTGTCACTTGCTTCCTTGTCGATGGCCTAGCCATTATTTCCTAGAATCGAAGTTCCTAGCTCCAAAATTCCCGAGTTCAATTCTCAGCAGAAGCACCAAAGTATTAGCGCCAAAATCGATCATTAACACCCAAATCCAAGTGAAAGCACCACATCATAGTCATAGCTTACAGATAGAATATATGTAGAGAGTGATAATGTGAAGAACAGTCAAAATTCGAATGAAAGCAGTCAAAAACAACAGATTTTATAGTGGTTCGGCTAACTCCGACCTACGTCCAATCCATAAGTATCCATTTTATTGATAATAATTGATTACAGTTACAATTCCAAGTTTAAAAATGGTTGAGTGTCTTAGCCTTAAAGAAGAGAAAGCCAGAGAGCAGAAAGAAGATCCCCTCAACTGGAGACCCCCATGCTGTATTTATAGGCAAATGCTGAGTTGTGGGGCTTTCGGAGTAGTACAGGCCTATCAAGACTTTTGCTAAACCTCTACCCTTTATTCAACCGACCGTGAGTTCTGTACATGCCGACCTCCATATGCCGAATGGCAACCAAGGCCGAGCCACAACGGCGAGTGGCTCAGGCCGAACCACAACACCAAGGGATATCCGATGCCGAGCGACCTCCAATGCCGAACCATCATTACCGAGCCACCCTGACCAAACCACAACACCGAGTGACCCATGCCGAGCCACCATGCTGAATGACCCGTGCCGAGCCATTGTACCGAGTGACCCTATCCGAATCACCATATCGAGCGACCCATGCCGGGTCGCCAACACCGAGCGACCCGGACCAAACCACCATGCCGAGCGACCCATGCCGAGCCACAGTGCCGAGCGACCCTATCCGTATCACCATGCCGAGCGACCCATGCCGAGCCACCATGCCGAGCGACCCATGCCGAGCCACCATGCCGAGCCACAATGCCGAGCCACCATGCCGAGCGACCCTTGACTTCCAGGATCAACCGTGCTTCCACACCGATCTACATCATCTAGTTGCGCCACCTCAATGTGCCGACCCATCCAAATGCTGAGCCGTCCATGCCAGGCCACCAATGTCGAGCCGCATATGCTGAGCCATGCATATTGAACCATCCTTGATTGACCGTCTATCCATTTAGCTGGCTCCAACCAATTGTATTCCAGTGTCGACAAGTGAGCAGTCGACTTGGTTAAGTCCGCCTATCCACGGCCTTGCAAAAAGGCGGGGTAACATAGGGTCTACTTCAATTCTTATATAGTGCATTAAGTGACAAAGGGACAATTCCTTGATTACATTAGGCAATAAAAATGGAACTGTAAGTGTAGGAACGATGCTATAGCAGCAAGGTCAGTTGCATAAAGGTGAGGATATGACACGTGTAGGCTATAGGTGGTCCATGTATTGTGTTGTTCCCCTGAAGGATACGAGCGGACCAGGTGGACATGATTAGATAATATATATTTTATACATGTTATTTGATTTATATCATAATAGTTGTGTTCCACGTATGCCTATGTAAATCTAGAATTGTAGGGTTAGGTATGATACATGCTTGACTATGGCAAATAAAGGGAGGTAGTCCTTAAATTAATGAGAAAATTCTTTAAGGAAATTGTACAGTAATTCCTGGTTTTGTTGGGTAATTAGTATAGGTTAGTAAACATAATTAGAACTTGTTTTAATTTGGAATGAGATTTAAATAGTATCTTAATTCATTAGAATGAAGTGTATAATAATGTAAATTTTTATAAATTATCTAGTTAAATGTATTGTTTCAAATAACAAGGAATATACTAGAAGAGATAAATGTATGAAATAGGAATGTTTATCGTATTTCTTATTGTATATTTCAATAACTATGGAAAAAAATTCCTTGTAATTCCAAACGTAAGACAATTTCTCCTATTTGGATAACACATAGTAATTTACACTATGAACCTTTCCTTTGGGAGAGAAGTAATTCCAATGCATTAAAATATAGATGCCCCTAAGTATAAACCAAGGTATTGGTCATCATGTCTATTGGATTAAAATGGCAAGGCATTATTCCATATTGAGTTGTCCCAACCATGAAATAATTGGAATAAAGTGATAAGTGGTTGTGTTTGGTAAAAAGATCTCAATTATGAAAGGACATTAAGAAATGGTAAAAGTTTGTAAGTTCAAACCACAAAAAGTATCCTAGATAAAATTTTAGTTAAGATCGTGCAAGGGATAGTTAATTCAAGGATTTAGGTCTCCACCAAGAAAAAGATATTGATTTTTGCATGCATTGGGAATGCGAAGGCAATTTCATAGAAAAATAGATTAGGAATTTTTTTAGAAGATTTGATGGAAGGGATAAAAAGGATTCTTCTTAATCATCATTCGGATTGGAAGAATACTATTTACTTGAGGAAATTTATAGAAGACTAACTTAGATTATACAATTGTGTGCATAGCAATCACACACGAACAAAGTACCACTTATGTGATTATCAATAATGCTAGAATGATTCTAGGTTCTAAGTTCAATTTATTTTAGGACTTCTATTAATAGCAATGGGAAGATAAACTAAACTTCGACTTGGGAAATTTAGGATAGATCCTTATAAACTCTAAACTTGATACCTAGGTAAAATGATTCTTGAAGGACCAAAGAAACAACAAAGGAGTTTTTCTACTTCAACAATTTTAGAAATCATCAAGTTTGGATATTCTTCAGTAAAGTGGAGAAATAGCAAAGAGCTAAGTAGGAAGTATTATGCAATCACCAAGTTGTCTCATTGGTATATAGAAGTTGAGATGATTAGGTATACCACTGGATGAGTTAAGGCAACATGGTGTGCATTAAGGATTTCATAAAGCTACAGTTTCGTATGCTCAGCATACTTATGCTCAAGTTATTTAGCATAGTGCGTCAAAACCATTTTAGTTAGTAGCAAGGATTGCAGAGAATTACCTATGCACATACATTCATATTAAAGGTCTATGCTAGTGGTAAAGGATGAGAAGTGCAGTTGAAAACTATGAATGGATTTGTGTCATAAAAGGACAAGGTCTTCATAAGATAAGCAAAAAAGAAAGTACTAACAGGAGACACATCGGGTAGTCCGCGGAGCTGAGTCCTATATAGTTTGTGGAGCTGAGTCCACAATAGAAAGCCGATCAGTAGAAAATCTCTAAGGCAGGATAGAATACTGCTAAATTATTGGAAAGCCGTTATTAGGTACTTTAGGAAGTGCCTATGTGATACCGTTGTTGTGGTTAAGCTGTGTCAATTAGGGAAAGTTAAAAAGGATAGACAAGTCCCTTGTTCGTCTGCATCTACCCGTATATTTAGGAATGAGACAAATCGACTTTGTAATGAAGTAATCAAACTGGTTAAAGTTTAGTAGAAAGATGAACCAATTTAGAGTACATGGGAGCCAGAGGAGAAGATCCAAGCTATCCATCCAAAACTTTTTTCTAGTATTTCCACTTTAGTTAGGAAATATAGATTGCTTTTGTATTTAGGTTATAGCTTAGGTACAGATCATTGGATGGTAGGGATAGTTGTAAATGTGTCATTAGGACATGTTATCAATGATGGATGCTAGTGGATGTACCGTTTGGATTGTTTCTTATACATATTTAAGATAGTATATCCTCTAGGTAGTACATACACATTGACATTAACTCTTACCGGTTAGTTTATTAGATATGATACATATGGATGCTCGATTGATGTTTATCTTATTAAGTATTATGCATATGGATGTTGCATATGGTGGTATAGTTATGCATACATATAAAATTGCAAGTAAATTTACGTAAGATGTTGCATATCGATGGTATGGTTGCGCATACATATAGAATTGCAAGTATATTTACCTAGGATGTTTCATACATTTTGGATGCGTGGCATGAGCATTTGCATGACACGAGGTCGACCGAATCAGGAGACCGCCTACTCTTTGCATTAGTATAGGTTCACGTGCAAATGGGTTCATGTGTATTTCGCATTGCATATATATGTGCATATTACATTATAAAATTTATAAAGACGGTGATTTCTCATGGATGATGATAAGTAGATGGTTGTAGCTATTGGTTATTGTGTGTGTAAGTTATATTTTTTCGTCCTTTGAGATTTCGGGAATGAAATCCTTCTAAGAAAGAGAATGTAACGCCCTGAAAAGTTAACAAAATTTAATAAGAAAAAAATTAAATTTAAATTAAAACATAAAATAAAATTTTCATAGGTGTCTAAATTTGGCTATGAAACTTGCATCATTGCTTTCATAGCAATTTTTTGGATGATTTTCATATATAATACTCTGAAATTGCAGTTAGTACAAAGACTAAACAGGCATTGGAAAGTTTGAGAATAGAAAAAAATTTCAAAAAATAAAAACAATACAAAAATTTACTATGATCGATCGACCTAGGATGATCGATGGTCAACCCGGAAGGGTAAGCGATTGACCGTAAGCTGTGAAAAATTGAGTGCTCTCTAACGTGCTCAAACAACTAAGATCAATTGCTTCACTGCTAAGTTGAGAAGTGCATACGTGATAATCCTAAATATTCACCAGCTTAAATTATACGTCCTAAACTAATAGCTCACCCTTTTAAATTCCACCCCAACTTAACCCTAAAATCAGCGAAAACATTTACTATACCGAAACTCTACCCAAATCTAACAACTCCTCTAATCCTAAAAATTCTTCAAAATTAAATTAAAATCAAATTACAAGAAATTAAATCTCGGATCTAAAAGGAGCAAGCGTGTGAAGGGCGATTCTCAAGCGGAGAAAGTTGGAAGAGATTAGGCGTAAGGTGAGTGGAAATAGGTTTAGTAAGTTAATTTATTACAGTTAAATTTAACATATTCTACTTGATCCAGGTTTAGTAATTAAAATGGAAACTATAAACCCTAATCCTTAAATCTAATGCTAGACCTGGAATCTGAAGTAAAAACCGGAATTGATATGAGCTAGCTAATCTCATTTAGATTGAAGTTAAAGCCTAACCATTGAACCTAGAATCTAGACTAGAAAGTGAATTGTTGCAAACTGTTAAGCATGTAAAACCCTTGTCATTAAATTTAAACCCTAAATCAAACAACTGTAAATAAATTGTGTAAATCTAGAAAATTGGTAAATATAGCCCGGTCATTGTAGTTACTTAGGGTACACTGTAAGTGCCATTACTAATATAATTAATATTAATTAAAAATTTAACCAGAATAACGAACGAACACTAATTTTTGTACGTGATTGGTCTACAGCTCACCTTGAGCGGTCGATCGGTTGTCATGTGAAACGCGCATCATGAACCTCGGCCTAAGACCCAGTTTAATAACAAAAATAGTACAAACATTAACTGTTTGATAGGCCTATTTAAGGCTATATGGATGTATGTTATGAGTTGTAGGGAAGCTACTTCCCTATGAGAGGATGCTAGGTCGTTATGGTGTTGGATAAATGTTGTTTACTTATTTGGGGGTCAAATAATCGAGTAGGGGCGATTTTATTTTTGCAAACGACACTCACAAGGAGGTTCTGCAGTGGACATGTAGCTGACGAATGCCACCTAAATGAGCCCGACACAGCGGGAATCTAGTATGCATTGTTTCTAAAGCGACATGACACAGTTCAGACGGAAGGTCTCGGGGCGTGCAATAAAAGGCATGCACTATGGTCAATAGGTGGACGTGGGGTGCAGACAATAAGACACACCAGCGAGTCGGCATTTCAAATTCTTCCTCTTTAGGCATAATTGGGTTATGAGTAGTCGTATTTAGGGAAAAATTAGTTCCTCGGTAGCCTAGTGGTGATGATATTAGCAAGGAGTGTTTCCCACAGTAGAATTATGCAGTGATAGTAGTGGGAATTTATTTCCACGGTAGCCTTATGGCGGTGACAGTAGTAGGAATTAATTTCCACAGTTTCCTAGTGGTGGTGTTCTTGTTGTTGGTATCCAAAGGGACGGTTTTTCATTGTCTAGTAGCCTAGTGGCCGATTTTGATATCTTGAGTGTTAGAACTAGACCAACCCACAACGGAAGTTATATGTGAATTTCAAAAAAAAGTCTCTTATTGGAGCTTTATTGGGGTTATGTGTTTCATATATTGAGTGTTAGGACTAGGCCAACCCGCAGTAAAAGTTATATATCAATTCAAAAAAAATTCCCTTATTAGATCTTTATTAGGCTTATGAAGTCTTATTTATTTAGAACATTTCTCAACTTATTTAAATAAAATCTCTTATTTTATTTAAATTTATAAATTATATAGTTTTGCTTAATTTTTTGTTGCAAAGCTAGCTGGCTTTAAAGGGGCCGCGCCATTGTATAAATAAGGAAAAACAGGTGTGCTGCACATGCACAAAACAGTTAAAACATGCTCAAAGGGCCAAAAACACAGAGAAAATACAGCACAAAGCTAGGCAAAAAAAGCCTAAACTACTAGAAAACTATGACCACGCACTGGTCGAAAAGGAAGCGCCAGTACCAACAACAGATGGCAGGCCCATTACATGAACATATGTAGTGAATATGGCAGAAAGGTTCGGAGCATATCCTTCAGAAGAAGGAGAATAAATAAATTTCCTATCCCAAACGATGTCATAAAACTTACTGTTATTCAGCTCACCAATCTCACCAACCCTAGTAAGGGACATACCCTCATCCTTAATGTGATATATAAAAAATCGACTCTCACCCTCAATATCTCTGATAAATGCACAACAACTATCAGTATCTGGCGAGTACCTCATCTCAGATGGAATATTGGTCCAGGCCTACTCCTCAGAATTCCAAGCAATAGTATCGGGGGAAACATGAGAAGCACACTCAACAAGGGTCCCACCAATAAGGGGCATCAAAAATTGGAGCTGCACAAGGAGTAACAGTAGCATCAACAAGAGGAGCTTCACAAGTAGCGACAGGAGCAGGGTCAAGGGGAGGAGGAGCAATCTTTGGGACCCAGCTCCTGACAGAAGGAAGAGGAAGTGGAATTCGATAAAATAGTAGAAGAAGGATAGCAGATTTCGATCTAGAACAAGCTTCCGAAAGATGCCCAAAGGATTGACAGGACGTATAAATATTCAATTTCCAATTGTAGCAAACTCTGACCTCAGCAACAAGGCCTGCATCGATTTTGACCTTTAACACAGAAGGCAAAGGTTTGGCAAGGGTTATTTTAGTCAGAGCTTTGGCATAAACTAGTCTCTTCCTGGCTATAGTGTTAGCATCATAAAAAATAACCTTACCAACTAGGCCTGCAGCCAATCAATCCCGATGAAAGGTTGAAGAATGGACGGGATGTGAGAAAAATAGGCCTAGACAGGAAAAGATAAAACCTAAGCCTTAGCCATATCAATAAACAGACTCCAGGTTGTAATAATGAACAGTTTCTCATCAAAGAGAAAAGGATTGGCCTCAAGAATATGTTGTCTTTCATCACTATGCAAGAATTTGAAAAAGAACATAACATGGTCAAAGTGAACACTTAATCCCCCTTTTGGCCTCCATATTTGGTTACAACGCGTCTTAATATGCTGATAGACAGGGTTGGAGTCGAGGAAAAAGCCAACCAAAAAATCCTTCCAATAATCAACACCCACCACAATCACCTCGGCGGGTGGAATCATTACTCCCTCGATCTAACTTTATCAAAGTTGCAAGGAGAATGAAGGCCCGCATTTTGTGCCATTTTAGAGAACAAAGACATCCATTTTAGAGCAGCCCCAAAAGACGGTTCCATAGGAACTGCACATGTTTCATTTGGAGGGGAGGCTGTGGGATTAGTACAAGGAGAGGGGATAACATGTGTGAAAATTTGACAAGCACCAGGAGGGCAACCAACATTCTTGCCAATAACTTCCGAGTTGCACAAATTGTCCACAGCCACAGTTACTATTTCACTTACTCCTACAACATCAATTGCCAAAGTTCTATCCTCAATACCAGAACAGTGCCCAATTTCAACAACATTGGCTTTAGGCAACAAGCCCACAACAGACTTCGACCAAGATGTATTACTAGCTGTGGCCAAGAGGGGATAGTAGATGATCACCTGACGCGGTCGAACTTCATGCCTAGCGAAGCAGCGAGTGTAGTGTCGTTCAAATAATGCAGCAGACCAGAGAGAGAATTGACAGAACCAAGCTTATCTATTGAAATTGGAGCATCGTTATGGACTGATGGTGCAGACTCATGCAGCGATGGCCAAGAGGAATCAGATGGGAGAAAAACAGGTGGCGCAGTCACAGAAACAGGTCAAGGCAGAAGGGGGCTAACCAGATCTAGCGAAGAGGAGCCAGCTTCTTCTTATTTGGAGGCATGCTAAAAATGCGAAAAGGAAGCGCGATTGGAAAGGCGCCAGAAGAAAGAAGAGGATGAGCAATGCAGCAGCGAACGCTCAGAATGACAGAGGAAATGCCGCCATTAACAGAGGAAATGTCGTCAGAAACGACAGAGGAAAGCTAGTTTTATTTAATTTATATACTAATACATATAAATATATACAGATGTATTGTATACATATAGTATACATATGCACATGTAACATGATAACCCGTATAAGGTATAACATGTCTACATATAGCTGTTGAGATTTATACTGCAACAGACACGTTAGCTCATCCGATATGTAATATATGTTGTCCAAATATATGTATGCATATAAACTTTTACTTATATATATTTATATATTAATAATATATATGTATATTTTAAGTTTTTTAAATAATTTTATATAAACGTAAAATATTTAAACATATATACATATGTGTGTGCGTATAAAATTAATAAATAAAATATTAGTAATATATATGCATATTGTTATAATATATCTATTTAAATACAGATAATTTATTTAAATATTAAAATATTATATATAACTTTTTTAATTAAACCATGAATAATATATGTACCAATAAATATATAATGATAAAGTAAATTATTTTTTATTATTTTAAATAATATATATGGACAAACAAATATAGTTATAATATATATATATTAACTAAATTTTTTAAACTTTTTTATAAATTCCTAATCATATGTATAACACAAAAAAATATTATTAATTTTATCATTTTAAAATATAATTTCAATTCAATAATTCATCTAAAATTACATAAAATATCAATAAAAAAATTTTGAATTTTTTTTGAAATTTTAAAATTTCGTAAATCATATATGATCTTTTATTTTTCCATAATTTTTTAGTCGAAATTTAATTTTTATTAATTTATCAATTTATGGCCTATAATAATAATAATTTTTAAAAGTAGAATTCTTTTTTATAATTTTTATTTTCTGGCCTAGAGGTTATCTTATCATAATTTCATTTTACAAAATTTTAAAAATAATTTTCATAATATATTTTATTTCATATGATTTATTTATGTAGTATATTGATTTGAATAAGATTAAAAAAAAAATTTGCTGTCGAAAATTACTATCGCTACATAGTTATATGTGTAAAATTATATGATCAATTTTAAGCATTGAATTGTATTGTAATTAAATATAAACCTTATATGCAAATATATATATAATTAATAAAACAATAATTAATATATATATAACATAGGTGGCTGAACAGAACTAATATATATATATATATATATATATATATATAAGAACTAATTTTTTAAATTTATAAGTATATGCATACATATAAGCAAACTAACTTGTGATAACATTAATACATATTAAAATCATCAGCTATCTAAAAATATAATAATAATATATACATAGTGAAATATTATTCAGAAGATTATAAACTATAATTTAACGAAAATCATAACTAAGAGCCAAAGCCATAAATCACACCTTGAAAGGATAAACTTTCACTTTTGAAACCTTTTTCGATTTGTAAGATTGCAAGTTCTTGAACCGTTGACCTTCATCTATCGGATATCAACTAAATTGATTTGGTTTGAGCATAGAATATTAGAGAGATGGGAAAGGGTAGATTTGCTAGCAAAGGAATATAGATGGAATCTCTGTTATCCGGCCTTTTGGTCCGGCTATATGTAGACTAATTGCACTAGTTAGACTGGACGATCGTCGAGGAAGATAGCCCACAAAGATGAGTATTAGGCTTAGAGATCAAGTGTAGGCAATGATATGTAGCAATGATCAACCAAGACCAACGGCTAGACTCTCCACCATATTCAAAGTATGGAATAATGTTTCCTCTAGGTAGAGGATCAATGCCTCTCCCTTTCCTTAGGAGATGGGTACATATGCTCAATTTTTGTCCCAAATTGGGTGAGATCAATTAGAATGACCAAGAAGACCCCATGAGGCTACATTTCAAATTTCAAGTCGTTTGGAGTTCATATACTTAAGTTCTTGGCAAATTACTTCACCATAAAATGGATCGGTATAAAAGGGATCGGTCATATAGCTTTCACTGCATATTGCAGCAATGATCGGTCAATAACTCAAAATCTATGTTCACGAAAAACGTGATATCTCACAAACGGTAAGTTAGAATGAAACGAAATTTGGAGGGCAAGTAGCTAATATAATGGGGGACCCACCAAGGGGATTGTAACCCATTGGGACACTATAACAGGGACCGATACCGATCCCTATTGTGGGCCCCAATGGGCCTTAAAGCTCTTGTGTGGCCTAGAGGTTCATCTACCGAAATTTTAGCCTGATCAATGCACGTCTTTGAATGGGAGTGCTGACTAAGGATCTTAAGGCTAATTTAACACTAGAGAGGAGGGTGGTAAATAGTGTTTTATGGATTCTAAGACTTATATGGCTAAATTAAAATTATGACACAAACAAATGCAGAACTTAATCACAGAACAATCACAGAATCAAACACAGATGTAAAAAGCAGTAAAAGGAAAGAACACACCGGATTTTATACTAGTTCGGAGTTACCCTACGTCCAGTCCTACACCAAGGCAAACACCTCATATAGATTTTTGTTATACCAATGTCGAGATTACAATAATCTATTTCTAAAGGCCTTGAGGTACCCTCCTGTCTTCGAGTCTGGGGCAAACTCTCTTGATTTACGGGATACAAGATCATCCAATTGATTTCCAGGCAAAACCACACCTTATAGACAGACTCGATGAACTTTTGATTACAAATTGATCATGTAACCCCGAATAGCACTTTGATCTTCGAGAGAGGGCAGAGAATCAAACAAGAATGAGATTCTAATTTGATTCACTTAAGAATTCGACAGAATTTTGGCACGATCTTAGGATTATGAAAATTTTAGAATATGGATTTGCGGAGTAGAAGAAGTGAAGAAAATAAGAAAATAGTTAGTTAAAAAATTCATTTGTGAAGGCTATTTATAGACCAGTAATGGTCATAACCATTCGTGAAGAGATTTAAACGAATAGACATTTCTTTTGAAAATTTAAACTTTTGAATTTAATGGCCACTATGTCGACATGGGGTATCCCATGATGTCGACTTCCCTTAGTTAAAAACTATGTAATTTTTTTTTGAAAATGGTATTGAAAGGAAAGCAAGATGAAATGATTCTGGAGTAAAATAAACTAATTTTCCTATGATGTAAAATAAAGAAGAGTAGAAAATATCTTTTAGAATGTATATATAAATTTGATTTTAAATCTCAAGTATATATATTATAAAGAATATTTAAAAGTCAAAAGATAGTTTTAAAAACAAACGAAGTTTATAACAAGAGTTTATTTAAAAACAGAAATAAAGAATATTTTAAGGCTAAAACATCTTTTTGAAAATCATCTAAAAAGATAATTTTTAAAGATAAAACATTTTGAAAAGCAGTTTTGAAAATCATTTTGAAGTAGTTTTGCAAGCTTCTTCCTGCAGAATATTTCATCACATCAGGGCTCGAGAACTTGTACAAAACCAGAATGTTTGTGGGTTTGTGAGCCACTTGTCGTAGGTTTGTAAGCTACTTATCGTGGGTTTGTAAGCTACTAAGAAGGTAAAAATGGGTTCCATCCCAAATGAAATTTGGAATGAAGATTCCCATGCTATTATGAAGTTTTAACAAAATTATACACTTATCTTGAAATCTTGCTCTTGATACTCATGAGTCTTCAAACTTGATTTCTTCATTCTTGATCTTTATATTGTGCAGTCTTCAATAATTAGTACCTGCCTAATATATATCCTGCATAATAACATTCATATATATCAAAACAATAATGTTAGTATATATGTTATAATAAATTAAGTTACAAAGGTTGTTGTCATCTAAACTACTATCTCCAGTTCATAACAATCTCCTCCTTTTTGATGATGACAACCTTATAAAATATACTTATCACTTCAATCATACCATAACTCCCCCTCACACCAACAACTCCTTCTTACTCCAAGCCTACTATTTTATATAACTTCTCCCCCTTTGTCATCAACAAAAATAACCCATAAACCTTGGACTTGATAGAAAATGAGATAAACTAACATATGATATAAGAACAATAACTATGTATGAAGGAAATATAGCATCCTAAGTTAAACGGAATTCAAAATTTTACACACCAAAGATTGTCTTTAGAAGAACATTAATTAAGATAACACTTATATACAAATTAACAAACTAATATACGATCAAGAAAGAGAAAAACGAAAAACGCTTGACGAGGATCCTTAACTATTGGTGGTTTATGGACAGAATAATTTGGATAGTGGAGACAAAAGTTTCCACGTTGTTCGACCAAGTTCCCATTTGCATCAAAAAGGACCTCTTCAACGCAAATCACGCCATCGTCTTCGTCCAGATGAACATCCGAATTCGACAGAGGATGTTCTTTTTCTTGATCCTCTTATGGTTCATCTAGAGGCTCTTCTTCTTCAGAATCCATGGCTTGTGATGATTCTTTGATGACAATGGGATTGGCATGGTTATCCGTAAGGAAGTTTTGTAAATTCCTAAGGATTCTGCATTGCCTATCTTGTTCTTTAGCCATTCATAGTTCACTCGCTTGAATTTCCACTTTGAAGCAAATCTTTCATCTTCTCTTGTAATTTGATGACTCGTACGTGTGTGGAATGTTGAAAAGGACCAGTATGAGGAGAAGTAGGTGAAGAAGGTTCATTATTAAAGGAGGAAGCCATTAATTTACTATTTTAGAAGTTTATTACAGAGAATAGAATAGAGAAAAGGAGTAAAAGTCTGAATATATAAATATATAACCAAATAACTTCTTTTAGAGGGAAATTTAAATTTGAAAATCTCGGCCTGTATGTCGACATAGGGGGATGGGTCATGTCGACATGCCCAGTTCAATTTTTGAGAAATTTTTATTTATATTAATTATTAGCTATACTTTTATTATTTATAATTTATATTTCAGTTAATGAACATATACCTAATTCTCTTCTAAATTTAGTAAAGTTTTTTTCATTTAATAGTTTGGTTAATATATCAAAAATTTGTTTTTCAGTATTAATATATTCAAGAGTTATGACTTCTTTACTTATATTATCTCTAAGAAAATGATGTCTAATATCAATATGTTTTATTCTAGCATGATGATGGATTTTTAGATAGGTTTATTGCACTAGTATTATCATAATAAATTGGTGATTTAGTTATAGTTAATCCAAAATATTTTAAAGTTTGTTGCATATGTATAACTTGAGAACATGTCAAAGCAGTAGATGTATATTCTGCTTTAGTTGTTGATAAGGATATAGTGTTTTGCTTCTTACTACACCAGGAAACCAGAGAATGTCGTAGAAAGTGACAAGTTCCACTTGTACTTTTTCGGTCTGATTTACAACCAGCGTAATCAACATCACAATATGAAATTAAATCAAATACATCGTTTTTAGGGTAAAATAAACCATATTCTAAAGTATGTTTTACATATCTTAAAATTATTTTAACAGCTTTTAAGTGAGTTTCTTTAGGATGAGGTTGGTATCTTGCACAGAGACTGACACTATGCATGATGTCAGGACGACTTGCTGTTATATAAAGCAGCGAACCAATCATTCCCCTATATAATTTTTGATCAACATCTTTTGATTTATCTTCTTTACTTAAAGCTGCATTAATTGTCATTGGAGTTGGTTTCCCATTAGAAGTGGTCAATCCAAATTTATTAATTAAATCCTTAGCATATTTTTCTTGACTAATGAAAATTTGTTTATCTAATTGTTTGATTTGAAGTCCTAAGAAGAAACTTTGTTCTCCCATATGATCATTTCAAATTCTTTAGTCATTATATCTGAAAATTCTTTATTCATTATGTTATTAGTTGACCCAAATATTATATCGTCTACATATATTTGTACTAATTGAATATCATTTTTTCTTCTTTTAATAAAAAGAGCTGTATCCATTTTACCAATTTCAAACCAGATTGTAGTAAATAAGATCTTAGTCTTTCATACTAGGCTCTAGGAGCTTGTTTCAGACCATACAAAGCTTTCTTTAATTTATATACATGATCCGGAAATTTACTATCTTCAAAAAGTGGAGGTTGTTCAACATAAACATCTTCTTTTACAAAACCATGTAGAAAAGCACTTTTAACATCCATTTGATATAACTTGAAATTATTGTAGTTTGCGAAAACAAGTAGAATCCTGATAGCTACTAGTCTTGCTATGAATGCAAAGGTTTCGTCATAATCAATTCCTTCTTCTTGAAAATAACCTTGTGCGACTAAACGAGCTTTATTTCTCACGACCTCACCAAGTTCATTCATTTTATTTTTATAAACCCATTTTGTTCCAATTATACTTTTATCCTCAGGTCTGGGAACAAGTTCCCAAACATCATTTCTGGTGAACTGATTTGATTCTTCTTGCATAGTAAGAATCCATGAATCATCAGATGATGCTTTCTTTCGAATTTTAGGTTCAATGGTTGATATAAAAGCTACATTAATCATACTATTTAGTTGATTTCTTATTTTAACTATAGATTCAATATTTCCTAGTATATTTTCTACAAGATGATCTTTTAATAACCTAATTCTTTTATTAGGTTGAATGATTTCACAATTAGTTTCATTAGGTTCATTATTTAAAGTTACAAAATCTTCTTCATCTTCTATATGTATAGTATCTTTAAAATTTTCATCAAAAGATACATGCATTGTTTCTTCAATAGTGTTGGTTCTTAAATCTAAATGCTTTACTTCTATTATAATAAAGATACCTTTGTCAGATTTAAGTTTAAATTTATCTAAATTATCTTTTTTATTAAGAATAAAACACTCACTACTAAAAACTTTAAAATAAGATGCTATGGGTTTCTTATTGTAAATTAATTCATATGGTGTTTTATTGGTTAATGATCTAATTAAAATCCTATTTAATATATAACAAGCTGTAGCGACTGCTTCAGCCCAAATTTTTTTAGGTAAGTTACTATCAGAAAGCGTTGTTCTAGCACACTCTTGAATCGTTCTATTCTTTACTCCATTTTGTTGTGGAGTTCTTGGAAAAGAGAAATTATGAGTAATTCCATTTTGATTACAGAAATCCTTAAAATTTTCATTTTCAAATTCTCCACCATGATCACTACAAATAGTTTTTATTTTTAAAGAAAGTTGATTTTGAATTCTGTTAGCAAAATTCTTAAATTATTCAAAAGCATCACTTTTAAGTTTAAGAAAAATTATTCAAGTATATCTAGAATAATTATCTACAATTACAGAAACGTAATTATTGTGATTAATTGATTGAACTTGAGATGGACCAAAATAAATCTAAATGAAATAGTTCTAGAGGTTTAGAAGTAGAAGTTATATCTTTTAATTTAAATGAACTTTTCTTAAATTTTCCTAATTGGCAAGCATCACATTTACTATCTACTTTAAATTTTAACTTGGAAAGACTTCTAACTAAGTGATGTTTTGATAACCTAGATAACAGTTTGAAATTTAAATGACCAAATCTTTTATGCTAAATCCAAGGGTCACTTGTATTAGCCAAAAGACATAAGTTATCATTTGAAACTTTCATACTAAGGATGTAAATGTTTTTCTTCCTGATTCCTTCAAAGATAATATTGGACTTATTATCTTCAATGTGACACTTATCTTTTCAAAATTTAATTTTAAATCCTTTATCACATAGTTGACTTATACTAAGCAAATTATGTTTCAAATACCTAACTAGAAAAACATCAGAAATAAGAGGAGTTTTAGAATTACCGACATTGGCGATGCCAATCACATATCCTTTTGAGTTACTCCAAAGTTGACCAACCCACCATCTTGATAGATAATGTCATTGAGTATCTTAAGATTTCCAGTCATATGCCTAGAACAACCACTATCAAGTATCCATTTATCTTTCTCAATTTGCACAGTTTGTCCATTGGTTGTTGATTCTTCAAAAGCCATGTAACATGTCTATTCCTGCATAACAAACCAATTCGGTAGATAACTTGATTTTTCATAGAAACTATATGCAGAATTATGATACTTTGATGAAATGCATAAATTCAAACTAGTATTAACAAAATTTCCTAAAAATGCCATTTTTAACTTTTAGTTTAAGATTATGAAAACTATGAAAACCTACGCTCTGATTCCAATTGAAAGGGAGTGCGATTAAGGATCTTAAGGCTAATTTAACACTAGAGGGGGTGTGAATAGTGTTTAATGGATTCTAAGACTTATGTGGACTAAATTAAAATCATGACACAAATAAATGAAGAACTTAATCACAAAACAATCACAGAATCAAACACAGATGCAGAAAGTAAATAAAAAGCAGTAAAAGGAAAGAACACATTGGATTTTATACTGGTTCGAAGTTACCCTACGTCTATTCCTGCACCAAGGCAAACACCTCATATAGATTTTTATTATACCAATGTCGAGATTACTATCCTCAATTTCTAAATGCCTTGAGGTACCCTTCTGTCTTCGAGTCCGGGGCAAACTCTCTTGATTTACGGGACACAAGATCACCTAATTGATTTCCAGGCACAACCACACCTTATAGAGAGACTCGATAAACTTTTGATTACAAATTGATCCTATAACTCTAAATAGCACTTTGATCTTCGAGAGACGGCAGAGAATCAAACAAGAATGAGATTCTAATTTGATTCACTAGAGAATTCGACAGAATTTCGGCACGATCTTAAAAATATGAAAATTTTAGAATACATATTTGTGGATAAGAAGGAGTGAAGAAAATAAGAAAATAGTTAGTTTAAAAATCATTTGTGAAGGCTATTTATAGACCAGTAACGGTCATAACCATTTGTGAAGAGATTTGAACGAATGGACACTTCTTTTGAAAATTGAAACTTTTGAATTTAATGGCCACCATGTCGACATAGGGTAACCCATGATGTCGACATCCCTTAGTTAAAAACTATGTAAAATTTGTTTTGAAAATGGTATTGAAAGGAAAACAAGATGAAATGATTTTGGAGTAAAATAAACTAATTTTCCTATGATGTAAAATAAAGAAGAATAGAAAATATATTTTTAGAATGCATATATAAATTTGATTTTAAATCTCAAGTATATATGTTATAAAGAATATTTAAAAATCATAAGATAGTTTTAAAAACAAACGAAGTTTAAACAAGAGTTTATTCAAAAACAAAACAAAGAATATTTTAAGGGTAAAACATCTTTTTGAAAATCATTTGAAAAGATAATTTTTAAAGCTAAAACATTTTGAAAAGCAGTTTTGAAAATCATTTTGAAAAACCATTTTGAAGTAGTTTTGCAAGCTTCTTCCTGCAGAATATTTCATCACATCAGGATTTTAGAACTTGTACAAAACCAGGATGTTTGTGGGTTTGTAAGCTACTTGTCGTAGGTTTGTAAGCTACTTGTCGTGGGTTTGTAAGCCACTAAGAAGGTAGAAATGGGTTCTATTCCAAATGAAATTTGGAATAAAGATTTTCATGCTATTATGAAGTTTTAACAAAACTAGACATTTATCTTAAAATCTTGATCTTGGTACTCATGAGTCTTCAAACTTGATTTCTTCATTCTTGATCTTTATACTGTACAGTCTTCAATACTCAGTACCTGCCTTATATATATCCTGCATAATAACATTCGTATATATCTAGACAATAGTGTTAGTATATAAGTTATAATAAAATAAGTTACAAAGGTTGTTGTTATCAAAACCACTATCTCCAATTACTAACAGTCTTCCCCTATAAATATAGCAAGCATGGGATCGGAAATGAGATCCTTCTTTCTGCTTCCAAGGTTCTGCCATTTTTATTCTTCACTTTTGTACTAATGGATCCTTGTTGATCCAAACATTCTTGTAACTATAATCAAGTGCAAGATCAATAAAAATATGAAGTGGATGTAGGCCAAGATTCCTGAACCACTAAAAAAAATTTGTGTGTTCATTTATGATTTTTCTATGTTTTAATTTCATTCTTTATTTAATATTTACTAGATTCTATTGGGTGTTGATGCCCATTTTTGGCATCAATAGGCTCCTAAAGGACCCTTATTAAATGGTGGAAAAGATATTTAAACAGAGGGAGGAAAGGAGAGAGTTTAGGATCATATCTTTTACTCAGTCTCCTTCCATCTCAACCACTCATTTTCACTCATCGTCAACTCTTGTGGAATCAAAGCTGATCATGAGAAGATTCAAGCAATTCGAAATGTCTAGGTACCAAAGACGACTAAGCATGTACGAAGCTTAGATGAGAAGGTTGCGGCTCTAAGCCGCTTCATCTCCAGGGCCACCGACAAGTATATTCCTTTCTTCGAATTGATCAGGAGAGGGAAGATGAACTTTGAATGGATGTAGGATTGCATGGATGCATTTCAAGTTTTGGTAGATCACTTATAGAGACCTCCCATCCTATCCAAGCCACTTGATCGTAAATACTTATATATCTATTTAGCGGTGTCAGCACACACCATAAGTGTCGCACTATTACGTGAAGAAAATCAGATCCAGAGGCTAGTATACTATGTTAGCAAGTGATTGGCAACAACTGAGAGAAACCACTTAAAGCTAAAAAAGCTCACATGCTGCCTGTTGATTGCATCATGAAAGGTTTGCCATTACCTTCAGGATCACGCCATCAACGTCTACATTGACCAGCCGTTATGATAGGTCCTACATTAACTTGAGACATCTGAAAGGTTTCTCAAATGGAATATCGAGCTAAGCCAATTTGATATCACTTATCTCCCTCAGAGAGCTATACAGGGATAGACATTAGCAAACTTCACAGCTGAATTCACCGCATCAGACGACTATCCAAAGAGTAGCGGAGTACCAACCAACCGATGGAAAATGTGCATGGATGGAGCATCCACTAATCGGTTTCTGGCACCGAAATTGCGTTAATTACTCATGAGGAACGATCGATCTGCTATGCCTTGAAACTCGACTTCCCTGCAACAAATAATGAAGCTAAGTATGAAGCCTTGATCACCGGGCTCAAACTTGCTAGAGAATTGGGAATGGAAACTTTATATATCTTTTGTGATTCTTGATTAGTAGTATGCCAAGTCAGGGAAGATTATCTTGCTAAGGGGAAGCGTCTTGCTCCGTATCTTGGCCGGGTCCAAAAGCTACTAGTAGACTTCAAGTATTGCACCATTACACACATCCTTAGGGAACAAAATGAAAAATCTGAGTCAATGGCCAAGTCGGCCAATTCTAGGGATGCGCAGAAAGTTGGCTTGATCCCTGTTGAAGTACTAAATGCTCCAAGCATTGACGGGATGGAGATTGATTGGATTTTATAGGTGGAGATGAAATGGGAATCGTGGGTGATTGCTGTCATAGGTTATCTAGAATGTGGAACCATTCCCGGATGGAGGAATGAAAAATGATAGATCCTCCGCAAAGCTTCACGCTACATCATCTAAGTAGGAATCATGTACAAGAAGGGTTTATCCATTCCATGCTTTGGTGAATTTCCCACGACAAAATCAAACGTATATTGAGAGAAGTCCTACACTTAAGTCATTTCTGAAGAAACACTATTCCTCTTGCCATCAATATCCAAGCCCAACCTTGCCTACAATTGATCGAAACCACTCCTCATTTTATCTCCTAGGTGATTAAAAGCAGCAGGCCACATTCAACCTCAAGACCTACCCATATGCTTCAAACCCATATGCTTCAAACCCATAATCAATCGTCATCAGCGATCTCTTCAACATCAATTTCTCCAATCCCTTCACCCTGTATCCATAAAGATTTGGAGTGAGAGGGATCGGCGGATAAAAAATTGCTAATGATTGAATTGCATTCCACCAAATTTGCAACGACCCATGAGCGTATGAACGCATCCGGGAGCCAAAAACAAAAATGTGTAACTGAACGTGCACATGTACATTCTAAAAATCGATCTATTGAAATCAAAGGAAATTGGATTTTTACATGGGGAAATCAGAGAAAGAATTGGATTAGATAACCAAGGCATACTAACTTGACTAATCAGCTCAATGGAACTAAGTGTAGACGATTATCGATAGATTCTACTCTAGAACTTACATCATTTGACAATGACCAAGTTCCATGATAAGTAGAGAGAGATTTGACTCTCCATAAAGTAGCTCAATAGCAACGGAAGGATACAGCCATTCTAGACACTGAGTGGAGTCCTCTATGATGACCCTAACTTGACATCAATTCAAAGCACATCATGTATGCAACAAGAAATACCTTGAAGGCACATGCTACTTGGCCTTTTGGTCCGGCTATATTTAGACTGACTGAACTAGTTAGACTAGACGATCATCAAGGTAGATAACCCAGAGAGATGAGTATTAGGCTCAATGATCAAGCATAGTCAATGATATGAAGCGACGATCAATGGAGACTAAGAGATAGACTCTCCAAAATATTCTAAGTATGGAATATGTCTTCCCTGGGCGGAGGATCAGTGCCTCTCGCTTTCTCTAAGGGATTAGTACATATCCTTAATTTTTTTCTCAAAACTAGGTGAGATCGATATAGAGTGACAAGGAAGGCCCTTTGAGGATGCATTTAAAGTTTCAAGTCGTTTGGGGTTCGTATGCTTAAGTTATGAGCAAATTACTTCACCTATAAAAGGGATCGGTATAAAAGGGATCGTATAAAGGGGATCAGTATAAAAGGGATCGTATAAAGGGGATCAGTATAAAAGGGATCATCCATATTTAGCTTTCACTACATATTGCAACAATGATTAGTCAATAACTCAAAGTCTACAGATGCTATTAATATGAAACTTGGAGTATAAGTACATTACAATATGGAGAACATCCTTTAGGGATCACATCCCAATTAGACGAGATTAGAGGGGACAATCTCTATCCCTCTAGAGGAATTGGCTGAAATAAGAACACATGCAACACAACTTCACGGAAAATGCGATTTCTCACAAACAGTAAGTCAGAATGGCATGAAATTTAAAGGGCTAGTAGCAAACATAATGGAGGACCCACCAGAGGGGTTGTACCCCATTTGGACACTAAAATAGGGATTGGTACCTATCTTATTGTGGTCCCCAATGGGCCTCAAAATTCTTATGTGGCCTCATCTTGGCATGGAGGTTCTTTTGTCGAAATTTAAGCTTGATCTGTACACGACTTCTCTTATGAATACAACAGATATGGTGTCAGAAAAGGGATCCTGCTTTCTGCTACCGATGCTCTGCCATTTTTATTCTTCATTTTTGTATTAATGGATCTCAGCTGATCCAAACATTCTTATAATTATAATCAAGTGCAAGATCAATAAAAATGTGAAGTGGATGCAGGCCAAGATTGCTGAACCACTATAAAATTTTGTGTGCTTATTTTTTTCTCTGTTTTAATTCCATACTTCATTTAATCTTTGCTAGATTTTATTGGGTGTTTCCCGTTTTTGGTGTCAACAGGCTCCAAAATGATCCTTATCAAATGCTGGAAAAGGTGTTAAACATAGGGAGGAAAGGAGAGAGTTTAGGATCATATCTTTTACTCAATCTCCTTCTATCTCAGCCACTCATTTTCACTCCTCTTTAGCTCATTAATTAGCCACTTTGACCCCTTTATTCCAGCTGATTCTATCAATCCCATGTTCGACTATAAACCCATTTAGAGCCCGAATGAATATTTTGCATTATAAATCTAATTTAAAATGCTTTTTGATATTGTATATCGATTATGTATTTATAAATTTTATAAATACATTTAATATTCATCTACCAAATCAAAATTAATTTTATAAATATCATTAGTATTATTTATTTAATTAACTTATAAGAACTATAAACTAATTAAATCGTTTAGTTAATAAAGAATTCATCGATTTGCCTGTATGACTTATCAGATGTAAATTTGTTAGCGATTAGCATCGATTTATTCAAATGTTAACTTTCACACATCACTTAGCAGGTGATGTAACATTTTGGTCAAATTTATCACTTACTTAGTTTTGGTAAAATCCAATTTCACTTTGTTAAGTGCTACTCGGTTGTGGCTTTTAGTTTACACCAATTCTCTTCATCAAAACTTTATCACTTTGGACTTATGAAATTTGACAATGATCAAAATTCCAATATCATCCACATTCAGTTCTATATTCCGAAAACAAAGTCCTTGGTTCAATAAGAACAATTATTATTAAGCGAACCGCTCTAGTCCGAGATTTTGACTTTGAATTGACTTAAGTTGACTGTGATACGAACCACATATAACTAAGGAGACGAATCCTCTCTTAAATAGTGCTTCACTTCCAAAATTTCCACTCAATCCAACTATAGTCACTCAATGGACGTCATGCCATGATTTTTCTATAATTAAAGCGGGGCTTTTATATTGAAAATCCATAGTATTGTCAAGTTTAGAGAATTGTATAAATTAGTCACATCGATATTTTCTATTTGACCTTAGTTATATTGACCAACAGAAAACTATCAAGTGAGTTTTTCCATATTTATCCAATAAATGTTAGTATGCATCCCTTAGGTGTCGCCAATAGTCATGAGTAATACACTGTCCAACATTTGGAGAGCGTTACATACTCTAGTCTCATCGGATACATCTATACCCAGTCTCGATGCATGTAATAACCATTTTAAGTAATAATTAATTTAAATTAATAATAGTACTTTAATCAATTAAATTGAAATTTGAAACTTTATTTAATAAATTGGTTTTGTAATTATTTAATAAAATATTTAATTTGTGAAAATAAGATATTTAAAAGGAAATAGGTTAAGAATGTGGAAATAATATTTTATAAAGGTTATGTAATTGAAATAAAATATTAGTTTGGAAAAGAATTGATTTTTCTAAATGGAAATATGTATTTATTTAAATTGAATAGGATTTAGTTTTTAATAGTAGAGAGGAAACACACACACACACACACAAATATATATTTAATTATTACATTTTGAGCCCAAGCCCACATAACCCCAGTCCAAAATTATCTTCCACTAAAATATTCATACACATACTTCCAATTTACTTCACTACTTTCCCGATGCTCTGGGTATTCCTTAAAATGAGAAAATCACTAACCCTCCTTCATTTAAAAATTAAATAAATTATGATAAATCTTCAAACTGTAATATGTGAGTCTTCATACTCATATACATCTTTAGCTAGTGGGATATTGGGTTGGGTTGAGAGGAAGGATAGTTGTGTCCATGTGTGGTTAGCGGGCGTAGGAATAGGAACCACAATTTTTAGGGGAGTGATTGTCACTCACACCTCTATGCTCTAATCATATATATGTATATTATTTGAGTTGTTTATGATTGAATTTGTTGTGTGCACCAAGATTGAAATGAAATGATCGAAATAATAAGAAAAATTGAGTGTAATAGGCGATCGACTTTAACGATAATTCCTTCAACCGACTGACCCTTTAGGGCTACCGATTTACCGCTGGTGATCGACCGGGGGGGGGGGGGGGGAATTGGTAGACCTCTCTTTTTATGTTTTTCTACTATGTTGTGTGTGTGTGGGTGACTGTTTTCTATGCATGAGTTGGTGTGCACATCTCTATATGTATATATGTGTGTTGCTATGTTTATGTACATGAGTGTCATTTTTTGTGTCGTGCGTGAATATGTATGTGCCTATGCATATGCGAGTGTGAGTGCAAATGTGTGTGCAGCAGGTTTGTGTATGTGGGTGGCAAGTGAAGTAAGCAGGCATGCATTATTTTACACAATGTTAGTTTCTGATCTATGTTATATGTTAAACTAAGTAAATATATTTCAATAATATATTTGAACATTACTACACACACATTAATGGTTAATAAAAGAATAAAGCAAATTTTATTGTATTGTTTAATGGAAATTAAATAGATTGTTAAAATTTTATCTGTAGTTGACTAAGGTATTTATAAAGATTTCTAAAGATTATATAACTTAAATTAGAAATTTCTTAAGCGTATACATCTGCTTAATCGAATATTACATTATTTTAATCAATAAAGCAATGTTTACATTAAATAGTAAAATTATTATTATGTTTCACGCATAATATATATATATATATATATATATATATATATATTATTTTGAATATTTATTTGATTGTTCTACATATACATGTATTTTATATTTTATGTTAGTTTATTTTATCCGTTTTTCTTATCTATTTCCTTTTTTAAATACATTGAATTATATAATATGAATGATTAACCATTGAGATTGATTTGGTTGACAATTTTGATATGATATGCTAATGACATCTTTCTATGTAATTCTGTGATGATTTCTATTTTATATGACGAGGAACCTGAGTATGAAGTTATAATACCTTTTGGTATGGACTTTCGATAATTTTGCTCTAGTTATTCTTTGGTCTAGTTATATAGAATATAATGGGGATTGAGTGTAGTTTATAAGTAGTCAATAAATGTTTGAGTATTATGTAGTGGTATGGGACTTGTTGTGATATTTATTCGGTTATTCATTATAAGCAGATAACAACCATGTGATGGGAATATAGTGAATAATGTGAGGTGATACACATTGTGATATATGTCTTGGTGCCCATATTTAGTGAGTATGGCTCTATGCCTAATGATGAGCATGAGTTCATGTCTATATGTATTGGTTCAATATGCCACTATTACAATGTACTCCTATCATGTATGTTGGAGAGGACTAGATGGCTAGAATCCTCCCAGCGGCCCGGTCGTAGGGTCGCAACCTAGATTTGTCACACTATATTATATCACTTAGTTCTACTCCTATGCAAGTGTTTTCCCTTATGTCACCTAGGCGAGCAGTCAATTACCTATAGGTCATGTGTAGTGTCGTGACTTAATGGTCCTTGCATTGACGAGCACACCGATGGATACGTGTCATGATGACTGTGAGGTAACCAACGACTGTAGAGACTTAGTGATTATGGAGCTTGCTTAGTGATATCAGTTTCCCTTATCGTACTAATGCAGCAATAAATTGACAATATGATTACTACTCCTCACTCTTGTAGATATGGTTTTGATGACCCATATATTGTTACATATATAGCTCTACCTAGGACTTTGAGTCTGTCGTACAACAATTTCCCAACATGATACTCACAAATAGGTTATATATGAGGAGAAGAGATTATACAAATGATACATATCCAGTGTATAGTGGATTCTCAATATTTGATAGGCAGCCTATTCTTTCTTATGTATATTGATGATGATGTTCTATTTAACAAGATTGAGAGTTATATTTGGGCAACGCTTCATGCTAGCTTGATTATACACAGTGATATCTCATTTATTGTTATTTTTGGATATCATGATGTTTTCTGCATATGAGTGGTTCACCCATTTATGTTGATTTTGTTATTTCTAATTTGAGGTATTTATATATGAACAGTTACATCTTTTTATATCAACACTGATGGTTACATATGGTTTTGATTTATTTATGAGGTGTAATGACTTGATAAGTATTTATAGTATTATATAGTTATTCCAAGCATATGTCTCCATGCTTATATATATATTGACATGCCGTATAATGATTTGATTTGTCTATTTCTAAGTTATCATCTAATTGTTCCATATTTATGCAATGTTATCCTTATTATAGATCCTTAATTAGACATAGTCCGATCCATGTGTTATTTATGTAATACTCGGGTCAGTTCGAGACATTTCAGGCACAGAAATGACGTGACAAGCAATTATTTTATTGGGCTTAGAGTAGTCTTGTATTAGGATTGTTATATGATATTTAATGTGACGCCCCACCTCTATGCTCATAATAACAAAGGTTATTATAAGGAATAACGTCTGCTATTGCGAAGAATAAGGCTTGTTGGAAGCGACCATCCGTAAGTTATGCCTTAGATGAGTATTGATTACATCAATAGGAGTTGTGTAAATTACTCCCAATGATATATATTCAATCCAAATCTAAAACGAAACTATGGTGGCTTAGGAAAATTCAGAACAACTCATAACAACAACAACACAGATCAGTATAATCACAACAGAACAGAAATGTCAGATATAGCGGAAGACAAGTCTGGATACATGCTATAATACTCGATAGTTCACATGAACCAAATGTACATATACATAACCATCAATATATACATGAGATGAGAATCAATACACCAAAAGTAACACCTCGAAGTCTAGACAAAAGATGAAGTGAAATCCCAAAAGCTGAAGCAGCAACAGAATCGGAGATAACGATTATCCTGAAATAACTCGGTTTGACCCGAGTATTATTTAAAAGAAAATAATAAATGGATCAGTCTAATTTAAACTTAGAAGTGAATGCATCATAAACAACATCAAAGCAAATCAATCATGGTCTCGAATGAGACTATTCAACATAAATAATAAACATAGTTTAAAAGAAGAAATCTCATTAAACTCCATCAAAATCAACTTTCAAATTCATAATTGAATTCAAAACAGCAATTCACAAAATCTAGAAATCAAAATAAGATAACTAGAAAAATCAGCATAAAAGTGGATCGATCCCAGCATATGGCGAGTCTAAGCTACGCCGCATGTGCATCTCGTATGGCCGAAGCCTACCAAGTACTATCATCATAATATTTGGCGTCCAACAAATGACCCGAAGGTCCAACAAATGACCCAAAGGTCTAGTACTGGTAATTGACCCGAAGGTCCATCATAGTGGCTCGAAAGCCCAACAAAATCATCAAAATCTCAAACAGCAACATCATGACAAATGTTTCAATTAACGAGTCCGGATTTAACCAAATTAGTAAAAGCGTGGTTCCATACCCCACACTTTTGCTAAATCATTTAAATCTCTTCATCGTTTCCTTAAAAGTGCAAAATTGTGTATTTTATGTGAATAAAATTTATGTTCTCAAATGAACAAGTCCGGAATTAATCGGATCAGTAAAAGTAAGGGTTCGTAGTCCTTAATTTTTTTGAAGCATTTAAATCGATTCCTCATTCTTTTGAAAAGTAAACTGTAAAGATTTTGTAAACAATTTTACTTTAAAACGATTTTAAAAACACGTGATTAAAACAGCAACATCTATAGCAATTTCGACAAAGAAATTGCTCTTTACAAAACACCGTAAAAACGGATATCAAATCAGCGTCGCGGGATAGCCACTTAAAAATTCACTTTAAATTAACGATTATCGAAGTCAAAACAACAGAAATTTTTATTCGTCAAAAATCTCATGAAAACAACACGCTTCAAAAATATAATACCGGAGTAAAAATCCGTTATAAATATAACGGCAACAAAAAAACATTTCAAAACCAAACACAGGTTCAACGTAAGTTTAACAGTAGACTGCACTACTATATATTCAACGAATATAACACTTCCTGGACTTAAGATTAATGTACGCGAAATAGATTTAATCAAATACAAAATGATATGGAAAAATTAACGTGCAAACATTTTACACGCTCACAACACACGAGTTGAAGTAAAAATATAAAGTATATGCACGCATGAATATAACCAATACGAATAAAGGAATCTGGAAATGGACTTTGCCTTTGCTCTACTCACGTTTGCATGCAAATAGACAAAATATATTATAGAATATAACAACCTGGAAACAATTTATATGCATGCTAAAAATGGAGTACAATTGTGGACGTGACTTCTATGCAATTCAACATTGCATAATATGATGTTGAAGAAAAAAAATGACCTAGGCAGAATATAATTTAGCACGCACGTTCATAGTATATTATACGAAACTGAAGTGGTCAGGGCATTTTGATTCTTTTCATGCACACAATGAAGTTTAAAAATAAAACCACCTGGAACATATTACTTTGCACGCAAATTTGAATTTTTTTAAAGATGGATGATTCAGGCCAGGGTAATGCACGAAAATGACCTAGAACTTTATTTTTTTATATGCAATACACTTGCACACACATAAGGAATTGCCACAAATAATAGGCCTGGAAAAGTTTCGTGTAATATCACTTGAATACACGTAAGTATTGACCTAAACTGCTCCATTATTTTAGAACCTAATTAGCCTTCCTTGAAGTTGGTTTACTAAGGACATGAAAACCAAATACATGCGAGACCATGCCTCTGTTGTTTTGTTTTCTATTCATAAAATAAACAAAATGTCTTCCCAATCACCCATATATGATTATTTCTAAAACCATATATGAAAATTTAGAAGTTGTAAAACAAACGAGTATTTCCAATTACACTTAGAAGCAAAAGCTTACGGTTTATGCTAAGTAGTTGCACTGCATATATACAGCCATATAGGCTTAGGTTTCAGTATCATTAGTCTGTAACCTGGACATAGCTTACATGCACGCAAGAATGAAGCAAAAACAAATGAGGCACGTACATAAGTAATGCAAAATAAGGTGATCTGTAGCTTGAAACATGTTTTCATGCAATGGTTTGGACACCCCTATATATATGCGCACGCATAGAATGAAGGAAGTAAAGATATTTGGGTAAAGCTACCATATGCATGCATGCAACCAATAAAACCAACATAAATTAGAAGTGTGAGCTTTTAAACTCACCCAAACTTTGCTTCAAACCAGTTATCACCTAAATCCAAAGGAGAAATAATATTTAAAACGCCATTAAAGCTTTGATTGCAGAGCTACAAAAAATGAGCAAAAGAATGTAGTAAGCATTTACTTTTCTCTTTCAAAATGTGTATAAGTCAAAAATGAAGTGCTGGCAATTGTTTGTACAGTAGCAATTATGTGGACGTGCATAAATGAAGACACAAGGACATGTTAGCTATAATGATGATGGCTGCAAAGATGGGTTCAACTTTGCTTTAAATGCAAAAGTGACAGCAAAGTGTTCACTTTGCTTTAGAATTGGCTATTCATTTTCATGTGAAGGCCAAATGAAGACATAACTTGGTTATTTATTTCAAATGTGCTACCACATATAAGGTCTGCAATTGACTTTGCAAATGAATTTCATTCTATTTTTTTTCAAATCTCAAATTTAAATTTTCACTTTAAATTTTTATTTGGATGGTAATCAAAAATCACGGTTGTTACAAACTCCCCCTTATAAAAATTGCGTCCCTGCAATTTTCATACTAGAAGTTGTTTATAACACAAATTTTTCATTACAACAAAGATTAAAATAGAAAAGATAGATTTAGAATGCTCACCCCCACCCGAAGAGGAGTGAAAACCGAGATAAGAACGCTCGATGAATTCTTTGGTTTCCCAAGTGCAATCTTTGGGGTTTGCGGACCATTGAATTTTCACAAGCGGGACTTCTTTATTCCAAAGGTGTTTAACCTACGAAGCTAGCGCACGATTAGGATTTTGCACCATAGACAAGTCGAGTGAGATCTCAAGCTCTTGCAACACATGAGGGTCAATAATAGAATTTGAATCTCGAAGGCAACGACGAAGCTGGGATACATGAACTACGTCATGAATTCCCAAAAACTGAATAGGTAGCGATACACGATAAGCAACAGGGCCAATGCGTTCTGTAATAGGAAATGATCCAATATATCGAGGAGCCAATTTCCCAGAGCTACTAAAACGCACCACATCCTTTATCGGAGAAACACGAATGAATACGCGATCGCCAACAGAAAATTCCAAAGGCTTCCTACGATGACCGGCATAAGATTTCTGTCTATTCTAAGCCTCTTTCATTCTCTGTCTAATGATATTAATCTTCTCAGACGATTCATGAATATAATCAGGACCGAGAACTAACTTTTCTCCGGATTCCAACCAACAAGATGGTGATCGACACGGTCATCCGTAAAGGCTTCGAAAGGAGCCATACCGATACTGGATTGAAAACTGTTGTTATAAGTAAATTCAACAATAGATAAATGGTCTTCCCAACTACCACCAAAATCAAGAATACAAGCTCGAAGGAGATCTTCTAAGACTTGATCCACCCTTTCAGTCTGACCATCAGACTGTGGATGATAAGCTGTACTGAGATTGAGCTTAGTACCCAATGCTTTCTGAAGGCTTTGCCAGAAACCACAAGTGAAAAGCGGATCTCTGTCACTAACAATGGAACTAGGAACTCCATGAAGTCGAACGACTTCTTTAATAAAAAGCTTAGCCAACAAAGGAGCGGTCCGATTGGACTTGATAGGAATAAAATGGGCTGAGTTTGTCAATCGGTCAACAATCACCCAAACACTAGTACGGCCCGACCTCGAACGAGGTAGACCATCAATGGAGTCCATAGAAATTTGATCCCATTTCCAGAATGGAATCTCAAGAGGCTGCAAAAGACCACTAGGATGCTGGTGTTCTTCTTTAATAAGTTGACAAGTCATGCAACGACTCACATAACTGGCAACATCACGCTTCATACCTTCCCAAAAGTATAAGCGTTTCATGTCAGCATACATCTTACTACTGCCTGGATGGATAGTTTACTTAGAACGATGACAGTCCTCAAGAATGTCATTTCTAAGATTAGGAACATTAGGCACGATCAACCTTCCCTTCTTTCGAATACAACCATGAATATCAATATCAAAATCCATTAGATTATCACTTCAGGATTCCGATTTACAACTCTGAATAAGATAAGAGAGATTTGGATCTTGTTTCTAGGCATCTGCAATACGATCCGACAAACTAGGACGAGCTTCCATGCTAAATAAAAGCACGGGAGAATCAGAAACTGAAGGACGGTCTCTAATATCACAATGAGATAAAGCTTCCAACATATTCCACTGTGCTAGCATCATGGAAACAACAACCTGCTGCTTGCGACTAAGCGCATCAACTCTATTACCCTTAACAGGGGTATACTGAATATCGAAATCATATGAAGCAAGAAATTCGAGCCAACGCTGTTGCCTCATATTAAGTTCTTTCTGAGTGAATAAATATTTCAGATATTTGTGATTAGTGAAGAGAACAAAACGCTCGTCCAATAAATAATGTCACCAAATCTTTAGAGCAAAGACGATAGCGGCTACCTCCAAACCATGGGTAGCATAACGAATCTCATTAGGCTTTAGTTGTCTAGAAGCATAGGAAACTACTCTATCTTTTTGCATGAAAACAGCACCGAGTCCATAACCACTGGCATCGGTATGAATAACAAGATCATGATTCCCTTCGGGAACCACTAAGATAGGAGCATGAGTAAGGAGATCTTTTAACTCCATGAAAGAAGTCTCACACTTATCAGACCAAATAAAAGGAACAACTTTTCTCGCGAGAGTGGTAGCGGTAAGGCAATACGATAAAATTCCTTAATGAACCGGCGATAATAACCCACCAATCCAAGGAAACTACGGATCTCAGTAATGGTCTCAGGCCTCTTCCAATTCTGAATAGATTCGATCTTCGAAGGATCGACAAAAATACCATCGGAAGAAATAATATGACCGAGAAACTTCACCTTATTCTCCCAGAAGTGACACTTGGAGAATTTGGCATAAAGCTGATGCTGACGAAGAGCGCTCAAAACAATCTCCAAATGCTGAATATGATCGGCTTTAGATTTGGAATAAATAAGAATATCATCAATGAAAATCTAGACGAAATTTTCGAGATATCTCGGAATATCCGATTCATAAGATCGACAAAATATGTTGGAGCGCTCGTCAAACCTAACGGCATAACAAGCCATTCGTAAGAACCATAACGAGTACGGAATGCGGTAAGAGGAATGCTATCTTCCGCAACTCGTAAGTGATGAAAACCGATAGCAAGATCGAGTTGGGAGAACAGTTTAGCGCCACTTAATTGATCGAACATGTCGTCGATCCAAGGTAATAGGTACCTATTTTTGATAGTGAGCTCGTTAAGCTTGCGATAATCAATGCAAAGCCTAAGAGTACCATCTGGCTTCTTAACGAAGACAATGACGGTTCCCCAAGGAGAAGAGCTAGAATGAATAAATTGCTTGGCTTCCAATTCAGATAATTGTTCCTTGAGTTCCTCATTTTCCTTAGCAGACATCCTCGTTGGAGGACGACTGACAAGATGAGCACCAGAGATAAGATCAATACGGAACTCAATTGCCCTTTTCGGCGGCAAACACGAAATAGGCTCGAAAATATCAGAAAAATAAAAAACAACAGGAATATTAGCTATGACATCCTCCGATTCGAAGGAAGAAATGAGAGCATTCGAAGTATGGTCCATGTCTCGAAATATAATAGATAACTGCTCAACAGCATCGGGATGCTTGAGATACAAAGTTCTTTCGGGACATAGTATTTGAACTTCATAACGGACGAGCGAATCCATACACAAAATCATATCAAAACCAAGATGATCCATAACATGCAGATTCGCATGAAAGGAAAAACCACATAGAATAATCTCAACATCAACACATAACAAATCAAGAGTAGCGGATCCACCAATAGGATTCACAATCCTCAAAGGGTCGCAAAGACTAACAACATCCAAAGGAATAACATAACGAATGAATGTGATACACCCGTATCGAAAAGAACTCTAATAGAACGGCCATGAAATAAAATAAAACCTTCCAAAACAGAAGAAGGAATGCCTTTGGGCTGAGAAGAATCACCAGGAGCTTTAGCAACATTAAGCTTCCTAGATTTGAAACCTTTAGGAGCAGTAGAAAATCTGAAATCCAATGCCCCTCTTTCTTGCAATAACGACAAATGCGAGGCTTAGGACAACTACGAAGAAGATGATCCAGAGAACCACAATTATAGCATGCCCTCTGAAAAGAAAGTGCACTACTAGGCTAAGAACTAGAGGTAGCTTGCTTCTTCTTCTTGTTGGAAGAAGAATTAGGCCTATGAAATGGAAACATCTTTTTGTTGGGGTTCCTAGAAACCTCAACCTCATCACCACTATCACGTTCCTTTTCAACGGCTTCAAAGAAAAGTGCCGAATCAACAAGTTCCTCAAAAGTGAGCTTAAGCTGAAGTAAAAGGACTTTCTTCAAATACTTCTTCAAACCATCTAAAATCGAAGATTCTTCTTACGCGGAGTGTTAATGAACTCAACTCCGTATTTGGACAAGGCCTCAAAAGATGCAACATAATCATAAACAGAGGATTTTACTTTTTTCAACTCAAGGAAACTACTAGAAAGATTAGCCTTTTCCGATTCAGGAACGAACTTAAGTTCGAAACGTTCCTTAAACTGAATCCACGAGAGAGAGGATTCATCAACTTCCGCAATCAAAAGCTCATACCAATCATGAACATGCTCTTGCAACATGCTAGATGCTTTGAGAATGCGATGATGATCAGAAAGATCCATCCGAGAAAATATGCGCTCACAAGCGCCAACCAAGTCTGAACCTCCAATACACTCTCTGATCCCTTAAAAGGATTGCCTCTAAGGTGGGAATAGTCACTACACATGCGGGCGAAGGCAGACTTGTGAGAGGGAGCTGCAGGAGTAGCAACAGAAGGCTGAGTACCCCGAAATAGCTCCATAAACTGATCAGTTGACATATAGACTCCGTCCGGATGAGAACCACTAGACGGACCTGCAGAAGAACGCTTCCCTCTACCTCTTCCAGCCATAGGCTGAGAGAACAAGAGAAGATAAGGATTAGTTAAACAATACAAGATTGAAAAGAAATTTAACAAATGCAATACTACGGAAATATGAAATTTATTCCTAGATGTAACGAGTGGATTTTGCCCGCTCGAAAATCGACATCCATACTTCAAATCGTATTCGAATGCCATAGATTCGACCGTTCAAATCCGATTCGCCGGAGCTTATAACAATCATTAAGTAAACAACACAGCGGAATAAAAGAATAATACATTGATATACAGCTTTGATACAATATCTGATACAACAGATGATCCAATAGATATCAATATACATCAGAGATATGATACAATAAAATAGCAGCGGAAAAGAAAATAGATAACATCTAGCAGCGGAACAAATAACTCTAAAATAGTCTTCAAGGAAGAACTCCAGAAATAACTGCAACTCCATTTCCAATAATCAATCCAGCAAAAGCTCGAACCCCCAATAACATATCACCAAGCTTAAGCAAGTCCGGTCCGGTCCAAAGACTGAACTAACTCCAGATAACCTATTAATCTGACTATCTGAAAACCAAACTCTAGACTGCTCGTGTAGAAATATAATGAGCACCCAGAGTTTAGGAAAGAAACAATAAACTCCGGATCAGTCGTGGGACTGGTGTGAGCAACAAAAATAGTTTATCTTTTAAAACATTCAACAAAAGATTTTCAAAGTCAATTCGCAATGCTTTTTAAAAATGAGACTACCATAAGGCCTCCCGCACACACACACAATGCAAACGCAGAATCGGAGGAGATTTCTCCTTATGATAGTCAAAGATGCTTGATACGCATTAAAAAGAACATTTGATATTATTACTAGTGCATAGTGTAAGAAAAATTCATTTAGAAAGTAGAATATAAATCTTAGCCAACATACGACCATTATCGTATGCCTACTATAGCTAACCATGTTCAATAGCAGGTTACCGCCACATTCCGTGCAGGTTCTACAACTAAAACCGTACAAGTCTCGTATTGTTTCTTTGGATTTCCAACGAATGATCAGGCCAAGGAACTTCCCATTGCCACATGAGAATGCCTCTGGATGGACATCCCCGAGAACCAAACCGGATCTCTACCAACACAAGGCCGGGTTACCCCTAACTGAGTAACAACTGACCGAATATGCCATCCCCCGGTCCTTTGGGACCTTTCAACCGAGCGCTCGCAATCAATTCACACAATCATAAAGTGTTTTCAACATGAGTAAGCATCTGGGCTCCATACCATGATACCACCCTTTTCCAGAAGGAAATGCACACATCCTAAAGGGCGCTACCCCTCATAACCTTGCCGCATCTTTCCTGTTTTGACCATTCACGTGGTGTGAGGCTCGACGAAGTCACGTCCACAAAAACATACTTTATACAAAAGCCATGCTTTGGGTCAACAAATGATCATAGAAATGATCACAAAGATAGACGATCAAATAAATGATCCTATCACAAATAATCAACACAATGATCATTTCACAGCAACACTCAGCATGTCACATTACCAAATTGGGAATACATCGTTGATAACCATCAACTATATAACCTCTGAGCTCGTATGTCTCAGAGAAGGGTGTTAAGCTAAAAGAATAAATTCTCCGCCACCAACAGAAATATATTTGAAAGAAATCGGCTTTACATCTCAATTTGTAATGTCAGACATACAATCCATACAAGTCTGTTCTGGGTTCGAACAGAACCGAAGGCACTTACAAAGAAGTCCTTGCAATCCGGATATTCACAATCCCGATCGGATTTCCCATCACTTAGGGAGTTTCTATACCGGCGCGACTCGGTGCAGAAACAATCGATAGGTCATCCTATCGCTTTCGCAAATACCCGGTCTTCATCACCGGTCTTCAAATGCTATCCATAACGTCAAATCACATATTCAGAATGGGTTATACGACACAAAGGTCCTTTCCCGGCTAAACCGAATAGTGAGCGAAAACATTTAAAACGTATGGATATGGGATTTCAATTAAGTCACAACTTAATACCCAAAACTTTTCTTCAAATGGCTTAACAAATTACCATTTTCAATCTTTAAACAAAAAGATTCATTTTCACAACCTTTAACGGTTTTAAACAATTTTCACATTTTAATCTTTTAAATAAAAGATTCATTCACAGATTTTCCAAATCAATTTTCATTTCAATTTGATTAACTCGTTAAATCTTTAAATCAAAGATTTAACTTATAACCTTCAAAACAATTTCATTTCAATTTGATTTAAACAAATCATCAATTTAAATTTGTTAAAAATAAACAGATTTAATTCATAACTTTCAAAAAGAATTCATTCATAACTTAGGAAAATCATTTCTCTATTCAATCTTGAAATTCCCCTAATTAACTGGAATCTCAGTTCTTATCTAAAAGTGTTTATCATTTGAAAACAACAGTTTTCATTTTGGAAATCTGATTCATTTATACGAGTTGAAATCCCTGGGTTAAATTCAAATTCTCAAAAATAATACTTTAAAAATGATTTAACTCATAATGACTAGTATAATATCATTAATCCTTAGTTTCAAATTATAGAATTTAATTCCTACTTTTGAATTCAAATTTAAATCAAATTATTTAAATTCCAAACTTAATCAAGTAATTTAAAATAGATTTCCATCTTTGAAATTCCCTTTTTAATCGCTCTTAACTTTAAAACCCAATCCATTTCCAAAACATTTGAATTTAAATATTCAACTTTAAAAATCATTTTAAAATCATTTTAAAATCTGTGACTTAATCGATTTCCTCGTGAAATCCATAATTGGGTGTGTATGGTGTGGTCCAGGGGTTTAACACAATAGTGCAACATCATTTCAACCATCACAGATTCAAATACAACAATATATTCGATAAGCGATATAACTATAACGCTTATCTTTCATACACAGATTCGCAGATATATATATCACAAATAATAAACTATATCACAGATCACAACACAAATCAGGATAATCATAAAGTATCATATATCAGGGATATCAACGATTCAACATCCAATAAAATCCAAACATCCTTAAGTAGGATCAATTTAATCATCTGATAAATTTAAATCAGATTAAATTTCTATGAATAATTCTTTTCACATTTATTATCAAATAAATTTCAAGTAAATGATTCTCATTAGCTATTCATAATTATTTAATTACTATTCTTAAGTAATTAAACTCAATTTAATTATTGTTAATTATCATTAAATTAACCTTTAAAATCATATATTTAATCACTGATTATTTAATTAATTAAGTTCTAAAATGTAACTTAAAAATCTTAATTACTTGATTAATTAACCTTTATCATTTGTTTAAAAGACAACTCTTTATTAAATTAATGAGTCTTATTTACAAATTAATTTACCTTAATTAATTTAACTCAAATCTTAATTTCTTGATAAAATAAATTAATCAATTATCCACTTGAACTAATTAAATGAGTGCATATCATTTTATCTTTACTAATTCAATTTTAAAACATTTTCTAACTAATGTTTTAATTATCATCACAAAGCAAATTTAAACAATTTTAAATATTAAAACTTCTTTGATTTCAGACTAGGATTCAAATTATCTTTAATTCAGATTTAAATTTAAATCTAAACTTTTAGTTTCAACTTGCTTAAATTTTTCATTTAAAATTTCAACTCCATTTCAAATTTCTTTAATATATATTGAATTGCTTTTAAGTTATTAAAACAATTTAAATTTAAAACTTATTTATGTTTAAACTGAATTCTACCTTCAACTTGAATTTATATTAATATTTTAATTTGAACTCAGCTTATTTAAATTTGGTTTTAAAATTCTCAAACCAAAACAGTTTCAGGTTAAAAAAAAAAAAAAAACCCGCAACAACTTTTACTCGAGCCCCACTTCTATTTGCTTCGAGCAAAAATTCGAAACACACGAGAATTTTCCCGAGTCTCTCCCCTGTCTTCACGCAACTCCTTCCCCCCTTCCCGGATCCTATCTTCTTCCCTGTATACACTTCTTCTTCTTTTCAATTTTATAAAATTTAAAAACTGCAGTGATAAAAACACTCATGCGCATCGGGTTCAACACGATTTGTTTCCCAAAAATACTCGAGCAACATCACGCGACAGCCACGATAACATCCCAGGCCATCCAAACACCACTGTGCTGTGCACATGCACGGCCAAACGCGAGGGCTCCGATCATCGCCATTGCATTGGGCAAAACATCGATCAACTCTAGACCAATCTCCAACCAACTAAAGTTCCCCCATCATCTAAAAAACGAATTCGAGTTTATTCTCGAAACCTGGAAACACACAGCGAACACCCCCCCAACCTGTCAACGCGCCGTACTCTCGACACTCATCGCCATAAAACGTGAAACCCCGGCCACAAATCCATCCATGTATCCTCTATCTTTTCGCAAAGTCGCATGGCACTCGGTCTATCATCGACGACGAAATCATCGAGTTACAGAACACAAAATACACTCGAGCCAAACCCTACTTTCGATCCAACCAACTAATCCTTGCATTAGAAATTTTCTTTAGCATTTTTCCTATACTCGAGGATCATTAAGCTAGCTTTACATCAAGTTGCAGCATTTAAGAATTGTTGAATCTCCAGAATTTTACAAAAAAGCATTTTTGGTTCAAAAATGAACAGCACCTAGAATACTTAACTAAAAATCATCATCTTTGTTTTAAAAATCTTAGCTTTGCATGTTAAATCAAGTTATGAAATCGAATCAACAATTTACAACATTCGAATTTTTCACATTATTTCCTTTTTACTGTAAACTCAAAGATTCCGAACCAATTATTCATTTTTAAAACCTATAATTATTTTTAGATGAAATGTTACATGATTTCAAACAACCTTTATTTACAAATCATACACCAATTCGAATTCAACATTAAGTTATTTAATTTGTTTTGAAAATTGTACCTGTTACTAACACACAGAGCATATATTTTAAACAAGATTGAAACCTGTTGCCTGTAAACAAAAATATGTTACAACCATGCACTCCATATCTACATATATATATATATATATATATCTAAACATACAGACATTTTAACAGCTAACAACATTTCATAATGCATTCAAGTATCAACCACAATATTGAGATATAGAAGTAGATCATGGGTGGAAAGTTGCTCACATTGATATTTGGAAGCAGAGAACAAAAGTCTGAGAAAACTGAAATTGTTGAGCTATTGTTTACTTCTGATCTTTTCTCAAGATTTAAGAATGCATGCATGTTTTGGTTTGCTTAGTTGTGATAATGAACTGAAGTGAGGAGTTGATGCATATACAAAGGAAGCATGCAGTTTGAAGTCCTTTGCAAGTACAGGATGTAACTATTTGGAATGACTTGTGTATGGCTGAGGTGCATTAGTTATGGGCTAGAGGTGTAAACATTAAATGCATGTGTACTTATTCCATGCTTGTTCTGTTTGATTTACAGCCTATGCTATTTATTAATAGATGATACCTTCCCTTGTATGCTAGCATTAATTAGTTTGTTTCCAGGCTACATACTTTGTTTTGTTTTTATACTTACTTTCTATTTGCCTGCATACACATCTCTTTTATTTTCTTTGTATATTATATTTTACTTTGTTTTGTTTCTTATTTATTTATTTGTTTGTTTTATTTTCGTCTACATTCTTTTCATATGTAAATGTATTTTATTTTCTTTAAATCTTCTTGTTTTGTAATATAAATAAATTTCTATTTTATTATGTTGTTAGAATTTAGCAAATGTTCTTCTTCCTATTTTTATTAAAATTTATCTCATATTATTTTTCTAGTTCTAGTTTAAATAATTATTGTTATCTTACTTTAATATTTATTGTCTTATATTATTTTATAAACTCAAACCATTAATTTTACAATTCATATCTAATGTATATACATATATATCTCTATATTTATTAAACCATTCATCTAAGATTTAAATTCAAATCAAAATATATATATATACACACAAGATTTTATAATTTCAAATTGACTCATATATACCCAAATATACATACATATATAAATATATATATATTCACATATATACATATATATACAATATTCAAAAATTTAAATGATTTATATAGAATATATTTGAACTCGGGGAAACTCACATCACTAAATCGATTAATTTCACCGTTTTCTTCAAAAATAGATTTTAATTATCATTTTAAATTTATATAAAAATTCGGGGTCGTTACAGACTTCCCCCCTTAAAAGAATTTCGTCCTCGAAATTCGCAGGCACGAAAACAACACAGATATAGATGAAAGATAGAGAAATATCTTTTCAGATCAAGCTGGATATCAATTCTGCATTTGGCTCACCAAATCAGAATATCAACAATAGATACAAGAAATTATAATAAAATTTCAAATTTTGGTTTTAAACAAAATCATTTTATCGATACAATTCTAATTATTCTTCATATTCTATTAATCAATTTTTAACTCAATTTAAAATTTCTAATTCCAAATTCATTAAGGTTTAAATCAAAATGCTGATAAGAAACCGATGAAAATACGAAGTAAGAATTTCCTACAACGATTCGTAGAGCATCACCGCACCGAAACTTCTTTTTGTAGCTGGTACGAAGAAATCAAAAGAATTTAGAAACGAATCAAAGAAATTTGATAAGAAAGATTGTTTCCACTGTTGTTACAGAGTTTTGACTAATTATAACCGTATTCCCATGTCCTCTATCTTGTTCTCTTCTTGCACTCATACTCACTATCAGTAGATAGTAAGAGAATTTACTGAGGCATTCAAACGGATATCTTAAGGATTACTCGTTCTAAGGTTTACTTCACCCTATCTCTAATGATCTACTTAATGTGTTACACTCCTGAGCTAAAGTTCAACCCTTAGCTCTGATACCAAATGTAACGAGTGGATTTTGCCCGCTCGAAAATCGACATCCATACTTCAAATCGTATTCGAATGCCATAGATTCGACCGTTCAAATCCGATTCGCCGGAGCTTATAACAATCATTAAGTAAACAACACAGCGGAATAAAAGAATAATACATTGATATACAGCTTTGATACAATATCTGATACAACAGATGATCCAATAGATATCAATATACATCAGAGATATGATACAATAAAATAGCAGCGGAAAAGAAAATAGATAACATCTAGCAGCGGAACAAATAACTCTAAAATAGTCTTCAAGGAAGAACTCCAGAAATAACTGCAACTCCATTTCCAATAATCAATCCAGCAAAAGCTCGAACCCCCAATAACATATCACCAAGCTTAAGCAAGTCTGGTCCGGTCCAAAGACTGAACTAACTCCAGATAACCTATTAATCTGACTATCTGAAAACCAAACTCTAGACTGCTCGTGTAGAAATATAATGAGCACCCAGAGTTTAGGAAAGAAACAATAAACTCCGGATCAGTCGTGGGATTGGTGTGAGCAACAAAAATAGTTTATCTTTTAAAACATTCAACAAAAGATTTTCAAAGTCAATTCGCAATGCTTTTTAAAAATGAGACTACCATAAGGCCTCCCGCACACACACACAATGCAAACGCAGAATCGGAGGAGATTTCTCCTTATAATAGTCAAAGATGCTTGATACGCATTAAAAAGAACATTTGATATTATTACTAGTGCATAGTGTAAGAAAAATTCATTTCGAAAGTAGAATATAAATCTTAGCCAACATACGACCATTATCGTATGCCTACTATAGCTAACCATGTTCAATAGCAGGTTACCGCCACATTCCATGGCAGGTTCTACAACTAAAACCGTACAAGTCTCGTATTGTTTCTTTGGATTTCCAACGAATGATCAGGTCAAGGAACTTCCCATTGCCACATGAGAATGCCTCTGGATGGACATCCCCTAGAACCAAACCGGATCTCTACCAACACAAGGCCGGGTTACCCCTAACTGAGTAACAACTGACCGAATATGCCATCCCCCGGTCCTTTGGGACCTTTCAACCGAGCGCTCGCAATCAATTCACACAATCATAAAGTGTTTTCAACATGAGTAAGCATCTGGGCTCCATACCATGATACCACCCTTTTCCAGAAGGAAATGCACACATCCTAAAGGGCGCTACCCCTCATAACCTTGCCGCATCTTTCCTGTTTTGACCATTCACGGGGTGTGAGGCTCGACGAAGTCACGTCCACAAAAACATACTTTATACAAAAGCCATGCTTTGGGTCAACAAATGATCATAGAAATGATCGCAAAGATAGACGATCAAATAAATGATCCTATCACAAATAATCAACACAATGATCATTTCACAGCAACACTCAGCATGTCACATTACCAAATTGGGAATACATCGCTGATAACCATCAACTATATAACCTCTGAGCTCGTATGTCTCAGAGAAGGGTGTTAAGCTAAAAGAATAAATTCTCCGCCACCAACAGAAATATATTTGAAAGAAATCGGCTTTACATCTCAATTTGTAATGTCAGACATACAATCCATACAAGTCTATTCCGGGTTCGAACAGAACCGAAGGCACTTACAAAGAAGTCCTTGCAATCCGGATATTCACAATCCCGATCGGATTTCCCATCACTTAGGGAGTTCCTATACCGGCGCGACTCGGTGCAGAAACAATCGATAGGTCATCCTATCGCTTTCGCAAATACCCGGTCTTCATCACCGGTCTTCAAATGCTATCCATAACGTCAAATCACATATTCAGAATGGGTTATACGACACAAAGGTCCTTTCCCGGCTAAACCGAATAGTGAGCGAAAACATTTAAAACATATGGATATGGGATTTCAATTAAGTCACAACTTAATACCCAAAACTTTTCTTCAAATGGCTTAACAAATTACCATTTTCAATCTTTAAACAAAAAGATTCATTCTCACAACCTTTAACGGTTTTAAACAATTTTCACATTTTAATCTTTTAAATAAAAGATTCATTCACAGATTTTCCAAATCAATTTTCATTTCAATTTGATTAACTCGTTAAATCTTTAAATCAAAGATTTAACTTATAACCTTCAAAACAATTTCATTTCAATTTGATTTAAACAAATCATCAATTTAAATTTGTTAAAAATAAACAGATTTAATTCATAACTTTCAAAAAGAATTCATTCATAACTTAGGAAAATCATTTCTCTATTCAATCTTGAAATTCCCCTAATTAACTGGAATCTCAGTTCTTATCTAAAAGTGTTTATCATTTGAAAACAATAGTTTTCATTTTGGAAATCTGATTCATTTATACGAGTTGAAATCCCTGGGTTAAATTCAAATTCTCAAAAATAATACTTTAAAAATGATTTAACTCATAATGACTAGTACAATATCATTAATCCTTAGTTTCAAATTATAGAATTTAATTCCTACTTTTGAATTCAAATTTAAATCAAATTATTTAAATTCCAAACTTAATCAAGTAATTTAAAATAAATTTCCATCTTTGAAATTCCCTTTTTAATCGCTCTTAACTTTAAAACCCAATCCATTTCCAAAACATTTGAATTTAAATATTCAACTTTAAAAATCATTTTAAAATCATTTTAAAATCTGTGACTTAATCGATTTCCTCATGAAATCCATAATTGGGTGTGTATGGTGTGGTCCAGGGGTTTAACGCAATAGTGCAACATCATTTCAACCATCACAGATTCAAATACAACAATATATTCGATAAGCGATATAACTATAACGCTTATCTTTCATACACAGATTCGCAGATATATATATCACAAATAATAAACTATATCACAGATCACAACACAAATCAGGATAATCATAAAGTATCATATATCAGGGATATCAACAATTCAACATCCAATAAAATCCAAACATCCCTAGGTAGGATCAATTTAATCATCTGATAAATTTAAATCAGATTAAATTTCTATGAATAATTCTTTTCACATTTATTATCAAATAAATTTCAAGTAAATGATTCTCATTAGCTATTCATAATTATTTAATTACTATTCTTAAGTAATTAAACTCAATTTAATTATTGTTAATTATCATTAAATTAACCTTTAAAATCATATATTTAATCACTGATTATTTAATTAATTAAGTTCTAAACTGTAACTTAAAAATCTTAATTACTTGATTAAATAACCTTTATCATTTGTTTAAAAGACAACTCTTTATTAAATTAATGAGTCTTATTTACAAATTAATTTACCTTAATTAATTTAACTCAAATCTTAATTTCTTGATAAAATAAATTAATCAATTATCCACTTGAACTAATTAAATGAGTGCATATCATTTTATCTTTACTAATTCAATTTTAAAACATTTTCTAACTATGTTTTAATTATCATCACAAAGCAAATTTAAACAATTTTAAATATTAAAACTTCTTTGATTTCAGACTAGGATTCAAATTATCTTTAATTCAGATTTAAATTTAAATTTAAACTTTTAGTTTCAACTTGCTTAAATTTTTCATTTAAAATTTCAACTCCATTTCTAATTTCTTTAATATATATTGAATTGCTTTTAAGTTATTAAAACAATTTAAATTTAAAACTTATTTATGTTTAAACTAAATTCTACCTTCAACTTGAATTTATATTAATATTTTAATTTGAACTCAGCTTTTAAAAATCTTGGTTTAAAATTTAAATTTGGTTTTAAAATTCTCAAACCAAAACAGTTTCAGGTTAAAAAAAAAACCTGCAACAACTTTTACTCGAGCCCCACTTCTATTTGCTTCGAGCAAAAATTCGAAACACACGAGAATTTTCCCGAGTCTCTCCCCTGTCTTCACGCAACTCCTTCCCCCCTTCCCGGATCCTATCTTCTTCCCTGTATACACTTCTTCTTCTTTTCAATTTTATAAAATTTAAAAACTGCAGTGATAAAAACACTCATGCGCATCGGGTTCAACACGATTTGTTTCCCAAAAATACTCGAGCAACATCACGCGACAGCCACGATAACATCCCAGGCCATCCAAACACCACTGTGCTGTGCACATGCATGGCCAAACGCGAGGGCTCCGATCATCGCCATTGCATTGGGCAAAACATCGATCAACTCTAGACCAATCTCCAACCAACTAAAGTTCCCCCATCATCTCAAAAACGAATTCGAGTTTATTCTCGAAACCTGGAAACACACAGCGAACACCCCCCCCCCCCCAACCTGTCAACGCGCCGTACTCTCGACACCCATCGCCATAAAACGTGAAACCCCGGCCACAAATCCATCCATGCACCCTCTATCTTTTCGCAAAGTCGCGTGGCACTCGGTCTATCATCGACGACGAAATCATCGAGTTACAGAACACAAAATACACTCGAGCCAAACCCTACTTTCGATCCAACCAACTAATCCTTGCATTAGAAATTTTCTTTAGCATTTTTCCTATACTCGAGGATCATTAAGCTAGCTTTACATCAAGTTGCAGCATTTAAGAATTGTTGAATCTCCAGAATTTTACAAAAAAGCATTTTTGGTTCAAAAATGAACAGCACCTAGAATACTTAACTAAAAATCATCATCTTTGTTTTAAAAATCTTAGCTTTGCATGTTAAATCAAGTTATGAAATCGAATCAACAATTTACAACATTCGAATTTTTCACATTAATTCCTTTTTACTGTATACTCAAAGATTCCGAACCAATTATTCATTTTTAAAACCTATAATTATTTTTAGATGAAATGTTACATGATTTCAAACAACCTTTATTTACAAATCATACACCAATTCGAATTCAACATCAAGTTATTTAATTTGTTTTGAAAATTGCACCTGTTACTAACACACAGAGCATATATTTTAAACAAGATTGAAACCTGTTGCCTGTAAACAAAAATATGTTACAACCATGCACTCCATATCTACATATATATATATATATATATATATATATATCTAAACATACAGACATTTTAACAGCTAACAACATTTCATAATGCATTCAAGTATCAACCACAATATTGTGATATAGAAGTAGATCATGGGTGGAAAGTTGCTCACATTGATATTTGGAAGCAGAGAACAAAAGTCTGAGAAAACTGAAATTGTTGAGCTATTGTTTACTTCTGATCTTTTCTCAAGATTTAAGAATGCATGCATGTTTTGGTTTGCTTAGTTGTGATAATGAACTGAAGTGAGGAGTTGATGCATATACAAAGGAAGCATGCAGTTTGAAGTCCTTTGCAAGTACAGGATGTAACTATTTGGAATGACTTGTGTATGGCTGAGGTGCATTAGTTATGGGCTAGAGGTGTAAACATTAAATGCATGTGTACTTATTCCATGCTTGTTCTGTTTGATTTACAGCCTATGCTATTTATTAATAGATGATACCTTCCCTTGTATGCTAGCATTAATTAGTTTGTTTCCAGGCTACATACTTTGTTTTGTTTTTATACTTACTTTCTATTTGCCTGCATACACATCTCTTTTATTTTCTTTGTATATTATATTTTACTTTGTTTTGTTTCTTATTTATTTATTTGTTTGTTTTATTTTCGTCTACATTCTTTTCATATGTAAATGTATTTTATTTTCTTTAAATCTTCTTGTTTTGTAATATAAATAAATTTCTATTTTATTATATTGTTAGAATTTAGCAAATGTTCTTCATCTTATTTTTATTAAAATTTATCTCATATTATTTTTCTAGTTCTAGTTTAAATATTTATTGTTATCTTACTTTAATATTTATTGTCTTATATTATTTTATAAACTCAAACCATTAATTTTACAATTCATATCTAATGTATATACATATATATCTCTATATTTATTAAACCATTCATCTAAGATTTAAATTCAAATCAAAAAATATATATATACACACAAGATTTTATAATTTCAAATTGACTCATATATACCCAAATATATATATATATATATATATTCACATATATACATATATATACAATATTCAAAAATTTAAATGATTTATATAGAATATATTTGAACTCGGGGAAACTCACATCACTAAATCGATTAATTTCACCGTTTTCTTCAAAAATATATTTTAATTATCATTTTAAATTTATATAAAAATCCGGGGTCGTTACACTAGACATATTCCAACTTGTTAGAAAGGAAGGAATAGATTAGAAAGGCACGAATAAAACCCTCGAATAGTTGTAACGCATGTTCCATTCTGCTTCTGTTCTGTGTTTATTATAATTTGTTCTGAATTTCAGCTCTGATACTAAGCTATGACGCCCCACCTCTATGTTATTACAAGGAATAACGTCTGCTATTGCGAAGAATAAGGCTTGTTAGAAGCGACCATCCGTAAGTTATGCCTTAGATGCGTATTGATTACATCGATAGGAGTAGTGTAAATTACTCCCAACGATATATATTCAATCCAAATCTAAAACCAAACTACGGTGGCTTAAGGAAAACTCAGAACAACTCATAATAACAACAACACAGATGAGTATAATCACATCAGAACAGAAATTTCAGATATAGCGGAAGACAAGTCTAGATACATGCTACAATACTCGATGGTTCACATGAATCGAATATACATATACATAACCATCAATATATACATGAGATGAGAATCAGTACACCAAAAGTAACACCTCGAAGTCTAGACAAAAGATAAAGTGAAATCACAAAAACTGAAGCAGCAACAGAATCAGAGATAGCGATTATCCTTGAATAACTCGGTCTGACCCAAGTATTATTTAAAAGAAAATAATAAATGGATCAGTCTAATTTAAACTTAGAAGTGAATGCATCATAAACAACATCAAAGCAAATCAATCATAGTCTCGAATGAGACTATTCAACATAAATAATCAACATAGTTTAAATGAAGAAATCTCATTAAACTCCATCAAAATCAACTTTCAAATTCATAATTAAATTCAAAACAACAATTCATAAAATCTACAAATCAAAATAAGATAACTAGAAAAATCAGCATAAAAGTGGATCGATCCCAGCATATGGCGAGTCTAAGCTACGCCGCACGTGCATCTCATACGGCCGAAGCCTACCAAGTACTGTCATCATAATATTAAGCGCCCAACAAATGACCCGAAGGTCCAAAAAATGACATGAAGGTCCGACAAATGACCCGAAGGTCTAATACTGGTAATTGACCCAAAGGTCCATCATAGTGGCTCGAAAGCCCAACAAAATCATCAAAATCTCAAACAGCAACATCACGGCAAATGTTTCAATTAACGAGTCCGGATTTAACCGAATTAGTAAAAGCGTGGTTCCATACTCCGCACTTTTGCTAAATCGTATAAATCTCTTCATCGTTTCCTTGAAAGTGCAAAATTATGTATTTTATATAAATAAAATTTATGTTCTCAAATGGATAAGTCCGAAATTAATCGGATCAGTAAAAGTAAGGTTCATAGTCCTTAATTTTGCTGAAGCGTTTAAATCGATTCCTCATCCTTTTGAAAAGTAAACTATAAAATTTTTGGAAACAATTTTATTTTAAAACGATTTTAAAAACACGTGATTAAAACAGCAACATCTATAGCAATTTCGACAAAGAAATTGCGCTTCACAAAACACCGTAAAAACGGATATCAAATCAACGCTGCGGGATAGCCGCTTAAAAATTCACTTTAAATTGACGTTTACCGAAGTCAAAACAATAGTAATTTTTATTCGTCAAAAATCTCATCAAAACAACACGCCTCAAAAATATAATACCGGAGTAAAAATCCATTATAAAAATAATGGCAACAAAAATACGTTTCAAAACCAAACACCGATTCAACGTAAATTTAACAGTAGACTGCACTACTATGTGTTCAACGAATATAACACTGCCTGGACTTGAGATTAATGTACACGAAATAGATTTAATCAAATACAAAATGGCCTGGAAAAATTAACGTGCAAACATTTACACGCACGCAACACACGAGTTGAAGTAAAAGTATAAAGTATATGCACGCATGAATATAACCAATACGAATAAAGGAATCTGGAAATGGACTTTGCCTTTGCTCTACTCATGTTTGCATGCAAATAGACAAAATATATTATAGAATAACAACCTGGAAACAATTTATATGCATGCTAAAAATGGAGTATAAATGTGGACATGACTTCTATGCAATTCAACATTGCATAATATGATGTTGAAGAAAAAAAATGACCTGGGCAGAATATAATTTAGCACACACATTCACAGTATATTATATGAAACTGAAGTAGTCAGGGAACTTTAATTCTTTTCACGCACACAATGAAGTTTAAAAATAAAACCACCTTGAACATATTACTTTGAACGCAAATTTGAATTTTTTTAAAGATGGACGATTCAGGCCAAGGTAATACACGAAAATGACCTGGAACTTTATTTTTTTTATATGCAATACACTTGCACACACATAAAGAATTGCCAAAAATAATAGGCCTGGAAAAGTTTCGTGTAATATCACTTGAATACACATAAGTATTGACCTAAACTGCTCCATTATTTTAGAACCTAATTAGCCTTCCTTGAAGTTAGTTTACTAAGGACATGAAAACCAAATACATGCGAGACCATGCCTCTGTTGTTTTGTTTTCTGTTCATAAAATAAACAAAATGTCTTCCCAATCACCCGTATATGATTATTTCTAAAACCATATATGAAAAGTTAGAAACAGTAAAACAAATGAGTATTTCCAATTACACTTGGAAGCAAAAGCTTATGGTTTATGCTAAGCAGTTGCACTGCATATATACAGCCATATAGGCTTAGGTTTTAGTATCATTAGTCTGTAACCTGGACATAGTTTACATGCACGCAAGAATGATGCAAAAGCAAATAATGCACGTACCGAAGTAATGCAAAAGAAGGTGATTTGTAGTTTGAAACACGTTTTCATGCAATGATCTGGACACCCTTATATATATGCGCATGCATAGAATGAAGGAAGTAAAGATATCTGGGTAAAGCTACCATATGCATGCACGCGACGAATAAAACCAACATAAATTAGAAGTGTGAGTTTTTGAACTCACCCAAACTTTGCTTCAAACCAGTTATCACCTAAATCCAAAGGAGCAATAATATTTAAAATGCCATTAAAGCTTTGATTGCAGAGCTACAAAAAAATGAGAAAAAGAATGTAGCAAGCCTTTACTTTTCTCTTTCAAAATGTGTATAAGTCAAAAATGAAGTGCTGGCAATTGCTTGTACACTAGCATTTATGTGGACATGCATAAATGAAGAAACAAGGACATGCTAGCTATAAATGATGATGGCTGCAAAGATGGGTTCAAACTTTGCTTTAAATGCAAAAGTGACAACAAAGTGTTCACTTTGCTTTAGAATTGGCTATTCATTTTCACGTGAAGGCCAAATGAAGATATAACTTGGTTATTTATTTCAAATATGCTACCACATAAAAGGTATGCAACTACTTTGCAAATGAATCATTCTATTTTTTCTGAAATCTCAAATTAAAATTTTCACTTTAAATTTTTATTTCGACGGTAATAAAAAATCACGGTAGTTACATTTAAGTGACTTTGATTCATTGTATATATATTTGACATTGAGTTATGTATTGATTATTCACCACGTTACATTGACATCGTTGATTTTGAGATGAGTTGTACCCTTATTGTATTATTGTATTATATATTATATATTATCCCTATGATTATGATTGTGTTCTTTGTGATTTACTATATATTACGTATTGTACTGATACTGTATACGTATCGATGAGATACATATTTGTTGCTTTTTATATGTACCATTGTTAGTCTAAGGGAATATTCTCGTGTGTACCTCATATAGTTCCATTCTACGTATTATCTGATAGTATTACCCTGTAATACTCCTAGATAGTATGGGCATAGAGGTGGGGTGTTTCAATTGGTATTAGAGCAGGTTTAGAATAATACATTGTATATTAGAGACACGAGTCAAGACTATAGATGAGACTTAGATCCCTGACCCTTGGTGTGTTAGGAAATTCTCTATGATAAGAGATAGTATATATATTGGATGATTACTGCGGTAATCATCAAGGGATGTATTTATGAATTTACAAATATAATTATTTAAACATATAATTAGTTTCTTTTCTTTTAAGTATGAAGTATGTAATGGTTGGAGTAGCAAGGACGATAGGAGTTAGTCCAACCCGCAACATTTTTTATGATTTTGAGTGATTTAGTATCGTATTACAATGTTATGGCTTGGCATTATGTTGTTGTGTTGAATGATTTTGATCAGAGTGCGTAGTGGAAAATATACTTATAAGTTTCTATTGAGTATATTTATTTTGGATCTCTTATGTTTGTTTGGCTATTGGAAATTTCTGGTGTTGAATTTGATTTTAAAATTTGTGTACATTTATTCAAGTTGTGAAATGAATTTTAATATTGATTTATATTTATTATAAAAGAATATTAATGGTGTTTATTTGATATTCTAAACATGTTTATTAAAATGATTTATTTAAAGTATATTTATATATATGATAGTAACTAAAGGTATTTTGGAAAATATTTTAAAGTTATTAAGTGTTTGATAGAAGAAAAGATTTCTAATATATGTAAATACCGATTATTGTTATCAAATGACTTTGGAAGTTAAGAAAATGTTTTAATATGAAATCTTTTGGAAAGTATATAAGTGTAGTATTAAATGAGGATTTGAAAAATGAATTAGTGAAGTTTTATTGAAACTAAAATACACACACACACATGTATATATACATATATGAATTGTGGAAACAATATTTGTAGATATTTTTGAAATAAAATTGTGTGAACAGGTCGGTTGAGTATATTAAGGATTTTGATCGATGTAGGTGCACATTCGATAAAGATTCTTAAACTCTAGGATAAGACATTTGAACACAAAATTTTAATTAATGCACATATTTTGAGCAAAAATTATAGGATTTTGGTATGAGTTAGTTATTTTAGTAAGGGTGATATTTGTAATTTATATTTGTGAGGATATTTTATATGCTAGTACGTAGTTTTAATGATGGTTGCAGCCATTGAATACAAGTGCACAGCTGTGATCAATGCAAGGCAATATTGATTTTGTAGTCAATATTGTAGCCAATTGATATTAGTAATCACTAGAATAGATGGCGAGGCAACATGACTCTATTTTATAATGTTTGAGGATTTGTGAGCATAATTTTTTTATTTTTGATGACTTGCTGATGTAATTTGAAATGAAATAATAATAATATAATGGGTTATGTTATGGAAATTATATGGTTTTAAATGCTTTGATTTTATAATTATATAAATGTAATGAAAGTACTTAAAAATTTTGATAAAAATTAGTTAAATAATGAAGAATGTTATTGTAAATATCAAGTAGTAAAGAATGAAGTGTTTGATTTTGGAATTTGGTAAAAAATAAGAAAATAAACCGTTATGCTAGGTCACAAGTTAAGCGATCCGACTTTGGTTAAGTGATTCGACTTTGGTGCGAGAGGTCACAAGTTTGAAATTTGCGTAGCATGGTTCGATCATTTATTGACATGTGAGTTGTGATATGTTATCCCAGTGGCATGTCGTATCTAAGTACCATTTTAAAATAAAAAAGAAATTGGTAAAAAATGGGTTTTAATATTTTACTCATGGATGAATGAATTTTTTTCTGATAATAGAGTATTTTGAAAAGCATAAAACGTTTCAAAATGAAATGAATTATTTATTTGGGAATAATATTAGTGTGAGATATAGAATAAATTTTGAAATGTTAAGCTTTAGGAATAAATTTAAACTTCCTTCCATATATCAGTTAAAAAGAGAGTTAAATATTTGTTTAAATTTATAAAAGAAATTGCAAATAGTATATGGAAATAATTTTGCTTATTGTAAATGTTGGAATTAAACAAAATTTGTTAAAGAAATTATATTAAATAAGAATTTTTTTGAAAAAAAATCATTTAATGTTTAAAAATTGAATTGTTTAAACAAATATTTCATAATTCTAATAACTAATTTCTGTATTTAGTAAAGGTTTGATATTTAAAAATGAAATGTAAATAATATGATTAAGTTTAGTATAATTGGTTTGTTATAGATTCTTCCTTATGAGAAATTGCAAAACAAAATTTTGTTTGAGGGAAGTCTATAACAACTTGACTTTTAAGTAATAATTAATTTTAAGTTAATAATAGTAATTTTATCAATTAATTTGGAGCTTTATTTAATAAATTGGCTTTATAACTATTTAATAAAAGAGTTTAATTTGTGAAAATAAGATATTTAAAATGGAAATAAGTTAGAATGTGGAAATAATATTTCAAAAGAGTTATGTGATAGAAATATAACATTTTTTTGGAAAAGAAGTGATTTTTCTAAATGGAAATTTGTATTTTTTTTAAATTGAATAAGATGTAGTTTATAAAAGTAAAAAGGATATATATATATATATATTGGATATATATATATATATATATATATATATATATATATATATATGTATATGTATATTCACTTCTATATTTTGAGCCTAAGCCCATACAACCCAAGTCCAAATTATCTTCTAGAGTTTTCTTCTATTAAAATATTCACACACATACTTCTCGTCTATTTCATTAATTTCTTGATGCTCTGGGTATTATTTTCCTCTAAAACAAGAAAACCACTAACCCTGCTTCCTTTCAAAATAAAAAACAAACTAAATAAATTATGATAAATCTCTAAATTGTAATAGGTGAATCTTTGTACTCATACACATCTTTGGCTACTGGGATATTGGGTTGGGTTGAGGGGAAGGTGAGTTATGTGCACGTGATTGGCAGGTAAAGGAAGAGGAACCGTGATTTTCGTGTAAGTGACTACAACGGCCTAGAATTTCACTGCTTTAATTTGTGAATATTTAATTAACTTTAGATATTCAAATAATAAGTTTTATAATTAAAATAAAACTCTATTAAATAATAAATAATGATGGTGAAATAGTTTTCAAAATTAATTTACAAAAATATTTAGTTCGAAGAAAAATCGAAAATATGACCGGAATTCTCAACTTTTCATCGGCTAAAAGTTGTCGAAAATGTTGTAAACCCTTTTTTATAAATATACACATACAAAAATAAATAAGTTAGCATATTTTTATATATAAGGGTATATATATACTTAAGTTTAAATGTGTTTAATTTTCATATATAAAGAAATAAATAAATGAAAAAGAAAGTGTCACATTATAAGCAAACATATGTACAACTAAGTACTAATACATGTTGGCTTACGGAGAAGAGGGGGGGGGGACATAAGGGAGGCGTGAGGTACATAAAGGGAAGGAGGTCAAGGTGAGATGGCAAGGTAAGAGTGGAGGGCATAACTAAGGGCTATTTTGGTAATTTACTAAATGCACCTTGTATATATGCAAATTCCCAGTTTATTTTCTCATTTCTCCATTCATTTCCATTTTTTAAAATCTTGCTCTAAGCCCTTAAAACCATTTTAATGGCTTCCATAGCCTTTCCAAAGTTTAGAAACCTTAGCTTGGTTATTTTTTAATTAGTGAAAAACTTATTTAGCTCTCTCCTTCCTTTTCCTACAAATGCACTTCTTCACAACAAAGCCCTACACCCTCAAACCACCCTTTGGTTGATCCCACTACATGCCATGGTCAAATAATATAAGCCCATTTAGGGTCCAAAATCCAATCTTTAGTGAAGGAGAAGGTAGATCGAGTGTTAGTCAAGGTGAAGTGGTTGTTCGACTTAGTTTGGTCGCACTTTGTTGAGTACAATCTCACCTTCCAAACTGAAAGTTTTTAACTTTAATATCGTTCGTTTTAGTAGTAAATAATTGCTTATTGTATATATACAGAAAATGAAATGTTTTTGGCTTGTTTTATACTTTGAAAAAATGACATCATGGGTAATTAGCGGCGATTTGAAAACTAGATGAAAAAGTTTAATTTAGTGATATAAGTAATGTTCTCTTCATGTTATGAATATTATTTGCTCTAATATATATGTCATACTTATGTTATGTGATGTGATGCTTGGATGAAAATCAATATGACATTAAAGTGTTATCGAAGTATCGGCATAGCGACTATTGCTATATCGACACTTTCGAAAAATATCATCTTTTCAAAACCTTTTGGTTTATTCTCGAGCTCGAGTTTCAGTTTACAATGTTAGTTAAGGTTTTGTATAATGATAAGTTCAAAATTAATTAACCATTTTAATAAATATTTTTAAATATAATTAATCATTTTACTTAATGAGGATTAAGGTTAATTAATTATCTTAATAATGATGAGTTTTAAATTTAATTAATTACTTTGGTAATAATAGTTAAAAATTAATTAGTCATTTTATCTAGTGATGATTAAGGTTAATTAATCATTTAATAATGATTGATTAAAGTTAATTATTTATTTTAATTAATAATGTTTAGATAATTAATTAATCCTTTTTAACTAATGACTTTTCAAATTTAATTACTTAGTTTAAATCTAATTAATTTCTTTCTTTAATGACGTCTTATGTTAATCAATCAATTTTAAGTATAATATTTAATTTTTTGTTAATTAATTTAATTAATCATGTTTAAATTTAATAAATTAATTTGATTAATGATGTTGTAAAAAGATGATTAACCTTTTTAATTAAAGGTATTTGAAGTTAATTAATCAAATTAGTTAATGAAGTTTAAAGATAATTAATCATTCTTATTAATGATAATTAAAGCTTATTAATCAAATTAATAAGGATATTTTAAGTTATTAAATATTTTTAGTAATGCTATTTTAAAGTGAATGAAACATTTTAACAAGGTTGTTTAAAGTTGATACTTGTAATGTGAAACCTAAGCATGAATTTAGTTTTGAAAGTAATTTCGTTTGTAAACCACAGATCTCTTGTCTATGCCATTAAGTTAGCCTAATAATTATGAATGCTTTATGAATGACATTTTTCTAGCAGAATAAATTCCCGTTCTGCTATTGTATCGTTTGGATGTTGAACTGTATGCCAATAGATTAAAATTCAATAAGTGAGTTTTCTATACGTGCATAGTTATTATTTTCTTTTGTATACATATCCCTATACTTAAGTTATGTGATGTTGGAATGGAAATAATGGTATCCCCTTTGAAGTATTTTGTTAAATCTTATGCATGGGTTTTACAAAGATAATTAATTATTTAAATAAAGTTGGTTTCAAATAATGTTTCAAAAGTAAGTGATTATTTTAATAATAGTGATTTGAAAATCAATTAATTATTTTAATAATGTTGTTTTAAAACTAATCAATCATTTTAACAATGGTGTTTTAAACGTAATTAATTATAAATAATAATGAGATTCAGATTAATTAACCATTTTAACAATGAGGTTTTAAAGGTTAATTAATTATTTTAATAATAAAAGTTTAAAGTTAATTAATCATTTAAACAAGGATTATCATAGTCAATTATCTTTTCAAATAGTGTTGTTTTGAAGCAATGAATTAGGATTAAAGCTAATTAATTATTTTAAATATAGCTATATGAAATAATTAACAATTGTTTTAAAAGTTAACTAATTATTTTAAATAATGATATTGAATAATAAATTTTGGTTTAAAATTAATCAATCATTTTGATAAAGCTGTTTAAAGCTAATACTTTTAATGTGAAACCCCAACACAAGTTTGGTTATAAAAGTAAAGCGGTTATGGAAAAATAGTTCCTTAAACGATATTGCTTATATGGAAAAGATGTAGTCATAGTTTTAACATCAAACGTCGAGGCATGGACTCATTTCTATCTCGAAGGTTAAAAATGTTGTCAAGCCAATGCCTAAAGGTGACACTACCTCAGCTTGCCCGCTTTATTTTCAACTAAGGGATGTCACTCGTATGGATTCGATGAGTAGTAGTAAGAATAGGAAATTTGATTTCCATATACGATCATTTCTAATTATCCCGGTTAGTTGATTTATTAACTATCGCTTCAGCTTTCTTCATAGTGTATCGTCACCATAAAAACGATTTGTTGCCCTTTTGTGCTTTGTTATCCTTTGTCAAAAATGACTAAACCCAAAGAGCAAGTGGAAGCCAAGCTATGTGGGGTTGCTCCTATTAGAGTATTTTTCACATCCACTCTAGGTTGATTCAGTTTTGTGTATTGAGATGTGAAATACTTAGATTCTTGATAACCATTGGTGTGGTCCGGCTTGGACATGTCTGAGAGCCATTGGAGTTCTCAAGTATATTTCTAGAGGTATACTTTCAATAAGGGGGAGAACCCTTCCAATCATTTGTTGGAAAATTTATCTATTCTTTCCTTTGATTCCAAGTTTTTAAATTAACTCTATTCTTAACTACATCGGGAAGTTTTTTAGAGCACTTCATGATGTTAAATTATTCGCATCTATGGTTGAGATTGGATATTGTTAATATAAAAGGAAACCCGTTCCGTAGTTGGCGGCATGGTCTAATTATATTGTGGGAAAATTACTTTCCTTATTGTTAATTCAAATTATTAAATTCTTTTCTTAATTGCGTTGAGAAGTGACTAAAGTTCTTCTCGATGTTTAATTATTTATGTTTATTTTTTAAGTTTGGATTCTTATACTGTCTATGCTCATTTATTCTTGTTTGGATTATCATTCTAATTTTTTTCCCATTTCTTCATTTATGGATATTGATCTTATGAGGTAAAAACCTGTTTTGCGTTAGCGGCGTGGTCTCACAGAATTATTACATGTTCACCTCATTACTTGATTTTTCTCACGCTGGAATTACTAGACTAATTAGGATGTTATTTTATTTTAACGCTCAAGTCAGACCGAGCATATTTTCCAGATTAGCTTCGAATTCTTTGGAGTTCATGAGACGAGCTAGATGCCTAAGACATATCTATGTATTTCTTTATTCTTTCGCTATACTGATTATTGAATTTATCAACATTTGCAAGGATAGGCTGTTATAACTGTCCAGACCAATAATAGGATAATGTGCTCTGATGATTATTTATAATAAAGTTCTTTCTTTTGTAAAGACTTTATTTATATATTATATATTACTTGTCACATTTTTGTGAGATTTTGTTCTATCTTCTTCTTTCTTCACCCCAAATGACCTGTCTTTTGGACACTTAAATAGTCAGCACATGATTACCAAGGATGCATTAACTATCGTCTTTAGGTGTAAGAAAGATATACCGTTAAAAGTGGTATCAGAGCTAAGGTTGAGCGAACACCTAGACTTTGGGTGGGGTAAACTCATTTTAGATAGGGTAAGTGAGACCCTAGAATGAGTTTAAGCATGTATATTTAGGAGCGTGTATTTGTTATTTTAATAAAAATGTGTTATATTGTGTTGATTGATCCGTTGAGTGGTTATGGACTCGGATGAATCTTTAAAACTCTTAAACATGGCCAACCGACACAATATTGCTTTAAAATTAGGTAAATGAAATAATTTTACCAAGATTATAGTTTATGTATAAAAGAAGTTTTATACAAAATTGTTATAGTTATGTAGGATATGTTTGTTGTTAAAGAATGATATTTGATCGTTATCATTTATTGTTGACTAATTAGGCTTAGATAGTTTATGAGAATTATTATCTTAGTTACATTAAATATGAACACCTAGTGAATTCAGTTTTACAGATTGACTATAAGGCGTTCAGTGATAGCGTCGAGGTAAAAATTTAAATTTGATTGTAATATGAGTTGTTTATTATAATCTAAACTAAGAATAAATATTGTGAAATGTTTTATTTAAAAAAATTTATATTATTATTTTCAATGATTTTTTGAGAAAATAATAAATAGTATTACTTGGAAGTTTTTACAAGTATGAATATGTTGGAAAGAAAATTTAGTAAAAAGTATACTTTTATTTATTCTATAAAGTGAATTTTAAATAGAAGAAGAATTTTATGTTTACTAGTTTTAGTGTCTCGAAAATAATTAAAAATGATAAAGAGATGTGTTCGGAAGGTAGGCACTTCTCTTAAGCATTATCCTTCTTGGTAAGGGAATATATGATACTATTTGGTAGTATCCAGTTCCTTAATATCATTTTAGGGTTACTCAGGCTATATAAATATATTTTTATGATTAAAATGTATAGAAATCATTTTAATAAGAGTTTTGAAATAAATTCAAAAGGGAATTTTTAATCAGATAGTGGTATATACTCTCAGGATGTAGTAGAATATTATAAAAGTTAAGCTTAAGTTGGCTCTATGAAATATTTGCAAAATAATTTTAGTAGGAATGGAATTAATATTGGTAAGAACCAATAAAATAAGTATGTAAATTGAATGTAGATCATTCCTCTTTTCACGTAATTTGGATCCAAGATTCAATTGCACGACTTTAAGGTGTCCTCACCATTCCGAATAAGGATTTATCACTCGATTTTGATGGCGAACACATGGAGAGCGTTCTTAATATAAAACCAAAGTTTTCTATCATAGTATATGACTATGTCGGGAGAAAAAAAGTTTCTAATTAAGAAATCTGATTGGAGTCCGCACTAGGAAGCCAGGGAAGTGATACTAGTTCGGAAGTGAAGCTATAAATTCAAGTGAGTGATCAAATCAGATTTTGTAGGAATGATCTACATACATCATATGGACGATGGACAGTGTTAAGTATTTCTGGTTTGGTTTGTTTCTTTAGTTAGGATTATGATTAAATTTCGGGGTCAAAATTTTATTTATGAGGGAGGGGGAGGGGGAGGGGGAGTGTAACGACCCGGAATTTCACCGCTTTAATATGAGAATATTTGGATAATTTTAATTATTCAAATAACAAGTTTTATAATTAATATAAAACTCTATTAGATAAGAAACAATGATGGTGAAATTGTTTCCAAAATTAGTGTAAAAATATTTAGTTCGAAGAAAAATCAAAAATGTGATTGGAAATTGTTTTCCAAATTCTAGACTTTTCGTCGGCTATAAGTTGTCGGGAATGTTGTAAGTTCTTTTGTATAAATATACACATCTATAAATAAATAAGTGATCATATGTTTGTATAGGAGGGTATATATATAAACATACACACACACTTAAGCTTAAATGTTTAATTTTTATGTATAAAGAAATAATTAAATGAACAAGAAAGTGTCACATTATAAGTAAACATAAGTACAATTAAGTACTAAAGGATGTTAAAACATGTTGGCTTAAGGAGATAAGAAGAGGGGATGTGACATACCTAATTATGATTACATTATTAGAAGATTTAATTAGATAAATTATGTAGAATAATGATGATAAGGAGATTGAGATTTGATTAAATAATTGGGCCATGCTTATTAATAAGATAAATAAGCTTTAAATTGGTTTATTGGTTAATTAAACTGCACATGGACATATTAATAAATAAGCCAATTTATTATACACGGCTATAACTTTTCATTTTTTTCCATTCATATTTCATTTTCTCACGATCAAAAATACAAACCTAAAACCTAAACTAAAGCCGGCCATTACCAAGGAAGAAAGGAAGAAATTTTAATCAAGCTAAGATCAATAGCTAAGGAGAATTAATCAATAACAAACCTCAAATTCCTTATCAAGTTTAAGGTGAATAATAATCTTCTACCATCTCTATTTTATTATATGATTATATGCTTTTAGATTTATGATTTAAATTTGTTTTTGTGATGAAATGGATGATGCTATGCTTTAGTTATATTATGATGATTTGTTTTAATTCATAATCACATGAATTTGTATGATTTTAGTATGAAAATGAGAATATATGATTTCAGATTGACATGGAAATTTTTTATGTTAAGTATGATTTTGGAGATAGGTTTTAATTTTCAGATTTTTTCAAGTTATGGAAATTTTATTATGAATTTTTAAAGAAAGATATGATATAATTGGGTTTAAAATTTATTTCGTGAATTTCAGGAAGAAATTGGATTTAAAATTTTAGTATGTTTGATTACATGATGAAACTGAATTTCTATGATTTTTGCGGATTTTTCCTAAGTGATTTACTATGGAAAATAAATTGCCTAAAAAGGAGGACTTTTATGAAACAATTGGTTCTAGTATATGGAAGGGATAAAACGTTGCATTTTTTATGGTTTTAATTTGGTATTAATGCGGCAGTTATAAAGGTAAAGTATTTACAAAGTTTTTATTACAACCAATCAGTAGCTTACAAATAGGCAAGTTGTTAGAAAGTAGTTACTAAAGTTGTTATAATTCGGCCTTTAAACCAAAAAAAGATGTTCCGCCACTGTTAGTAAGTACCTTTCGACTCCTTTGATTCTGCCTCATCTCAGTCCAAAACAAAACACAATCAAAACCATCATAGTCGAAACCAATATACAAGGTATCACTTAGATGGTATGTAGTGGATTGGTAGGAAGGGAGAAGCCTTGGTGTCGAAAGGGTAGCTTCCTATTGAGTCGAAGCCCTGCTATGTATTCATAAGTTAAAATCCTTGACTAGTTTTACCTAAAGCTTTCGTCACAGTCGAAACATATGATTTCAAAAGGACTTTTACTTCGCTTTCAAAGGAGGTTGTCATGTTTTGTTAAAGCATTTTCTTTCTAAGGAGTACCCATTTTCCATTAAATAATTGCTTTCGAAAGGACTATTACTTAGCTTTCAAAGGAGGTTGTCATGTTTTGTTAAAGAATTTACTTTCGAAGGAGTACCCATTTCCCTTTAAATAATTGCTTTCGAATGGGTAGGTTTCATCATAGTAAACCAAGCGCTAATTTCCCTTTCGACTACATTGAAGTCATCTATGTTGGCGGCGGGGTTACTTCTGTTTTAACCTAAGCCTTTTTTTTGGATGCTTTCGAAAGGTTTGGGGGTTTCAAAGATGATGGAGTCAAAAAGGGTTTCGACTCTGTCCTTCAAAGATTTTGTTTTAAAGGATTTGCTTTCGACTAAGATGGTTCCGACACCATCAATTTTTCCCCAAACCACTTCTTGTTGGTTTCGAAAGAGATACTTTCATATATAACAATTTTGACCCAAATGGTTTTTTTAAAGAGTAAACCCAATACTTTGGAAAGGGGTACTTTCATTCTTTTGAAGCTCTATATTTTAAAAAGATGATTTGATGCCATCGAAAGGCATATGGGTTTCTAAAGAGAATGTTTAATAATGGCTTCAAAAGATATGTATATAATAGAATGTTTTGAAAAGGGGTTTGGTTTTCGAAGGAGACTATCTAGAGGTTTCGAAAGAGATGTTTTTATGGTTTCAAAACATAAACCCAATCTCAATTTAAAGTAATAATCATGGCATAAATAAAGATTTTAAAATGTTATTCACATTGTTATTAACCCATAGCTATATTTTGGAGAAAGGGCAGAATAACCAGTTAGGTTGACCCAATAGTGAATATAACTTAAGGATGTTAAAATTGTAATTAAAGATATTGACAGCGGCCAATAGATTTACAGTAAGCCCATGAAAACTATGATTTGATACTGGAAGGGGCCAGTCAGTTTGTAGTTAGCCCATGAAAACTATATCTGAATTAATGATATTGGCAGTCAGCTAATAGGTTCCTAGTTAGCCCATGAAAACTAGGATAAGAAATAAGATATCAGAGTTACCAATATGTTCTTAGTGATCCCATGAAAACTAAGTAATTGGACAGAGAGTCCTTAACATTTAACAAGTTGATAGGAAACCTAGAAACTATAATTGAGATAGATAGTCAGAATGAATGGGGATGGATAATCTAGAATTCTTTTATTTGTTTTTCATATCATCATAATTTTTTGAAATACTATGTTTTAACCATTGTGGATGCACGAGCATAGTATATGGTTTTATAAATGTTTCATGATACTAGCGAGGGGAAACTCATCCCGCTAAGCGGCGTGGTCTCACTAGATATCTAAATGGTTTAAGATGGCAAATTATTATTCATACTAGGCTTTATGTCTGACTCAAAGTTTTTGTTTTCCCCTTAAACTCTCGCGTACTCAATTGATTTTGAGTAGGTTAAGAGTTAAGATTTTCAAAAGTTCTTTTAGATGAATAAAAGCTTCCGAGGAAATGCCGGAGGCAAATTGTTATTAGAGTTCTTTTATTTTCGCTGTGTGTTTGTTTGTAAAGGAAAATTGTTTTCTTGCCTATTCATATACTCTGATCTACTAAGGGGGCATCTTCATATGTCGCTCTTGGCGTATTTTGTTATAATTATATGTTATTCGAACGTGGTATGCGAATTGGGATTATGTAATCAATTTGGAATATTTTGAAATGGAATATGAAATTATTATTGTTGTTTAATTTTTTTCCATATTCTTATTTTCCGTGTATCAATGTATCTAATATCATCCTGTTTGGTCACCAAGGATTAATAACTATGGATCTACAACATCCGTAGCCATTAGTTTTGGGCCTTTAAATAGGGGCATGTTACAATTTGGTATTAGAGCACATGTTTATTGTTATCCCGCCTTTTGGCAAGGCTGTGATAACAAAAGATTGATTGAAAAACAAAGACAATTCGTCCCGAAGATTGGTTATACACTGCTTCGCTACGGATATCGATGAATTTTGTCCGAGTCTGGATCGGGCCACAATTGACCAGACATGAAAAGCAAGACCATGAAAGCCAGCATTTCAACTTTCCGGTTAATTGGAGTTCGTATGAATGAGATATGATCGATACAAGTTAGAGAAAATGTGCCGTTCGTATCCATCAGAAGGTCAAGGTGATGGTCTACTCGCACCGATCAGATTCGTATCTATCAGGCTGAGTCCGCCTCGATCAATTCGAATCCATCAAGTTCGAGTCGATCCACCATCACACTGTTCGAATCCATTGAATTCGGTCACTTCGTATCGATCAGGGCTCTCTCACTTAGCAGCCTTGTTCGCATAAATTGCATCGGTCGACTTCATATCCATCGGCAAGCGTTTGTTCGAATCGATCAGGATATGCCATTTCATATCCATCGAAGGAGTATGCTTGCTCGTTCGATCTACCCGATGTTATTATTCGAATCCATCGAGGCTCGTTAGTTCGTATCCATCACTCGTAACCATCAAGTTTGATCGATACGAACGAGCCTACATCCATCGATACGTATTGGCAACTGCTATCGACCCTAACAAGGCAGCAGTCATCGATACAAACGAGGCGAAGTTCATGGATGCGACATGGTCAACTGGGCACGAAACACGGATCGATTCGAAAATCACGCGCCATGGACACGTGCAGTAATCGATGCGAATGGATGGATGCGAAGGCTATGGATTCGAACACGACAGCCTGTGCGAAACACAATCTTGCATCGATCATATCACACAAACCACATATCCAAATGCTATTAAATTTTCACAGCAGCTTGCGTACATGCTAAAGTATGTCTCTGCCAAGTTTCAGCTCGATTAGACAATTCCTTCATCGATACGAAATCAATTCGCATCGATCACAGATCGAGTCGAAACTTGGTGGGACCGGTCGCGTGGGCCCACTCACGTGCCAAAAGAAGTCTTCCGAAGTTTGAACGCGATATTAGCCTACTATGCCTATAAATAGCCCCCTGAAGCCTATAGAAAAAGGATCTTTTGGCCATTCGACGTTTAGACTCTGTCGGATTCGATTCTACATCTTTCTATCACCATTGTATTCAGACTTCAGAGCTATAATCTACTGTAACCTGCTGTAATAGATTGAAATCATCAAGTGAATCAATAAAGTTATCAAGTTCAGAGTGGACGTAGGCAAGATCGCCGGACCACTATAAATCTGTGTTGTTTACTTCTTTCCTTTTAATTTTTCTGAGTGATCTCCATATTTGCTATTCATCTGAGATCTATGATTGTGAATTATCAACTATCGGGTGTTTGTGACCAATTTTGGCGCAAACATTTTGGTGCTTTCACTGAGAAGGCTAATTCAGGAGTTCTGTCAGTTGAATTTGAAAGTTTAGAGATTCATATTCGAAGAGTCATGACAAGGCAATCAAGTAGAAGGCAGAGACCAGAGAGAAGTCAACATGAAGGGAGTCAAGAGGCTTCCTCAGAAGCGAACCAAGCTTCAGTCTTCATCACCAGGGATGAGATGGAGACAATGATGGGAAGGCAAGAAGAGATGATCTAGAATTTGTTTCAACAGATTGGGCAACTTGGAGCGCAGAATCGAGGAGCAGATGGAGTTCAGAATGGAGCAGGACCTTCTGAGGTGGCACCAGAGCTAGGGGGCACTCGCCTAGAGCATGCTGACCCAATACCAAGAAGGGCATCGGGTGGATTCGAACAACACGGCATTGGCAGAGAAGAGGAAGCTCATCCAGGAGAACAGATTCAAGAATTCCCTCGTGAACTCGGGGGGAAGGTCGAAGGCAATGGATGAGGACTACAGCTTGGAGACAACGACAGGTTGGCGGAGATGGTCAGACGGGCTATGAGAGGCAGATTGGTAAACAAAGACTTGGAGGATGTGAATAGAATTCCTTTTACCACAGCAATCAGGCGAGCTAGGAACCCACCGGATTTTAAGCTACCATTATTGGATATGTATAATGGGAGGACAGACCCTACGGTTCACTTGACAAAATATATGAGGCATATGGAAGTACCGGGGGCATCAGAGGAGGTCATGGCACGGTGCTTCCCATTGTACCTGGCGGATACTGCGGCATTATGGTTTAGGCTGCTAGCGAGCGGATCTATCGCGACATGGAATGATTTGACTGAAAGGTTTATGAGGCAATTCAAGGTCCACATTTTGAGACCCAAGAATGTGATGAGTTTGGCAGCACTGAAAAAAAGAGCTGGGGAGTCTTTGAGAAGCTTTTTGACATGATTCAATGCAGCTGTAGCATCGGTGGATCGACCGGATCCATCCATGGTCTTGATGGCGGCTGTATTGGGCATAGCTGATGGCACGAAATTCAAGAATTCACCGACAAGAGATCCCCCTATGGATCTAGGGGAATTTTATCATGACGCTGAAGGATTTTTACAGTTAGAGGATGCAAATGCTGAAAGAGAGGAAGGAGAGGGAATCGATGTTTATGCGGTTAAAGGCGGAAATCCTACTGAAAAAGTGCAGAAACAAGCAAAGGGAAACAAAAGATTAAGGATAACAACAGAAGATCGACACGGCCACGAAAAGAACCAAGATTCACCTCATATACGGAGCTGAACGAAACTTTGGACCGAATCTACCAGGACACCAATGGATAGGTTCCTTATCGAAAGCTGATGAGGAGAGGTCCGACTAGCAACGAGAGAAGGTCAGACAAGTATTGCTCTTTCTATGAGTTGAATGGTCGCAGCATAAACGATTGCAGACACCTGAAAAACGAAATCGAGGGCATATCCAAAATGGCTTGCTATCGCAATATGTAGGAAGGAGAGCCACAGCGGTGGAACAAGAGCGACCACCACCTACACCAATGGAAAATGGCTCAGGCTCGAGACGTCAGCTGATTATCAACTGATTGAAATAATGACGGACGAGTGGCAAACTCCACACCACTGCAATTAAGTTGTTTACACATGTATATGACCGTGAACGATCCTCAGGCATGCTCTGATACAACTATAAATCATATCGATTTGGGTGTTTGCGCTCTGACGCCGCTGTTTTGCTTTGGTTTTTTACTTCTTATGTTTGGATTTGATTTTGTTGGACATTTCTGTTGAAAATCTCGGTTGAATGGATATTTAGTTTTGATAATTCTGAAACGGCTAAGCTGCTTACACATGTACGGGGTCGCAAACGGTCCTTAAGCATGCTTTGAGATAGCGACAAACCGCCTTGATAAACGATACAGAAGCCCACTCGAACGTGAAATCTGGTATCTATAATACTAAGTCCCCTCCGGGCACACTAATTTCGCCATGAACGACACCCGATCGCAAACGATCACAATTTACCTCGAATGGCATCCGACCTCGAATGGTCACATTTCACCACGAACGGCACCGATCGCGAACCATCACAATTTGTCGCGAACGGCATCTGACCTCGAACGGTCACATTTCGCCACGAACGGCACCCTATCGCGAACGATCACAATTTTCCACGAATGGCATCTGACCTCGAACGGTCATATTTCGCTAAGAACGGCACCCGATCGCGAACGATCACAATTTGCCTCGAACGACATCCGAACGCAAACGGCCCCATTTCACCTTTGTAGCGAACGACATCCGACCGCGAACGGTCCCATTTCACCATTGGCTGCGAACGGCATCCGACCGCGAATGGTCCCATTCCATCATTTGCCGCGAACGGCATCGACTGCGAACGGTCCCGTTTCACCTCAAATGACATACGATCTTGAACGATTGTCATTCGAGGTCATACGAAACTATCAAGTTCTTTAAGGTCGTCGACAGGGTATGAACATCCAGCTCATAGCATTACAAAACACACATTCCTACCACAAGGCATGTTTTGGGGGGCAAGTGTTATCTCGCTTTTTGGCAAGGCCGTGATACCAAAAGATTGATCGAAAACCAAAGACAGTTCATCCCGAAGATCGGTTATACACTGCTTCGCTATGGATATCGATGAATTTTGTCCGAGTCCGGATCTATCCATAATTGACCAGACATGACAAGAAAGATTATGAAAGCCAGTGTTTCAAATTTCAGGTTAATTGGAGTTCGTATGAATGAGATACGATCGATACAAGTTAGAGAAATTGTGATGTTCGTATCCATCAGAAGGTCAAGGTGATGGTCTATTCGCACCGATCAGATTCGTATCCATCAGGATGAGTTCGCCTCGATCAATTTGAATCCATCGCATTCGAATCGATCCACCATCATACTGTTCGACTCCATTGAATTCGGTCACTTCGTATCGATCAGGGCTCTCTCACTTAGCATCCTTGTTCGCATAAATTGCATCGGTCAACTTCGTATCCATCGGCAAGTGTTTATTCGAATCGATCAGGATACACCATTTCGTATCCATCGAAGGAGTATGCTTGCTCATATCGATCTACCCGAAGTTATTATTCGAATCTATCGAGGCTCGTTAGTTCGTATCCATCAATCATACGCATCATGTTTGATCGATACGAACAGGGCCATTTTTATCGATACGAACGAGCCTACTTCCATCGATACGTATTGGCAACTGCTATCGACCCTAATAAGGCAACAGTCATCGATACAAATGAGGCGAAGTTCATGGATGCGACACGGTCAACTCGGTGCGAAACACGGATCGATTCGAAAATTGCACGCCACGTCATCACTTGGACACGTGCAACAATCGATGCGAACGGATGGATGTGAAGGCTATATGGATTCGAACATGACAGCCTATGCGAAACACAATCTTGCATCGATCATATCTCACAAACCATAGATCCAAATGCTATGAAATTTTCATAGCAGCTTGCGTACATGCTAGAGAATGTCTCAGCCAAGTTTCGGCTTGATTGGACAATTTCTTGATCGATACGAAATCAATTGCGTCGATCACAGATCGAGTCGAAACTTGGTGGGGCCGGTCGTGTGGGCCCACTCATTAGGTTGAACCAGTAGTGAATAAAACTTAAAAGATGTTAAAACTTTAATTTAAGATATTAGTAGGCACTAATAGGTTTACAGTAAGACTAGGAAAACTGTATGATATTGATAGGGGCCAATAGGTTCATAGTCAGCACATGAAAACTATGATTTGATACTGGAAGGGCCAGTAGGTTTGTAGTTAGCCCATGAAAACTATATCCAGATTAATGATATTGGCAGTCAGCCAATATGTTCCTAGTTAGCCCATGAAAACTAGGATAAGAAATAAGATATTGGAGTTACCAATAGGTTCTTAGTGATCCCATGAAAACTAAGTAATTGGACAGATAGTCCTTAATATTTAACAGGTTAATAGTAAACCTTGAAACTATAATTAAGACAGATAGTCGGAATGAATGGGGATGGGTAACCCAGAATTGATTTATTTGTTTTGCATATCATCATAATGTTTTGAAATACTATGCTTTATCCATTGTGGATGCATGAGCACCGTATATGGTTTATAAATGTTTCATAATACTAGCGAGGGGAAACCCATTTTGCTAAGCGGTGTGATCTCACTAGATATCTAAATGATTTGAAATGGTAATTTATTATTCATACCAGGCTTTATGTCTAACTCGAATTTTTGTTTTCCTCTTAAACTCTTGGACATTCAATTGATTTTGAATAGGTTGAGAGTTAATGTTTCCAGGTATTCTTTTAGACAAATAAAAGCTTCCGAGGACATGCAGGAGGCAGACTGTTATTAGAGTTCTTTTATTTCTACCGTGTGTTTGATTGTAAAGGAAAATTATTTTTTTGCCTATCTATATACTCTGATCTACCAAGAGGGCATCTTTATATACTGCTCTTAGTGTATTTTGTAATAATTATATGTTATTTGAATGTGGTTTGCGAATTGGAAATATCTAATCAATTTGAAATATTTTGAAATGGAACGTGGAATTTGTATTGATGTTTATTTTTTTCCATATTCTTGTGTTTCTATATATCAATGTATCTAATATCACCGTGTTTGGTCACCGATGATTAATAACTATGAATTACTGCAGCATCCATAGCCATTGGTTTTGGGCCTCCAAATAGGGGGATGCTACATGGGACATAAGGGGTGTGTGAGGTACATGATGGGAAGGAAGTCAAGGTGAGGTGGCAAGGTGAGAGTGGAGAGCACGTACTAAGCACTATTTCGGTAATTTACTAAATGCACCTTGTATATATACAAATTCCTAATTTTTTTTCTCATTTCTCCATTCATTTCCACTTTCTAAAATCTTTCCCTAAGCTTTCAAAACCTTTTTAATGGCTTCCATACCTTTCCAAAGTTTAGAAACTTAACTTAGTTCACTTTTAATTAATGAAACTTTTTTTAGCTCTCTCCTTTCTTTTCCTACAACTCCACTTCTTTAAAACAAAGCCCTACACCCTCAAACCACCTATGGACGAGCCCCTACATGCCATGGAAAAACCATATAAGCCTATTTAGGGTCCAAAATCAAAGCTTTAGTGAAGGAAAAGGTAGATCGAGTGTTAGTCAAGGTGAAGTGGTTTGTCAACTTAGTTTGGTCGCAATTTGGTGAGTAAAATCTCACCTTCTAAACCGAAAGATTTTAACTTTAATATGGTTCATTTTAGTAGTTTATAATCACTTGTTATATATGTATGGAAAATGAAATGGTTTTTGGCTTGATTTATGCTTTGAAGGATGACATTATCGGTAGTTAGCAAGCGATTTTAAAGCTAGTTGAAAAAGTTTAAGTTAGTGATATAAGTTATGTTCTCTTTATGTTATAAATATTATTTGCTCTCATATACATGTCATGCTTATGTTATATGATGCGCTGCTTGGATGAAAATCAACATGACATTAAAGTAGTATCGAAGGGTCCGTATAGCGACTATCGATATATCGACACTTTTGGAAAATACCACCTTTTCAAAATCTTTTGGTTTATTCTCAAACTTGGGTTTCATTTTACAGTGTTAGTTAAATTTTTGTATAATGATGAGTTTAAAACTAATTAACCATTTTAATAATGATTTTTAAATATAATCAATCATTTTAATTAATAAGGATTAAGGTTAATTAATTATTTTTTATAATGATGAGTTACAATTAAATAATTAATTTAGCAATAATATTTTAAAAAATTTAATCATTTATGCTCTGATCACCTATGTGGCTATTATTTAAGTTGTTTATGATTGAATTCGTTGTGTGCACCGATTTTGAAATGAAATGATTGAAGTAAACAAAGAAATCGCCTAAGGAGAGAAATCGCTTGTGATAGATGATCGACTTCACTGATAATTACTTTAGCCTATCGACCCTTTAAGACCACCGGTCGATCGTTGGTGGTCAACCAGTGTAGGCGACCGATCGACCTTCCTTTTGAGTTTTTCTGCTATATTTTGTGTGTGTGACTGTGTTCTATGGTGAGTTGGTGTGTGCATCGCTATATGTATATGTGTATAGTTGTGTTTCTATACATAAGTATGAGTTGGTGTGATATGTGTGAGTATATGTGTCTATGCATATATGAGTGTGGGTGCAGATGTGTGTGTGATTTTGTATGTGTGTGTAGTGGGTTTGTGTGTGGGTAGAAAGTGAAATAAGAAAGCATGCTTTATTTTGCACGATGTTAGTTTTTGATCTATGAGATTTATTAAACTAAGTACATTACTATATGCTTATAAGGATATTGATTCTTAATGAAACAATAAAGCAAATTTTATTGTATTGTTCAATATAAAAGTAAATAGGTTGATAAACTTTTATTTATAGTTAAGTAATGTAATTATAAAGATTTGTAAAGATTATATAACTTAAATTATAGATTTTAGGTAGAAGTTTCTAAAGCTTATACCTCTATTTGATCTAATGTTACCTTATATTAATCAACAAAAAAACGTTTACTTTAAGTAGTAAAATTATTATTATGTTTCAAACATAATATATATATATGTTAATTATTTTGAATATTGATTCGATTGTTCTATATATACATGTATTTTTAGTTAATCTATTTTATCTTGTTTTCTTATTTATTTCCGTTTCAAATATATTAGACTAGATAATATGAATGATTCGCCATCGAGATTGATTTAGTTGACGATTTTCATATGATATGGTGATGACATCCTTTTATGTGATTCTGTGATAATTTCTATTCTATATGACTAGGAATTTGAATAAACAGAGTTATAATATCATCTGGTATAGGACTTTCATTAACATTTCTTCGGTTATTCTTTAGACTCACTATATAAAATATTATGGGGATTGAGTGGAGTTTATAAGAAGTGATTAAATGTTTGAGTATCACGCAGTGGTATGAGACACTATTGTGATATTCATTCACACGACGGACGTAGAGTAGATAGTGTAAGGTGATACACATTGTGATGTATGGCTCTATGCCTATATTTAGTGAGTATGGCTCCATGCCCAACGATGAGACCGTGACTTAATATCTATGTGTATCGGTTCTAGATGCCACTATTGTGACGTACTCATATTATGCTTATTGGAGAGGACCAGATGCATAGAATCCACCCTAGTGGCCTGATCGTAGGGTGGCAACCCAAATTTATGACATTATATTATATAGCTTTGTGCTACTCCAATGCACACAATTGACCCTGTATCACCTAGGTCAACAGTCTGTTACCTATAGGGGAATGTGCAGTATCGTGACTTAAGAGTCCTCGCGTTGACAAGCACACTAGTGGATACATGTCACGGCGACTGTGGGGTAACCAAAGATTGAGAGACTTAGTATCTCTGGAGCTTGCTTAGTGCTATCCATCTCCCTTTTGGCACTAATGGAGTAGTAGATTATCATACACAATTGATGCACCTCACTTTAGTAGATATGGGTTTGATGAACCACATATTGTTATATATATGGATCTACCTGGGACTTCGGTTCTCTCGTATAATTATTTCCCATCACGATACTCTCAAATAGTTTATATACGAGGAGATGAGATTATACATGTGATGCATATCTAGTGTATAATCGATTCTCAGCATTTGATAGGCACCCTATCCTTTCTTATATATATTGATGACGATGTTCTATAGGTCGAGATCGAGAGTTATATTTGGACAATGCTTCGTGCTAGCGTAGTTTTACTTAGTGATACCTCATTTATTGTTATTTTTGGATTTCATGATGTTTCCTGGATATGAGCGATTCACCCATTTATGTTGATTCTATGATTTCTGATTTAAGGTATTTCCCTATGGGTGATGACATCTTTTGATATTAGTGCTGATAATTACATATGATTTTGAGTTATTTGTGAGGTGTAATGCCTTGATAATTATTTATAGTATTATACGGTTATTCTAGGCATATATCTCTTTGCCTATATGCATATATTAACATGTCATCTGATGATTTAATTATCTAATTTTAAATTATTGTATAATTATTACATATTTATGATGTGTTACCCTTATTATAGGCTCTTGATTAGATGTAGTCTGACTCGTGTATTATTATGTAATAGTCGGGTCAGTCCGAGATATTTCAGATATTAGGGATGACATGACCAATAATTGTTTTATTAGGCTTAAAGGAATCTTATATTAGGATTGTTATACGATATATAAGTGACTTTGATTCATTGTACATATATATTTGATACTGAGCTATATATTGATTATTCATCACATTACATTGAGACGGTTGATCTTTAAGATGAGTTGTACCTTTATTATATTATATATTATATGTTATCACTATGATTCTGACACTGTATTCTTTGTAATTTACTGTATACTATGTATCGTTATGCCCTGGAGGTACACCTGTTCATTGCTTTGTACCAATTCTGTGTATGTATAGGTGAGATATTTATTTGTTGTTTTTGATACATACCAGTATTAATCAACTGGAATATTCATGTGCGTACCCATATAGCCTCATTCTATGTATTATCTGACAGTATTACTTTGTAATACTCTGGGATGATATGGTATAAAGATAGGATGTTTCAATGCATCTTGACTAGGAACATTTAAAATGGTATATTTGTTCTCATTGTGATAAATTACTCATGGTTACAGCGTTTTGTAACTACTATTACAAAACATATAATTTATGGATTTTCTATTAAATATACTTTTAATTCAAATTATTTAATTAATATAACACATTATATCAAGTGTATACAGGAAGAAAACGTCTTTATTTCGAGCAAGACTGGTCAACGAGTTAGATATATGTCACAAATCACGTGCCCCTAGGACATACCCTTAACTCTATCAATCTCCCACTTGTATTTGGAGTCAATTATGGAATCTTATTCCGGTTCCTCTAGTCGGTTTTCTCAAAATCAATTAGGTCAGTCCCTTAATGGATGAGTATGTTATTATGTTTTATTATCTACTTTGTCAATCAACCCTCTTAGACACTAATAAACTAGCTTTATCATGCGGAACAATTCATAGTATGTCTCTTGATTTTCAACGAGCTCTAAGTTCTCTTATGAACTATATCATGAAATTGTTATCATATTACAATGTTATGTGATTTTCAACATTTGGAACCACCCTCGGCTTAGTTACAAATTTGTGCATTTATATTTATATACATTGCTTAAATTTCAGTGCTATTTAAGGTGATGTACTTAGCCTTTTCCATTGAATCTGCCAGATTCTTTCATTTGGAACATTTCTAACTTAAAGGTTCTTAAGTTGAATTTATTATTGACATATTACACTCAATATCACTTATGGATGTTTGAATCGGGACACTAATTCATAAGGAGTTTGTTGTTTCTATAAATAATTCTCTAGTACTTCATAAATGCATGAAAACACTTCATACAACCACTAAGTAATATCAATTTGGATTTGATATTTGTTTAATGTATCAAATACATAAAAAAAATTACAATATCATAGACAACAAAATATGTATGATAATTCATATTGCCAAAGCATAAAGAATCCATTTTCCATGCTCCTTATTAAATTTTTTAATAATGTGGTGTCCTTGCATATCATTTAGGACATTTCCAATATCTTCTATACTTACTATAAAAGACATCATTTAGAAATCCAATGTGGAGTATTAAACAACTAAAGCTTATTTTAACGCAAGTAGATCGTTAATAGTCAACTATATGTTATTTATTTATGGTTCTGAAATATCTATGTACCTTTTAACTTTCTTTCTTATAAGCACATGATTCCTCTGCATTTTAGTTGACAATCAAAATATTTGATATTTTTGAAAAAACATTGTTCAATTTTGATGCTTGTCGAACGACACTTTCGTACCTTTTCTTAGATCATATCCAAAATCTCGCTAACTTAATATTGCTTCCACTAACTTTGAGATACTTTGATTATTATGTGTAAACAGTTTACTCTAAATCATTAGTTTAAAATTTTCTGTTTCAGTACATACTTACAAAAACACAAAGTCATACTATGCGATAATTCTGTGAGTAGAATTGGAACCTACTTGAGCACATCGAATGGTAAACCTGTTACGTTAATTTCAATGATTGAAATTCACGATGTTACTCTTATCACCATGGTTTACTATATTCCAATTGCTTTTGTCTTCTCTTAAAGACACATTTGCGGCTAATATGTGACGGATCGGATTTTTTAACGCTCGAAAATCGACATCAATACGTCCAATATATTACACGCCAAGCAATTGAATGCTGAAGATACCAGATCGTTAGGGAAAAGAAGAAGGAGGTAGAAGAATAAAATAGAAAATAACAACACGAAATCTCACAAATGCAGCGTGACAATATACAGTAGATAATAACATGTTTTTATGAAAAAAAATTATAGCTGTTATTTATACATTACATCATCAGAGTACAACACATCAATAACACAATACCAGACATTTATAATAACTTGTCCTCACAAATGCTGAATATACAACATACATACACAGAAAAATAAAAACCAAGTACGTGTGATACGTCTTCGTCATCCAGCTCATCTCCTGAGCTCCATAGCATCCTATCCTGCATCTGTAATACTCAGTCTGACCCGAGCATTATAATAAAATAACACCCGAGTTAGTTTGGAAAACCAGCGTGAGAAAACACACTCAAATTAAATTATTAAAGGTATCAAAAACCTTTGAAAATCAAAGGTATCTCATAAGACCAAGCCACAAATAAACACAACGGGTTTTTGCCTTACGATAACTAAAGCATTTCAAATCAAATCCTTTAATATTATAATAGCGTATAAGTACAAATACTTATTAAAATAGCTGAAATTGTTACATTAATTAAATTCCAGCATACTAGGCTCTGCAATCAAAACCGTAAAGGCAATTATAGGAGAATAGATTCCATACGAAATACTAGGCACTGAGGTACCACCTGTCATAGTACACATCTAGAACATCATACCGAAGACCACGCCGGGATCCCCTGCAACACAAGACTGGACTATCCCTAAACTGAATAGATCGAATATGCTATCACCCTAGGTGTTCCCACCCTTTCCGAGCTCCTTCCATGAATTGTAGTAATAATATCCTAGGGTATCTTGAAAGGTGATAAACATACCCTAATTGGGTGTGACCCACTTAGCCTTGCTGCATCTCCCCTGCTTTTCTGTCATTCCTAGTTGATGAGGCTAGAGGCTAGGATTACCTTTTAAGGAATTTTTACCTAGAATGCTCATTGTCCTCCAATGACAATGTACTGATAGCATTCATCCATACCAGTCCGTTCTAGGTTCGAAATAGAACCGAAGGAACTACTCCTACTATACCTATTTTGGAAAAATCCTCAGGATTAGTAGTGATTAGCTATTGCACTTCACCGCTCCATTTTTGATTCCATGCTCTTGTTTTCCTTTCGAAAACATACTCGTTGGATCGTTTAGATAACTTATCCGATCTTGGTCTTTTCGAAACAACGTTCGATATTTTTGGTAAACTCAACCCTGTTTCTTTAGGAATAATCAGGTGAAAGTAAGATCGGAGATCACCACCTATAGTGGAGTGGACGGATTTCCTTATAAACGTCCTAGAAGAACGAAACGATTTTATTCGTACAGAATAGCACCTCGAACGGTAAATATTCCATATAATTTCCGTGTTTCTTCTAGATATTACCAAAGTTATATTTTGGGTCCAGATTTGATATTCGGTTATTTAACTATCAAATAAACAATCATTTAACCAAATATTTCATTTTCCCTGGAAAACACCAAGTCTTATTTTTTATTTAATTTTATATAAATTAAATCTCTTTACCCAAAAGTATGTACTTATCTTATCGAATTTAGTATATTCACAAACTATCCTTTTCAAAAATGTTTGAAAATCATTTTTTTGAAATAACATGGAAAGTACCACAGCGGTATAAACCATGGATTCACAGCTCAATGGTTACATCTCTATCCTAGAGAAATCCAAAATTTAACTACAGGCACTCACTGCCTCCGATTTTGCCATGCGAGTATACCATTACTTCCCGAAAACTTTATTTAATAATTTTCAAAATATTGCTTATGAAATTTTCTATAATAAATTTCCAAGTTAAACTTTAGGCAAATACTCTTTAATAAAAGTTATTATATCATAATATTAATATTGAATAATTTATCCTTTTAAAATAATAATACCAATTAATTCTAAATAATTAATAATTTAGTATAAAATGACTTAATTCATAATTAAATATACTTAAAACAAATTTAAAATAACTAAATGATTAATTTTTTGAAATATTCTTTAAACACCTTTTTGAATAAACCAGTTAATAATTATAAATTCTTCTTTTTAAAACAAACCTAATTTCTCGATAAATTATATTTTCCAATTCCAATATAGCCATCTAACATTTATAACTCTCTCTCGATTTATTTCCAATTTGATTTACGTCCCAATTTCAGAAATCTCTTTTTTCACATTTTCAAAGAAAAATCTATCTTTCTTTTTCAACCGAATTACCCATCTCGTTATAAATTATCGCCGTGAATTTATATCTTAATTTTATCCACTGATAAGTACTTCACTTTATTTATAAATCTTGTTTATAAATTTTATAGTCTCATTTCCCGTTTATAACGGTTTCACAATACTTAACCAATTTTAAATCGATTTACGAATTAAATTCCATTTTTAAATTAATTTCTTAAATAACCCAACCATGTTCCACCTTTCTTTTCACCCTTTAAATTTTTATTTAAAATCTTGTATAACAACTTCATATTTTATTTTCAAATTCTCCTTTTATTTTCCCCAAACTATTTTAAATCTCGATATAAAATCCTTTTACACTTAAAAAATATCGCTTAAGTTTTTATTGTTTAAAATTCTTTTAATTATATTGTACCAAATCTCTAATTTTCATATCCCAAAATTATTAAATAAAATTTTAAAATCAACTATTTATTTTTTCCAACTTCATTTCTTTAAATTAATCCAAATTCCACTATATATATTTTTAATTCAAATTTTCTTTTAAATTTCTTTTTAAATTCAATTTACATATTATGGTATTCTAAAATACCAAAATCTAAACCAGTAATACCATAGCATCAAATAAATTCAAATCATGCTATAATCTATCATAGATTATTCAACATATGATATATCAGTGAATACGAAAATAAATTTAACATTTTTGAGGAATCCAGTTGGATCTCTCCAACCTGTTTCCCTGCATCCACAGATGTTAATACAATTATAAAAATACCAATCCCACTTTGAGCGGGATATTACGGTATAATGTCATCCGCTATTATGCGGGACAGGCAGGGTCTCATCTGCTATATATATGCGGGAATATCAATCACTCCAATATATATACTACTATATATAATATCACATCCAACTGATAACAATTTATCAATTCAACCAATCAATCAACAATTAATTTTAATAATTTAAAATAAATTACGGTAATCAAAAATTAAGTGAGATTAACTCACCTTTGATTTTTAGATCTGCCAACAATTTAAATTAAATCGAACGCCGTCGATTTAACTTGAATTTTTCGCTACCCAAATCTACTCCAATCCAAAGAATTCGATGGTACGATCCCCATGCAACTCGTCACAATAAATTAGGACCTCGCACAAAGATGGTATACATTTTCTAAGATTCAATTTTTTTTTTAAAAACATATTCACTAATTACCATCATTAACAGAGCCATATATTCCTTCCTCTTTCCAAATGCAACACCATCTTCCCAATGCATGTTGCTCCATTATGTGCATGAAATGCACGCACCTGGCACATCGGTGACACCCTCAACCAGACCGCTTCAACTAGAACGTCGCCCCCATTTCACTATGCTATTCCAATCTCCACCCTCGCTCACCTAGCTTTGCATGGTTTGGGGTGAAGCACGATCCCAATCACCATCGTGCAAATTAAGGCGTCGCTTCTGAATTTTCACGAACGCGCCACTTCACTAATCACCGACCTGAACCCTTTTGCCGTGGTCACCCACGCACACGCGAGCGCCTGCACCTCCTTCCTAGATCGCCCACGCGACTTGCGTTCGATCGTCGCCCCCCTCTTCCCCCTTTTTTTGAGAATTTTTTTAAAGCCGAATGAAGCGATTTCGAATTCAGGCCATTAATTCATTTTTTTTAAATAGAGGAGGGAAAATCGAACAGAGGAAAGAAGGGGAGGGGAGAAAATAAAAGTCAAATTTTTGGTTTGCCTTGTTCGATTCCTCTATATTTTTTCTTTTTATTATGTTAATTGAATGTTCGGCCATGCTTTATTTTTTTTGTGAATGCTCGGCTCTTCTATTAAAAAGAATAAGATGCATGAATTTAAAAGGAAGGGGAAGCTGCTTTTCGTGTTCCAATAGGTCACCTACAGTGGCCTGAAGTGAAGGGAAAAAGAACTGATGTGAATATTGTCAATCAATATAAATATATATTATTTTATGTTTCATAACATCTCGATTTCGTAGCTTAAAATCTCGACCTCCTATTGAGGCGTACCGCTAGGCGTTTATAATATTATATCCCTATCGCAAACGCAATGGAAAAGGTTTCGAGTTCTAATTCGATCGTATGGAGAAGACAGCTTTTTAAACCCGCTTTATATTGAATTTTCGATATAAATTTCATCACGTTTCTAACCTGTACGACCACACGATAACCTCAAACGTTACGAAATTTGAAATCCGATAATAATACACTATTATAGATCCAATGAACTGGTTTCGTCGAATTCCGAGACTGTACCCCGGAAGGCTATTTTTAAATGTTAATTCAAACGACATATTTTTAAAACTGAACAAATCACTTTTAAATTCAATTTAATTTTTTACCTTTATTATTATCAATATAAATTTTATAAGCCTTTAAACTATTTTTATCAATCTAAAAACTCAAGATTCAATATTTTAACCAATTTTAGTTATTAAATTCAATAACTAAATTATCCGATAAATAGTTATATTTAAAATTCAAGTTAAAAACTAACTTTTAAATATTTAAATTTCAATAAAAAATTTCAATTTCAAATAACCAAAATTTTGGGTCATTACATTCCTCTCCCCTTATAAGAATATCGTCCCCGAAATCGCCAAGTTAAGAATAATGGTCCAAAACCCAATAACTTTTTCCTAAACCAAACAGTTTTAAACCACTTTCCGAAAACAATTTTTATTAAAACCACATTATCATCTTTACTAATTTCCCATCTCATCCATAGATTAAAAATAATATTATTCTCCCAATCTTTCAAATTATAATTTAAACCAAAATTTAAATTATCAAAATTTTCTTCAAAATTTTTCTAACTCCTTAAGTTTCAAAATCTTTTGCCAGCGTCTCCTTTGCACGGCTAGATCTGAAAAACTAAAAAACTGCCCTCTACGGGCCCAAATCATCAAAAAAACAAAAAACAAAAAGGAAAGTGGCTCAATCAGAAAACAATCAATTTTAAACACAATTTAAACACATACCTTTTTTTCGGGCAATCAAATTTTACTTCTGAAATCAAAGACATCAATTTAGCTTTTGCTTTTAAGTACCTGCATTTTACTTACCAATAGTATCGAATCATACACTCAAAATCATTTCATTCAGCATTTTTTTCAATTTCCAATATTTATTTCACCAAAACTCATACGATGTACACATACCATTCTTACACAATATCAACTCTTATCGCTCACTCGATCACACTATCTCACGTCTGAACTAGTATCGTTCACACGACCCTCTAGTGCGGATTCAGATCTGGTTCCTTGATCAGAAACCGTCATCCTCCTTGCATAGCTATATACTATGACAGAGAATTTCATAATTAATCAAAAATCAATATCCAGGGTTCACCGTCGAAAATGGTGTAAAGAATCCCAAATCGGATCGATATAACTATCTCGAAATTCTGTGCTCGAATTTGGATCAAATCATTATGTGAATAAATAATATACGTACTACCTACGTATTTATCCAATTGATTATTAGCTATATCAATTTCTTTTTATTCACAGTCATTTCATTTACCATCAATTACTCGCAACTGCCCTTTTACACACCTTTTATTTAATCTTCATCCAAATATTTACCTAGTATATTCCTTTTCACATTAATCTCACTCAAGAATTTGTCCATCAAACTTTTGCTTCATTCCTAAATTATTCCATAAATTTTCTTAAATTTATAAACAGTTAATACAAAAGTTCTTACATTTTATTACCACTTCACCACATAAGATTTTATATCGATTTATATTCAAATTAAATTTTCAATCCCATTTGAACTCAATTTATCTATAAATCTTAAATATGAATTTTATCGACCATATCCCCACCATATTTAATTAACTAATTACTTTAATTTGTTCCACCTACTAATTCGTTTCCAATCAAATTCAATTTCAAATTCATTTACTTACAAATTAAATTAATTAGTTCATTTACTTATTTATTTCAAATCTCACTAAATTCCATTTCCAATAATTCTTTTTCCATTTAGCCTACTTTGGCTAAATTTCAAAATTTTCTTATTTAACTTAGTTCAAATTAATTTCCATTCCACATCAAATTTCAAATTTTATAAGTTTTAAAACTTATTTAAATTCCATAAAACATTTTAAATAAACCCCTAGAGTTAAACTCATTATTCCCAATTTATTTCAAATCATTTTTAAAATAAAACACACACACACAACCTTTCGTATATCAAATCTTTTCTTTGAATTCCAAACCAAATCAGTTGTACCAAACAAAAACTCCAATGCAAATCATTAAGGTAGCCATTCCTCCATTGAAAACTCGAAAATGAAAGTCGATGATGTTGCGATCATCACCGAAATTATTTTCCAGTGACCGAAGTGAATTCAGTACTTTTATTCCTTTAAAAACCATTTTTAAATATTTTTATTCCAAATATTTCCCAAATAACATCACCAGTATTTTCCAAGACTTCGAAAATCATTTTCAAATCCATGTGATTTAAATTCCCAAATTTCCAACTTTTAATCCTTTATAATTCGTTTTTATAAACCATATCAATTTTTAAATATTCTTTTGGAATTTCATTTCATCATAAATCACATTTACAAAACCATATTTACAAAATCCCTTTTTGTTATATAAATTACTTTCTTAACCTTGATTATAATATCAAATTTTTGTTCAATTACTAGACCAAAAAATGATAATAGTTTAATATTATCATTTCCTACCAAGCAAGCACACCATATATAATATAATAGTTCCTGAAAATTATCCCTTTATATATGTAAAAATAATTTGGGTAAAATTATTTCATTTACCCTATTTCAAAACAATACTATGTCGAGTTGATTTGTTTAAGTATTTAGAGATCCCTATCAATAATATCAATTACTTGTATTGACCAGAATCCATAAGCCCCTCAACAAACCAATAACACAATATAAGACAAATTTATATTGTAACGACCCGCAAACCCGTACCCCTTAAGTCAACACTATTTTCCAACACATCAACTCAAGGTGAACAGAAATACGAACCGTTAGGGTTAAAGAAGAAAGAGGTAGAAGAAGAAAATAGATACAACATCAGAATCTTTCCAACACAGCGGAATAAAATATAATAGATAGTAACTGATCTTTGCACAAAGGAAAAATATATCTGTTTATACATTACATCATCAGAGTACAATAACCACAATACAGACCACTGGACAGTTATCACAACTTGTCTTTACAAAACTGAATACACAGCTAATCAACACAGCAGAATATTTCATACAAGTACGGAAGTACGTATCGCCATCCAGCTCGTCTCCTGAGCTCCATATCATCCTTTCCTGTATCCTATAATACTCGGTCTGACCCGAGCATTATAGTTAAATAACACCCGAGTCAGTCTGGAATACCAGCGTGAGAAAATTACACTCAATTTGATTATTAAAGTTTCAAAATCCTTTGAAAACAAAAGCATCTCGTAAGACCACGCCACAAATAAACATGTCGGGTTTTTACCTTATGATTGCCAAAACACTTTTTATCAAATCCGTCTGATATTATAATAGTGTCTATACAAAGTAAAATAGAATCTAGCTGAAATGCTTGCATCTCACGTTTCAGCAATAGTTTGGCACAATCAAAACTGTAAAGGCACGTAGGGGGAATGGATTTTCAACTAATGACTAAGCATTGGGTACCACCTGTCATAGTACCTTGTCTAGATCACCGTACCGAGGATCCACCCTAAATCCCCTGTAACACAAGACCGGGACTACCCCTTACTGGATAATCTCGAAAAGATCACCCTGCGGTTGGGATCAGCAACCGTCCACACAGGCGAAATAAAAAGGGACATCTAGATAGGGATGACCTTACCCTAATGGGTGCTACCCACTTAGCCTTGCTGCATAACCCCTGATTTTCAGTCATTCCCGGTTGATGAGGCTCGAGGCTAAGCGTTACCTTTTTAGAACATATCACCTAGAATACTCACCGTCCACCTGACGATATTCTGAAAGCATTCATCCATACAAGTCCGTCCAGGGTTCGAACGGAACCGAAGGCACTACTCCTACTACATCCATTTTGGAATTACCCTCGGGATTAGTAGCGACTAGCCCTTGCACTTCACTGCTCCATCTTCGACTCCGAACTAGTTTTTCCCATGAAACGTACAAACCGGATTGAATTAGTTTTCGAGAATTTATTCCCGATCTCGGTCTCGGTCTCTTCGAAACGATTAGCGCATTGGCTAATATTGATAGTCGGTTATTTAACTATCAATTAACATTCACAAACAACCATCAAACATAAATAATTTTTCAAATTATTTATTAACCTCAAAATATCTTCGCAAGATATATTTCCACTTTCAAACCTTTTGAAAACAGTTTTCAAACCATCTTCCTCTCACGGAATACATTTTCCAAATATTTTATATTTCCACTGAAATCACCAAGTACAAAAACTATAGATTTTTAAAATAATTTAAAACTCTTTATTATAAAATATCTTTTAAGACATTTAAGTTAAAACTACTTTAATACTTATTTAAAAATATATACTTTAAGAATATTAAAAATAAAACTACTTTGTACAATATAAAACTAAATTTCTAACTTTTAAAACATAATACCAAGCCACCTTTAAATAATTACTGCTATAATAAATTAAAAAAACTTATTTTAAAATTTAAACATTTAGAAATAATAAGTTTTCTAAAACATACTTTTAAACAACTTAAAACTTTTTACTTATACCTAAAAAATTTGTTTTGAAAACGTACTTGGCTATTTAGGAAAATACCCTTCTCTTACACATCTAAAAAATAAACCACTATTTATTTTTAAACAAATTTTCCCATTCCTTTAATAAATTCCCACCGTGAATTTATTCTCCCAAATATCCACTGATATATTACCTCACTTTTATAAACCCAGTTCATAAATTTCTTAGTCCCATCCTTCTTAAAATTCCATTTTCAAACACTTATATCAATTTTCTAATTGATTTCCAAATTACTCCATTTTGAAATAATTTCCTTTACTTACTCATTTATTTCAAAACCCGTTAACTTCAGATTTTTAATTCTTACTTATGATTTAAAATCTTTTAACCAAAAAATACCAATTTTAGATTTTCCAAATTCCTTCTTTATCCTTTTAAATAAATTTAAACCTTGAATTTTAAAGTAAATTCTTTCATTCCTTCAAATAATATCACTTAAATTTTAAAATTCACTATTTTCCCTTTCTATTCAAAATTTCCTTTCCCATACTCGGATTTTTTTTTTAAATTCAACTTTCATCCTTTCTAATTCGCCTTTTTTATTTATCCAACTTTCAAAAATTATTTTTACTTAAGAATTCTCTCTTTTTATTTTCTCATCAAAAATCCAATCTATATATTTTTGATAACTCAGTATACCCAAATATAATCAATCAAACACAGAATCCAATATTCTACTTATCAATATAATCCATCACAGAATATCAAATAATCATAACACAAAATTATTAAAACAATCTAAATAATTTTGAGGAATCCAGTTGGATCCCTCCAACCTGTTTCCCTGCATCCACAAACGTTAGCACAATACCAAATCCACTTCGAGGTGGAATATTGCGGTATATGGGTTTATAAAATATCATCCACTATTATGCGGCGCATAGGGTCTCATCCGCTATATAATGCGGGAAATCAATCACTCCAATATATATTATATACTATTATATGTAATATAGCACATCAAATCAATTCAATTATTCAACCAATTATTTAAATTCAACTATTTAAATTTAAATTAAACCTAGATGAGTGAGATCAGCTCACCTTTGATTTTTGTTTTGCAATCCGACCCAAACCTGCTATTTCCTTTACGATTTTGGACCTTATACAAACATTGTATGGTTTATTAATATTTAAACTAACCGAAAAATAAATTACCATTTAATAAATTCAATTAAATAATAATTTAATTAACTAGTGATTTCATTCCAAACAAATAAATTTACCTTTAAACTAATTTCCTTTTTAACAAAATGTTTTAGCAACCAAATATTTTATAAGTTAATTAAATAAATTAATTTCCAAAATACACTATTTTTAAAATTTATAAATTCAAAAATCTAGCTTTCATAAAACTATTTGGCATTTAAAATTCTTATTTTTTTTCTTTTTCTCTTCACTGTTAATGTCTGATAAACGAAATAAAAACAATAAATAAAATTAAAGCTTCACTTAATCTCATATTTTAAAACATTGAATTAAAAACAAAGCAACTAATACCTTACCGCCCAAGTCGACCACGAGCTACCCAGAATGCCGTCATCTCACCACGCAGGTCGACGTCACCGACAATAAGAACATGAACCAACCTCGAACGCCTCAGCTTCCCAAATTCCTTCAGTCCAGAGCAAACCATCGCGAACCCTTAGCTGTCGCCTTCGTTCCAGAATCACCACGAATCCGAAGTTCGTCACCCTCTTTTGTTTACACGCAAACCAACCCCAACTGCTCGCCTTCGATTCGCCATGAACCCATAACCTCACTCCTTGACTCGTCGACGACACTCCCCTCTCTTCGCAAGCGCGAGCGCGCGGCTTCGCCTGTCGCGATACCAAACAACCCACAATCGATGGCATCCCACAGCGTCGTTGCCCTATCTCCTTACGCTTGCTCGATCGAACTTGGGCATGTTCGATCTGAGAAAACGCGATCTCTCTAAAAAAAAGAAGGCAATTGGTTCGGTATCTCGATTCGAATGATTTCGAATCCCCTACGTTTCCATTTTTATTTAGGCGAATTGATTTCGAAGAAGATTCTTTTGGGGGTTTCATCTGAAGATGGATTCAAAAAAATTGAGGTACAGGAGAAAGAAGGAAGTTCGGCCTTTTTTCTTCTTCTGAATTTTGATCTTAGTTTTGAAAGAAGAAGCTCGGTTCTATTTTTAAAATAAAGGGTTGCGTGCATTGAACAATAAAAGGGGACATGATTGGGTTGCTAGGGTGGCTTGCTACAGAGGAGGTCGGCTTTGGTGTTTCTGAAGTGAAGGGATAAACTTCTGATTTGAAAGAAAGGCAGCTGATGGGAATATTTGAGCAGTCAAACAATATAGTAATTTAAATTTGAGTTTAAATTTAAATTGTCTTGAATTCACAGCTTAAATTCTTGACATCGTATCGAGACGTGCCACTAACCGCTCATAATGTTATACCCCTATTTCGAACGCAATGGAAAAGGTTTCGAGCCATAATTCGAACGTATGGAGAAGATGGCTTTTGGACTCAGTTATTATATTAAATTTTCGATACAAATTCAGCGCGTTTACTTACCATACGCCCTTACGATAACTCCAAACACTACGAAATTTAAAATCCGATAATAAGATAATATTACGGATCCAATGGAACAGGTTTCGTTGAAATCCGAGACTATGCCTCGGAAGGCCCTTTTTTTATCAATTTAAATGATATATTTCCAAAACTTAACAAAACACTTCCAAATTCAATTTTAACACTTTTACTATCTTCAGTACTATCAATATAAATTTACAAGCCTTTAAAATATTTTTAACAAGCTCGAAATCCAAGATTAAATATTTTACTCAATCTTCAATTATTGAATTGAACAATTATATTATTCAACAAATTGCTGTATCTACATTCTGAATGGATAAATCCAAGTTTTTTCCACATTCTAAACCAATTTATAATTCAATTTCTATATTTAAAACCACTTAAATATTCCAGATTCAACGCTGAAAAATCCGGGTCGTCACAATATTCACAATCAAATACGTGCTCATATCTATTAATACTCTCAAACTCATTCTAGTGTGCCACCACAACTATAGAATCATCCTTTTACAACGTTTTTAGAGCGTTTTTGTTAAAAAAATTGTAAAAAACAGTTTTTTACAACTTTTTTCCAGAAACGTTGTAAAAACTTTCTATTTTACAACGTTTTTTAATGAAATGTTGTGTAACAGTGCTTTTTTACAACCTTTTAAAAAAGTGTTGTAAAACAGTAAGTTTTTACAAAGTTTGTTTACAAACATTGTCATATTACACCTTTAACAACAGTTTTAAAAATGTTGTAAAAACATTATTTTTTTATAACTAGATATTAATTTACAACAACTTCTTTAAAAGTAATGTTACTTCAGTCATATGTTTACGATAGCTTTTTCGAATATGTGTAGTAGTGCTTAAAATATCTATAATAATTTATAATTTATAATTAATAGCAAATATCGAATACTTACTTAAATAATTTATAAATGGTAATTTATAATTAATAATTTATAAATGAAAACTAAGATGACTAAATTATTTATACTTTATAACTAATGATTATTAATAAATCATTTATTATGTAATCAATAATCAATATTTAATTTTCATATTTAATAATTTATTATGGTTAATTATGAATAATTAGTAAACTACAGTCAATAATTTATACCATAAAATCTTGTTCGTTACAATTTTTCTTCAGTAATAAAAGAAATAACTAGTTCATTGAATACCGAGGACTCAGTAGGAAAAACTTCAAAATAATGGTGGACATATAACCGTTTAATTGATGTAACCAATGTATAAGGCATTTGCTGATTTGATTAATCTGTTATGAACGATCAACCAACATTAACAGCTTATTGATTAGTTAACAAATCAACTACGATTCGATAATTATTTAAAAATTATGGTTAATACTTTGATTGTGAAATAGCTAATAATGTTTCCATTGTTAAATAATGCACATTTTCCCAATTTTATGCTATAAAGCAAAATTTTGGTCAACATGGTCATTATTGTACTTACTTATATACCCTTGATTTGGTTTTACTAACTTGTAAAATTTCCAAAATAAATTAACTAATAACTTCGTTTCTTTCGACCCTGTTATCAATCCTTACTCGCTTAACTTGACCTTCCACATCGTAGCCTAACTACTGCTATTCCCAATCAAAAAATTCCAACAAAACATAAACGCTAATAAAAAGAATCCTCTCCTAACCCTAACCGAAATACCCCAATCATTCCTCTCCTCCAGCTGCTACGTCGATCTAACAGTATTTAGGTATCGTCGATTTCTTTTATTGTCAATTCCTACACGATCTGTTTGGTTGTGGATGAGAGTAAAATTATGTTATGGCGATTGATCATATATATTGTTTTAACAAAGAAATGCGATTTTCATTTTGTCGATCAAATTTATTTGGCTGTCTGAGGCCGTAGACACAAGTTTTATTACATTTTTTTAATGTTAAATTTGAGATTTTTGGTTGATAAATTAAACGCTCCAATGAAATTGCGAATGATGAAGAAGTTAAATATAAATGGAAGCATAAAATAGAAATCTATGAACTTTAGTACACATGTCATAAACCAGTAACTCCAAATAATGAGTTTTCCAAATCAGTGAAAAATATTCTTACTGATGTGTAGAGTGAGGTTTTTAGGTATTTTAAGCAAAATTTGCAGATATTAAAATTTTGTTTTTATAAGACAAATTTAAAACGTTTGTGTAGCTTTTATCATGGATTTCTTTTTAGTTCAAAATATAAACAATTTGTATATTGGGGAATTAATTTGTTTTTTTACTATGGCCGTAGTCTATTTTTAAGTGCAGGTTTGCTAATTAAATTACTATTTCGGAGGAGCTTCACTAAATAAATTACTAGATTTAAAATTATGCTTGAATTTAATTAAATTATACTTATAACAACAATTTCATCAACTGATATTAAGTGCAAAATTTATTTATAACAGTTTTTATAGCGACCTCAAAAATGCTAATTTGAAAGCACAACCATAGAATAAATAGTGCCACGTTTAAATTTCATTTGTCCGCCTATTTATTTGCATATAAGTTTATACTAACCCATTTGACAATTTTACAACAGCAAAAAAATCAAAGAAGTATACTATTTTTAGCCATTATACAATAATTTAAATGGCTGTCTGAGGCCGTAAACTGACCCGATCACAGTAATGTTATGAGTTAACATGGCTACAATATATATCATGAGTCAACATGACCCGATCACAAATTTGAAAGTTTAACCGTGTTTTATGAATCTAAATATCATTTAAAAATTTATTTTGGTGAAATAAATGATATTGTGAGTTTTGAATTATAATGAGAAATAAACAATTATTTCAAAGTTGTTACAAAGTTAAAAATGTTGAGTTTGTAGATGATGCTTCAACTTAATATAGAGATGCTTCAGATTATATGGTAAGTTATTTACTTTGTACATGTATGAATAGGTGTAGGAAATTCAAAAATCATCTGAAACTACAAGAACATGAAGCTGCAAGTGTACTGACAAGTTTTAAAAGCAGAAATACATGCATAAACCATCTGAAAACGCAAAAACCTTAAGCTTATGCAATTGCAAACTTGCATGTGCAAGCTTCCACAGGTGCAAGCTTGCACTATTACACTTTCGCGTGCAATCTTGCATAGATTAGGCGTACATCCTCCACTTGAGGCTTAATTACCATACATGACAAACATGAAATGACATATTTCGTTCTTTTTCACTTCATTGGTTGGACTGAAATTCAATGGTTCAATAGAAAATCACTTTATTAAGTGGAGGGAAATTTATTTGTAAAAACAATTAGGTAGATAAATCAACTTGAAACTTAGAATGAAACAAGAAAATAGTATTAACCCAAAGTCCGCTTGTAACGACCCATAATTTCGCTACTTCGAAAATGAGAGATTTCATTTGTTTTAAATTTAAAAAGGTTTAAAACTTAAATAAATAGGTTATATATAATAGATAATAATAGAGAAATCATTTATTCTTATTGTTGATAATTTAGGAAGTATAAATTCGGATTTTAGAACAAATCAACAAAAGTTAAGTTTTGTTAAAAATAAATAAATGCTTAAATAAATAGGTTTAAATATTTATTTAAAAAGATAAATCTTATTGAAGTAAATAAATGCGTAAATAAATAGGTTTAAATATTTATTTAAAAAGATAAATCTTATTGAAACACTTAATAAAGATAATAAAAGTATATTGAAATATTTAAAAGTATGTTAATGATCGTTTTACTAAAGCAACCAATTTTATCGCATTTTGTTAGTTATACATATACTGTAAAATTAGAGATTTTGATATTATTTAAATATGATTTTAAAATAAAAGAGACATGTTTTAATTTATTTAAAGAAGTAAAAAGTTCATTTTTAAATTTGTTTTACAAGAATAAATAGTTTAACTAAAACGTCAAAATGCGACCATAAAACATATTGTTGAAAATCAACGTTTTGTCGATTAGAAGTTGTTGCAACGTCGTCGCACCTTTATTTTCTTATATACGAACATATATTCAAATAGTATAAATATTAATTAATTCATTAATCAAGTTTACTTTTACTAAACATACTTTGAAAATTCTAGAATATAATTAAGAAAAAGTAAGCACAAAAAGACAAACATGTCATTTCAAAGCAAAAGTAAACATCAAATCAGACCAAACATAACTATTATATTCTTTAATTAATAATTAAGTGAAAATGATATAACTTAATGATTTGAAATGTGATGTTAAGTGTTGAAAAAATGAGGTTGCTTAAAAGGTAAGTAAATGGTATTTTGGTCTTTTTACAACATATTATTTTAATCCAAAACTTTTTATAAAAATAAGCATCCACTTTCTCATTTTTTTTCACTTCTTTTTCTTCCATTTTCAAACTTTTCTTCCACTCTCTTATGGCTTTTTCTCTTCCATTCCCTTACAAACTTTTTCAAAACCATATCAAACAAAGTCAAAACACCATCAAACTTTTGCCACATACCTTTGAATACTATTAAAACATGGTTTAGCATCGAAGATGTGAAAAAATTATGGAGGAAGGGTCGAATAGGAGGAGACTGAACCTATGGAAGAGGAGGAGCAAGTTCAAGGAGCTCTGGAGCGATTTTGTAAAGCGTTGTTGCATATGAATGTTGGTAGGAAGAATTGGCTAAGTTAAAGGTGACTACTCATATTTTAAAGTTACTTACTCATAGAAATATTTCAAGTTAATTACATGAAATGTTTGTTATATGATTGGATGATTTAATGGATAATAAGTTGGTTGATATTATGGTTGATTATGTGATAGCTTATATGGCTGAAAACTTGGTTTGATAAATGATAAGAGAAATGTTTAGTAAGAATAGTTAATTAAATGATAATTAAATCCATACAAATGTGTGTTTGGAAATTATTTTGGCTTTTAATGATTTCAAAATATCTAAAAAAATTAAAAATGATATTATTATACTATGAAATGAAATGAAAAATGAGTTTGAAATGATGAAAATATTGTTTTAAATAGGTTAAAATAGTAAAATATGGTTTAAAACAAATTCGAAGTATTTCAGACAAGTTCCGAAGCAATTCACAAAATTGGTCAAAATCGAGCTCGTCGCGTAGCGGCAGTTCGTAAATTTCGATATGTAACTTCAAATTAACGTAGAGAATGATTTATACGTCGGATTTCTTTGAAATAAAATTTTTTTGGTTCATAACAGTTTTCAATGGAAGAAAGAAAATCTAGATTTCATTAAGTAGATTTTAAAATATGTCCACAAAAATTTTCTAAAAACATCGCGGTTTTGCAGTCCAGAATCCAAAAAGTAAATTTTTTTATAAATGATATTTTTAAATGATTTTAAAATATGAAATAAATTTCATAAAACTATTAAGTAATTTAAAAGTGATTTAGAATGGAAAATATGAACTTTCAAATATTAAAAAGTTGTTTAAATCAAATAAGCTTATGTAGAACTTTCCGCAGCACTTTTATGCTGCGAATTCTATAACCTTTTGAATATGAGTTTATACATAACGGCATTTCCTAGAATAGATTATGAATGTTTTTAAAGAGGAAGATTGAGAGTTCAAAAGATAATTTTGAATCTTATAATCAATTCCAAAATAAAGCTAATAATTGAGTATGTGGAAACGACTAGTACATTTGTTCTGCCTGTGAGATTTGAGAAGATAAAACAAGGTGTTTAACTAAAGTTAGGGATAGAGCAACCAGTGCCTTGAACTTACCTGGCCTATGTTTTCTCTTTTTAGGAGAGGGGTGGAACAGGTCGAAAGGAAAACCCGGATGCTCTAAAAGATCATATTTAAGTTTTTTCAAAATAAAAGAAAAGAAAAAATTCTTTAAATATTAATTAACCACTTACATCTTTTATCGATGATTGGTATGAAGGAACCGAGATCGGATTTGGGTGATTCCTATCGAAAAATCACTTCAAATTAATTTTCGAAACCCCATATCAACTCAACATCTTTTTATTTGATGATTGGAAAGAAGGAATCGATATCTGATTCGGGTGATTCTATCCGAAGAAACGGAATCGTATTTGGATGATTCCTATCCGAAAACCCCTTCAAACTAATTTTCAAAATAAAACATACTGAAGACAAAGATATTCATGATGTAGAATTACTTGCTATTGTAGGATCTAGATTAACCCTAGAGAGGGGGGGGGGAATAGGGTTATAGCAAAATTTTCTCGATTTAAACGCAGAAACAAACTGCAGAAATAAATATGCTGAAAAGTAAATCACACACAAAATTTACCCAGCTTCGGCAACCCCTGCCTACTGCTGCATTCCTAGATTTCTATTAGAATTAAACAGTATCACGCTTACAAACACTCTACTAGACTCGCAAACATTTGCTCCCGCTCACAAATACTCTACTAGACTCGCAAACATTTGCTCCTGCTCATAAACACTCTACTAGACTCGCACACCCTGTTCCCGTCTATAGAGTTTCGTTTACTCGCAAACTCTGCTCCCGCCTATAGATCTTTGCTTACTCGCAAACTCTGCTCCCGCCTATAGAGCTCTGCGAACTCGCACACCCTGCTCACTGAACTAATTCTAACTAGACAATCTGACACTACCTAAACCCTAGATGGTGATTTACAATGTTTTGATTTGAAAAATAAAAACAACAATTAAAAGACAAATAATTAACACTTAAACCCTATTTAAAATATACTAAAGCCCTTTAAAATACGACCGGCCCTTTTCTTTATTTTAGCCCGTTCCTTTTTGTGAAATGGTGGCCTCTTTTGTATCTTCGTTCGTTCCTCTTTGAGATGGCGGTTTGTTCTTCTCTGCAACTAAAATTAGGGCTTCGGCTCTTTGCTCCTTGCTTCCAAAATTAGGGCTTTGTAAATTTTGAAGATGCCGACTTTCGTTCGATCGAATATATGATTTCTCGTTGCTTTCGTCGATCGTTTCCCTCGCTGTTTTGCTCACGGCTCTTCAATTTTGATCGAGTTCGTCTCCTTATTTTGGTATGTAATTTATCCTTTTGCTTTACTGGGTTGATGCTTGAACGAACTCGATGCTTTGCCGATGATGATTTGTGGGTTTTTATATAGGTTGAATTCCTATATTTGCGTTCGTATAAAATTGTTTGAATTTGTCAATTTTAATTCTCTGGCCATTCGATTTTGTTTTGATGCTTGGGATTGATTTCTGACTTGTTCATATTACTTGAATAACACAGTTTTAAACTGTGACTTGTTCAATTTGCTTGGCCACCACGGTTTCAAATCCATTTGACTTCGGCCATGATTTGTTCAACTTGAAATTGTTTGCGTCTGCATTGTTATTCTTGGACTTGTTTACTGTCACTACTTCGAGCTTGATTGTTGTTTGTGGTCAATCGCTTCGAGTTGATCTTCTAGTTGGTGCCAGTTTACTGTGACATTGTGCATTTGGTTTTCATTTGTGTTAGTGACAAGTCTTTGTGATCTTTTCATTTATGTGTGTATGCTGCGAGTTCATTCATATTGTGTTGGTGGCAATCTTGTTCTCTGGTATCATGGTTTGTAGTGAGCTCTGTTGTATTCTTCATTATTGTATCTCACTGTGTTGCATTGAGTTCGAGTTTCACTGTTGCATGCACTTGTTGTATGTGTTGCTTCATGTTTTTGTTCACCTGCATGTAGTTGGTTGTTTACATTCTTCTTATGGTCATTCTGGCCTTAAACCTGTTGCATACATGAGCTTGATATTGTTGGTCGACTATCTCCTTGAGTTGCAATGCTTCATGTTGTATTCATCCCTGCAGTATAACCTATTGCACTCTTTGATGGTTCATTGGTGCACTGCCTGTTCATGTATGTTTGCATCGACTTGTTGCAGTACTTGAATCTATATTATCACTGGTTTTGCTTGGTGGTCTTGTACTTGTATACTGCTGTTTGCATTTGGTCTTGATCATACTTGATGTCATGATTTTCCTGGTTTCACTTGTGTACATTCTCGAGTTGCACACTGCTGCTTGTACTTGGGTTCTTCGTTCATTGGACTGGCCAGTGGTGTTCATTTAAGTTTTGATAGTCAAGTTGCACTCCTGTAGTTGTAGTATTTATGTACACTACTGTTTTGTACTGAGCTCGACATTGCTTCATTTTGCCTTCATGCAGCTTGTTCTCTACATTCACTTGAATGTTGCAGTCCATGTTCTTCACTGTTTACATTGTTTGCATTTCAGTTGTATTTGCTTTGATGCTGGTTTGAGGCTGTGTCATGTTTGAACATAGCATTCATGTGTACTTTTGATTCGCACCTGAGTTGAATCCAGTTTTAAAGCGGGTTTGACCTTGTGCTGAGAGTTGTGACTTTTATGTTATTGCACGTGAGTTGAACCCGGCTTTTTATTTGGGTTTGACATGTGCTCACCTGTCCCTGTAAATCAATCAAGTGTATATCGGTGTGCACGGCCTTGTGGCATGTACAGTGATACACTTTGCATGTCACACTGTTCGTGTGTGATGAATTCAAATGTAAATTATGACGAACAACCCAAATAACTGAGGCAAATTATATTTTCAAAAGTCATGTTTCATTTTATATTGCAAAAATATTTCGTTTTCAATTTTACTGCGTTAGTTTATATTTTTGCAGATTGGTCAGATGCTGGATTCAAACTGGAATGCAGTTGAAGATAAATACGAGTGTGAGTGATATGTAGTGAGGTTAACTGTAATTGTAAAATTGTGATGTATTGTAATCAAAGTTGTATATTTATAGTGAGAGCTTGAAATTGTACTATTCAAAATTGTAATAAATATTTGTTTGAATAAAATATCTGTTTGAATTCAAAATCTGTGTTATTTATTTTATTCAGCAAATATTTATTTAATCTGTAAAAATAAAATAGTATATTAACAAATACATTTAAATGAATGTATATATGTTTATTATCATCAAACAAAAATCATATAAGCGCAAAGCGCATATTCAACAGCTATTAGTCACTGGAGGTGAAATTTACCATACCTAAAGTAGCAGTAGTGCTTTATCATGAAAATCTTCGATTTGTAAGAGTATGATTTGAAGTTAAGATGTGACGACCCGAACTCGATGTCCAAGAAACAACATCGAATCTGTATCGCCGGAGCTTGCAACAACATTAGATGATAAACAACACAGCAAAAACAAAAGATGATATATTGATATACAATATAGATACAATGTGATATACATCATGATACAACATATCCAACACCATCAGAGAATTACAACACAACGCCACAACGGAAATATATCGATATGAGCATAGTCTTCAAGAGAATCCAAAACTGCAACTCCAACCCAAAACTCCAAAGCCAAAGCTCTAAACTTCAAGCTCGATCCATCATTATCAAGTTGAACTTATAGCAAATCCATTCCCGAATGCGACTGCCAAACCAAAACTTCAAAGATGCAAAAACTGAAGAAGATCTCCAAATGCTACCAAACCAAAGACTTCGAAAGCTACCAAATCTATACTTATTATTGGAATATCTGAAAAACCTAACTCTAGACTGCCCATGTGGAAAATTATGGGCACCTAGAGTTTAGGAAGGGAACAATAAACTCCAGGTCATTCATGGGACTGGTATGAGCAAACAAAAAACATTTTATCTTTAAAACAAACAAAAGATTTTAAAATTTGAAATCCGCAATGCTTTCTAGAAAATGAAACTACCATAAGGCCTCTCGCCACACACACCATGCAAATGCAGAATTAGAGGAGATTTCTCCTTATGATAGTAAAAAATGCTTGATACGCGAAAACCATTTGATATTATTATTAGTGCATAGTGCAGAAAACATTTCGAAAATATAATATTAATCTTAGCTAGCATAGACATTTCGAACTATGCCTACTATAGCTGCCATCTAAACAGTGGTGACCACCATAAGTAAATGGCAGATTATACAACTAAAACCGTACAGGGCGCGTATTGGAGATTGGATTTTCCAACAAATGGTCAGGCCAAGGAACTTCCCATTACCACATGGGTACGCCTCTGGAGGGACGTCCCGAGAACTTACCCAGGTCTCTGCTAACACAAGACCGGTTTACTCCCTTCCCAGGAGTAAAACCTAAGATATGCCACCCTCGGTCGTTTGCGACCTTTATCCGAGGATGCTCAACCACAAAGCAACATCACACATTAATAAATTTACAGTGTCCACATGAGTTAAGTATCTGGGCTCCATACCATGAGACCACCCTTTTCCAGAAGGAATGGACATACCCTAGGGGCGCGACCCCTGCAACCTTGCCGCATCTTTCCTGTTTCGACCATTTTCGAGGTGTGAGGTCCTGATGCAATCTCGTCCACAAAGCTACGTTTTTTCACAAAACCATGCTTTGATCAACAAATGATCAGCAGCACTTTGTATGCCACATTACAAAATTGGGAATGTATCACTAGTAACCATTAAATACATAACCTCTGAACTCGTACGTCTTAGAGAAGGGTGTTAAGCTAAGAGAATAAATCTTCGCCACCAAACAGAAATGTATTTGATAGAAACCGGTTTTACATCTCAAAGTGTAATGTCAGACACACATCCATACAAGTCTGTTTCGGGTTCGAACAGAAACGAAGGCACTTCCAAAGAAGCCCTTGCAATCCGGGTATTCACAATCCCGATCGGACTCCCCATCACATATGGAGATTTCTATACCGTAGCTACTTAGTGCAGAGTCATTCTATAGGTTATCCTTTCATTCTCGAAAACACCCGGCCTTCACCACCGGTCTTCAAATGCTATCCATAACATCGTTTCGTAATGGGTTATATGACACAAGGTCCTCTCCCGGTTAAATCGAATAATGAGCGCAATATTTAAAAACATATGGATATTGGTATTTCAGTTAAATCACAACTTATAACCCAACCTTTCTTTTCAAATGGTTTAAACAAATTACCATTTCCAAATCTTTAAACAAAAAGATTTACTTCAAAAAGTTCACCCATTTTTCATAAAGATTCATTCATAGATTTCAAAATAATTTCCATTTCAAATTGGATTAACTCATCCAATCTTTAAATCAAAGCTTTAATTCATAGCTTTCAAAATCATTTCCAAAGATTCATTCATAACTTAGAAAACTATTTCATTTCAAACTTGAAATCCTTTTAACACAATTGGAAATTCATTCTTTATATGAAAGCTTTTATTATTTGGAACAAATAGTTTTCGTTTCGGGCAAATCTGATTTCATTTATACAAGTTAAAAAACTTTGGGTTAAATTCAAATTCTCAAAACAATACTTTTAAATTGGTTTGAACCCATATAAACACATATATAACTTGTATAACCTTTTAAACCAAAATTCTCAAACATGGAATTCAATTCCAAATTTTGAATTCAAATTTAAATCAAATTATTTAAATTTCAAAACTTTATTTTATTCAAAATAACTTTTATCTTTGAAAACACCCTTTTCAAAAGCTTTTTACATTTAACCCAAATTCATTTCCAAAACTATTTGAATTCAAAATTCAACTTTAAAACTATTTCCAAAATCTATGACTTAATCAATTTCCTCATGCAATCCATATTTGTGTGTGTATGGTATAGTCTAGGGGTTTTACACAATAGTGCAACACCATCCATCATCATAGATACAATCACAACAATATCGATAAGCAGTATAATCCTATAACGCTTATCTATATATACCGAATCACAGATAGATAATATAAATGCAATATAGATAAATAAATTACATTCATCACAGCTTGAATTAAAACAATTCATATCACAATAGAGATATCAAACAATTCACATCATTCAATAGAATACAGTCATCAATAAGTAAGCTTAATTGATCATCTGATTAATTAAAATCAGATTAATCACTAATCCAGGTTAATTAATCAATTATAAATTAATTAACTTTAAATTATTAATTAATCAACCTTAATTAATAAATGAGTAAATCTTTAATCATTGAATGATTAATCCTTAATTATTTAATTATTCTTTAATTAATTATCCTTAATTAATAAGTCAATCAACTCTTAATTATTAAAGAATTATTTAATTACCCTTAATTAATTATCCTAAATAGTTTAATTAACAAATTAATTAACCCTTAATTAATTATCCTTTAATTAATTACCTTGATTAATTAATTCTTAATTATAAATCAATTATTAATAATTAAGTAACCTTTAATTAACTATTAACTAATTATTTAAGTAATTATAAATCATTTATCTTGATTTATCATTAAATCATTACCAAAGTCTTTATTAATTGGCCTCATGATTAATCAACATTAACATAAGAGATTAAGTTTAATTAAGAATTACAAATCGATATTTCCTCTTAATTTACTTTTAATTACATTATTTCTTTTAAAATGATAAATTAAACAATGCCATAAACTAAATAATTTAAACTTAATTACCTTTTAAAATATCTTATTTAAAACTTTTATTAATCCAGTAACTAAATGAAAACCATTATCTAAAACATGAAGTTAAAATGTTTTTTATATCCACCCCGAGACTCACTCGAGTTACCCCGAGCTAACAACCATCTTCTCCGAGTGCCACTTCGAGTTCTTTCCAAATTCACCCGTATTCCTTATCAAACTTCAAAATTTTATTTAAGTTTTTTTTGAAAAACTCAATACAACGCAAAACACACTCGAGCTAATCCATCATCTCCCCGTAATTTCCTTCGAGCAACATCCTTCTTCTCACAGTAACAATCCCTGACACCACCAACATCAACGTGCATGTGCACGACCACAAGATCGATGATCGACCATCACCGTCCCCTTCACCAATTCACTAACGATGCCGTTGTCCCTTCCAAACGCCAAGATCAGTGGAATATGTTGAGAATCAAAATCGAACAAAATCGAGCTTCCACTGGAATCAACTCGATCACCTGAAACCCCTTCGTTTCGCCACCTCTGGCCGCCGTAGACCCTGCGACCATGACCACAAATTTGTTAGATTCCCCTCTTCTAGTTCCCCCAGGTCCGATGACTTGAAACACGGTGACGACGACGATATTTCCTCGCGACTTCAACCAACCAAACGCAGGGCTAAAACCCTAAATCAATTCAAATCTCCAACCACAATGAATTTAAAAATTATCTTGCATTTTTCCTATGATCAATGATCATTCCAGCACCTTTATGTCAAGCTTCAATCTTCGAAAGTTAGCCGATCACCATAAATTACCAATAAACCCTTTTCCGTTCATCCAACCTATCCAACCTCAAATCGTAACTAGAAAATTTGATATTTTTTTTAAAAATCATCATTTCATAACACTAATCTAATTATGTAATCAGATTTCAAAAATTAAAGATTCGATTTTTCTGATATAAAATGTTCATCCTGTAATTTTCCCAATTTTAAATTATTCATACAATAAATATACTCAAAACTATTTTTAAAATTTGCTTCACATAGTTATAACTATTTTTCATCAAGAGATTATAGCCTAAAAATCATTTTGTTGGATGGTTTGGATTTTTGAATCATGTTTTAAAAACTTGTAACTTACAATAGGGTTCAACATATTCATACAGACAGGTATATCAATATATATATATATATATATATATATATATATATATATGCTTTCAAACATGCAGACATAATAAACAACATTTTCATCACACATTTCAGGTGTCAATCCCAAAATCAAATAATAGACAGGTTTAAGTGAGTTTGCTCACCTGTGTTGCAAATCAGAGGACTAGAATGATGTTTTAAGTCTGATTTTGAATTTTGTTGCTTGTTGAGTTGCTTAATCCTGTTTTGATGCTCTGATCTCTTTTTGTTTGATTTTGAAGGCTTTGAAAACTGTTGTGCTTGATTTTCTTTTTTTTATCTTTAAGTTTGTATTGTTGATTCTAGGTTGAAGGCTGAAACTAGATTTTTTTAACTGCTTTTAGTTTGAATTTGCATGCTTGAACTTGCTTGATTACAGGCAACATTCCCAGGCTTTGAAGATTTGCATTTTCAACCTGATTGTACTCGCATGCTTTGATCTTTTGCTTAGTTGCTGTTTTGAAGATTGATTTCTTTGAATTTTTAAAATCTGCTTTTATCCAGGTTTTGATCTTTGTTTTATTTTAGTATTGAGATGATTTTGTTTTTTTCCCTTCTGATTTCAGTTTTTCTTTAGTGTTGAAAATATGATAAAAAATGAATGTAGTTTATAAAATTTTAATTTATTTCAAAAAAAGTTTAATGCCACTTGTTTTAATTTGGCTAACACTTGTCAATCTTTACCATCTTCTCTTTACAAATGTCCCATATGAACAAATTTGTGTTTAATCCAAAATTTTAATTAATTTATAAATTGTATTTTAACCCTTAAGTACTTATTTTTAACATATGTATCTTATTTCAAAATGTTTATGTTTTTATCTATATAATTTTTATTATTTAATAAATGCATTCACCTTTATAAAATCTTAAGAAAAAAATTGAATTTTAAAACAAATTGTACTTTAATAAATAACATACATATGTATATTATAAAGTTTAACTTTTAAACAACTTTCAAACTTTTACTATGTTTTAAATACTACAAATAATATTTTAAAGACAACTTTATATCATATTTCTTATTTAAATAAATACATTTCTTTATTAATTATTTATAAAATCTTTTAAAGATAAATATTTTTAAAATTTAACAACACATAAATAAATATATTAGAGTTTCATTTTTAATTAGCCTTTAGAAAAATTTATTATATCAAATTCAAACATCATTTTCAAATTATAATGCATATTTTAAATAAAATTAGAAACAAATTCTTATCAACTTAAAATAAAATTTCAAATCCAGTTTATTTCCAATTTTTTTTAAATCCTATTTTTATTTATAAAATACTTATCCTTAAATTTCAAACCAAAATTCTATTAAAAATCTAAATTTTTTATTTATTCTAGAAATTTTCTAATTAAATCACAAATAATTTCACTATTTAATTCCAAAATTAAATTAATTGTCAAATTAAACTTGACTAAAATTCGAGAATGTTACATAAGAAGAAAATCGTTGGTTAAGATTTAATAAATGATTTGGGAATATTTTTCCTAAATTAAAATTTATAACTTGAATATAAGAAATCTTTGATTAAGATTTAATGAATGATTTGGAAAGGTTTTCCTAAGTAAAAGGGAAAATGATTTGGAATTATTCCAGGATTTAAGAAAGGTTTAAATAAACCAAATGATTTGATAAATGAGACTTAATGATTCCATATACTCTTGAAAAGAAAATGGAATAACTTGAAAGGAATATATCTAAGAAAGATATTTGATTTAAATAAAAGATGAAGTAATTGATTCGTGATTGATATCCATATATGAACTTAACATCTTTTAAAGCGACGATTGGCTTCGAAGGAACCGGAGTCGGATTTGGATGATTCCTATCCGAAAACCACTTTGAACCATTGTATACGTTCGAAAGTGAAGACAGGTTGAAGATGATTATTGAAGACCGTGGATCTTCATAGCATGAGGACTGCTTGTTGACATGCTATGGGTCGCTCCCATTATAGAGTTATTTATAGCAGTGGTCTCCCTATTATGGAGATTTTTTGGATTGCAACGACTACTCGCTACTAGTGGTAGTGGGAGAGTGCCTTCGGTTTCATTCAGTCCCAGAACGAACTTGCATGGACGAATGTCTGACTTTCCATTGCTAAGACACAACGTTTGACTTTAACAAATGTACATCTACTTGATGGACAAGAAGCCAACTTCTCTTAGCTTAAAACACTTCTCTGACATATACGAGCTCAGAGGTTGTATGCTTGTGGGAGTCAAATAGTGATCAAAGGAATAGCGGTGTGGCATTCAAAGTGGAACCTGTTATGGTCAAAGCGTAGTTTTGTATGAAAAGCATGTCTTTGAAAAAATTAGGCGTAGCCATGCGAGCCTCATGCCCGGTTATGATGAGATTCTATGTGGTCAGATGTATGCACGCATTTTGGATAGTAGTGATTTGGGTTATTAGATGCTCTGAACCCTATGTACCAGATACGTCTAGGCCTAATGGTAGGGATGCACGAAGTCTGAGTCCTTGGATGTTATTCATAGATTGTATCCACTTTTAGCCATATGTGTTGTTTTATAATGACTCTGAGTCTTGGACATAAGCTATAGGTAAAGATTGATCTTTCCACGAGTTTCTTATCATGTTGAAAATCCAATCCCAATATGAGATTTATTGTTTTGATTGTAATCCCAAAATAGCTGTAATGACTTGAAAACATTTCAGCTACCCCTTTCTGTTATCATGTATTCCGTTCGGTATATTCCGTTAATGTGACTGCCCTTCTCAACCCTCGAGAATCGACACAAATACGCCACTGTATAATATGTCGACGATTGAGTGCCAGAAAAGGAATATGCCGAGGTGAAAGAAAGAAGGAGGTAGAAGAAGAGAAACAAAACAACACAGAATCTCACAATCGCAGCGGAATAATATATAATAGATAAATGACTAATCTTTATACAAAAAGAACTATATCAGTTTATACAATACATCATTAGAGTACAACATAATCAATAGTAGAATACTGGACAATTATATTAACTTATCCTCACAAAAATTGATTATACAGCTTATAATGCAGAGCGGAATATACTTCAAGTACGTGCGATACGTCTCGCCATCTGGTTCGTCTCCCGAGCTCCACAACATCCTATCCTATATTTATAATTGTCACGACCCATTTTTCCATGCCGATTTAAACTGACTTTAAACCACACTTGTTAGCCAAATTGCACGGAAAAACGGATAGTGAAAGAAAGAAAGAAATAAGGTATAAATAGAAAGAAGATAGAAGAAAAGAGAGTAATCAGAATATTATAGCGGAACGAATAAACTATAATATAAACAAATCTTTACATGAAACCAAAACTGTACTTTAATAACATATACAGACTTTAAATCAGAGTTTCAACCATTCAACTCGGATAGTTTATAACAACCTGTCCTTACAACTAGTTGGCACACAACCAAATACAGACTAAATATAAGAATCTATGTGAATACATCTCCTGGTTCCAGCTTCTCTCCTGAAGCTTCCAATCTTCCAGCTAAACCTGGAAATATGCTCGGTCTGACCCGAGCATATAGGAAAAACACCAAACCCGGGTCAGTCTAGTAAACCAGCGTGAGAAACACACTCAACTTGATTAATTAAAGTTTAAAAATCCATTTTGAAATCAAACGTATCTTGTAAGACCACGCCATAAATAAACATGTCGGGTTTTTACCTTACGATAACCAAAACGTTTCTTATAAAATCCTCTGATATGATATCTATATACAAATACTTATTCAAATAGCCGAAATTTTTACATTCATTAAATTCCAGCATACTAGCCACAAAGTGGGTTCTACGATCAAAACCTTAAAGGTAGGGAGAATGGATTTCCAACGAATGACTAGGCACGGGGGTACCACCTACCACAGTACCTGGTCTAGATCAGCATACAGAGGACCCCTTCGTTCCCCTACAACACAAGACCGGACTACCCTTACTGGATAGCTCGATTAAGATCACCCCGTGGTGGGGATCAACAACTGCCCACACAGGCGAAATAAAAAAGGACCACTAGATAGGGATGACCTTACCCTACTTGGGTTCTATCCACTTAGCCTTGCTGTATATCCCCTGATTTTCAGTCATTCCTGGTTGATGAGGTCCGAGGCTCAACGTTACCTTTTTAGAACATTTCACTTAGAATGCTCACCGTCCTCCTGATGATGTTCTGAAAGCATTCATCCATACAAGTCCGTTCCGAGTTCGAACGGAACCGAAGGCACTATTTCTACTACATCCATTTTGGAATCAACCTCAGGATCAGTAGCCCTTGCACTTCACTGCTCCATCTTTGACTCCAATCTCTAACCTTCATCACGAAAATGTACTCGTTAGATCGAAGTGGTTTTCTGATTACAAATCCAATCCCGGTCACTTCGAAACAAAATTCGTTATTTTTCGGTAAACTCAATCCCGGTTCTTTAGGAAATACACAGATGAAATATAAGATCGGAGTTCACCTCCTAACCATTAGTGGACGGGTCTCCTTACAATTTGTCCTAGAGAATAAACGAGTTTATACGTACGGTATAGCACCTCAAACGGTAACCGTACCATATAATTCTCGAGTCTCCTCTAGATATTTCCAAAGTTAAGTTTTTGTCCAGATTTGATAGTCGGATATTTAACTATCAAAACAATCATTCAATTCAACCATGTTATTTCCCGTTGCAACCATTAAGCCTTGTTCACATTTAAAATCCCAACAGATTAAAATTTACTAAGAAAGCTTATTTTACTGCGTAAACATAAATTTAAAACAACTTCTTTCCAAATCATACTTATAAAATTTTCAATTACATTTCTCATGTTTATTAAATAAAAATACTCTTTTAATAAAAGTTTTCTATAATATACTATTTTAAAACACACTTATATTTAATGGATTATATTAAAGAAAATATACTTAAATACTAATTTAATAAAAATTTACTTTTTAAATAATTATTACAAAAATAGTTTTTATACCTGAAATAGTTTAAATAATTCATACTTATAAAAATTATACCTTTATAAAGATTTCCAAAAATATTTATCAATTCTTTTTAAAACAACATTTAAAAAAGATATTCATTATTTTTAAAACAAAACTAGGTTCAAAAATCAATCTAAACAGAATAAGGCTTATCAGTCTCAATGGTACTTACCAATCTACAATTCACAGTCAATACGGATATTCAAAATCTATCAGCTTTCATAGATCGATTCATGTTTTATTCTCAAATAAAATTAATAGACAAATAACAGATAATATGCATGAATAAGTAGATCAGAGATTATCATTGCTAGTAAATAATTTCACATATAATATCAAATCGATGGCTTAAACTACCCACAGAAGTTAAATGAACTATTTAGCGGAATGGTGTCAGTTTCCGCTTACCAGATGTTAAACAGCTTGAATAATCTACAATAAACACATCTATTCAGTTTGGGAACATCTTAACAGTTTGGCCATATAAAATTATACAATGGCATTCATTTCCAAACGGTAATTAATTCTGTAAGAATGAGCTTATAAAATTTCACTTATTTAACTTCACAACGGGTTATATGGCTGCGTAATATCCATCGATACAAACCATCTTCTTAATAACACTTTATTATAGGCGAAATTAAATAATTATTATAAAATCACTTAAAAATTTGGATTAATTCGAAAGCTTAAATATAATAATCTCCTTAATTATCTTTATTTCACTCAATTTATTCAAATTAAACTTAAGTAAAAATTGTCTTTAAAAGCTTAACTAATTTATGATAAAATAATCTACTTAAATATCCTTATTTAAATAGTCTTAATGTAAAACAAATTTAATATTATATATTTTTTAAATACTTTGTATATATTAAATCTTAGATAACATTTAACATCAAAAATAATTGTTTTAAAAGATTTACTTTAAATCATGATGCTTGTAATAACTTTGGAAAGACAAATGGATTATAGATATATATTTTTTATAACAAATTCCTTTAAATAATAAATCTTGCTTAAAATAAACAAAGGCCCATCGGCCCAAAGTCCACAACCCAAAACTAAAACAACCAAACCTATTAATTACACACCCAACGCATACGGGCCAAAGCCCAACTCGATACTACCTATTCCTTCCAAAATCTTTCCATCTTCTTCCTCTACTAGAATCTGATTTCAACATCAGGAACTCGACCAACATGATCGACTCAAGAAATCTATACCGAGCTTCGATTGAAATCGAGTATAACCCAAGACCATGCCATACCTACATCGCATGTATCACCCACCATACGATCATCAGAGCCTTCTCGGACCATTCGTGCACCGTGACACATGTGCACATACACACCCTCGACACCGATCATCTTGCTACCACACCATCGTCGACGAGTTTCCATTCGACCCTAGACTCAGTTGGCCTTGTCGCCGACGCCGACATCACCTCCGATCGAAAATCGATCTCCAGCTCCACGTAATACCAAAACCAGAAATCAATCAACCACTACAAATCGACCTACTGCACCCACATCCGACCACTACTTCACATGCTACCTACCTCGATCGAAAGCCCATACATGCAGTCACCTCAGTGCCAAATTCCTTGAACTCTGATCACCCCATCACTTCCCAGTTCACTTGCGTTCGCCGACCACCCAAAAACAAACCCAAAACCCTAAAACCTACTCGCTCTCCCTAACCAAACCAAATTTCAGGATTCCTCCATGGTCGACACTTCCCTTATGTCCACCAGCCCCTTCCAGACCTGGCCGCACCACCTCACGGTGATGAGATCGCCAGAAATTAATTTTTGAATGGAAAATGTTCATCTACTAATTTCTCAAGATATAGATCATTAAAAATTCCAATCTCACCACTAAAATTCATATTTTCACACAAGAATCAAGACTGCATGCTTGAAATCTTGATTCAACAATATTGATTCTTCACCAAAATTGATTATTTACTGTAAATCCTACCATTAATTAACTATACAGCATAATTTTATTCACAAACTATTTTTAACACAAACTATACTAGAAAATAAACAGATTCCTAGTTTACGTCATCCTCAAATATAATCTAGATAAAAAGAAATAGATTTTTGAAGTGGGGATGAACATAATGGTTACTGTCAACAGAGCAGAATTCAGTTCTTTTCAAATTTAAAATAAATGTTTCTCACCTTAAACATTTTGGTTCCAGAACTTTGAAGTTGAAATCTTTAATTTGAAAACTTGAAATCTTTAAATCTGAAACTTGAACTTGCTTTTAAAATCTTCTGAGTTTGAATTAAACAGAGATCACCAGACTTGGTTAAAGGGTGCCTTCTTCGTTTTCTTTTAAATTTGTTTGCTGTAGCTTAGAATTTGAACAGAAGCTATATTTTTTAGTTACAGGTTCTAATTTCTAAACAACGACTCAGATCCATCCATACCAATATATATACACACAACTTTACAACACATATGATGGACAGAGATGACTGTTTTGGTGGCTGAAAAGATATTGTCTTTGCTGAGAGGAATTTTGAAAAAGAAAGAAATTATTACAATGTGTTTCCAACCGCCAAATGTTAATATGTTTACTGATTTAAATTTTTGTAATTAACTTACCTATAGTTTTTCTTTTAATAGTAAATAACTTTGAAGTCTTTTATTTATTACATAGTTTATATGAACCATATGATACTTAAAGTATATATAAGTATGCTCAAGAAATTAGACAGTCCAAATTTATATTGACAAAGTAGAAATGTATTTGTCACTAATACATTTTTAAAATAAAGTTGAGAAACTAGATAACTACAATAATACTTCTTGGTTTATACCTCTATAAATATGTTGTTACTTAAATAAAATAAATAACATTCAATATTAAACACCCTTGTGTTATAAGAACTTCAAAGTGGTATAAAAATTATTTTTAAATCCTTCATGTATATATGTAACCATATATACATATTTTAATTTATAATATAGAAATACATTACTTTCAAATAAACTAAATTCACTAGTTATATATATATATATATATAGTTTTCTCTTATTTATACTTAAGTGATTCTTACACATATCTATTCATTTATAACGTTTTTATCAATTAAATATTATAAATTTTCCTTTTTAACTTATCATTACATATATATAACCTTTCTTATTCAAGATGTACATATATTATATTTTAGAAGCATTCAACTTAAACTCTTTTTATTTAATATAACCAACATTGTCCTTTTTACTTTATTATCTATTTAGTGCCATGAATTTCTATTCACATTATATATATACTTAGAAATTTTATTGTCCTTATAAGTAAAAATATAAGTATATGATTTTTCCTAATTTTTTTTTAATTCTCTATTATATTCTATCTTTAGAATAAAATATTCATATTTTGTCTCAAAGCAAAATACACATATTTTATCTTTAGAATGAAATATACATATTTATCTCTAAAACAAACTACACATATTTAATCTGAAACAAAATATACATTTCATCTTTAAAACAAAATATACAAAAATAAGAAATTCCATTTAAATCATTCTGTATTTTAATATAGATCTGAAAATCCAAATTATACTGGTTTGGAAAATTGTATACAATTATAAATTATTAATTAATGGGAATATTGTACATTAAAATACAATATTATGGAATATTATAAATTAATATTCACAACTCGTGATGTCAAAAATCCCGGGTCGTTACATTCCTTCCCCCTTAAAAGAATTTCGTCCACGAAATTCCATAGCTAATTTAGTAAAATTATCCACACACATTAGAACAGATCAATAATAGTCCAAACTACACCAGTAAATACATAGATTCATACTGTATATCAAAATATACATTATATCTAGTACCGGCCAAAATATTCCTACAAATTTTATCACCATCCATACAAACGCGCGCATGTGTGTGTCTATATATATATATATATATATATATATATATATATAACCCTACCAACCATTTAACACCTAAAATCCATGACATCCAAGGGTCAAAACATATACAAAAAGAATTCACTATCTAAAGAAAGCAACCCAACACTAACTATGGACTCTTACTCCCAGAGTCCTCTCCTTCGGGTCCCGACAATTCCCTGGACTCTACATCACTGTCCGAAACCCAAACAATCTCTGGACTAGGCTCTCTCGAAAGGAAATCTACACCAGAAACTGGCTCCTCAACAACTTACCCTATCTCCCAAATGACTACATCGTCATTTTCTGATTTGAGATCCTCCTCTACTTCAAACTCTTCCTCGTCGTCAATCTCCTCATCTTCACCCTCGACTTCAAACTCTTCTTCACTGTCGAATTCCTCCACAGGGTCTTCTTCTTGAGGCTAAAGCCGAGGTTGCTCAACTGGTTCTATCATCTCCCATGGTTCTTCTTCATATAAGGACGGGTCGTTAAGATCCGCCCGAATTCTTCTGACCCAGTCAAAATCACCATCTCTCCTAGCCCTAGCCAGTGCTCCTCCATGACTGATGCTATGGGTTCTCTACAATCAATACCAAAACCCAAAGGTGAGATCCTAAGGTTAGACTTCTATAGGCTAAAGAGTACATCAAGGTTTACACTTGAAAATTTATTCCCCTTTTTAAATTTCTAATATCCAAGATTTTATAAAATCATCTTTCTAAAATAATTTAAGTACATATTTTGAAAGTGATTACAAGGTAGAGAAAAATATACATATAGTAAGTTTATAAACAATTTATTTCCTCAATTTATAAATCTAAATATATATTTATATACAACCAAGTAAAGTGTTTTAAGGCTTTAAATTCTCAAATATCCTTTTCTAGAAATCCATAATTATGAAAATTATCTTAAAGGGTGGAAATTTTTTCCCGAATATTAGTTTAAAAGTTTTTCCAATTTCCTTTAGTAAATAAACTTAGTAAAATTCATTTTTTAAGGATTCAAATTCTAAAGGGTTCAGATTTCTAAGGTATACTCAAAGTTGACGGCTAAGACCACTCAATCCTAGATGATAAATTATTATCATCACAACGAATCATTTAAAATACCATATATTTAAAAATCATTCCCTTTTATATAGAAAATATATTTTGGGTAAAATTATTTCATCTACACCATAAATCAATATTATGTCTGTTGGCCTGATTCAAGTGTTTAGAGATTCCTATCAACAACGTTAGCTACTCGTATTGACCAAAATCCATATGCCACTTAACCGATCAAGTTAACACAATATATAAAGTCATTTTTATACAACTAACAAATACGCACTTCCGTGTACACACACACACACAAAATCAAACTCAAACAGGTTGCTACAGGCTCCATCCCTATTGAGCAACCCACCCGAACCTAGGTATTCACTCAACCTAGACTCTGATACCACAATGTCACGACCCATTTTCCATACCGATTTAAATTAATTTTAAACCACACTTGTTAGCTAAATCACACAGAAAGACGGATAGTGAAAGAAAGAAGGTAGAAATAGAAAGAAGATAGAAGAAAAGAGAACAATCAGAATCTCACAGCGGAATGAATAAACTATAATATAAACAAATCTTTACATGAAACCAAAACTGTACATTAATAACATATACAGACTTTAAATCAGAATTACAACCATTCAACTCGGACAGTTTATAACAACCTGTCCTTACAACTAGTTGACACACAACCAAATACAGACTGAATATAAGCATCTACGTGAATACGTCTCCTGATTCCAGCTCCTCTCCTGAAGCTTCTAGTCTTCCAGCTAAACCTGGAAATATGCTCGGTCTGACCTGATCATATAGGAAAACAACAAGCCTATGTCAGTCTGGTAAACCAGCGTGAGAAACACACTCAAGTTGATTAATTAAAGTTTAAAAATCCATTTTGAAATCAAAGGTATCTCATAAGACCATGCCACAAATAAACATGTTGGGTTTTTGCCTTACGATAACCAAAACATTTTTTATAAAATCCTCTGATATTATAATAGTGTCTATACACAAATACTTATTCAAATAGCTGAAATTGTTACATTCATTAAATTCCAACATATTAGCCACAAAGTGGGTTCTACAATCAAAACCGTAAAGGGCACATAAGGAGAATGGATTTCCAACGAATGACTAGGCACTGGGGTATCACCTATCACAGTACCTGGTCTAGATCACCATATCGAGGATTCCTCCGTTTCCCTTCAACACAAGACCGGTCTACCCTTTACTGGATAGCCAGAGTAAGATCACCCCGCGGTTGGGATTAGCAACTGCCCACATAGCTGAAATAAAAAGAGACCTCTAGACAAGGATGACCTTACCCTACTTGGGTGCTACCCACTTAACCTTGCTGCATATCCCCTGATTTTCAGTCATTTCCAGTTGATGAGGTTCAAGGCTCGGTGTTACCTTTTTAGAACATTTCACTTAGAATGCTCACTGTCCTCCTGACGATGTTTCGAAAGCATTCATCCATACAGGTCCGTTCTGGGTTCGAACGGAACTGAAGGCTCTATTCCTACTACATTCATTTTGGAATCACCCTCAAGATTAGTAGCGAGTAGCCCTTGCACTTCGTTGCTCCATCTTCGACTCCAAGCTCTAGTCTTCATCACGAAAACGTACTCGTTGGATCGAAGTGGTTTTTGGATTACAAATCCGATCTCGGTCGCTTCGAAACAACTTTTGCTATTTCCTGGTAAACTCAATCCCGGTTCTTTAGGAAATACACAGACAAAATATAAGATCGGAGTTCACCTCCTAACCGTTAGTGGACGGGTCTCCTTAAAATTTGTCCAAGAGAATAAACAAGTTTATACGCATGGTGTAGCACCTCGAACGGTAACAGTACCATACAATTCTCGAGCCACCTCTAGATATTTCCAAAGTTAAGTTTTTGTCCAGATTTGATAGTCGGTTTTTTAACTATCAAAACAATCAATCAATTCAACCATGTTATTTCCAGTTGCAACCATTAAGCCTTGTTCACAATTAAAATCCCAACAGATTAAAATTTACTAAGAAAGCTTATTTTACTGGGTAAACATAAATTTAAAACAACTTCTTTTCAAATCATACTTATAAAATTCTCAATTACATTTCTTAAGTTTATTAAATAAAAATACTCTTTTTATAAAAGTTTTCTATAATATACTATTTTAAAACATGCTTATATTTAATAGATTATATTAAAGAAAATATACTTAAATACTAATTTAATAAAAAATTACTTTTTAAATAATTATTACAAAAATAGTTTTTATATCTGAAATAGTTTAAATGATACATACTTATAAAAATTATACCTTTATAAAGATTTCCAAAAATAATAATAAACTACGTTTTGTATTTCTAAAATATTTACTAGTTCTTTTAAAACATCATTTGAAAACAATATTCATTATTTTTAAAACAAAACTAGGTTCAAATATCAATCCAAACAGAACAAGGCTTATCAGTCTCAATGGTACTTATCAATCTACAATTCACAGACAATACGGATATTCAAAATCTATCAGCTTCCATAGATCGATTCATGTTTTATTCTCAAATATAATTAACAGTCAAATAACAGATAATATGCATGAATAAACAAATCAGAGATTATCATTGCTAGTAAACAATTTCACAGATAATATCAGATCGATGGCTTAAACTACCCATAGAAGTTAAATTAACTATTTAGCGAAATGGTGTTTGTTTCCGCTAACCAAATGTCAAATAGCTTGAATAATCTACAGTAAATACATCTATTCAGTTTGGGAACATCTTAATAGTTTGGCCGTATAAAATTATACAACGACATTCATTTCCAAATGGTAATTAATTCTGTAAGAATGAGCTTATAAAATTTCACTTATTTAACTTCCAACGGGTTATATGATGGCGTAATATCCGTTGATACAAACCGTCTTCTTAATAGCACTTTATTATATGTGAAATTAAGTAATTATTATAAAATCACTTAAGAATTTAGATTAATTCAAAAGCTTAAATATTATAATCTCCTTAATTATCTTTATTTCACTCAATTTATTCAAATTAAACTTAAGTAAAAATTGTCTTTAAAAGCTTAACTAATTTATGATAAAATAATTTACTTAAATATCCTTAATAAAATAGTCTTAATGTAAAACAAATTTATTATTATATTTTTTAATCCTTTGTATATATTAAATCTTAAATAACATTTAACATCAAAAATAATTGTTTTAAAAGACTTGCTTTAAATCATGATGCTTGTTATAACTTTGGAAAGACAAATGGATTATAGATATATTTTTTTTATAACAAATTCCTTTAAATAATAAATCTTGCTTAAAATAAACAAAGGCCCATCGGCCCAAAGTCCACAAGCCAGAACTAAAACAACCAAACCTATTAAATACACACCCAACGCATACGGGCCAAAGCCCAACTCGATACTACCTATTCCTTCCAAAATCTTTCCATCTTCTTCCTCTACTAAAATCTGATTTCAACATCAGGAACTCGACCAGCACGATCGACTCAAGAAATCTATACCAAGCTTCGATTGAAATTGAGTATAACCCAAGACCACGTCGTCCCTACATTGCACGTATCACCCACCATATGATCATCAGAGTCTGCCTGGACCATTTGTGCACGGTGACACACGTGCACGTACACACCCTTGACACCGATCATCTTGCCACCACGCCATCGCCGCCAAGTTTTCCTTCGTCCCTAGACTCGGTAGGCTGTGTCGCCGATGCCGACATCACCTCCGATCGAAAATCAATCTCTAGCTCCACGTAATACAAAAACCAGAAATCAAACAACCACCACAAATCGACCTACTGCACCCACGTCCGACCACAATTTCACACGCCACCTACCTTGATCGAAAGCCCATAAATGCAGTCACCTCCGTGCCAAATTCCTTTAACTCCAGTCACCCCATCACTTCCCAACTCACTCGCGTTCGTCGACCACCCAAAAACCATCCTAAAACCCTAAAGCCCATTCGCTCTCCCAATCCAAACCAAATTCCAAGATTCCGCCATGGTCGACACTTCCCTTATGTCCACCAGCCCCTTCCAGACTTGGCCGCACCACCACACGGCGACAAGATCGCCAGAAATTAATTTTTGAATGGAAAATGTTTATCTACTAATTTCTCAAGATATAGATCATTAAAAATTCCAATTTTACCTCTAAAATTCATATTTTCACACAAGAATCAAGACTGCATGCTTGAAATCTTAATTTAACAATATTGATTCTTCACCAAAATTGAATATTTACTGTAAATCCTACCATTAATTAATATACAGCATAATTTTATTCACAGACTATTTTTAACACAAACTATACTAGAAAATAAACAGATTCCTAGATTATATCATCCTCAAATATAATCTAGATAAAAAGAAATAGATTTTTGAAGTGGGGATGAACATACTGGTTACTGTCAACAGAGTGGAATTCAGTTCTTTTCAAATCTAAAATAAATGTTTCTCACCTTAAGCATTTTGGTTCCAGAACTTTGAAGTTGAAATCTATAATTTGAAAACTTCAAATCTTTAAATCTGAAACTTGAACTTGCTTTTAAAATCTCTTGAGTTTGAATTGAACAGAGATCACCAAACTTGGTTACAGGGTGCCTTCTTCGTTTTCTTTTAAATTTGTTTGTTGCAGCTAAGAATTTGAACAGAAGCTATATTTTTTTTAGTTACAGGTTCTAATTTCTAAACAACAACTCAGATCCATCCATACCAATATATATACACACAACTTTGCAACACAGATGATGGACAGAGATGATTGTTTTGGTGGCTGAAAAGACATTGTCTTTTGTAACAACCCGGAAATTTTTGATCCCGAAAATTCCAGATAGTTAGGGAAAAGAAGAAGAGAATTGAGAAAGAGAAGAAACAGAAACACCAAAACACAGAAATCTCACATTCGCAGTGGATCAAAATATAATATTACATAAATAACAGTTTTACAAAGAAGAACTGTATCAGTACACTTACATTTTATACATCAGAGTTACAACCATTACCAATCTCTGGACAGTTTAAAACATGTCCTAGTTATACAATAACATATCACAGCGGAAAACTCTCCATACGATCCTGCCCTCCAGCTCGCCTCCTGAGTTCCAGAACGTCCTTACCTAAAAATCTGTAATACTCGGTCTGACCCGAGCATTACATCAAAGTAACACCTGGGTCAGGTTGGAAACCAGCGTGAGTAAACCCACATAATATGAAATACCAAACCATAACACATAAGAATATCAAGGTAACTCGTAGCCCTTTTACGAGTTCGCTTAGTCAACAATTATCACACAATAATTTCAAGTTAAATATCCATATTTCACAATTCATTCCATTCCAGCCTGTTTAATACCACATATCCAATATACAAGGAATTTTGTAGATTACAAATCGAAGTGGTTCCGGGCATTTACTGATACCCGACTCCAGTCTCTTCGAATCTCATGTCATCTTAACCCGGGTTATTCAATTAACTACAATTCAATTTTAAATATAGGATGTCACTTTTTACACAGTAATCCATGCTTGATAGATAACCATATTATCACTGTCCACTCAAACATATCATATCCCAAAACAATTCATATCAGAGATATCAACCAATTCAACAATTCATAAGCAAGATTGATCACCTCCAAAATTAATTTAATTTATCTCTAATTAAATTAATTACTAATCCTTAATCACTCAGATTACCATTACTTAACATTAATTAATTACAAACCAATTTATTTATCATCTTTTAAGTATCCATCTTAATCGATCTCCCTTAATTATACGATAATTACATTTAGTAATTAACCTTTAATTAACCACATAGATTAATTATCCTTAACCATTCACACTAATTAACCTCTAATTAAACACCTTAATTTATTTATTACATTAATTAATGATCCTCTAATCACTTCCCTTACTTAATTATCCATTTAATTAATTACATTTAACAAGTAATCTTTGAATCAATCACATTCATTAATTAACCTTAATTAATCCAGTAATTAAGTATTTTTGATTACCTATATTAATTAATCCTTTAATTTATTACTTTAAGTAATAAATCCTTAATTACTTACCTTAAGTAATTATCATTTAAGTAATTAATTTCTAATTAATTTATAAATCTTAATTATTAATTTATAATTAATAATTAATTAACTAATTAATATATCCTAATCATTCAAATCTTAATTATTTTTTAAGATAATTCATCTATCTTAACCACTTTCTTAATCTTCTTCTAAAATTAATAAACTTGGTAAGGATTAACATTAATTTGAAAATTAACACGAGCCCTTAAGTTAAATGATGAAGCACTTCATTCTTCTTAATTATTACTAATTACATTATTAATCGAGTTTTAAATAAACTTAAGATTTAACTAAATCTAAGTTAAAGTGAATTACAAAACTTTTCTCAACCAATCATTTAATAGACCATTATTTTTTAAAAGAAATTGTTCTAGGAAGATTTGTCTAAACTTAAATTTTTGTAAAAAAATTTAAACTAAATAATAACCTCACAAAAATCCTGAGACAAACATAGGGTTACCCAGCCTCAATACCGAGCACAACCTACCCCTTCTTCTTCTTCTTTTGGTTTAAATTTAAACTGTACTTAAGCCAGAAATTATTTGTGCACAGCACAAAACAAAACTCGAGACAAAACCTCACGCAAACGAGATCGATCCTGAGTCCATTACCATCGTACTCGAGATCCAAAAACCCACATAAAAACTGATACGAGAAACGCTCGTACACATGCACATATGGTTGGAGCATCTCCAACCATCGCCACCACCCTAGATCAGTCGCCGACATCATTCCCCCACGAATCAAACCTTCAGAACAAAGAGATGAGCCTCAGAACAAAAACAAGCAGATCGTGTGGAAACATGGACCACAATGATCCCCAGAACCCCTTAGCACCTCCACCACAGACCACTACCGGACCCATGTTCAGGACTAGAACTCCGTCACATGCCCACGCCACTAAATCCCCACTCGCTATCGCCTCCGTCACCTTCCAGGCGACACACGAACACAAAATATCCTCTCAACCAATTACTGTGCTAAAACCCTAAATCGGTCTTGTCGATGATCCACGTCGAACTATAAAATCAACGAACATTTTTCTGGTGATCCCTAACCTTCCAACAAGCTACGGCCCTGATCTCAAGGTCTAGAAATCCTCCGATCACCAGAATCTCGTTAAAACCCATATTCCGATCATCCTATCAATTATCGAAATCTACCAAGCTAAAAATCATAAATTTTATTTTAAAAATCATTTGTTTCTAAGTCGAATCCAATAATGTAGAAGAATCAATGGTTTATGCAATTCGAATTTATCATATTTTAAAGCTTTTCTGATTATTTTAAATTTCCTGGTAAATTTTAACCAATCCTTCTCAAAATTATTTTTAAGACCTAGATATAGAGCATACAAACAAATCCCATGTAGATCTTGAGGTGTAACAAGAACTAGGAAAGAAGAATTTGATTTTTCTAATAGATTTTGAAATCTGGACTAAGAACAGAAGTGAATATCCCAATTCCCAGACATGCACAGATATTTTCCTACATATATACACTTATTTGTATACATACCAAACCATTTTAAAAAAAAATTCACTTCCATCAGGATAACCATAAGTTATAATTCAAATTAGGAAGAGTTTACTCACCTTAGATGCGGGAAACAGAGAAAGCCTGTATAGTTTTAGTTGAGTTGAACTTGAAATTGCAAGTTTTTGAATCTCGTCTGATTTTATTTTATATTGATTTACTACCGAATTTTGTTGATCCTTGATCTGAAATGCTTTGGGTTGATTTAGTTTTGAAGTTGCTTGATGATCCAAGTAGATGATTGCTTGATTAAATTTCTGTTTTGATTTTGTTTACAGGCCATTTCTCTAGTTGTTCTTGTTACAGACTTTTTTTTCTCCTTTGCCCTCCTTTTATTTTATTTTATTATTATTATATTTTTTTTTCTGATATTTATTTACATGGAAACTTTAAATGAGAATTGTTTTGCCATTTGTTACTTTTGTTTACATTTGTTAAATACCTATTTTACTTATTAACACTTGTCACTAATAGGTATTTTAATGCCTAAACCCATATGTTAAATTTATTTATAAGTTATGTTTTAAACCTTATTATTTTATAAATTACTTAACTTTATATCTACATATGTTTATATCTACACATATTCTTTGTATTTTACATATATACCAACTATATTTATTTCCAAGTATAAAAAGAAAAAGTATTTTTAAATTTTTAATAAAATCTTACCATACAAATTTAGAAACAAACCTTACATATATATAAAATTTCCAAAGATTTATTTAAAGTTGATTCTATATATATGTATAAAATTTTATTTTAGCTTTGAGAGGATGAATTTTTCAAGTAAATATTTATAAAAGAGGATCATTAAACAAATATTATCAAATGAATATTTATCTTGATATAATAGTTCAAATTCATATATATACATATCTAGATATATTCTAATTATCAGAATTTCATTTATTAATCCAAATAAAATCAGTATTTCTATTAATTAACCTGGTTAATTATCAATTAACGGATGCCCAAAAAAATTTGGGTTATCACATTCCTTCCCCATTTGAATTTTTCGTCCTCGAAAAGGAAACATTCCTTCCCCATTTGAATTTTTCGTCCTCGAAAAGGAATGAAGCCAGAATTTATTCTATACCCAAAATCTGGTAAATTATTCTTTGATCAATTTTAAAACATTTTAAAATATTATAGAGTAGTTTTATAAAGATACTTTTATAACTCGATGTCTCAACCAGCCCATCCTTGTTCTTACAGAAATTCGGTCATACGTTGATCAGGCGTAAGACTGAAAATCTACAAGTACTTGGTAAACCCGTTTTCAACACCCAGTGAAAATACTTGAAAAATAATTTATTGAAAATATAGAAATCATTTTTGAAAACTGAGTGAATATTATTGGTGAGAATGCTCAGGAAACCATCACCCTCATCCATGGTCGCAGTTAACCCGATGGTTACGTTGCCATCCCGACAAAATGCATAGATAACTGTAGGCCTCCACGCCCCGCAATTACACCATGGAACCCGCTACAGATCGCAGCTACAACTGGGGTTACGTTGCCATCACAGCAAAAACCCATATAACTGTAGGCCTCAGCGCCCTCGAATTTCGCTGCCAAATGAATGAAACTTTTCCACTCCACTTGACCATAGATCACAGTCTACCGATGTTACATTGCCTTCCCAGCAAAATCAAGCGTAGACTGTTGACACTCACCTCCACACGATTTCCGCTATGGTCCACACAGTAGATCGCAACGACATCGAGTCACACTATCATCACAGCATAACCCAAATGCCTCTGTAGGCATCAGCGCTCTCGACTTTCGCTATCCAATAATCCTCAGGAACTAGTTTGTCTGGACTCCTCACAGGATCAACTTTAGAACCTCCCTCTTAGAGGCTCAAGGCAGTACCAACCTATGGTACTCCTAAGAAGTTCATCCGAAGGGAGCGCCTTTTTCTCCAGAGCCATTTTCAAAACACTTTATACTATACACATATAGTATCTTCCAAATCATACACCTAGTATGAATCTCATATAAATCTTCTTTCTCAAAATCGATTATCCCAAAATCGATAATTCTCAAACTAGGCTTTTCAAAATCAAATATTGATTTTACCCAAAAATCAAAAGCCTTTCCAAAACTAAAGGTTCCCAAAACCTTTTTCAAAATCATTCTCACAAGATCCTTTATACATATATAGGTATATATAACCTTGAAAAAGCTTAGGATCGTTTCCAACTTGTATAAAACCCTTTTTATACTTCAAATATTTTTGAAAACCCTTTAATTCTGGCTAGATTCAACAAGGAGAGATTTATCTTATATAAAAAAGGTATATAACTTTGTTTATTTCCAAATCGAATATTCAAATTTGGTTATAAAGTCACTTACCAGTTTACTTACTTCTATAAGTAAATTTCAACCATAGAAATATCCAATTTCTATTTTATTTCATCATATATTTCATAAAATATATTTTTCATTTCAAAAACCATACTACAGTTCTTATCCTCAAACTCCCAGTATCAATTTTATTCAAACTCGTACGATGTACACATATCATTCGTACGCTATACCAATCTGATCGCTCACTCGATCACACAATTTCACTTCCGAACTAGTATTGTCCACCCGACTTCCTAGTGCAGACTCAGATCTGGTTTCTTGATCAGAAACCATCATTCTCCTTGCATAGCCTAACTATGATAGAGAATATCCAGAACCAATCAACAATCCATATCCAGGTTCGCTGTCGAAAATCGAGTGAAAAATCCCAACTTGAATCGATATACTATCTCGAAATTATGTGCTCGAATCTGGATCAAATCGTTATGCGAATAGAATAATATACGTACATCCTACGTATTTATCTTTATTGATTTATTAATCAACTGAATCCCTTTTTTCCACATTCACTTAATTTCATTCACTTATTCACAATTGCTTAAATCCTCAATTGGACTATCACTTCAATTTTTTCCTCAGTTGGGTATTTAATCAATAACAGTTTGAACTCCGACCAGTTTATTTTTAGAAAATAGCTTGGAAAGTTAAAAATTGATAAGTAGTTGAAAAATAATTGTTAGTTTGTAAAATATTGGAAAATAGTTTAGTAATTGTAAAATAGTTAGAAAATAGTCAAATAGTTATAAATTTTTTAAATAATTGCAAAATAGCTATAAAATAGTAATTAGTAGTTGAAAATAGTAATTAGTTTACAAAATAGCTGAAAATTTGTTAAATAGTTCCAAAAATAATTGTAAAACAAGTATAAGATAATTTTAGGTTTAAAAAGAGAAGTTGTATAGTAAATAGTTTGGAAAAGTAGATTTGTACTAAAACAATTTATTTTGAAAATAGTCCAGAGTCAAACTGTTCGATTCCCAACCTCCATTTCCAATTAATTCAATTTAAATTTCCACTTCCATTTAAATTGACTTAGCTCCAATCTAAATAACTTCAATTTCCATTAAAATTGACTTAACCCCAAATTTAAGTTGAATTAATCCTCAATTCCTTTTCTAAATTCAAATCCAATTCTATTTGTATTTACTCATTCAACTTTAATCACAATTTCAATTAATTCAAATAAATTTCAAATTGAACCAATTTCAATTCATATCAATTCTAGTTTGAATTAATCCCAATTCCCATTTGAATTTAAATTCATTCAATTTCAATTTCATTTCAAATTAATCCAATTCAGTTTTTTTCATTTGAATTTTAAACTTATCCATTTTCAATCACAATTCCAATTAATTCAAATCAATTCAATTTGAATTAATTCAATTCAAATTCCAAATTTAAACCATCCCGAATTATATAAACTCGAGTTAAATTTTTAAATGTTGATTTAATCCTTTAAATCAAATCAAATCAACTTATATCTTTAAACCATTTAATTCTGAATCCAAATTTCATTTCAAACTTATTTCAAAGTTAAAATAATAATTCAAATCTTTTTAAACAACTAAAACTTTGAAATTCAATTTATCATCAAATTTAAATTTTGAAACCAAACCTTTGAAGTTTTATCTTAAACATTCAAATCTTAAGTCCAAAATGATTCCACTTTACCTTAATAATGGATATATTACTACACCCCATTTCTTTAAACAAATCCAATTCACAGTTTAAAGATTATATATAACAATAGGGTAATATCATCCAATTATTTTTAAACATCCATCCATTTCCAATTTTTGGATCTCAAACCCAATTTGAGATTACTCAAACTTTCAATTCGAATCAATCATTTAACTTTTCAAGTTAAATTTTAATTTTATCTTGAAACTTCCAAATCAAGTTGTCCATCCAAACTTATTTAACTTCTTCCAAGTTAAATTCAATTTACTTAATCCATTAAAATTTTAAACTTCAGATTAATATCCTTCCCAATTAAATTTAAAACCTACTTCACTTTGGGTTTCACATCACATTCCAAGGAAAATATCAAACCATCTTCGATATTATATATACTCCTTATACATATTATTTCTTTTACACACCTGGTTACTTTTAAATTTTAAACCACCTTTGGCTTTAAATTCAAACAAATTCCTTTTTAAAATTTCAAACAACCCTTGTTTGAAATAGGACCCTTTCATTCAAATATATTAAATAACATCTCTTATATTTATACACTCAACTCATTATAGGGTACTATTGACCCTATCCTTAATGAGTATCCCACCAGAGCCAAGGTTCTCGCTTAACCTTTAGCTTTGATACCAAATGTAAGAACCCGGAAATTTTCGATCCCAAAAATTCCAGATAGTTAGGGAAAAGAAGAAGAGATAGAAGAAAAAGAAGAAACAGAAACACCGAAACACAGAAACCTCACATTCGTAGCGGATCAAAATATAATATCACATAAATAACAGTTTTACAAAGAAGAACTGTATTAGTACACTTACATTTTATACATCAGAGTTACAACCATTACCAATCACTGGACAGTTTAAAACAACATGTCCTAGTTATACAATAATATATCACAGCGGAAAACTCTCCATACGTTCCTGCCCTCCAGCTCGCCTCCTGAGTTTCAGAACGTCCTTACCTAAAAATCTGTAATACTCGGTCTGACCCGAGCATTACATCAAAGTAACACCCAGGTCAGGCTGGAAACCAGCGTGAGTAAACCCACATAATATGAAATACCAAACCATAACACATGAGAATATCAAGGTAACTCGTAGCCCTTTTACGAGTTCGCTTAGTCAACAATTATCACACAATAATTTCAAGTTAAATATCCATATTTCACAATTCATTCCATTCCAGCCTATTTAATACTACATATCCAATATACAAGAATTTTGTAGATTACAAATCGAAGTGGTTCCGGGTATTTACTGATACCCGACTCCGGTCTCTTCGAATCTCATGTCATCTAAACCCAGGTTATTCAATTAAATACAATTCAATTTTAAATACAGGATGTCACTTTTTACACAGTAATCCATTGATAGACAACCACATTATCACTGTCCACTCAAACATATCATACCCCAAAACAATTCATATCAGTGATATCAACCAATTCAACAATTCATAAGCAAGATTGATCACCTCTAAAATTAATTTAATTTATCTCTAATTAAATTAGTTACTAATCCTTAATCACTCAGATTACCATTACTTAACATTAATTAATTACAAAGAAATTTATTTATCATCTTTTAATTATCCATCTTAATCAATCTCCATTAGTTATACAATAATTACATTTAGTAATTAACCTTTAATTAACCACATAGATTAATTATTCTTAACCATTCAACACTAATTAACCTTTAATTAAACACCTTAATTTATTTATTACATTAACTAATGATCCTCTAATCACTTCCCTTACTTAATTATCCATTTAATTAATTACACTTAACAAGTAATCTTTGAATCAATCACATTCATTAATTAACCTTAATTAATCCAGTAATTAAGTATTTTTGATTACCTACATTAATTAATCCTTTAATTTATTACTTTAAGTAATAAATCCTAAATTACTTACCGTAAGTAATTATCATTTAAGTAATTAATTTCTAATTAATTTATAAATCTTAATTATTAATTTATAATTAATAATTAATTAACTAATTAATATATCCTAATCATTCAAATTTTAATTACTTTTTAGATAATTCATCTATCTTAACCACTTTCTTAATCTTCCTCTGAAATTAATAAACTTCATTAATTTGAAAATTTGAAAATTAACACGAGCCCTTAAGTTAAATGATGAAACACTTCATTCTTCTTAATTATTACTAATTACATTATTAGTCGAGTTTTAAATAAACTTAAGATTTAACTAAATCTAAGTTAAAGTGAATTACAAAACTTTTCTCAACCAATCATTCAATAGACCATTATTGTTTAAAAGAAATTGTTCTAGGAAGACTTGTCTAAACTTAAATTTTGTAAAAAAATTTAAACTAAATAATAACCTCACAAAAATCCTGAGACAAACATAGGGTTACCCAGCCTCAATCCCGAGCACAACCTTCCGCTTCTTCTTTTTTGGTTTAAATTTAAACTGTACTTAAGCCAGAAATTATTTGCGCACAACACAAAACAAAACTAGAGACAAAACCTCACGCAAACGAGATCGATCCTTAGTCCATTCTATCGTACTCGAGATTCAGAAACCCATATAAAAACTGATACGAGAAACGCTCGTACACATGCATAGATGGTCGGAGCATCTCCGACCATCGCCACCACCCTAGATCAGTCGCCGACATCATTCCACCACGAATCAAACCTTCAAAACAAAGAGATGAGCCTCAAAACCAAAACAAGCAGATCGCGTGGAAACAAGGACCACAATGATCACCAGAACGCCTTAGCACCTCCACCACAGACCACTACCGGACCCGTGTTCATGACTAGAACTCCGTCACATGCCCACGCCACTAAACCCCCACTCGCGATCGCCTCTGTCACCTTCCAAGAGACACACGAACTATAAAATCAACGAACATTTTTCTGGTGATCCCTAACCTTCCAACAAGCTACGACCCTGATCTCAAGGTCTAGAAATCCTCCGATAACCAGAATCTCGTTAAAACCCATATTCCGATCATCTTATCAATTCTCAAAATTACCAAGCTAAAAATCATAAATTTTATTTTAAAAATCATGGGTTTCCAAGTCGAATCCAATAATGTAGAAGAATCAATGGTTTATGCAATTCGAATTTATCATATTTTAAAGCTTTTCTGGTTATTTTTAAATTTCCTGATAAATTTTAACCAATTCTTCTCACAATTATTTTTATGAGCTAGATCTAGAGCATACAAACAAATCCCATGTTGATCTTGAGGTCTAACAAGAACTAGGAAAGAAGAATTTGATCTCTCTAACAGATTTTGAAATCTGGACTAAGAACAGAAGTGAATGTCCCAATTCCCAGACTTGCACAGATATTTTCCTACATATATGCACTTATTTGCATACATACCATACCATTTTAAAAAAATTTAACTTCCATCGGGATAACCATAATTTATAATTCAAATTAGGAAGAGTTTACTCACCTTAGATGCTGGAAACAGAGAAAGCCTGTATAGTTGAGTTGAACTTGAAACTGGAAGTTTTTGAATCTCGTCTGATTTTATTTTATATTGATTTACTACTGAATTTTGTTGATCCTTGATCTGAAATGCTTTGGGTTGATTTAGTTTTAAAGTTGCTTAATGATCCAGGTAGATGATTGCTTGATTAAATTTCTGTTTTGATTTTGTTTACAGGCCATTTCTCTGGTTGTTCTTGTTACAGACTTTTATTTCTCCTTTGCCCTCCTTTTCTTTTATTTTATTATTATTCTTTATTTTCTTCTGATATTTATTTACATGGAAACTTTAAATGGGAATTGTTTTGCCATTTGTTACTTTTGTTCACATTTGTTAAATACCTATTTTACTTATTTAACACTTGTCACTAATAGGTATTTTTATGCCTAAACCCATATGTTAAATTTATTTATAAGTTTGTTTTAAACCTTATTATTTTATAAATTACTTAACTTTATATCTACACATATTCTTTATATTTTACATATATACCAACAATATTTATTTCGAAGTATAAAAAGAAAAAGTATTTTTAAATTTTTAATAAAATCTTACCTTACAAATTTACAAACCAACCTTACATATATATAAAATTTCCAAAGATTTATTTAAAGTTGATTCTATATATGTATAAAATTTTATTTTAGCTTTGAAAAGATGAATTTTCCAAATAAATATTTATAAAAGAGGATCATTAAACAAATATTATCAAATGAATATTTATCTAGATATAATAGTTCAAATTCATCTATATACATATCCAGATATATTCTAATTATTATAATTTCATTTGTTAATCCAAATAAAATCAGTATTTCTATCAATTAACCTGGTTAATTATCAATTAACCCGGTTAATTATCAATTAACAGATGCCCAAAAAAAATTCGGGTTATCACATCACATCTTTACCGAGAGGAATTTCGAAAAAGAAAGAAAATTATTACAATGTGTTCCGACTACCAAATGTAAATATGTTTACTGATTTAAATTTTTATTGTTAACTTACCCATAGTTTTTATTTTAACAGTAAATAACTTTGAAGTCTTTTATTTATTACATAGTTTATATGAACCATAGGATACTTAAAGTATATATAAGTATGCTCAAGAAATTAGACAGTCCAAATTTATATTGACAAAGTAGAAATGTATTTGTCACTAATACATTTTTAAAATAAAGTTGAGAAACTAGACAACTACAATAATACGTCTTTGTTTATACCTCTATAAATATGTTGTTACTTAAATAAAATAAATAACATTCAATATTAAATACCTTATGTGTTATAAGAACTTCAAAGTGGTAAAAAATTTATTTTTAAATCTTTCATGTATATATCTAACCATATATACATCTTTTAACTTATAATATAGAAATACATTACTTTCAAATAAACTAAATTCACTAGTTATATATATATATATATATATATACATATATAGTTTTCTCTTATTTATACTTAAGTGATTCTTACACACATCAGTTTATTTATAAAAATTTTATCAATTAAATATTATAAATTTTCCTTTTTAACTTATCATTACATATATATAAACTTTCTTATTCAAGATGTATATATATTATTATTTTCGAAGCTTTCAACTTAAACTCTTTTTATTTAATATAAACAACATTGTTTATATACCCAAAATCCAAAATATTCTTTTTACTTTATCATCTATTTAGTGCCATGAATTTCTATTCACATTATATATATACTTATAAATTTTATTGTCCTTATAAGTAAAAATATAAGTATATGATTATTTTTTTTAATTCTCTATTATATTCTATCTTTCGAATAAAATATTTATATTTTGTCTCTAAAGAAAAATACACATATTTTATCTTTAGAGTGAAATACACATGTTTATCTTTAAAACAAACTACACATATTTAATCTAAAACAAAATGTATATTTCATCTTTAAAACAAAATATACAAATATAAGAATTTCCACTTAAATCAATCTGTATTTTAATACAGATTTGAAAATCCAAATTATATTGGTTTTGGAAAACTATATACAATTATAGATTATTAATTAATGGGAATATTGTAAATTAAAATACAATATTATTGAATATTATAAATTAATATTCACAACTCGAGATGTCAAAAATCCCAGGTCGTTACAATAATACTCGGTCTGACCCGATCATTACTATAAAATAACACCCGAGTCAGTCTGGAAAACCAGCGTGAGAAAAATACACTCAATTGAATTATTAACGTTTCCAAAATCCTTTGAAAATCAAAGGTATCTCGTAAGAACACGCCATAAATAAACATGTTGGGTTTTACCTTACGATAACCAAAACATTTCTTATCAAAATCCTCTGATATTAAAATAGTGTCTAAATACAAATACTATTCCAAATAACCGAAATTGTTACATTCGTTAAATTCTAGCAATACTAGGATCTACAATCAAAACCGTAAAGGGCACGTAGGGAGAATGGATTTTCAACTAATGACTAGGCACTGGGGTACCACCTGTCATGGTACCTAGTCTAGATCAGCATACCGAGGATCACTCCCGATCCCCTGCAACACAAGACCGGAGCTACCCCTTACTAGATAGTCCGAATAAGATCATCTCGCGGTTGGATCAGCAACCGCCCACACAACTGAATAAAAAGGGACATCTAGATAGTGATGACCTTACCCTAATTGGTTGCTAGCCACTTAGCCTTGCTGCATATCCCTTGATTTTCAGTCATTCCCGGTTGATGAGGTTCGAGGTTAAGCGTTACCTTTTTAGAACACATCTCACTTAGATCATCGTCCTTCTGACGATGTTCTGAAAGCATTTATCGATACAAGTCTGTTCCAGGTCCAAACGGAACCGAAGGAACTACTCCTACTACATCCATTTTGGAATCACCCTCAGGATTAGTAGCGATTAGCCCTTGCACTTCACTGCTCCATCTTCGACTCCAAGTTCTTGTCGTCATCATGAAAACGTACTCGTTGGATCGAAGTGCTTTTCGGATCACAAATTCGATCCTGGTCTCTTCGAAGTAACGTTCGCTATTTTTCGATAAACTCAACCCTGGTTCTTTAAGAAATACACAGACGAAAATAAGATCGGAGATCACCTCCTAATCGTTAGTGGATGGATTTCCTTATAAACGTCCTAGAAGAACGAACAAGTTTATACATACAGTATAGCACCTCGGGCGGTAAATGTACCTTATAATTCTCATACCTCTCATAGATATTTCCAAAGTTATATTTGGGTCCAGATTTGATAGTCGGTTATTTAACTATCAAATAAACAATCAATTCAACCTATTATTTTATTTCCACTGAAAAACTCCAAGTCTTATTAAATTAGATTCTAATAATTTAAATTACTTTACCTAAAATTATATACTTAAAACATTTAAAAATAAAGCTATTTCAATTCTTTATTCAAAATAATACTTATGAAATTCTATAAGAGTTTTCTGAGTAAAACTGAAGCCAAAATCTATCTTTTAAATAAAGATATTATATCAAATATTTATGTTAAAATTCCCTTTTAAAATCATAATACTAATTTACTTTTAAAAATAATTAACTACTATAATTAATTTAAATAAATATTTATTTTCACTTTAAGACAATTAAATAATAAATTTTCTAAAACATTCTAAAAACATTTTTAAACTTCTAGTTTATACTTAGAAACCCTTTTTGGAAAAATATACTTAGCTTTCTAGGAAAATACACTTCCAACTTTTAAAAAATAAAACAACCTTTTTATTTTTAAAACAAATTGCACCTTTTTCTTATAAATTTCCTCTAGAAATCTATACTTCCAAATTTATCCACCAATAAATATTTCACTTTATTTGTAAACCCAGTTTACAAATTTCCATTCCTCATCATCCTTTAAATCATAATTCCCAAAACACTTAATCAATTTCAAACCGATTTCCTGAATCAAAATAACCTTTAAAATTTATTTGTTGATATATCCAATTCAATTCCAAAATCCATAATCACCAAAATCCACCGTTTATTATGATTTAAAAATCCTTATTTACATCTGAAACATCACTTTCATCCTTTATTCCAAAATTCTCTTTTCATTTCCTTAAAGAACCCAATTCATTATATTTCTATATTTTCAAATGCCAATATATATATATATATATATATATATATATATATTCATCCAAACCGTGGCGTCATATAACTTAAATTCCCATATAATCTATCACAGGATATCAAATAACATATCACAGTTATAAAAATAATTTCAATATTTTGAGGAATCCAATAGGTTCCCTCCAACCGGTTTTTCCTGCATCCACAGATGTTAGCACAACAAATAAAATACCGAATCCCACTTTGAGGGGGACATTGCAGCATAAAGGGTCATCCGTTATTATGCAGGGCGCATAGGGTCTCATCCGCTATATAATATAGGAATATCAATCACTCTAATATATATACACACTACTATATATAGTATCACATCCAACTGATAAAAACAAAACGTGTATCCCCCTTTGTTTCGGTTATGCAATAGATGAAATAAATCCAAAAATGATTTTTTTTTTCAAGAATGAAATCTTATTGGAACTGTCCATATCTGGTTCATCCTTTGGAACCATATCACATCCCGGATCTGATGAAATAGGATGAATTGAGACGGTATTTTGTAAATACATAATTATCTTAAATATATCAACCATTTCTTTATTTTTCGATCCCTTGGAAGAGACAAAAGAAACATCTTGTTTTATATTCAATCAATCAACCGATAATTTAAATTTTATCTATTTAAATAAATTATGGAAATCCAGATGTGAGTGAGATTAACTCACCTTGCGTTTAAAATGCCAAGCGTTCCAATTTTAAATTAAATCGAGCGCCTTCGATTTAATCTAAAATTTTCACGAGCTCCAATCATTCCCAGATACATTCCACAGCGTAGCGCTCGTCGTTGTGATTTCGACGCTTCCTGTTTCGCCTGGTTTTGACCTTGTATGAATAAGATACAGGTTTTTAAAGTTTGAGTAAAATTTATGTAATTTCTATTATTATATTTTTATAAAAAGAAATCATGGACGAACGAAAACACATATGCGGATCCTGTCCGCTTCTTTTGCTATCCTTCTTCTTCAATCACTATAGGCAAATCAACCCATAGCCGCCACTGTAGGGTTTCATTTCGTTCCTCCTTCTCATCGCTAAAGGACGATCAACCATCGTCACTTCGAGGAGCATCGCCCCTTGCGTCTACGGCCAGAGCTTCGTTGAGCTCGATCGCGTCATCGACGAACAAAACTCCATAGAAACGGCGACAAACGTGGCCTCCCTGCTCCCTCTATGCTTTGCTAAAACCCATCACCACCATTGATATCGTAGAGCTCGTAGTGCTCTACGACTTCTTAGTTGGAAGATCCTCCTAACAATCGACGAATCAAGAGAAAATCGAGGGGAAACAAAATTGTTTTTCGGCCATTCATAGATTAGAATGGCAACCACACAATAGAACTAGGGTATAACTATGGACCACTATATATATATATATATATATATATATATATATATATTTATAAATTAATTTAATAATATTTCACAAATTACTTAACTTTTCAAACAAATTCCAATTGAAACGTGCCGACAAGCGTTAATAAGTATCTACCCATATTCCGAACGCAATGGAACGTGTTTCGAAGGCTAATTTGATCGTACGTGGAAGATAGCTTTTTGAATCGAGTTTAAATATTAAATTTTTGATTTTAATTTCAACGCGTTTCTCACCCGTACGAACAAACGGTAACTCCAAATGCTACGAAATTTGAAATCCAATAATAATTAACTATTACGGTTCTAATGGAACTGGTTTCGTCGAATTCTGAGACTATGCCCCGGGAGGTTATTTTAACTTATCGATTATATCGAACTATTTTCAAAATCGTCGAAATCATTTAAAATTTTGATTTTAAAACTTTACTAACTTAATCATAAATCATTCAAATTCATTTTAAATCAAAAGCTGGTTATTTACATTATTACTATATATTAAATTCGATTATTAAATTAATATAAAAATTCCAATTTTAACTTATTGACTTTTGATTCCATCCAAAAGTCTAAACTATAACTCAAATCCAACTAGAATTGAATAAATTTTAGAAACTATTTTCATATTCATTTATTTCTCAGATTTATAAATTATCTTAATTCCAAATATTAAATCACTATTTATCCAAATCCGATTAAATTGCCATATTACTTATTTAACCAAAATCTTCGTACTTCAAAATCAATTAACAATCCACATTCGGCATTTAAAATAAATTAAATATCTAAAAACTAACGACCAAAATTCCGGGTCGTTATAGTTGACCTAGTCCAAATATATTGCCTTAGACTTAGTCTACATATTGATACCTTATTTTAATAAGTTTATTTGAAAAATGTTTTTAAAAGAATGTCATTAAAAATAATATCTACTGTATTTTGGTATAAAAGTGTTTTGGTTATCATAAGGTAAAATCCCATCCGTGTTTATGTGTGGGCGTGGTCTTCTGAGATACCCTTCTTTTCAAAGGTTTTGATATCATCTTCATGCTCTATACATTTTAAATTTCGAGTATCTCACGCTGATTTATCAAGCATGATCCGGGTATTTTTAATACTTGGGTCAGATCCGAGTAGTTTCATGTTTAGTTGAAGATGGTTAGAGTTTCCAGAGGAGAGCTGGAGATCTTCATCATTGTATGGATGTATTCTATTATCCGCTACATGTATTTAATTTTTTTTATTATTAGCATTTGTAAGGACAGGTGTTATAACTTTCCACGCTAAAATCTAGGTTAGACTCTGATATTGTATTTTAAAAATTTCTGCTGTAAAGATTATCATTGAAATAATATATGTGTTATTCCATTCGTATGAGATTCTGTTCTGCCTTTTTTTTCTACCCTTAATGATTTTCTTATTCGTACAATTTGAGTTGGACATGCACGGTTTATTGTCGATTCAAAGGGTACGGAAAAACGGACCATTACATTTTGTATCAAAGCAGAAGGTTAAGCGAGAATCTAGGCTTTGGTAGGGTGAAGACTCATCAGAGATAGGGTTAATAATGCCCTAGGATGAGTAACTCATTAGAGATAAGTTTAGGAACATCCTAGAATGAGTTTGAGTGTATTATACATGAGCGAGTATTTGTTATTGGATATAAAAATGGTTAGTGTTGATTTATCTATTGGGTGACGCCCCACCTCTATACCCACGCTATCCAAGAACATTACTGTGAATGCTGTCAACTAGCACGGAGAATAAGGCTGTTGAGGAGCGACCATCCGTGTAATTGCTTTGTGCGAGCATCGATATGTCAGATAGTATAACATGCAAATCTTTTCAAGTGGAAATCCGACATGCCGACACAAACTCAAAGCTACTACACAGTGGCTATAATATCTTCGGAAACAAATATAGAAACAAACATAACATAAATCAGTCACAGATAATTCATATCACAAAGGCAGAATAAGATATGAATATTACACATAAAAGTGTACATCATAGTAGTGGTTAGAAAGATCCACAATAACACAAAATAATAGCAACATGTGCTATACAAAAGAATACATCAATGAGTCAATATCTCAAGAGTATACAACAAAAACTAATAATCTAAGTAGTAAGCAAAAGGTCAGAGTAATGGATCCCTGGAGAGAAGTCAAGTCGAAGCACCTGCAACATCTCGGTCTGACCCGAGTATTATTTATAAAAAAATAATAAACGGATCAGTCTAGCCATAAATATCAGATAACATGATATAGAACGAAAGATATGGCATAGAAGTATAATATCCATAATGGCATACTACTATAAGTATGAAAATGATAATCAACAAACGATTAATCAATATCAAAGAATCTTCTCAAAGATCCAAAAAGGGTATCATACCCAAAATTTGTATTCACAACAAGTTAATGAACACACGAATTCACCAATGCACAAAAATTGATAAATCATATCAATGAAAATCACTAAAATTGGTGAAGCATAAATTCTAGAATTCAACACACGAAATCCAGAAATCATAAAATAAAAAGGGGGAGGCCTATCACACGAACGGGAGCATGAAAACTCACCAACAGCTGTAACACACGAACGAGAAGCTATCTCATGGTAGCTAGCCATTAATTTGACACACGAATGGTCCGAAGACCTGACACACGAATGGTCCGAAGACCGTCGGTTGCTACCCCACCAAATTGAGTCGAAACTCCACAAAACGGGGTTTAGTCTCCCTCGCAGACAAAGAGACATCGCACATTGCTAGTCTAAATCACAAAGATGATCGTCATGATCAACGAGGAGTGTCGATTACACTAAGCTAGTAAATATATGAGTTTAGCTTCATGTCCCATAACCACTTGCTTAACTTAAATATTTACGAACAAACTATAGATCTCCACTAGGAAATTGTCACAAGAGGTTCAATCGAACAAGTCCAAGAATTAACCGACGAAGTAAACGCAAGCGTTTCATACCACTTGTTTTACTAAGCCGTTTAATTAGATTTCTCATACGAGTGAGCTAAAGGTTTGTATATACTAATAGATTAGAAATCGGTTCGAGAAAACGATCTTTGTAATAAAATAGTGTTGAAATCATTTGAAGAAAGATTTTTGATATTTACTACTAGTATAGAAAACCTTTATATTTTTAAAGTGACAAATCACAAAGAAGATTGTAAGGACAATCAATCACAAAATTCACATTCGAAGACGTGAATAAAATCCAAAGAAACCGATAAAGAATCCATCGAAATGGATATTCAAAAATCCCTAAAAAGAGTCATCAAAGTCATAATAAATGATAACAACAAATAGGATTATCACGAATCGACTTGAATTGGAATTCTCAAACGAATAGGCAAATAGGCAAAATACAGCAGTTTCAGACGTCTGAAACACTTGGTTCAGACGTCTGAATCTGGAAATATAAAAATTTCCAGAACACAATTCAGACGTCTAAATCAAGTGTTTCAGACATCTGAAATAGGCATATTTTGGCCTATTTCCTTTCTGGTTCCAAATGAACCAATTCAGACGTCTGAAACCATATATTCAGACGTCTGAATCTGGGAATAGAAATCTTCCCAGAACAATATTCAGACGTCTGAATATTACGTTTCAGACGTCTGAATCTGGGGTTCAAGGCATTCCCTGAACCTAGACCAGAAATGGCCAAACGGATATCGAAAACGGTCAAACGAGCAAATGGCGATGACTAAGGAATTACGTCGAACGACAACCCAGCCTAAACGGCTCTTCGTTACGCCTCGAATATCAATGTCCAATTATCCATAATAGGATTTTCATAAAATAGACCAAAACACCAAAAATTGGAATATACACGAAATCGATCCAAACCAAAATCAATTGTACACGAATAAATGTTAGGAATTCATACCTAACAATCGAAGATAATTATAGACAAAGATGTGAGATAAAAATCTCACCTTTTTACAAAATCGAACAAGAAGAAGCTTGAAAGCAAATGGAGAATCAACCTCTCTTCAATACAACCCAAATGAGCTTGAATCTAAGCTCAAAACAAGAACATTCCCAAAATTAGGTTTAGGAATTTCTGAAATTGGTAAGAGAATAAGTTGGAGAAGAAGGAGAGAAGCTTACCAATGGGTTCTTCTTGAGTTTGGAGATAGGAATTTGAAGTTGCAAAAAGGAACTAGGGTTTTGGAGTTTTAATTTCCAATCTCTCCCACCATTAATGCTATAAAAACTGAAAAGAGAAAGAAGTGAGGGAGAGTGGGGAGGAGGGGTTCAGTTTTTAAGTATAAGTTGGCTAATGGCTAAACCCAAACTCAAACCCAAAGTGAAAAGTAGCAAAAATCAACTTTCTCCAAACATATCAAAGCTTATACTCAAAAAGGTCGCAAACGGCATTTTAAACTCAATGGGAGTGGTCCCGAGTCCTAATTCGACCGTATGCAAAAAGTAGCTTTTCAGACTAAATTTCGAGTACCGATAAAATATTTAAATAAAATATTTAAATATTAAAATCGACAAATATGCGGGTTGTTACAGTAAAATCGACAAATATGCGGGTTGTTACAGACTCCCCTCCTTAAAGAAATTGCGTCCTCGCAATATTTAAGAAGAAGATATATAGTAACAACCATAAAAGCATATTCAACACAAAAGAAATTTGAAATAAAAGGTTCACCTCAAAGAGCACGAGAAAGTAAGTCCGGATGTGTTCGCTCGATGTACTCTCTAGATTCCCAAGTACAATCCTTAGGATTTGAAGACCATTGAACTTTAACAAGCGAAACATCTTTATTTCGAAGTCGTTTGACCTCCGAAGCAATGATACGAATAGGATGTTGCTCATAAGTTAAATTAGGCGAAACTTCAATCTCTTCCACAACACCGGGCTCAAGAACAGAATCGGAATCTCGAAGGCACTTCCGTAATTGAGAAACGTGAAACACGTCATGAACAGCAGAAAATTGAGCCGGTAATAAAAGGCGATAAGCCATGGAACCAATACGTTCGGTGATAGGAGATGGCCCAATATATCGAGGCGCCAATTTTCTCGATCGACTGAAACGTACAACACCTTTCATAGGTGATACACGAATGAACACAAGATCTCCCACAGAAAATTCTAACTTCCTTCTCCGGTTATCGGCATAGGATTTTTGTCTACTCTGGGCTTCTTTCATCCTATGACGAATAAGATCAATCTTTTCTGTGGAATCGCGAATAAAATCTGGACCTAAAACCAGCTTCTCACCGGCCTCAAGCCAACAAGAAGGAGATCGGCATGGCCTTCCATAGAGTGCCTCGAAAGCTGCCATACCAATACTAGATTGGAAGCTATTATTATAGGAAAATTCAACAAGTGAAATATGATCTTCCCAACTTCCACCAAAATCCAGAACACAAGCACGAAGAAGATCTTCAAGAGTTTGATTCACACGCTCGGTTTGTCCATCGGACTGAGGATGATAAGCGGTGCTAAAATTGAGCTTCGTTCCCAAAGCTTTTTGAAGACTCTTCCAAAATCCACTAGTAAACAATGGATCACGATCACTAACTATAGAAGTAGGAACTCCATGTAATTTGACAATCTCTTTGATAAAGAGTTTGGCCAAAAGAGGAACGGTTCGGTTAGACCGAACGGGAATAAAATGGGCAGATTTAGTAAGTCTATCAACAATCACCCATAAGCTATCATGACCCGAACGAGAACGGGGAAGGCCATCTATAAAATCCATGGAAATCTGGTCTCACTTCCAAATTGGAATTTCTAAAGGTTGTAATAACCCCCCGGGCCTTTGATGTTCGGCCTTAACGAGTTGGCAAGTCATGCAACGCTTAACGAAGTTAGCTATGTCAAGTTTCATTCCCTTCCAATAATAAAGTCGCTTCATATCTGCGTACATTTTACTACTACCGGGATGAATGGTAAATTTAGAACGATGAGAATCTTCTAAAATACCTTTACGAAGATCACTAATATTTGGCACGACAAGTCTACCAAATCTCCGAATGCCGCCACGAGAATCGATATCAAAGTCTTTCAAACCTTCAATATCAATTTTATCCTTAATATTTTGGCCAAGAAGAGCCAATTCGAGATCTAGCCTTTGAGCTTCAAGAATGCGGTCTAGAAGAGAAGGATGAGCCTCAAGGCTACATAAAACAAGTGATGAACATAAATCGGATACGCGGTCTCGAATCTCACAAGTGGATAAGATCTCAAGATCGTTCCATTCGGATATCATCATAGAAACAACAGCTTGTTGTTTTCGGCTAAGAGCATCGGCGACACGATTACCCTTTCCGGGAGTATAAAGAATATCAAGATCATAAGGAGCAAGGAACTCGAGCCAACGTTGTTGACGCAAATTAAGTTCCTTTTGAGAAAATAAATATTTCAAAGACTTATGATTGGTATAAAGAACAAATTTCTCTCCTAATAGATAATGACGCCAAATACGAAGGGCGAAAACAATAGCCACGAGCTCTAAATCATGAGTGGCATATCTAGTCTCAGCAGGCTTCAATTGCCTACAAGCATAAGCAATAACACATTCTCTTTGCATAAGAACGGCACCCAAACCAACGCGACTAGCATCGGTATAAACAACGAAATCTTGATTCCCCACGGGAATAACAAGAATAGGAGCATCAGAAAGGAGTTCTTTTAATTTCTGAAAAGAAGCTTCACATTTGTCCGACCAAATGTATTTAACACCTTTCTTAGTCAAGCTAGTGAGAGGCACGACAATCTTAGAAAAGTCTTTGATAAAACGACGGTAATAACCTGCCAATCCAAGGAAACTACGAATCTCTGTCACACTCTCCGGTCTCTTCCAATCTTGAATCGCTTCAATCTTTGAAGGATCCACGGAAATTCCGGATTCAGAAATAATATGACCGAGAAACTTCACACGAGATTGCCAAAAATGGCATTTAGAATATTTTGCTTTTAATTGATTACTCCTAAGAGTTTCCAATACAATTGGAAGATGTTTTTCATGCTCCTCCTCGGTTTTAGAATACAAAAGAATATCATTAATAAAGATGAGAACAAATCGATCGAGGAAGTCTTTAAAAACTCGATTCATTAAGTCAACGAAATAAGCCGGGGCATTCGTTAACCCAAATGGCATAACAAGCCATTCATAAGATCCATACCGAGTACGGAACGATGTCAAAGGAATGCTATCCTCTGCAATACGAAGCTGATGAAAACCGGTAGCCAAGTCCAATTGTGAAAAGACTCTAGCACCACTAAGTTGGTCAAATAAATCATCAATCCGAGGTAAAGGATATTTATTTTTGATAGTAAGATCATTAAGCTTGCGGTAGTCAACGCAAAGCCTAAGTGTACCATCGGATTTCTTCACAAAAATAGCTGAAGCTCCCCAAGGCGAAGAACTAGAGCGAATAAATTGCCTCGTCTCCAATTTGGATAATTGTTTACGCATCTCCTCATTTTCTTTATTGGACATACGATAAGGAGGACGAGTGATAGGTTGAGCTCCAGGAATAAGGTTAATTCTGAACTCAATTGCTCGCTTAGGTGGTAATCCTAAAACGGGCTCAAATATGTCGGAAAATTCACGAACGACGTGAATAAGAGAAATAATATCACCCTCATCATCATCATCGTCATCACGAGGGTTTAAAGAATATAAAGATGCAACCAAAGCAGAATCTGAATCTTTAAGAACAACAGAAACCTGATTAACAGATTGAGGATGTCGAAGATGAATAGTCCGCTCAGGACATAGAATATGAGCTTCATAACGGTTAAGCCAATCCATTCCCAAATTCATTCTAAAGCCTAAATAACGCATGACATGCAAATCGGCTCGGAAAGAAAAATCACACAAAATAAGCTCAACATCTTTACACAATGAACTGATTGTTGCGGATCCACCAACCGGATTCGCAATTCTCAAAGAAGTCATTAAACACAAAACATCCAAAGAAAAGGTATCAACAAGTTCTTTTGATATAAAAGAATGGGACGCACCCGTATCAAAAAGAACTCGAATAGGATGATCACGAAATAAAATAATTCCATCAAGGATAGAATGAGAAATACCTTGGCCACGAGATGTGTTGCCAGGGGCTTGAGCAACATTCAACTTTCCCTCCCTCCTATTTTGAAGTTTGGGACACACATGCATAAAATGGTCCGGGCTTTTGCAACAGCGACAAGTACGAGGCTTTGAACACTTGTTCGCAAAATGGTCTTTCGAACCACAATTATAACATTTCCCTTGAGTAGAGGAAAAGGTCTTTTCAACAGGAGTTGCTTGCCTCCCTTTCTTATTGGGATAAGGACCTTTGAATTTGCTGGGCCTCTTCTTGTTGTTGTTGAAGCTTGGTTTGGAACCCACCACTTCAACATCATTCTCCCTATCCGCCTCTTCAAGACGAAGAGCGATATCTACGAGTTGGTCGAAAGAAACTTCTAATTTTAGAAGTAATGGCTTCTTGAAATCTTTGTTTAAGCCATAGACGAACCTCTGGTTCTTCTTTAAAGGGGTGTTGATGTATTCAACCCCATATTTGGAAAGCGACTCGAAGGAGGCGACGTAATCAGTCACGGAGGACTCACCTTGAACAAGGTCTATAAATCGTCGAGCCAATGTCACTTTCTCAGCTTCTGGAACGAATTTTAATTCGAAGCGTCCTCGGAATTGCTCCCAGGTGAGATCCTCTTCATTAATCTCAGAAATAAGAAGTTCGTACCAGTCCAATGCTCTTTCTCGGAGCATACTAGAGGCCACCTGAACTCGGTGAAGGTCAATAAGATTCATGCGAGAAAAGATTCGATCGCATGACCTTAGCCAAGCCTGTACTTCAATAGTAGTTTCGGAACCTTTGAATGGCTCCCCACCCAAATTAGTGTAATCGCTGCACAAGCGTGCAAATCCCGATTTTGGGTGAGTAGGTTCCGGGTTAGCTCCAGCTGCTTGAGCATTAGTTACCAAATCAAGAAGCTGTTGAGAAGTCATAAAAACTCCATCTTGGGGTGGAGTGCTAGACGGTACGGCTCTGGGACGGCCTGGTCTAGACATTTTTCTCCCTTTAGAAAGAAAGAAGAAGAAGAAAAAGGTTATTCACCAAATTGAATATCAAGCAATCTTGATAGATAAACAAGGAATCATAAGGAAAATAGGATGAATCGGTACGAAGACTCGAATTAAATCCTAAAGCACGACTCCTAAGATGGACTTAGGACGATGATCCTTGTTATATTATTCCATATTGTTCCGAAGTTTGACTCTGATACCAAGCTGTGACGCCCCACCTCTATACCCACGCTATCCAGGAACATTACGGTGAATGCTGTCAACTAGCACGGAGAATAAGGCTGTTGAGGAGCGACCATCCGTGTAATTGCTTTGTGCGAGCATCGATATGTCAGATAGTATAACATGCAAATCTTTTCAAGTGGAAATCCGACATGTCGACACAAACTCAAAGCTACTACACAGTGGCTATAATATCTTCGGAAACAAATATAGAAACAAACATAACATAAATCAGTCACAGATAATTCATATCACAAAGGCGGAATAAGATATGAATATTACACATAAAAGTGTACATCATAGTAGTGGTCAGAAAGATCCACAATAACACAAAATAATAGCAACATGTGCTATACAAAAGAATACATCAATGAGTCAATATCTCAAGAGTATACAACAAAAACTACTAATCTAAGTAGTAAGCAAAAGGTCAGAGTAATGGATCCCTGGAGAGAAGTCAAGTCGAAGCACCTGCAACATCTCGGTCTGACCCGAGTATTATTTATAAGAAAATAATAAACGGATCAGTCTAGCTATAAATATCAGATAACATGATATAGAACGAAAGATATGGCATAGAAGTATAATATCCATAATGGCATACTACTATAATTATGAAAATGATAATCAACAAACGATTAATCAATATCAAAGAATCTTCTCAAAGATCCAAAAAAGGTATCATACCCAAAACTTGTATTCACAACAAGTTAATGACACACGAATTCACCAATGCACAAAAATTGATAAATTATATCAATGAAAATCACTAAAATTGGTGAAGCATAAATTCTAGAATTCAACACACGAAATCCAGAAATCATAAAATAAAAAGGGGGAGGCCTATCACGCGAACGGGAGCATGAAAACTCACCAACAGCTGTAACACACGAACGAGAAGCTATCTCATGGTAGCTAGCCATTAATTTGACACACGAATGGTCCGAAGACCTGACACACGAATGGTCCGAAGACCGTGGGTTGCTACCCCACCAAATTGAGTCGAAACTCCACAAAACGGGGTTTAGTCTCCCTCGCAGACAAAGAGACATCGCACATTGCTAGTCTAAATCACAAAGATGATCGTCATGATCAACGAGGAGTGTCGATTACACTAAGCTAGTAAATATATGAGTTTAGCTTCATGTCCCATAACCACTTGCTTAACTTAAATATTTACGAACAAACTGTAGATCTCCACTAGGAAATTGTCACAAGAGGTTCAATCGAACAAGTCCAAGAATTAACCGACGAAGTAAACGTAAGCGTTTCATACCACTTGTTTTACTAAGCCGTTTAATTAGATTTCTCATACGAGTGAGCTAAAGGTTTGTATATACTAATAGATTAGAAATCGGTTCGAGAAAACGATCTTTGTAATAAAATAGTGTTGAAATCATTTGAAGAAAGAGTTTTGATATTTACTACTAGTATAGAAAACCTTTATATTTTTAAAGTGACAAATCACAAAGAAGATTGTAAGGACAATCAATCACAAAAATTCACATTCGAAGACGTGAATAAAATCCAAAGAAACCGATAAAGAATCCATCGAAATGGATATTCAAAAATCCCTAAAAAGAGTCATCAAAGTCATAATAAATGATAACAACAAATAGGATTATCACGAATCGACTTAAATTGGAATTCTCAAACGAATAGGCAAATAGGCAAAATACAGCAGTTTCAGACGTCTGAAACACTTGGTTCAGACGTCTGAATCTGGAAATATAAAAATTTCCAGAACGCAATTCAGACGTCTGAATCAAGTGTTTCAGACGTCTGAAATAGGTATATTTTGGCCTATTTCCTTTCTGGTTCCAAATGAACCAATTCAGACGTCTGAAACCATATATTCAGACGTCTGAATCTGGGAATAGAAATTTTCCCAGAACAATATTCAGACGTCTGAATATTACGTTTCAGACGTCTGAATCTGGGGTTCAGGGCATTTCCTGAACCTAGACCAGAAATGGCCAAACGGATATCGAAAACGATCGAACGAGCAAATGGCGAAGACTAAGGAATTACGTCGAACGACAACCCAGCCTAAACAGCTCTTCGATACGCCTCAAATATCAATGTCCAATTACCCATAATAGGATTTTCATAAATTAGACCAAAACACCAAAAACTGGAATATACACGAAATCGATCCAAACCAAAATCAATTGCACACGAATAAACGTTAGGAATTCATACCTAACAATCGAAGATAATTATAGACAAAGATGTGAGATAAAAATCTCACCTTTTTACAAAATCGAACAAGAAGAAGCTTGAAAGAAAATGGAGAATCAACCTCTCTTCAACACAACCCAAATGAGCTTGAATCTAAGCTCAAAACAAGAACATTCCCAAAATTAGGTTTAGGAATTTCTGAAATTGGTAAGAGAATAAGTTGGAGAAGAAGGAGAGAAGCTTACCAATGGGTTCTTCTTGAGTTTGGAGCTAGGAATTTGAAGTTGCAAAAAGGAACTAGGGTTTTGGAGTTTTAATTTCCAATCTCTCCCACCATTAATGCTATAAAAACTGAAAAGAGAAAGAAGTGAGAGAGAATGGGGAGGAGGGGTTCAGTTTTAAGTATAAGTTGGCTAATGGCTAAACCCAAACTCAAACCCAAAGTGAAAAGTCGCAAAAATCAACTTTCTCCAAACATATCGAAGCTTATACTCAAAAAGGTCACAAACGGCATTTTAAACTCAATGGGAGTGGTCCCGAGTCCTAATTCAACCGTATGCAAAAAGTAGCTTTTCGGACTAAATTTCGAGTATCGATAAAATATTTAAATAAAATATTAAAATATTAAAATCGACAAATATGCGGGTTGTTACAGTAAAATCGACAAATATGCGGGTTGTTACATATTGAGTGATTTATGGATTCTGATCGATGCGCTTGATTTCGTTATCGGTGAGGGTTTCTAAACATTTAAACATGGCAAATTGACATACTGATTTTGAGAAAATTGGTAAATGAAATAATTTTACCTAGGATTATATTTTGAATATAAAGTATATATTTTGAAAAGTTGTATTGTTAGAAATCATGATTAGTGAAATTTAAATCTGAACATCTTATGACTAGAATTTCACAGTTTGACTATAAGATGTTTCATAAAGATAATCGATAAGTAAGAAATCTAATAAGGTAATTAATAACTTTAATACTTATTTCCAAATAATAAATTTAAAAATGCTAATGTTAAGTTACTATCATAAATTGATCAATTGTTTGATTTAAAAGTTGAAGTACAAATACCTTGTGAATTAAGTTTCACGATTTACTATAAGGTGTTTGATAATAAGATTCGTTTAAGGAATAAACATATAAGATAAAAATGTATTTAAATAATAGAAAATGATTGTGTAAAAAAGATAAATATAAAAGGAATGAGAATTTGAATTCGAGTAAAAGAATTGTGGTAATTTAAATGAAAGTTAATTAATATAAGATAAATTTGTAAAATGAATTTATAAAATAGGTTTTATAAAGTAATCTATAAAGCATTTTGAAAATGGTATTATTTCAAATAAAAAGAGGTATTTTATGATAACTAATTGGATTGACTCGATATAAACTAAAAATGGGTAAGTGATGTGTTTGGATGGTAAGCACTTTTCTTAAGTATTACTCTTCTTGTTAAGAGGATATATGATACTATTGGTAGCACCCAGTTCCTTGGATCTTTTTGGAGTTACTCAATCTACATAATTTTCTTAAACTAAACAAATAATGTGAATCATTGATTAGTAATCTTTATAAAAGTGTTTAAACCAAAGATAAGTAGGATCGCTAATTAATAAGATAAAACAAAATTCTTGACGATTTTGGACAGTAGAAAATTTCAGAATCATACCTAACTCAGAGCTAAGAAATTTGTGAAATTTTTTGATAAAAATTGTGAAATTCTTTGATTAAATGAAATCAAATAAAGATAATTTATAAATCTGATTTATAAAGGAAAAAAAGAGAAAATTTGTTTTTCAAAGCTAGAAAATCAATAATAGTATTAAATTAGAAATAAGTTTTATAACTTATGAATTTGAGATAATAGTAAATTACAACAAAGTCTAAATTTGTTATATAAACGGATTTAAGTAAAATCAATCTGGGATTTGTATATAGTCTTAGGATGTAAAGGTATATCATACAATTACAGATTTAAGTCATGAACTATCTATACACTTAAGTAAAATAATGACTCTTTAGAAAGGTAATTATAAACCAGAAAATGTTTTATTAATAAATTCTAGCATTAATTAAGAATTTAGACTTAAGTTTTTAAAAGCAATCAATTTACATAAGTTATAAGATGAAATAAACTTGTAATAGTTTTATGAAATGATCCATAAATAATGTTAGTGTTAAAGAAAATATACAAAGTTAAAGGATTGTGGGAAAAATATTATAATGAGGATAAATATCTTTTGAGTGAAAAATGGTTTCTTTAAAATATTTTCCTTTATTAAAAACATTTAGGAATAAATAATTAAAGGGATTATATAAATAAGAACCTTTATAAAATGTTTGAACTTAAGATAAAAGTTAATGAAAAGTTTTAAAAAGTTAATAAATACGTATGTTATATGTATATCATTTCTCACATAAATTTTGATCTAAGATTCGAGTTCGGAACTTTGAGGTGTTTACACTGGTCCGAAAAAGGATTTATCACTCGACTCTTGATGGAGAACATTGATTATGGTTTATGGTTGGATATTTGAGTTTTCTATCATAGTTGAGAGCGATGCGAGGAAAGTAAATGTTTCTGAGCGAAGAGCCTGATCAGAGTCCGCACTAGAAGATCGGGGGATCGATACTAGTTCGAAAATAAATTAATGTATTCGAATAAGAGATCGAATAAGATATTTCATACGGATGATCTGTGTATATTATATGGAATTAAGTTTGAAGATAAAGGTTTTGGGAAAACTTTTGTTCGTGGTAATTTCGACGACGAAATGCTTCTTAGTAGGGGAGAATGTAACGACCCGTAATTTCGCTACTTCGAAAATGAGAGTTTTCATTTATTCTAAATTTAAAATGGTTTAATACTTAAATAAATAAGTTATATATAATAGAAAATAGTAGAGAAATTATTTATTCTTATTGTTGATAATTAGAGAGCATAAATTTGGATTTTAGAACAAATCAACAAAAGTTAAGTTTTGTTAAAAATAAAAAAATTCTTAAATAAATAGGTTTAAATATTTATTTAAAAATATAAATCTCATTGAAAACATTTAATAAAGATAATAAAAGTGTATAAAATATTTAAAAGTATGTTAATGATCATTTTGCAAAAATAACAAAATTTTATCACATTTTGTCAGTTTTACATAGACCGGAAAGTTAGAGATTTTGATATTATTTAAATATGATTTTAAAATATAAAGAGACATGTTTTAATTTATCTAAAGAAGTAAAAAGTTCATTATTAAATTTAGTTTACATAAATAAATAGTTTAACTAAAATATTAAAATGTGACCATAAAACATTTTGTCGAAAATCAACGTTTTGTCGATTAAAAGTTGTCACAACATCGTCGCACCTTTATTTTCTTATATAGAAACATATATTAAAATTGTATAAGTATTAATTAATTCATTAATCAAGTTTCCTTTTACTAAACATACTTAGAAAATTCTAGAATATAATTAGGAAAAAGTAAGCACAAAAAGACAAACATGTAATTTCAAAGCAAAAGATAAACATCAAATCAAACCAAACATAACTATTATATTCTTTACTTAATACTTAAGTGAAAATGACATAAAGTAATGATTTGAAATGTGTTGTTAAATGTTGAAAAAATAAGGTTGCTTAAAAGGTAAGTAAATGGTATTTTGGTCTTTTTACAAAATATTATTTTAATCTAAAACTTTTCCTATAAATAAGCATCCAGTTTTTCATCTTTTTTCACTTCTTCTTCCTTTTTCAAGTTTTTCTTCCACTCTCTAATGGCTTCTTCTTTTCCATTTCCTTACTAACCTTTTCAAAACCATATCAAACAAAGTCAAAACACCATCAAACTTTGTCAAAGACTTTAGAATACCATTAAAACATGGTTTAGCGTCGAAGAAGTTAAGAAATGATGGAGAAAAGGGTCGAATAGTAGGAGGCCGAATCTACGGAGGAGGAGGAGCAAGTTCAAGGAGCTTCGGACCGAGAAAAAGAGAAGGAGGTGATGACTGAGCACTAGAAAATGAGGTGAAGTTTTTTATGTGATGGTTTGGTGTAGTTAAGAGGACTTAGTGAAGCGTTGTTGCATATGAATGTTGGTAGGAAGAATTGGTTAAGTTAAAGGTGAGTTCTCATATTTTAAAATTACTAATTCCTAAAATATTTCAAGTTAATTATATGAAAAGTTTGTTATATGTTGGATGATAACTTGGTTGATATTATGGTTGATTATGTGATTGCTTATATGGTTGATAACTTGGTTTGGTAAATGATAAGGGATGTTTTTACTAAGAATAGTTAATTAAATGAGAATTAAACCTATACAAATGCGTGTATGGAAATTATTTAGCCTCTTAATGATTTCAAAATATCTAAAAAGATTGAAAATGATATTATTATAATATGATGTGAATGAAAAATGAGTTTGAAATGATGAAAATATTGTTTTAAATAAGTTAAAATAGTAAAAATATGGTTTAAAACAAAGTTGAAGTGTTTTGGACAAGTTCCAAAGCAATTCACAAAATTGGTCAAAATCGAGCTCGTCGCGCAGCGGGAGTTCGTAAATTTCGATCCGTAACTTCAAATTAACGTAGAGAATGATTTATAAGCCAGAATTCTTCAAAATAAAAATTCTTTGGTTCACAATGATAATATTTTTCAAAGAAAGAAAATAAAGATTTCATTAAGTAGATTTCAAAATATGTCCAAAACAATTTTCTAAAAATATCACCGTTTTGCAGTTCGGAATCCAAAAAGGGATTTCTTTATGAATGATATTTTTAAATGATTTAAAAATGTGAAATAAATTTTATAAATCTATTAAGTAAGTTAAAAGTGATCTGGAATGGAAAATATGAATTTTCAAATATTAAAAAGTTGTTTAAATCAAATAAGCTTATATAGAACTTTCCCAGCATTTTTATGCTGCGAATTCTTTAACCTTTTGAATATGAGTTTAAACGTAACGATAATTCCTAGAATCGATTATGAATGTTTTTAAAGAGGAAGATTAAGAGTTTAAAAGATAATTTGGAATCCTATAATCAATTGAAAAATAAAGCTAATAACCGAGTAAGCGAAAACGACTAGTACATTTGTCCCACCTATGAGATCCGAGAAGATAAAATAAGGTGTTTAACTAAGATTAGGGATGGAGCAACCGGTGCCCTGAACTTACCTGGCCTATGTTTTCTCTTTTTAGGCGAGGGGTGGAATAGTTCGAAAGGAAAGCCCGAATGCTCTAAAAGATAATATTTAAGTTTTTCAAAATAAAAGAAAAGAAACAAATTCTTTGAATGTTAATTAACCACCTAACATTTTTTATTGATGATTGGTACGAAGGAACCGGGATCAGATTTGGGTGACTCCTATCCGAAGAACCAGGATTGGATTTGGGCGATTCCTATCCGAAAATCACTTCAAACTAATTTTTAAAACCCCGTATGAACTCCATAACTTTTCATTCGATGATTTGTACGAAGGAACCGGGATTAGATTTTGGTGATTCTATTTGAAGAACCGGGATCAGATTTGGGTGATTCTTGTCCTAAAATCCCTTCAAACTAATTTTCATAATAAAACATATTGAAGACAAATGTCGTTGAAGACAAAGATATTCATGATGTAGGATTACTTTCCATTAGTCTCTGAAGGTGAAATTTACCATATCTAAAGTGGCAATAGTGCTCTGTCATGAAAATTTTCGATTTGTAAGAATATGATTTGAATTTAAGAAGAAAATCTTCTGTTAAGATTGAATAAATGATTTGGTAATATTTTCCCCAGGTTAAAAGTTATAACTTGAATATAAGAAATCTTTGATTAAGATTTAATGAATGATTTGGAAAGATTTTCCTAAATAAAAGAGAAAATGATTTGGAATTATTCCAGGATTTAAGATAGGTTTATATAAACCAAATGATTTGATAAATGAAGCTTAATGATTCCATATACTCTTGAAAATAAAATGGAATAAATTGAAAGGAATATGTCTAAGAAAGATATTTGATTTAAATAAAAGATGAAGTAAATAAAAGAAAGGAATATGTCTAAGATTGATGATTGATATCCACATATGAACTTAACGTCTTTTAAAGCGACGATTGACTTCGAAGGAGCCTTAGTCGGATTTGGATGATTCCTATCCGAAAACCACTTCGAACCAATGTGTATGTTCAAAAGTAAAGACATGTTGAAGATGATGATTATTGAAGACCGTGGATCTTCATAGCATGAGGACTGCTCGTTGACATGCTCTGGGTCACTCCCATTATAGAGTTATTTATAGTAGTGGTCTCCCAGTTATGGAGATTTTTGAATTGCAAGGACTAGTCACTACTAGTAGCAGTAGGAGAGTGCCTTCGGTTTCGTTCAGTCCCAGAACGAACTTGTATGGACGAATGTATGACATTGCATTTCTAAGACACAACGTTTGGCTTTTACAAATGTACATCCACTTGATGGAGAAGAAGGCAACTTCTCTTAGCTTGATACCCTTCTCTGAGACATATGAGCTCAGAGGTTGTATGCTTATGGAAGTCAAATAGTGATCATAGGAATGGCACTGTGGCATTCAAAGTGGATCCTGTTATGATCAAAGCGTGGTTTTGTATGAAAAGCGTGCCTTTGAAGAAATTGTGCGTAGCCTTGCGAGCCTCACACCCTGGCTATGATGGGATTCTATGTGGTCGGATGTATGCTTGCATTTCAGATAGTAGTGATTTGGGTTATTAGATGTTCTGAGCCCTAGGTAACAGAGACGTTTGGGCCTCATAGCGGGGATGCGCGAAGTCCAAGACCTTAGATGTTATTCGTAGATTGTATCCACTTTTTGCCATATTTGTTGTTGTATAACGGCGTCCGAGTCTTGGACATAAGCCGTGGATACAGACTGATCTTTCCGAGAGTTTCCTATCATGTTGGAAATCCAATCCCAGTAAGAGATTTACGGTGTTGTTTGTAGTCCCAAAATAGCTATAGTGACTTGCAAACATTTCATCTACCCCTTTCCGGTAGCATATATTCCATTCTGTATATTCCATTGACCCAGTCCGGATATATTACCTTAGACTTAGTCTAGATATTGATACCTTATTTGAATAAGTTTATTTCAAAAGTGTTATCAAAAGGATGTCATTAAAAATAATATCAAGTGTATTTTGGTATAAAAGTGTTTTCGTTATCATAAGGTAAAAACCTGTCCGTGTTTATGTGTGGGCGTGGTCTTATGAGATACCCTTCTTTTCAAAGGTTTTGATATCATCGTCATGGTCTATTCATTTTAAATTTCGAGTATCTCGCGCTGGTTTATCAAGCCTGATCCAGGTATTTTTAATAGTCGGGTTAGATCCGAGTTTTCAGGTTTAGTTGAAGATGGTTGGAGTTTCCAAAGAAGAGCTGGAGATCTTCATCATCGTATGGACGTATTCTATTATCCGCTACATCTATTTTATTTGTTTTGTTGTTTGTCAGCATTTGTAAGGGCATGCGTTATAACTGTCCAGGCTGAATCTAGGTTAGACTCTGATATTGTATTTAAAAATTTCCGCTGTAAAGATTATCATTGAAATAATATATGTTATTCCATTACTGTAAGATTCTGTTATGTCTTTATTTTCTTTCTACCCTTAATGATTTTCTTATTCGCACAAGTTAAGTTGGACATGTGTGGTTATTGTCGATTCAAATGGTACGAAAAAATGGGCCATTACACCGCTTCATAGTTAATTTGTTTCCTTGCATTGCCTCGCAAGTGTGTACTATTCCTTAGTTGTTCAGGCTTTTAGTCTGGTGATTCTTTTATTTGGACATTTAGACTCTAATTTCTAACTGCTTTCATTTTTCTAGAAATTAGGTTTTTTTGTTAAATTCAACTACGTAAGGCATTATTTACTCACTTATGTTTCAGTAGTGTTTAAAAATTCAAATGAATATATAATATTTCTAATGCATTTGATTTAAAGATGAATGTATAATTACATATGTTGAATTTTACTTCTCCTCAAAGTAATCAATATTTTGTACAATGTTTAACTTGCATTTAGCAGTACTTTGGCAGATTCTTTATTGGTTTTTGTTCAAATATTTAGAACTTACTTTCTGTATACACTTAGTAGTGGAAATGGATTATATATTTAGCAGTGGATATTGATAGATGCTACTATTCAAATTGCAGCTCAAACTGATGGTTCACAGAAAAATAAGAAAAGAATTTATTGACATTTTATTCAGTCTTTGTTTAAATTGGTTCAACGGACATACATGATGATACACTGATTTAGTTCTGAGAGTTGATTCAAATATCAATAAGGGGAAGTGCGTCTAATGATACACTGAGTTAGTTAATCTTCTTAAGCAAAGGTTGTTAGGGGGAAATCATGAATTTACCTTTCAAACTTATGAATATAGTTTGGAAAGGGTCTGATACCTTTACAATATCTGAAGATTTGAATGTTATGTTTGCTTTCTTCACGTCATAAAGATTAACTCTCCATTTTGATTACTACCATACGTTTTTCTATGTATTTAATAGCAGTGTATCCAGTGTTAGTATATTTAAATTAGGCATAGTAGTAGTGGTATCATATTGCTTTGCTAAATTGTTAGAATTATTAGTTCACTTCACAAAGATTAACACATTAATTTGGTTGTTTCCTTGCGTTTTACTATGTTTACCTTTTACATACGGCTTACTACCTACATATATTCTTGATTAGGATCTTTGCAAGCCACTGTTCCTTCTGTAGCAGTGTGTCAACTATTTGTGTTTTTAAATAAGGCCTAGTATATTACTATATAGTTACCCCTTAAAAGAACATGATATTTATGGTAAATAAAAATGCATATCTGTTCACTGCCTTAATCAAATCATTGGGCACCTTTCTTTTAATCTGAATTGAATCGGGAAGCTGATAAGAACGATATATAAACATTGGGCCTTGAGCACACTACTAAGCAAAATACTTTATTTTATTTTTCTCTCCTAAAAATTGTGCATGAAGTTTCGATCTACTTTACAATGCAGGGTCTATAATTTTAACTTCCTACAAAATGATAACTAGTTTATATCACTCAAGTGTATATCGAAATCTACTTCTAGTTTCATGTAGCTTGCAACTTGGGATTAATCTATTTAAAGGTGTACAAAATTTTTTTGTTTGATATATATACTTTGTCAGTCTTCCATCCTTTTATTATTTAGATCAGACTTACAAAAGTGATATTTTTGTTTGCTTGTTCAGGAATACGAACTGCCTGGATCAGAAAATAACAATCCCGAAGGTTAGTCACTAGCATGTTTACATATTTTTGAATTTTATAGACTGGTAAAAAAATTTCCATTAGTACAAATTAGCATGTGCATCTTTATTAGTACATCCAAGACTATGCATAATTGTTAAACTACATGCAAAATTTTGATATTGATATAGTAAAATGACAAATTATTAAATTCTACACACAACAATGTGTGGTTTGGTTTTATTATTTTTGTATATAAAAGTTCTGTTATTATTTTATGTGATTTGTATCAAAGATTATTTTGAAATACTAAGGAGTAAGAGAATTTAGTATATTAACTAGTTTGATGTTATACATTATCAAGATGTTGTCATTCTTGGTATACTAAGACTGATTTTGGTGACTTTTTTAATCTGATATCTAATCTTAGGATGTGATACTAAAAATATCACCATATGGGTCAACAAGTATGTATATTTTTGTTTTTTCTTTGTGATTTCTGAAATATAGTTAGTACATGGCAATCAAAATAGTCAATTTTTCAGTCCCACATCGTTATAATATATGTAAATATAAATAGATCGAAATATTACATATATGTAAATATAAATAGTGAATATGCTATATACTGTTTTGTGTTCAGTCCCACATCGTGGGATTAGTTCTATCCCAAGCTCCTAGGCCTTTATATAAAGGTGCTAATGTAATGAAAATGTATGACAAATCTCTGAATGAATAAAATTGTTCTCTCTCTACTGGCTTCTACTTTCTTTATTTTATAACACGTTATCAGCACGATCTCAAAATGGTAAGCAATTTTTCAGATTTAGTTTTGTTGATCTTATATTTTCACATCTCCTTCTTTCATAGATCGAATATTTCAGATCTCATTTTAATGATCTAATTTTTCTTATTTCATTCTAATATAGATCTAATCTTACAGATCTATAATATTTTATATTTTATATACTGTTGCTTTTCTTTTCGTTCTATAACTTTAGTATGGTATAATGATTGATTCTTTTAATATATTTCTTAGATTAATGCATCTAGTTACATGTTACATGTATATTTATTTACAAATATCTACCACAACATGTAGATATTAATCTCGTTAAAACATTGCTCGAGCATTTCATATGAGTTTAGGCATGTTATCAATATGAAAAGTTGATGCATTTACTGTTAATAAACCAAGCTAATTCTGCCTATTAATTCGTACCAGTTTGGATACATTTTGACTAAATACAAGAAATTTTTGCCTACGCAACCTTAACCTTATAGTCATAATGATACATAATTGAATTCACAGGGAAGCTAAGCATGAGATTTATTATTATGTATATGGGTTACTTAAACCTGCTTGGATCATTAGATACAGATGTGAGTGGAAAAATTGTATAATGCCAACTCTAGGTTTTTAAGGGACATCTTTTCATGCAACTATAAAATAATAAATATAATTAAAATATTACATAGGAGAATCCTTGATGTGGCAACAAAATATATCCTGATTTTTTTTGAGGTGATATTTCATAGATGTGATTTTTTTAATACTTCTCGATTATTGGCTGTCCTCGTCAGAATTTAAGCATAATACCATTATCATTATTTTACTTGCTATTTAATAGATCTAGACATTTTGGTATCGTTGTTTTTGAAAGGTTCAAGTACAAAGGATAATTTTTCTTTATTTACAGCATTTATGAATTGTTCAAATTAAATAGAATTGGATTTAGTTTGGATAAAGCCTTACATTACACTAGTCTTGGTTAAAGTCAGGTTTTATCTGTTAGTGCTTAAATCATACGGTCTTATACTGTATAGTGTGATATAAATAGGGTAAATTGAAAGAATATTTAACTTTCACTGTACAAGTTGAAAAATCATGCTGCAAACTTGACTGAAAGGGAGATTGGAAACACTTGAATTTATCAAGACTCTTAGGCTAAAAGGCTGCTTTTTATTTTTGCATATTTGACAAATACGATGGACAACTGAACTGTGAAAGCTTCTTCCCATTTTCATGGATTTTGCATAATGGTAAGCTTTGCACACCAGGTTACTTACATGAATACACCCATAAATGTATATAATAATCATTTGAGTTTAGATCTCTAGACTACATCTAGTATCATTAGATTGTGCTTACTTTTATGTGTTGCAAAATAAGCATTTTATATGAATATGTGAGGATGAGATTTAGGAATCATAAGATTTTTCATGCTACATAACATGCAATATGTTATCACTTGGTTGGAATCAACATTGTTTCCCTATATTTTTATTCTTTCAAAGGACTTATTTGCAACCTCCTTCAACCTATAAATTTATGGCATCATTAAATTCATTCGTATCAAGTATACTTTATCACTTTAATTCATTATTCTTCCATCTGATTAATATCCTACTTATGAAAATTTCCTAAACCAAGTTCAAACTGCAGAAAAAAAGGACTTGAACAAGCAATGCACTCTACAAACTAATATAAGGTGTTCTTTCAAATAGTTATGTTCAGATAATGATCTGAATTGAGTCTAGATTCTACGATAGCAGTTATATATACTCCCGTAGACCCTAATCTACCAATCCAACACTTAGAGCATCTCCAACCGCTGATTATAATTATAATTACATATTTCTAATATTGCACATGTAATTACCAATCCAACACTTAGAGCTTGTTTATTTTGACTTAGCATTAAATCGATCCTACAATTATGAATGGAGCTTTTCTTATGCTATGATGATGTAATACTGACACATATCTGTAAAAGATGAGATATATTATAATATGTTGCCTGTAGCTGCTATCTGTTTCTACACTAGTAGTTGTATTAACTGTTTTAGTTGTGTGTAAGGGAATAGAACTTTATAACAACACCATGGTTGTGACCAAGAGGATTAGATAATTTACTATCTAATATCTTCCATCTTTAACATATTTTCATTCAACTGCAATTGAAAGTGCATAGTTCTTCATTTTTATTTTGTTGTATTGTTTTGCATATTTTTGTAAACTGCCACATAAAGTATATATAAATAATGTATAGTCTTTGATTATCATTTCCTACAGTTTGCTATATATGTTTCATAATATTATTCTTAGCAAATTTTTGAGGCAGAAGTTGTATAAGTCAAAGTTCAAGACCTGAAGTCTTAAATTATGAAAAGTGTTGATAAAGTTGATAAATTTGAATTCTTATCAGTATTTTCTTTAATTAACCAAAAGGTACAAGCTTCTAAACCAAAAAAAAATTGAGATTTCGAAGTTCATCATAAATTAATGAATGCAATTAATGATATTTGATCTAGAGCTATCCTAAGGATGTAAATAAGAAATTATAGTCGCTTTTATAGATTATATTTGGTTGTCCTTTACTATTTTGCAGTAATGTTTTTTTTCTTCTCTTTCACTGTAACTACTATCAGATATGCGTTCTTGTTTTATGAAATGTATTGATTATATACCCATGAATAATATTTAGATGCTTATGCATTTTTATTTCCACTTATAGCTGGTGAATGATAAACATAGCCAAGCTTGAATTTAAAACTTTAGACTTATTAGGAGATAACTTTTTGTAATAGATATTGGATGATGACATTCAATTACAATCGCAATGCTTAGAAAATGCCATTAAAAATGATAATAATATGTCCCAGTGGGATAAAACAAAGGCTCTTATATTTTTAAGGTGTTATATCCATGGCAATCTTAAAATAAGACATTTAACTGAAAAAGAACATATTTACTTATGGAACTTCCCGCAGGAGCATTATGACCACTAGAAGATGGTCACACTTTCAAACACTAGACAAGAGTGGTTGAACCTGAATTTCAACTATTTGGAAGCTGGTACTTGTATGTTTTTCTTTTCTGAACTAATTGAAATAATGTACCGATGAATGTTGTGTTTTAATCAATAGTCCATTTTATTTTTTTGGAAAGTATTTGCATTTATTTAATGCTTACAAATTTTAATAGTTGACTGACTATATTGTCTTTAATTCTTAAAATATGAACCATCAATATTTGAGTGATAATATATGCCTACTAAATAGTGCAACCACTCATATGATTTTGAAAAACCAGAAGTTTTTCTCTTAACTATCTGAAAATATTTTGGCTAAAAATTTCAACCATAGCAAATCTGCTAATATAATTGAAAGGTCCGAAAGAGCCCATTTAGTATTACCAAATGATACATATATCTTAATTCAAAATACATTATACTCGAGCAAATTTAAAAGAAATTTGTTGAGTTTTGAGGATATATAAATGAATAGCTACCGTATTGGAACTATAATGAAAATGTCAAAGAATATCTTTGTGTTATTTCTAAAATTGAAAGCTAGAAGCTTATTTTAGAAAAATTTGGTATAATATCAACTGGATCATATTTCACCAAATTTGGCATAATTGAATCTCATATTTAAACATGAGCCAGAAGCTCACAAATATCACTTGAATGCATCTTATCAATTGATAAAAGAATTATCCTCCTATTATTAATACGTATGGTGTATTTGCTAGTAGCAATATGATAATGCAAAATGAAAATCCAAAGATGATTGTTATTTAATGTGACAATGTTTCTCAACATTGAGGGGGGGGGGGATAAAGGGATACATGTTCATTTTGATCATCAGTGTCAAGTATTTGTCAACATGTATAATGATGCATAATATTAAGTAACTTGAATAAATTATTTTCTAGTAGACTTTCTTCAATATAGATTTGAGTCCCTGAAGGATCAAAATGTATAAACCACATCTGAAATATGGTACAAAAGTCAATTTGAAATAGTTTTGGAGTAAGTAATAAAGATGTCAAATAAAAGAGATGAGTGTTCTTGAAGAAACATTTAAGCATGCTCTTGAAGAGACTAATGACATGATTGTCAAATTACCCTAGAAGTGGTTTAGGTACCTAAAACATGATAATTAAAGAGATCTCAATAAATCATGTTTAGAACTGACAAAGAAATAATCATCGATGATAAATTTATAAATAATAAAGTGCTTATGTTTATAAAAAGATTAAATATCTTGAATATGGGAAAAACATGACTGGCCATCATGAATCCTTTATTATTAGAGAAATATGGACATGTAGTCTGCAATGTAGCGAAAGTGCTTAAAACGCTTAATATACCCTGAAGGTATAAATATGGTTTAAATCAAATTAATGAAAGTATACAAATTCCTGAAAAATATAAATACTTTCATGGTTATAAAGAAGGAAGGGAACATGGAGCGTAGATTACAGCCTACTTTTAATTATTGTTGTAATGAAAATCTTGATATAATTCATGATGAGTAGATTACTTCCTATATTTAAGTATTGTTGTATTAGAACTCTTAACATCCATTGTAGTATTAGTTGCGATATGCAAAACTTATTAAAATATATAAGTTCCTGAAGAATATAAATAACATTGATGATTATAAAGAAATAAAAAAATGGAATGTAGATTACAACCTTCTTCTAAGTATTGTTGTAATGAAAATCTTGATGCACTTCAAGATGAGTAGATTACTTCCTGCTTTTAAGTATCATTGGAATAAAACTTTTATATTCATCAAAGATGTAGTTGCAATATGCAAAATTGATTTGAAGCACAAAAATGAAAGCACTTGATGTGTTTTTCATAAAGATAGCAAACAAAATACATAAAATGCAAATCGTATTTGGAAGAAACAATCTTGAAAATTTTGATTGTGTCGAAGGAAAGTATTAATAAATTGTATTATTAAAGAGATACATATTTATGGATCCAAAAGTATCTATAACTAATTTGAGTTACCGAAAGACGAATATGAATTCAGAGAAAACTATTAAATCAAGGGGAACATCCATAAATAAGTTATAATGCACTCTTTTTCCTCAAATAAGATTTCTCCCATTGGGTTTTTCTTAGTAAGGTTTTAATGAGGCATTATCTTGATCCAGAAGTATCAACTCCCTAGTAATATTTGAAAATAAGTTATAGTGTACTCTTTTTCCTTATTTAAGATTTTCCCCACTGGGTTTTGCTTACTACGGTTTTAATGAGGCATTATTTTTATCTAGAAGAATCAAACGTCTTTTCAAGAAATAACATCTCAAATATGTTATTTAAGTTAAATTGTATTTTTATCCTTAACTAAGATTTTTCCCATAGGGTTTTTCTTAGTAAGGTTTTAAAGAGGCATTAGTTTGATCCAGAAGTATCAAGCTTCATTTTAAAAAATAAGAAAATAAAAGATGTCATTGTACTCTTTTTCCTTCACTAAGATTTTTCCCATTGGGTTTTTCTTAGTAAGGTTTTAATAAGGCATTGTTTTGATCCCAAAGTATCAAATCCTTTAGAAAGAATATCATTTTAATATGATTTTACAAGTTGCACTCTTTTCCTCGTTCAAGGTTTTTTTCCACTGGGTTTTCCTAATAGAGGTTTTTAATGAGGCAACAGACAATATCTAGATCGACTGAATGAATAAATGCAAGCAAGATAACAATGAGGGGAAGCAATCATCATACACGTTACAAAAGGGACAATTTCAAGTTATCAGAGGATTCAAGATTTTGAAGACGCATATTCAAGGGAGAGTGTTATAATATATGTAAATATAAATAGTGAATATGCTATATACTGTTTTGTATTTAGTCCCACATCGTGGGATTAGTTCTATCCCAAGCTCCTAGGCCTTTATATAAAGGTGCTGATGTAATGAAAATGAATGACAAATCTCTGAATGAATAAAATTGTTCTCTCTCTCTATTGGCTTCTACTTTCTTTATTTTATAACAGGATTTGAATTTTGAGTTTAGTTTATATGTTTCATTAATTAGATCAGTGATAGACCTATTTAAAAAAAAGGTAATTCATAAATTTGCTAATGTTATAATTTACAATAAAGTGAAAGTATCAGTTTTAAATTTATGCCAACATAAGCATTGAAAATTTCAAAACCAATGCATAAATGGTTGAGATATTTGGTGTTTAATACTAAACTAAGGGGTCATATTTTAAAATTTGTAACATGGATCTTATAGTATTGTATACGCAAAGATCATTCTCATTGATAGTTACGACATAGTTGTCACTTGGATATTTCTCAATTCTTCATAGAAAAATTGCCTTAATTTACACATTTTTAAGGTTTGGGAAGTAACTTCAAATACCACGAAGTTAATTAATAACAATAAAATACAAAGCAACTAGATTCATGCATATTGCATTGTTATGTTTTCACATGTAGTGCTTGGGTTCAGATAGACATTATTTATGCTTTAGTAGAATTTTATTTTTATTTAAATCCAAAGTATGTCCAGTCTGATCCTTTTTATATAGAATTGTGTTTGATATTAACATAGTGTAATGAATTAATTATACTTTTACTTTATATTATTTCAATGGTGGTTATGCTCAGGCTGTTTTGAATTTAACATTCTTTGTTCTAATTACCCAATTAAGGATATGACTTAGTAATAAAGTTTATGTCGAGCTCCTAACTGGCATTAGGATGATACTCATCATGATCATTTGGTTCATCTTAAGCTTTGTTCGTTTGTCGCTATAGTTTACTTATACTTGGATTTTGGAAACACTATTTGAATTCTTCTTTTTTTACATTTTATTAACTAATTGGGTTTGCTATGAATTAGTTTTTATTGTATATTCTTAGGTTATAGTAATATTTCGGTTTAGTGTAAAGTTCAGTACAACTAGAAACATTAGAAAAAGTCTTCAATGATTTTATTTTAATTTTATTGTTGCTAAATTGTGCACGGTTACTAAGGGAAGGTTTACCTGAGTAGATGCAGTTTTTCTTATTAGCATCTAATATCTACAGAGGGACTGGATATACAAATTTTTTTGTACACTGTTCCATCTTCCAATACTAAAGATAACAACTCAGGAGATTTTTCCATGATTGCTATTTAATGTGATTTTGTTGTGTGTTCAGTAAATTTGTTATTTATATGAAAACTTAGACATAATTTTTATGCAAACATATTCTTGTCGCATTAGGTCCATTATGTTATATAATGTGTTTCTGTTGTGTGTTCAATATATTTCTGTTTCATGAAAGTCTCCCTCTAGTTTGGTTATTCATTTGAAGACATATGAACTCCATTATGTTATATAACATATTTACAACTTGGACATGTTGTCTCATTAGGTTTGAACATTAGAAGACATTTATCAAGATGGGCAAAACATGGATTAATCTACTAAGATTTTATAAATTATCTGAATAGTTTCATGGTTAGAACTCTTAAGGCTTGATTAATGATGCATGTAGATTTTCTGTAGAATGACAGAAGGATACAGGAAAGCGGTTCGAAATTTTTTATATAGTCATGCAAAAAGCGAAGAAAATGCAGAAAAGATTATTTTCCCTTGCTCTAAATGTAGGAATCCTATTAGACATTTTGTAAAGACCCACTTTTTTGGACGGTTTAAATCGACAATAAACCACACATGTCTAATTCAAACCATTCAAAAGGGAGGATTGTTAATGGGGTAAATAAGAAAAGAAGGAAAAAACAAACACATAAACTCGCAGCGGAACGACAAAATATAATAATCAAATAAACAGTTCATGAAGCTGTTTTACAAATTTTTTGAAATGTTTTGAATTTTTTTGAAATAGAACTCGACATTTAGTTCTTAAATTTCAATAAATTAGAGGTTTTAATTATTGAAAATGAAATGGAATTTAACTATTTAATAATTGGAACTCCTAAATGAAAATAAGAAATTAAGTGCTAAAGTTATAAATGAAGCATATAAGAAATTTGAAATTGGTAACCTATAAATAAATAGGAATATGAAATATAAGAAATGGTAACTATTGAATATTTATTTACTAAAATAAAGTAAGATAAACTTGTGTAATTTTCAATTGCATTCTTAAAGACATATAAATAACTTGCCAAATATTAAAAGTTGTAATGTTTAATAAGAAAGTGTAATGGGATATCATACAAGTAAAACTTAAAGTAATGAAAGTGCTCAATGAAATTCTTTTATAAATAAAAGCTGTGATATTATAGTTGTTATAAACTAAGGTTATAATTGAAATGCTACTAGTTAAATATAATAGAAAAGTGAGTATTATAAATAAATGATAATAAACTCAAGTAAATGTTTGAAGTTGTTTATAATAAAAATAAGTAGAAAGATGAACACTGTAAGTAAAAGATTTTGGACTTAAGTTTATGTTTGAAACCACGGATAATTAAAGAAAGGAATAAAATGAATACTATACTAAATTAAATGCTTATTGCTCGGGAAGGCTGAAATGATTTAGAAAATGGATTTGATACTCGATGACATTGAATAAGAGAATGAATGTAAATTAAGAAGGGAAGAAACTTAAGTATGAACTTATGCACTAATGAATATTAATGTCTAATTGAAATCAAGTATATAAATTTATAATGTGAACTAAACTGCAATAAAATGTATGTAGTGCTAAGTAATAAATTCATTTGAATGGAAATAACTTATTGTAAGAAATGAATGTAAAGTAATAAAGGAAATTTACATCATGAAATAAATGAATAAGTACTGAATGAATGTGAATTTATTTACAAAGAAGCCTATATAGTACTTTAATAATTGATTTACATATGTTTAAAATAATTGTGTATGAGTAACATATGCAAGAAATTGCAAATAACATATGTGAATAAATGAAGGTAAACAAATGGAATTAAGTGCTGAATGAATAAATGAGAATAAATTTTGTAAGAAGTAAATGAAAAATTAAAGGAAGTAATCATTGAATAAAAAATGAACAACAAATCTTATGCAAAGAAATTAATAAGAATGAACTTAAATAATGTTTGGAATTTGATGTTTGTTTTGGTTTTGGGTTGTTGGGTAAAGATACTTCTAATTGTTTGGATATATGAATAATCTATTGTGTTTTATCTAAGACTGTTGAGTAAATGTATACTTAGTAGTTATTCGTCATTCTATGTGATTAAAAGGGTATTAACCCAAACAAACTATTTTTTTGGTTGAAAGGGATGATATGTTTGTATTGATTTCGTTTGATGATTGTATGCTGTGATTGAAAGTGGTTGTTGTTTTATATTGATTGTTTGTTAGTGGTTGAAACAACTTTAAATATTTCATTTTATATAATTATTAATTCATTTGGATTATATAAGAGAAATACAGGTTATGGAAGCAACTGTTACTACTTTTGGTTTCATAATTAAGCGTTGTTTGCTCGACAAATAGGTACATTCTCGGATTATGGTTTTATAGCGATATTATATTGTTTTCCCATGTTGGGATATATTATTTTGGAAAATATATGTTATATATTGTTATATTGATATTATAATTTCTCCCGAGCCTCTCCGTACAAAGGAGACTCTACCAAAAATTTTTGTAAATTTTGGACTTAGAAATTTTGTGAAATGTTTTCCAAACTCTTATTATTTTGAATATAAATGGATTTAATTGTTACAAATTAATATATTTTATTTAAATTATTCTATTTTGTAAATTTATTTGTTTATAAATTTAATATTTTGAATAATATATATTGATTGCTTAGATCCTTCTTTTCCCTTCTTTTTTTCCTTTTCGGGGAGAAAAAGTTTTGAGTGGGGGAGAGTGTAACGACCCGTAAATTTTCGATGATTTAAATTGTTAATTCAATAAGATTTTGGTAATTAAATTTGGAAGAAATGAAAAATCTGTAATTTAATAATGAAATGAATGCTGAAATGAAGTAACGATAATTAAATTTAATAATTAACAATTTGAATGAAATTACAATTAATTGAAATAATGTAAATTATTATACTTGGTTATAAATTGATATAATAAAATAATGCAAACATTAAATTGATAAATGAAATAGTATGAAATAAATGGCCATTGAATATATTCAATTTGGGTTATATAATAATTGTAACATTTATTTGTGAATAATGAATTCATAAGTGTGATAAAAGTTAAAGTATCGATTGTTGTAAGTTATCTGTCTATTGGGTCTATTAAATTAAAATGGGAAATCAATTAAAATTAAATGAATTTAATGTTACATTTATGAGATTTAGACAACAATCGCAAAATGGAAATGTAATAGAATGTATGGGAATGTAAACTTTATTCATAAAGTAATAATTGATGTAATAAAAGAATAGAACCAAGATAAAATGATTAATTGAAATTTTTTAAATTTTAATTAATGTGTAAAATTGCCAAAATTCCAATATAATTGAAATAGAGTCATTAATACAAACAAAAGATGGGAATTGGAATATACTAATGTAGTGAAATATAAAACAATGTAAAACCATGTCTATAGAATAACAACTAATTTGAGTATAAAGATTGAAACCAAGTAAAAACAATTTATTGGAATTAAATTTTAATTAATAAGATTTATGGCAGTTGTAATTAAACACTGTAAATTTTGAAATAGTCAACAATGAATTGATATAGATATTTTTTTTTTAGAGGATTATAAATTACTAAGTGATTTTAGGTGATAGAAATTATGCATTATAAAATTTGAATTGAAATTTGATTTAATTAATTTAATATTAATTTATTTAATTAACTGAAATATAGCCATTTTGGCCACGGCTCGGATTTCGACGATACTAGTTTCATCGGATCCGTAATGGTGAATTATTGTAAGATTTCAAGTTATGTAATGATCGGACTTGCCATTTGATCGTACGAGCTCGAAACGCCTAGAAATCAATTTAACTGAAATCAATTTAACTGAAATCAATTAAAATCAATTTGAAATTAGCTGATTTTAACATAACTTCTTCATATGATGGAATTAGGACTTGAAACATGTCCCATTGAGTTTAAAATATTTGAAAACATCTATTTTGATATATGGGTTGACCCATTTTCGTTTCGTAGTCAAAGTGGGATTTTCGGGTCGTGTATCGTTCAATCAATATGGTCCATTCATTCTATTTCCAGCCTTGTCTATAAGTAGGTCATTATAAACCCTATCTTGTTTCTTATGTTCATTTGTCTGTATATACATCTCCTTCTCAACTCCGCATTTCAATGGCAGACAAACCAAAACCCAAAATTTTCCAATTCAATTTCAATTCAAAATTCAACTCCAAAAATTCAAACTCCTCAAAGAATGTCGAATTATATATCGATTCAAAGCTCTCGAGAGCGCATAACAGATTTGTAATTCTTTTTCCCATTTGAACCTCTATCTGTCCATAAATTGAAGTACAATTCTTGACCGTTCGTTGATCGTTGATCAACTTCGATCGATCGATGAATCAATGATACAGTTTTGGAGAGAGGACCAAGGAGGTGGCATCGGCATGGTTTGTTTGACGTTTCAACGGTTGGATTGAGCTCGATAATTCGATTGTATTCATATTCAATGGCAGCTACTGCGTTATTCGGTGAACGTGAATGGATCGGTAGTCGATCGTGGGGGGTCAAGGGGCATGGGGAGGTCGATGCTTAGCATGAGTATCGATCCGGAGGGACGTGGCCTGGCATGGCGAAGTGGGGTTTCATGGCCGCGGTCGTATCTCGTTCTGTAGGGTTCAAAGTCGCGACTGGAATGAGGTTTTAAATTTGAGAAGAGGGTGACATGGAAGCTTTCGGTTGGTTTTCTTTTTTTGTTTATTTTAATTTAATTTTAATTTCAAACGTTCTAATTCGCATAATTTTCACATACGAGGCCCAATTTATGCGCGGTTTGATCCATCGGGATCGTATTGAAAATCCGGACATTTTAACGCTGGTTTGGACGAATTCTGAGACTGTGTGAATTTTGGGCTTAAATTGAATTCTAATTAGATTTAAATTCAAAGGTGAGTGTTTTAACCCACTCACAACTTCTAAAATTTCTTATGTTTGTTAAATTAATTTATGATGTGATTAGAAATTTAATTATGGCTGTTTGGTATATTTTGAATCATCATCTCAGTTAATTCGAATTTATTTAAATTAAATCATTATTTAATTTATTATTGGATATATATTAGCAGTTAAATTTTGTTATTGATTATCTGTTCTATACTGATATTTATTGATTGATTTGGATGATGATTGTGATGGATGTTTGATTATTGATATTGGATAAATGGATGTTGTATTTTATATCGTTATAAGCTGCAAGTTCACTATGGGTTGAAATGATACATACCCGAATGATCTATAGATTATGAAAAAATTCTTATGAGTTGAAATGATAGGCTTGAGCGATTTTATGGATGTTATTTATTTTGGGATTGCGGTTTGAAATGATATATAACCGTAAATTTTAAATTGCGGATTGAAATGATAAATATCCGTATCACTTGACCTAGGGTAGAGAATCATATACGGACACCGGATTTGGTTAAATTAAATGATTTTTAAAATCCTTAATTTTTGAATGGCATTAAATGATATTTTGAAGTAAAATTTTATTTGTATAAACTGAAGTATTATTGGAAAATCAAGTTTTATATTGAAACGTGAATTGGTTTAAAAGGAATTATTTTGAGAACTTAAATTAAAATGGTCCGATTTTGTTGGAATGAAATAAATAGTTTAAATTGATATAAATTCCAAACTCATGTTTTCAAATATAAATAGTTTTAAATTATTTTATTTTTAAGATTCTAAATTTTCAGATTTTCAGATTTATAAACTATTTTAACCTATATTATCTATATTAAATCAATTTAACCTATTTTAAACTATTAATTTATTTTGAAACTAATTAAACCATTTTAACTCATATTAAATCTAATTAAGCTAATTAAAGCTATTTAATCTATTTTAATTTTATTTAATCCATTTAAATCTATTTAACTATTTTAAATCTATATTTACTATTTTAGAGTATTTTGACTATTGAAAATTTATTTAAACTATTTATAACTATTTTGACTGTTCATAACCATTTAAACTATTTTCTAAATTTTCAGACTAAGTAAAATGGAAGTGTTCATATTCAAAATTCATCACTTTAAAAGCAAAAATGTGAAATGATGAAATGACCTAAGTTGGGATTTAAATGTATAATAAATTGAAAATGATGATTTTGAAGTAAGGTTTTAACCTGTTTTGGAAATATGGTTATGGATGGATTATGATTTGAAAGAAAATGATTTTAAAGTGAATATGATTTCGAAAGTATTATGATTTTGAGAAGACGATACTTTGATATAAATTGTGAACTGACTTCAGAAATGTAAAAGAACCATTTGGTGTGTAATAAGCGATTGGTTGTTAAAGAGACCGGGATTGGGTATTGTCATACTCTCTGCCAATACCGAAAACCACTTTAACAACTGTGTATGTGGTGGAGATTCCAGAAATGAAGTATGATGGTTTGGCGAACGATTCTTGTATAAGGCATGACGTGACCCTGACTCCCGTGAGTCAGCTTAAATGTGACTAAAATCAGGAGCTATACCGGGCCAAGTGAGGTCATTCCCCCTATCGGGCATATTTCTTCGATACTATATTTGACTTTGTGATTGATTTGGTAGCCATCCCTCGATTTTGATTATGGGAATGTGTCCGAGTTGGGCGGTAGTAGCTGCTATGCGTTACCACCAGACCAGAAGTGCAATTTATTTATCTACCCTGGCATCTACTCATGTGCCGTGTTCAATGCCTTAGTGCGCCTTCTACAGTTTGTTTTGTACCATACCTATGAAGTGCCCTCTGATAGCCCTCCAGTTTACGGAGGAATTACGGTACTGTATAGACTATGGGAATATATAAAAATATGTTAAGGGGAATATGGGTAACGCCTTAACGCTATTTTAATATTTTACTTTACTGTAGACACTATTATAATAGCGTATTGTACTACATAGTAGATAATTTAACGGGTCCTTAGGAGATATGAATCCTGAACATCTCTTAAGTTATTACACTCATATTAGACACTGGATAGGAGATGTCAAACCTCCTAAACATCTCTGACGTCGTTCCACTCATATTTATTTCCGTTGATTTAACTTATATAAGATCTTTTAGTTCTGGCTCAAGTGTTTTGTCACTTCAATTAGCTCGGGCCAACCAGAGTTTCAGGATTTGAAGTCCTTATTTCTGGAGGACGAAGATGAAGATTGTATTATTATTATTTATTATATTTCACTGCATCATTATTCTCTGCATTATTTATTATTCTCTGGTATATGTAACTCCGATCTGTGTTGTATAAGTATAGTCAAATGTTTTGTAAAACAGCTTCATGAACTGTTATTTGATTATTATATTTTGTCATTCCGCTGCAAGATTCTGTTTGTTTTTTTTCTTTCTTTGCTTTTTCTTATTCACCCCAATAATAATCCGCCCTTTTGTATGGTTTGAGTCGGCACGTGTGTCAGCTTAAAACGTATAAGAAGGCGGGATGTTATAGTTTAAAATTTTCAAATCAAAGAAAATCGCTCGGGTCTATCATTTCAACCCATAATGTTTTTCCCTAATCTATGATATCGCTCGGGTATGTACCATTTCAACCCATAGTGAACTTGCAGTATTATAACGATATAAAATACAACATCCATTCATCCAATATCAACAATCAAACATCCATCACAATAATCATCTAAACCAATCAATAAATATCAATATAGAACTGATAATCAATAACAGGTATTTAACTGGCAATTTATATTCAATAATAAATTAAATAACGTAATTCAAACAAATTCAAATTAACTGAGACGACGATTTAAAATATACCAAACAGCTATAAATAAATTTCAATCACATTATAAATTTAATTTAACAAAAATAAGAAATTTTAGAAGTTGTGAGTGGGTAAAAACACTCACCTTTGAATTTAAATTGAATTTAAATCCAATATAAGCCCAAATTCAATCAGTCTCCGAATTTGTCCAAACTAACGTACAATATCTGGAATTTCAATATGATCCCAACGCAAGAAACCGCGTCCAAATCCAAGCTCGTATGCAAAAGTTATGCAATTCAGAACATGAACGATTTAAATTAAAATAAAATAAAATAATTAACATGATATGAACACGTCACCACCTAAAAACCCTAGTCGAACATGAATCATGAACCAGTAACTCTCACTGCCACCTAACCTTACCTGCACTGCCTCCTACGGCCATAAATGGTCCGATCAAAGCCTGCTGCCGCTCTCCCCTCTCCGGGCCAACCACCCCATTGCCTATGACGAGACACGCGACTCCCCAGGACCATCTCAAACGTACGAGGCCGACCGCATTCATCCTCAAATCACGGTGAAAATCTTGACTACTCCGACCAATTAGTCGCATAGATCTAGGCTACTCGACGTCCCCTACTCACTAATCACCTCAGATCGACCATAGCTAAAGATCCACCGTTAAACGAGGCAATAGCCTATGGATGGCCGAAAATAACTCATTGAATTCTAGGCACACAGAAACTCAGATCGAAGAACCGACTGCAGAATTGACCTGCACTTGTCGAGAGCTTCAAATTGATATATAATATGATATAGTTTGGAGGAGTTTGAATTTTTGATTGGTTTTGAAATAAAATCTGAGGGTTTGGAGTTTGAATCTGTTTCTGCCATTGTAGAAAAGAGGAACATAAAGAATTGTACGTACTGCCAATGAGAAATAAGAAACAATTAGGGTTTATAATGAGGTATTTATAGGCAGATCAGAAAAAAATAGAATGAATGGACCAAATTGATTTGGATTGGAACGATAAACAACCCGAAAAACCCGTTCTTTCTTAGGAACGAAAATGGGTCAAACCTTATATCAAAATATTTTTTTTTTGATAATTTAAACCTCAATGGAATAGGTTTCAAGTCCAATTTCCATCGTATAAAGAAGTTATGGTAAAATCAGCTTATATCAAATTGATTTCAATCGATTTCAATTAAATTGATTTCTTGGCATTTCGAGTCCGTACGATTAAATGACAAGTCCGATCGCTACGAAACTTGAAATCATATAATAATTCACCACTACGAATCCGATGAAACTGGTTTGGTAGAAATCCAAGACAGTCGCCAAAATGGATATTTTCACGTTAATTAAATAAATTAATATTAAATTAATTAAATCACATTTTTATTTCAAATTTAATAACTAATAAATTTCATCATTTTTTATTACTTAGACATTTATAATAATTCAAATAAGTTTACACATCAATTCAGTATTAATTATTTCAATAATTACAATGTTCAAAATTCAAATGCAATTAATTCAATTAATTACAATTTAATCCCAATAAATTGATTCTATTTGATTTCAATCTTTATACTCAATCAATTATTTCCCTATAAACATGGTTAACATTGTTATATATTTTATTGCACTAAATTTTCCATTTCATCTTTCTTTTCACTAACGTAATCTTTAATTACAATTAATTACAATAAATTCACTTATTATAGCTTATATTCCTACAAATTGATAACTTCTGGTTTACATTCCTTTTTATTCACTCAATCATCATAGTATGAATAGAATTTACATTGGTTACATCTTATTGAATTAACATTCTTCAGTTATCAATTTAATCTATATTAACTACACTAATTGAATGAATTAACTACAATTGATTTCAAATTAAATTTTATGAACTAACAAATAGGTAACTTATAACAATTGTTACCATTAACTTTAATTACATTTATAAGTTCATTATTTACAATTAATGTTACAATAGCTCTAATTCTATTCATTTACCATTTATTATACCATTTCATTACATAATTAAACATTTACATTGGTTTTCTTATACTAAGCTTATAACCAAGTTATAACATTTACATTAATTCAATTGGTTGGAATTCCTTTCAAGCTATTAATAATTAACTTTATTGACATGGTTACCTTTCATTTTAGTTATTATTTCATTAATACATCACAAATTTATATTTCTCTCAATATTAAATTATGAAAATCAATTAATTATATTTACAGGTTTATTACTTACAACAAATGTTACCATTTCTTTCATAACACTAATTTTTGTTCAATTACCATTAAGCATCTATTATTTCCTTGGTAAATCCAATATTTCCATTTATTCCCTTATATTCAATTTATAACCAAGTATAGCATTTTTTCTATTTCAATTAATTGGAAATTTCATTATAATTGTTAATAAATGACTTAAATTAACATTGATATATTTAATTCCAATTATCATTTCATAATTAAATTATAAATGTTAATTCTTTCCAATTATTAAATCATAAATCCTATTAAATTAACTAATTTAAATTAACAAAAATTACGGGTCGTTACACTCTTCCCCACTCAAAACTTTTCGTCCCCAAAAAGGAAAAAGAATGGAAAAGATGAAATTAATTAGTCAATATATCTTATTCAAAATATTAAATTTATACACAATTTATTTACGTAATAAATAATTTAAATAAATTATATTAATCTATAAACAATTAAATCCTTTTATATTCAAATTAACAAAAGTTTGGAAAACATTTCATAAAATTTTCTAAGTCTAAAATTCACAAAAAGTTTCAGCAGAGTCTCCTTTGTACAGAGAGGCTAGGGAGAAATCATAATATCAAAATAACAAAATATATCATATATATTCAAAATAATATATCCCAACAGTAGGAGAAACAATATAATATCGCTAGAAAACCGTAATCCGCAGACAACGCTTATTTATGAAACCAAAACTGTAGTAATTGCTTTCATACCCTGTATTTCACTTATACAATCTAAAAGAGGTTAATAATTATATAGAAGTGAAATGATTATATTGTTGTAAATTAATAACAAACAATCAACATAACATAACAACAATCACTTTCATCCAAAAGCATACCATCATCACATAAAATCAAAATAAATCAATACAACATAACAACAGTCTTTTGCAAACAATTATACAATCTTTACAAGGGGTCAAAGTAATCAACCATTTCTAAAGTTATAATCATCAAATTTATTATAGTATTCATTTTATTATTTACTTTAATTATCAATAGCTTCTAACATTATCTTAAATTCATAATTCTTTGCTTACAATATTCACTTTCTACTTCATTTTATTTAGTAGCACTACAAATCTAACTAAGGTTTATAATTATTTAATATCAAATTTCTTTTTTACAAAAGTAAATTTCATTGAACGCTTTCATTATTTAAGTTTTTCTTGTATAATATTCCATTACATATCCTTATTTAACATTACAACTTTTAATAGTCTGGTAAGTTATATATATGTTTCTAAGAATATATACACAAGTTTATCTTATTTCATTTTAGTAAATAAATGTTCAATATTTATCATTTCTTATTTTCATATCCTTTTTGTTTACAAGTTACAAATTTCAAATTCCTTGAATATTTCATTTATAACTTAGCATTTAATTTCTTACTTTCGACTTTAGAAGTTCCAATTATTAAATAGTTAAAATTTTATTCCATTGCAACAATTGAAATTCTAATTTAATTTTACCTTAGTTTATTCTACTGGGTTTTTCTTCTTCTCATTATTTGCCTTTCCACTCATTTATTTATATTTAAATCAATCAATTACATAATTTGTTTTTCATTAAGGATTTAAGTCATTAATGAATCATTCATAAATATTACTTAACTCCTACTGCCCTTACTTATGTTTATAACTTAATTATGTTATTGAATAAAAATTTAAGTTTTTGGTATTCGCCCTTGAAGAGAAAAGAAATATTTTAATATATCTAAAAATTCAACTAAAACATTTAACCTCATTCACTTAGTAAAAATATAAGAAATATTTAAAACATCCTCATAGCATTATGTAAAGATTTTTCAAAAGTCTAAAACAATGTTAGAAATTTATATCAAAACATTACAATAAGCTTTAAAATAAAGTTTCTTAAATCTGAAAATTTATTAGACTCGTATTTTTTTTAAAATAAGTATAAACTCAAGATTATTAAACTGAAACTAATAGTATACTCTAATCCTAAATTAAATTTCTAAATCAAAGTATAAAATTTTATATCTTCATAATAGATTTTGAACACTTGTTTAAAAATGAATATTCAAATCATGGAAAAACATTATTATGGTTTAATACAAAAAATCAATAGTAAATAAACCTATAAATTTACTATTGGTACTTCGAAATCAAGTAAATATTTCAAACTATACTTCCAAAATAGAGACTCTAATTTATTTCTCAAGTATGATACTATAATTAAACTTTGCAAATCAATTTTTTTTTCATTTATATAATATCTTTAAATTATAGATCCAAACAAACTTATATAAATTTTACTTGAAATATTCATTTGAAAGCTTCATTTGCCAATCAACCATCTTTGATACTTTAATATTTCAAAAATTCATTTGTAAAATTTCTTGCTTCGTTTATAAATATCATTTAAATATTTTTAAATAACATCTTTATAAATGTATGTAAACTATTTGAAAATAATTGTTTACATCATTATTTTTCTTTACAAAGATGCTATTAACCTGCATATTTTACGATTGTATATTTAAATGTTTTATTTAAATATAGCATCGTTTGTTGGATTTAGTCTGAAAGGTCACTTTTTGCAAACAGTCGAATTAGGACTCGAGACCCCTTCCGTTGAGTCCAAAATGGCATTTGCGACCTTTTTGAGTATAAATATTGATATGTTTGGAGTTGAGTAGAATTTTGATATTTTCATTTAGGGCTTTGGGTTTGGGCTTCAGCCCACTAACCTAACAAATAATCCAACTCCACTCCTCTTCATTCATTCCACTCTTCATTTCCTAACACTCTCAAGGTAAGGTAAAAATGAGAGAGAGAAGAGGAAATTAAAATTTCTAAGCCCTAATTCTCTTAGGAATTATCAACTTCAAGCTAGAAATCAAGGAGAAGCTTAGGTAACCTTCCTCTTCATCTTCTCCATCTCAATCCCTCTTCAATTTTCAGAAATTCCTATAACCTAACTTAGGAAAAACTTCATCTTTGATAATAGATTAAAGATTCTAGAGGTGTTGTTGAAGAGAGATCAATCTTTGCTTGTTCTAGGGCTTCTCATTTTTTGTTTGGGGGTTAAAAGGTAAGTATTTAAACTCACATCTATGTCTATATCTTTGATAGTTGTCAGGTAGTAATTCTAACATCTATTCCTTGTCCATTTGCCTTTGTATTAAATTGGTTTAATGAATATTCCAATTTTGGTGTTTTGAAGTCAAAAATCTTTAAAATCCTATCTTTGACGTTTGAACATGTTTTTAGGATGTGTCGAAGAGCCTATAAGGATGGGTTGTCGCTTGGCATATATCCCTGGTCTCCATTGCTCGTTCGATCGCGTTCGGTTAGGATTTTGTTTTGCCCTTCTTGGGGCTAGGCTGGAAATACTACATTTGACAGTTCAGTCGACAGAATTGTAAGGTCAGTTGACAGAACCTGGAACCAGAAAAATTCCAGTGCCAGTATTAGTCGACTGACCATTGTGTTCAGTCAACTGAACCTGGAAACAAAAAGTTTTTGGGTTCTGTATCAGTCGATTGACCTCTGTGTTCAGTCGACTGAACTTGCTTATCTCAGCCAATTTTCTTTTTGTGTGGATTTCCAAGTTTAAATCGATTCTAGTGGATTCGAATAGTTGTTATCACTTTTGTTGACTTCGATAATTTCTTTTTGGAGATTTTTGGGATTATTCATTTTGATGGATTTGGTATCGATTTCAATGGATTAGATTCACGTCTTCATACGTGAATTTTTGGGGATTGATTGTTTTTACAATCTTTTTTGTGATTTGTCACTTTGAAATACAAAGGTTTCTATACTAGTAGTAAATATTCAAACTCTTTCACAAAGATGATTTCTATTCTATTTCAATACAAAGCTCGTTTATAAAATTGTTTTCCAATCTATTATTATATACAAACCTTTTCCTCATTCGTTCGAGAAATCCAAATTAAATGACTTAGCAAAACAAGTGGTATGAAACGCTTTCGTTTACTTTGTCGGTTAATTCTTAGTCTCGATTGAAACTCTTGTGACAATTTTCGAGTGGGAATCTACAATTTGTTCATAAATATTTAAGTTAAGCCACTGGTTATGGGACATGAAGCTAAACTCATTTATTTACTAGCTTAGTGTAATTGACAGTTCTTGTTGATCGATGATGATCATTTTGTGATTTAGACTAGCAATGTGTGTTGCCTCTTTATTTATGTGGGGCACTAAACCCCGTTTGTGGAGTTTCGACTCAAAATTTGGTAGGGTAGCGACCCATGGACTTTGGGCCGTTTGTAGAGCCTCGGCTCAAAATTGATGGTTAGCGGCCATGGAATAGCGTTCCGTTTGTGATGCACGTGTTGGTGAGTTTTCATGCTCCCGTTTGCGATAGGCCTCCCCCTTTGTGTTTTCTGGATTTCTAGCTGATGATTTCTAGAATTTGTGTTTCACCAATTTTTGTGATTTACATTGATAAGTTTTATCAATATTTGTGGTTTGGTGAATATGTTAAAGAATATGACATTCTTTTTGGTATTTAAGCATATTCGAGATTTTGTATGATTTTCGTTGTTATCTAGTTTATACTTGTCACAGTGTGACATAATTGTTATCATATGTTTTTGGTATATCTTGTATCCTATCTTATTTTATATGATATTTATAGCTAAACTGATCCATTTATTATTTTCTTCTTAAATAATGCTCGGATCAGACCGAGGTGTTACAGGTGCTTCCACTTGACTTCTTAGCAGGGACTAGCTTCTGACTTTTGGCTAACTACTCTAGTTTAGTAATTTTTGTTATTATACATTCGAGATTGAGACTCCTTGATGTATACATATTCTTTTGTCTAGCACTTGTACCTATTCTTTGGTGATGTAGTGGATCTTACATGACGACTACTTTGATGTACACTTTTATGTGTTATATTCATATCTGTTTCTGTCTTAGTGATATGAATATCTATGACTGATTTGTATTATGCTTGTTTTATATTTGTTTTCGAAGGCCACTTAGCCACCGTGTAGTAGCTTTGAGTTTGTACTTGATATGTCGGACTTCCTCTTCAAATGAAATATGTGACCCTCTATTTGGCATATCGGTACTCGAACAAAGCAATTACACGGATGGTCGCTCCTTAACGGCCTTGTTTTTATGTTAGTTGACGACATTACTCCGTAGTGTCCTTGTTTAGTGTGAGTATAGAGTTGGGGCGTCACAGCTTGGTATCAGAGCCAAACTTCGAAACAATGTAGAATATTATAGCAAGGATCGTTGTCCTAAGTCTCTCTTAGGAATCGTGCCTCGGGATTAAATTCGAGTCACTGGACCCGTTCTATCCTATTTTCTTTTATGATTCCTTGTTTTATCAATCATGCTTGTTTGATATTCATTTTGAGAATAACCTTTTTCTTCTTCTTCCTTTCTTAAAGAAGAGAAATGGTTAGACCAGGCCGTCCCAGCGTCGGTCAATCCAGTGCTACTCCTCCGGGTGGAGTATTTATGTCTGCCCAACAACTTCTAGATCTTGTAAATAATGCTCAAGCTGTCGACCTATTCCTGAGCCTACTCATCCTAAATCTGGGTTTGCATGCTTATGCAGTGATTATACCAATTTGGGTGGAAAGCCATTAAAGGATTCCGAAAGCGTCATAGAAGTCCAAGCTTGGCTTAGAACATGCGAGCGCATCTTTTCCCGCATGAATCTTATTGATCTGCATCGTGTCCAAGTGACTTCTAGTGTGCTCCAAGAGAGAGCATTAGATTGGTATGAGCTTCTGATTTCAAAAATTATTGAAGCGGATCTTTCTTGGGAGCAATTCCGGGAATGATTCGAATTAAAGTTTGTGCTGGAGGCCGAAAAAGTAACTTTAGCTCGACGCTTTATTGACCTCGTTCAAGGTGAATCTTCTGTGACAGATTATGTCGCATCTTTTGGATCCCTCTCTAAATATAGGGTCAAGTATATAAATACCCATTGAAGAAAAATCAGCGGTTTATCTGTGGATTTAATAAGAATCTCAAAAAGCCATTACTTCTGAAATTAGAAGTTTCTTTCGATCAGCTTGTATATATCGCTCTTCGACTTGAGGAGGCCGATAAGAGAGTGATGTTGAAGTTATGAGTGTCAAACCGAACTTCAACAACAACAAGAAGAGTCCTAATAAGTTCAAGGATCCTTATCCCAACTAGAAAGGAAAACAAGCAACTTCAGTAGCAAAGACTCCTACTCCTAGCCGTGGAGAATGCTACAATTGTGGTTCTAAGGATCATTATGCAAATAAGTGTTCGAAGCCCCTTACTTGTCGCTATTGAAAAAGTTCGGTTCATTATATATCTGCATGTCTCAAACTTCAAAGCAAGAACGAGGGAAAGCTAAATATTGTGCAAGCCCTTAGTAACACTTCTCATGGTCAATGTATTTCTCATTCTATCCTCGACGACATTATTATGTTTCGTGATCTTCCTATTCGCATTCTTTTTGACACGGGTGCAACCCACTCTTTTATATCAAAAGAACTTGTTGATAATTTTTCTTTAAATGTTATAGGCTTGATGACTTCTTTGAGAATTGAAAATCCGTCTAGTGGATCCGTAACACTCATTTTACTTTGTAAACATGTCGAGATTATTTTATGTGATTATTCTTTCCGAGCTGATTTGCATATCATGCGTTACTTGGGCTTCGGAATGATTTTCGGAATGGATTGGCTTAACTGTTATGAATCCCATATCCTATGTCCTGAGGGGACTATTCATCTTCGACATCCTCAATCTATTAAGCAGATTTCTATTGTTCTTAAAGATTCGAATTCCAATTTGATAGCATCTTTATATTCTCTAAACCCTCATGATGACGATAATGATGATGAGGTAGATTTCATTCCTCTCATTCATGTTGTTTGTGAATTTCCCGACATATTTAAGCCCATCTTAGGATTACCCCCTAAGCGAGCAATCGAGTTCAGAGTTAATCTAATCGCCAGAGCTTTACTTATAACTCGTCCTCCTTATCGTATGTCCAAAATAGAAAATAAGAAGATGCGTAAACAATTATCCGAATTGGAAGAAAAGCAGTTTATTCATTCTAGTTCCTCTCCTTGGGGATCTTCGGCTATTTTTGTGAAGAAATCCAATGGTACACTTAGACTTTGCATTGACTGCCGCAAGCTCAATCTCACCATCAAGAATAAATATCCTTTACCTCGGATTGATGATCTATTCGATCAACTTAGCGATGCTAGAGTCTTTTCACAGTTAGACTTAGAAACTGGTTTACATCAGCTTCATATTGTAAAAGATTTCATTCCTTTGACATCATTCCATACTCGTTATGGATCTTATGAATGGTTTGTTATGCCATTTGGTTTAACGAATGCTCCAGCTTATTTCATTGACCTTATGAATCGAGTTTTCAAAGACCTCCTCGATCGATTTGTTATCATCTTTATAGATAATATTCTTGTTTATTCTAAAACCGAGAAAGAGCATGAAAAACATCTTCAGATTGTGTTGGAAACTCTTAGGAGCAATCAATTGAAAGCAAAATTTTCTAAGTGCCACTTTTGGCAATTTCGTGTGAAATTTCTCGGACATATTATTTTTGAATATGGGATTTCCATGGACCATTCAAAGATTGAAGCGATTCAAAATTGGAAGTGACCGGTTCGTAGCTTTCTTGGATTGGCAGGCTATTACCGTCGGTTCATAAAAGAATTTTCAAAAATTTCCGTGCCTCTTACTAGCTTGACAAAGAAGGGAGTTAAGTACATTTGGTTAGACAAATGTGAAGCTTCTTTCCAAAGATTAAAATAACTCTTTTTCGATGCTCCTATTCTTGTGATTCCCGAAGAGAACCATGACTTTATTGTTTATACCGATGCTAGTCGTGTTGGTTTGGTAGCCATTCTCATGCAAAGGAAACGTGTGATTGCTTATGCTTCTAGACAATTAAAGCCTGTCGAGACTAGATATGTCACTCATGATTTAGAGCTCGCGGCCACTGTTTTCTCCCTTAAAATTTGGCGTCATTATCTTTTGAAAGAGAAATTTGTTCTCTATACCAATCATAAATCTTTGAAGTATTTATTTTCTCAAAAGGAACTTAATTTGCATCAACAATGTTGGCTCGAGTTCCTTGCATCTTATGATCTTGATATCCTTTATACTCCCGGAAAGGGAAATCCTGTTGCCGATGCCCTTAGTCGTAAGCAACAAGCGGTTGTTTCTATGATGTTATCCGAATGGAATGATCTTGATATTTTTTCCACTTGTGAATTTTGAGGTCGTGAATCCGATTCATGTTCATCTCTTGTTTTATATAGCCTTGAGGCTCATCCTTCTCTTTTAGACCGCATTCTTGAAGCTCAAAAGCATGATCCCGAATTGGTTCTTCATAGCCAAAGTTGTCAGAATAGAAATAGTGATGGTTTGAAAGATTTTAAAATCGATGCTCATGTCGGCATTTGAAAATTTGGTAGACTTATCGTGCCGAATGTTGTTAATCTTCGTAAAGACATTTTAGAAGATTCTCATCGTTCTATATTTACCATTCATCTCGGTAGTAGAAAAATGTATGCGGATATGAAGAGATTTTATTATTGGGATGGGATGAAATCTGATATTACTAACTTCATGAAGCGTTGCATGACTTGCCAACTCGTTAAGGCCGAGCATTAAAAGCCTTGTGTATTACAACCTTTGGACAATCTAGTTTGGAAGTAGGATCAGGTCTCCATGGACTTTGTTGACGGTCTTCGCCATTCTCGTTCGGGCCATGACAGTCTATGGGTGATTATGGATAGACTTACAAAATCCTCCCATTTTATTCCCGTTCGGTCTAATCGGACCGTACCTCTTTTGGCCAAACTTTATGTTAAAGAAATTGTTAAATTACATGGAGTTCCTACTTCTACTGTTAGCAATTACGATCCATTGTTTACTAATGGATTTTCAAAGAGTCTTCAAAAAACTTTGGGAACAAAGCTTAATTTTAGCACCGCTTATCATCCTCAGTCCGATGGACAAACCAAGTGTGTGAATCAAACTCTTGAAGATCTTCTTCGTGCATGTGTTCTTGATTTTGGTGGAAGTTGGGAAGATCATATTTCTCTTGTTTATTTTTCCTATAATAGCTTCCAATCTATTATTGGTATGACACCTTTCGAGGCACTCTATGGAAGGACATGCCGATCTCCTTCTTGTTGGATTGAGCCGGTAAGAAGCTGGTTTTAGGTCTAGATTTTATTCGTGATGCCATCGAAAAGATTGACCTTATTCGTCATACGATGAAAGAAGCTCAAAGTAGACAAAAATCCTAATCGAAGAAGGAAATTAGAATTTTTTGTGGGAGATTTTGTGTTTATTCGTGCTTCACCTATGAAGGAGGCTGTGCGTTTCAGTCAATCGGGAAAATTAGCATCTCGATATATTGGTCCATTTCCCATCACCGAACGCATTGGTTCCATGGCTTATTGCCTTTTATTACCGGCTCAATTTTCTGCCATTCATAATGTTTTTCATGTTTCTCAACTACGGAAATGGCTTAGGGATTCCGATTCTATTCTTGAGCCTGTGTTATTGAAGAAGTTGAAGTGTCGTCTAATTTGACTTATGAGCAACATCATATTCGTATCATTGCTATGGAGGTTAAACGTCTTCGTAATAAGGATGTCCCACTTGTGAAAGTTCAATGGTCCTCAAATTCTAAGGATTGCTCTTGGGAATCCAGAGAATTCATCGAGCGAACACATCCGCACTTACTCTCTCGAGCTCTTTGAGGTGAACTTCTTATTTAAAATTTTCTTTTGTGTTGATATGCTTTTATGGTTGTTACTCTTTGTTTTCTTCTTAAGTATTGCGAGGATGCAATTTCCTTAAGGAGGAGAGTCTGTAATAACCCACATATTTTAGGATTGTATATTTCAATGTTTTATTTAAATATAGCATCGTTAGTCGGATTTAAGTCCAAAATGTCACTTTTTGCAAACAGTCGAATTAGGACTCGAGACCCCTTCCATTGAGTCCAAAATGGCATTTGTGACCTTTTTGAGTATAAATATCGATATGTTTGGAGTTGAGTGGAATTTTGATATTTTCATTTAGGGTTTTGGGTTTGGGTTTCAGCCCACTAACCTAACAAATAACCCAACTCCACTCCTCTTCATTCATTCCACTCCTCATTTCCTAACACTCTCAAGGTGAGGTAAAAATGGAGGAGAAAAGAGGAAATTAAAATTCCTAAGTCCTAATTCTCTTAGGAATTATCAACTTCAAGCTAGAAATCAAGGAGAAGCTTAGATAAGCATCCTCTTCATCTTCTCCATCTCAATCCCTCTTTAATTTTCAGAAATTACTATAACCTAACTTAGGAAAAACTTCACCTTTGATAATAGATTGATGATTTTAGAGGAGTTGTTGAAGAGAGATCAATCTTTGCTTGTTCTAGGGCTTCTCATTTGTTGTTTGGGGGTTAAAAGATGAGTTTTTAAACTCGCATCTATGTCTATATCTTTGATAGTTGTTAGGTAGTAATTCGTTACATAAATTCCTTGTCCATTTGCCTTTAGATGGAATTGGTTTTATGATGATTCCAATTTTGGTGTTTTGAAGATCTTTAAAATCCTATCTTTGATGTCTGAACATGTTTTTGGGATGTGTCAAAGAGCCTATAAGGCTGGCTTGTCGCTTGGCATTAATCCCTAGTCTTCGTTGCTCGTTTGATCGAGTCCGTTTAGGATTTTGTTTTGCCCTTCTGGGGGCTAGGCTGGAAATACTGCATTTGACAATTCAGTGGACTGAACCTGGAACCAGAAAAATTTCAGTGCCAGTATAAGTCGACTGACAACTATGTTTAGTCGACTGAACCTGGAACCAGAAAAATTCCAGTGCCAGTATAAGTCGACTGACAACTATGTTTAGTCGACTGAACCTGGAAACCAAAAGTTTCTGGGTTCAGTATCAGTCGACTGACCTCTGTGTTCAGTCGACTGGACCTGCTTATCTCAGCCAAATTGCCTTTTTGTGTGGATTTCCAATTTTAAATCGATTCTAGTGGATCCGAATAGTTGTTATCACATTTGTGGATTTTGATAATTTATTTTTTGGGATTTTTGGGAATATCCATTTTGATGGATTCGGTATCGATTTCTATGGATTATATTCACGTCTTCGTATGTGAATTTTTGGGGATTGATTGTTATTACGATCATTTTTGTGATTTTTAACTTTGAAATACAAAGGTTTCTATACTAGTAGTAAATATTCAAACTCTTTTATAAAGATGATTTCAACTCTATTTCAATACAAAGCTCCTTTATAAAATCGTTTTCCAATCTATTAGTATATACAAACCTTTTCCTCGTTCGTTCGAGAAATCCAAATTAAACGACTTGGCAAAACAAGTGGTATGAAATGCTTGCGTTTACTTTGTCGGTTAATTCTTAGTCTCGTTCGATTGAAACTCTTGTAACAATTTTCGAGTGGGAATCTACAATTTGTTCGTAAATATTTAAGTTAAGCCAGTGGCTATGGGACATGAAGCTAAACTCATTCATTTACTAGCTTAGTGTAATTGACACTTCTTGTTGATCGATGATGATCATTTTGTGATTTAGACTAGCAATGTGCGATGTCTCTTTATTTGTGTGGAGCACTAAACCATGTTTGTGTAGTTTCGACTCAAAATTTGGTGGGGTAGCGGCCCATGGTCTCCAGGCCATTTGTGGAGCCTCGGCTCAAAATTGATGGTTAGCGACCATGGAATAGCGTTCCGTTTGTGATGCACGTGTTGGTGAGTTTTCATGCTCCCGATTGTGATAGGCCTCCCCCTTTGTGTTTTTTGGATTTCTAATTGATGATTTCTAGAATTTGTGTTTCACCAATTTTTGTGATTTACATTGATAAGTTTTACCAATATTTGTGGTTTGGTGAAAATTTTAAAGAATATGACATTCTTTTTGGTGTTTGAGCATATTCGAGATTTTGTATGATTTTTGTTGTTATCTAGTGTATACTTGTCACAGTATGACATTATTGTTATCATACGTTTTTGCATATTTCGTATCCTATCTCATTTTATATGATATTTATAGCTGGACTGATCCATTTATTATTTTCTTCTTGAATAATACTCGGATCAGACCGAGGTGTTACAGGTGCTTCCGCTTGACTTTTTAACAGGGACTAGCTTCTGACTTTTGGCTAACTACTCTAGTTTAGTAGTTTTTGTTATTATGCATTCGAGATAGAGACTCCTTGATGTATACATATTCTTTTGTCTAGCACTTGTACCTATTCTTTTGTTATGTAGTGGATCTTACATGACCACTACTCTGATGTACACTTTTATGTGATATATTCATATCTGTTTCCACGTTAGTGATATGAATATCTGTGACTGATTTGTGTTATGCTTATTTTATATTTGTTTCCGAAGGCCACTTAACCACTGTGTAGTAATTTTGAGTTTGTACTTAATATGCCGGATTTCCTCTTCAAATGAAATACATGACCCTCTATCTGACATATCAGTACTCGCACAAAGCAACTACATGGATGGTCGCTCCTCAGTAGCCTTATTCTTTGTGCTAGTTGACGGTATTACTCCGTAGTGTCATTGGCTAGTGTGAGTATAGAGGTGGGGCGTCACACTATTGAAAACATTAAATCCATTATTTATAAATTTATTAATTTTGTCTCAAGATACTTGTCAAACATTATTAATAAATCAATAATCATTTACTCTAAATATGTTTTATTTAATTAATAACTTCTAAAATATTTACAACACTAATAATTTACTATTAAACCATGTTGTATATAAATAAACAATATTTTAAACATTTTAAATTATTTAGAAAGGAAAAAAATGATCAAAATATCCTTTGTATAATACTTTATCAAAATACTTTTATAACTCGATGTCTTAACAGATTTATCCTCATTCTTGCAGGCTGTAACGACTCAAAATTTTCGATCCCGAAAACTCCAGATAGTTAGGAAAAGAAGAAAAGAGATAGAAGAAAAGAAGAAACAGAGACACCAACATCTCACATTCGCAGCAGATAAAATATAATATGTAATAATATTCTTTACACAAAGAATAGCTGAATCAGTCAATTACATTTTAATACATCAGAGTTACAATATTTCACAAACACCGGACAATTAAAGTCAAGGTGTTCCAGAATTACAAACAATAATATAAACAACGGAATACTCTATACATTCCTGCCATCCAGCTCGTCTTCTGAGCTCCAGAACGTCCTTACCTGAAAATCTGTAATGCTCGGTCTGACCCGAGCATTACATCAAAGTAACACCCGGGTCAAGCTGGAAACCATCTGTAGTAAATCCATCTAACATGAAATACCAAAGCAAACAACTTATATAAACCCAGGGTAACTCATATTAGTTTACAAATTCACAAATTGATATAGACATCACTTATTTCACACATCAATTTCTAAGTACCAAAACTTATATTAAATGGTCTAATTCACTTAAATCATTCCATTCCAGTCTATTGATTCCACATATCAATCTATAAAGAATCGAAGTGGTTTTGGGTATTTACTAACACCCGACTCGGGTCTCTTCGACTCCAATGTCATCTTAACCCAAGTTATTCAGGTGAACACAATTTAAATTTAAATACTGGATGTCACTTTTACACAGCAATTCACCATCGATAAATAACCGCATTATCACAGTCTACCCAAACATATCATATCATAAAACATTTCTTATCCGAGATATCAACTAATTCAAGGCATTTAACATCATTCAACCATTCATAAGAAAGATTGATCACTTCCAAAATTAATTTAATTAGTCTCTTATTAAATTAATCACTAATCTTTAAATCAATTAGATTACCCTTACTTAACATTAATTAATTACAAACCAATTAATTAATCATCTTTTAATTATCCATCTTAATTAATCATCCTTGATTAATTATTCTTTAATTACCATAAAAAAAATTGACTCTTAATTAATTACACAAATTAATTATTCTTTACCCATCCATATTAATTACATTGATCCTTAATTATTCAAATTAATTATCTTATAATCACTTACATTGATTAATTATCCCTTAATTAATCACACTCATTGATTAACTAACCCTTGATTAGTTTCCTTAATCAATCAATCCTTAATTAATTACACCAAGTAATTAACCCTTAATTACTTCCATTAAGTAATTTCCCTTTAATTAATTACTTTCATCAAGTAATTATCTCATTTGGTTAATTATCCTTAATTAATTAACCCTTTTAATTAGTTACATTTAACAAGTAATCTTAAATTAATCCCACTTATTAATTAACCTTAATTAATCTCATTCGGTAATTAACTAATCTTAATCACCTACATTAATTAATCCTTTAATTAATTTCACTAAGTAATTCCTCCTTATTTATACCCATCACATTCATAAATAAATCTTGATTAATTACTAATAGTAATTAACTATCATTTAATTACTTACATTAATTAATTATCTTCTTAATTAATAAATTCTTCAATTAATTACACTAAGTAATTAATCTTTAGTTACTCCCATTGAATAATTACCCTCGAATTACTTCCACAAAGTAATTTTTCTTTATTTAATTACACTCAACCATTAATTACTTACTTTATGTAATTACACTCTATTAATTAAGTAATTATACTTAATAGATTTCCTTTAGTGATTATCCATAATTAATTTACAAATTAATTATCTTAAATTAACTATCTTAATTAATCATCATATTTACTAGTTAATGATCTTTATATCAATTACTATCATTAACAATTCACCAATTGCTTATACTTATTTACTTTAAACAAAATAATTTAAACATTAGATTTTATTATTAAAAATCTTTGGAGAACTTGTTCGAATTTATTTAATAAATTAATTCTTTTCTTTGAACTTAATTATCAACTCCTTTTAAAAACTTATTCAATTTTTAACATATTTAACTTGGTTAAACATTTCTTTTGAAAACAAATTATTATAATAACTTTAAAACTTGTTTAAACACTTTGATTTGGAACTTATATAATATTTATCTTGAAAAAAAAACTGGTTTTTCATTTTGCTTTAAACCTTGAACTTTATTTCCCTTCTCATAAAATTTTGAAACCGGTTACTTAATCAAATCAAACCCGAGCCCTTCACAAAAATTCTCGAGATAATCTCATGTCACTCACGAACCCGCATAACTTCGAGACATCACGCCAACCCACTCGAGTTCATCCCGAGTCGAATCTTCTTCTCCAAACAAACTTCGATTCTCCTGATACATCATGCACCCTGTGCACCTGCTCCGATCACTGGACCTCCTTCCACCCTCGCCGAGGAATCCAACAAGTCGGCCATCGCCATGCCACCCTCTCAAACCTTACAGAACAACGAATCCATCAGCGAAACAAAAACGAACCCTTCGATCGAAAATTGGAACCAACCCCTATGTCACAGATCCTTGCCGACGACGAACCGAACCACCAGAATTTCTGCCACCATGTCCAGAGCAGCCCCACCTCACCATGCCATTAACCATACCCTTGCGATCGAACTCGAAGCAACAACGACAACCCAAAAATCATGACCATCAACATGATCAAAACCACCACACAAACCCTATATCATCTCTGATTGATCGCTATGATTACCAGAAAAATCTCCATCTATTTTTCCTGCGATTATCATCCTCTATGCCATCTTCGGCAACAACCACGACCTCCAAATCATCATTGAACATTGACTATTGACAAAATACCCAAATTAGTTCAACTCTAAAATTCCCAATTATTATCAAACTAAAAGTCAAACTATTACCATTAAAACTCATCATTCATTATCATGAAATAGATAGGACGATCAAAATAGAAAATAGAAATGATTGATTTTTGACCAAATTTTGATTTTCACTGTAATTTTGTATTTTCAAAATATTTACTCGGTAAATATACTTGTAACCATTATTAAAATTTTAATTACATCTTTATAATCACTTTTTATTTAAAGATCAAATCCTAATATCAACTAGATGAGAGGATTTGTATTTTTGATTCAGGTTTAAGAAAATGTTATTTTGAACAGAGGCTTGCCTTTCTTATTCCAGACATTGCATACAAATATTAACCCAAATATATGTACTTAAAATCATTTTTAAAACAACATACACAGCATAATACAAGTCATACTTAAATGATCATCGCATGCTAGTTCAAAATATATCAGATTTTCAACTTTAACTCACCGATTTTGAAAGAATCCTGCTTTTGACTTTTATCTGGTAATTTTGTTTTTTTTGATGATCTAAAAACTGAAATTTGCTTGATTTTTGAAAACTTGTAAAACTGGAAGACTTAGATTAGCTTGAAATCCTGCTTTAAAATGAGATGGATTTGCTTTGATCTGCTTAGATGTTGAATTTGCTGCTTGATCCAGACTTTAATTTATTTCCAGTTTTGAATTCCTAGGTTGAGGATTTTTTTTTATTTGAAAAATGTTTGCAAGTTCCAGTTGAAATTGTTTTAGGCTGTAGTTTGGATTGTAGTTGATTCCATTTCTTTGATTTCTTTTTCATTTTACTTTCTGGTTTCAAATTTTGGAGATGAAGAAATGAAATATGGTTTCTCTTTTTTTTCTTTATCTTACAAATTTATTAAAAAAACATTTTAGCCACTTGTTATTTGCATGCCAAATCAACTTAAAATTGGTTATTTTGTGATAACTTACACTTGCCTTCTATTCATGTATTAATATTTAAATATGTTAATAAACTTTTTATATTATTTATCCTATGTTTATAATATTACACATGTTTAAATATATGCTAAAATCCTTATATTTGTAAATATGCTTGTATTAATGATTTTAATATGTTTCTTTTATGTTTTTATTTCTAAGTTTATTAATATATGTGTATTAAGGCTTTTTTTATTAAACCTTGTTTTCATTTTCATATTTTTAATTTCAAAATAAAATTTCCAAATCTTAATATATATATATATATACACACTTTATATACTTATATATATGTATACACTTAAAGTTTTCAACACTACAAAGTTTACATTTATCTATTTATGGAATTTACTAATTCACTATAAAATTTTATCGTTTCCAGATATTATAATCCAATATTTGTTATAGTTCCCCAAATCCATTTATAGACATTTTAATTAGCAGAATTTTATTTGTTAACATATATATCAGTATTTAATAGTTAAAATCTGATAATTACCAATTACCCGATGCCCAAAAATCCAGGTTATCACACAGGCTCTGGTCGTACATTGATCAGGCATAAGACTAGAATTCTCTAAGTACTTAGTAGACCTGTTTTAATACCCAGTGAAAAAATACTTAAAAAAAATAGGTATGAGAAGTACCGCTTAAAATCCAATGTCAAATGATGATAATACGATAGCAGTGGGCCGCTGCTGATCTAATATTTACTAAATAGATACAAAACTTTCCAGAAGACCTTTCTACCTTCTGGATTCGAGAAAAATATCGTAGCCAGTTTGTAAACAAAGGACCATCGACCCCTACTGCAGTGGTATGCTGCTGATTCAATGATTTGCTCAATGGATGAACTTACTTCCCAGAAGATCCATAAACAACAGATCTCAGGATCGAAAGCGCCTCCATAAGGTAAACTAAAGAACCACCTACCCTGAAAAAAATCGACGAATTCATGAGTTTAAGTTTGGACAACCATATCAGTTCAAATCCATTTCTGAATTCACCCAAGTCCATTAGGGTTTGTTGGCCGAATCCATTCCTAGATTCCCCAAGTCCATCTTGGTCAAAGGATATCATACTATATTTCTTCACGGTCCCCATGCCTCTTACTTTAAATATAACATACCATATAGTACCCTTTCAAAACCATATCTCCAAAAATCGCACTTATATAAATTCCATTATATATAAGATTTCATTTTCAGATAAAGTACTTTCCAAAATCAATAATCTAATGTATAAAATCATTCTTTTATAAATTTTGTTATATATAAGATTCATCTCTTTAGATCGAATAACTTCCAAAATCAACGGTTTCAAAATCACTTTTACTTATATAAAGTCCATCTTATACAAGAATCAAAAATTTCCAAAATCAATTTCGTTGTATGGAAAGCCATATGAGATTCAATATCTTTGCTTTATAAAAGGTTTTGAATTTTGAGTAGTTTTGTATACAAAATGGTTGTGTAAAATATTTTGTAAACACGATAGTTTGTAAAATAGTTTGTAAATAAAATAGTTTGTAAATAAAATAGTTTGTAAAATAGTTTGTAAAATAGTTTTGTTAATAAAATAGTTTGTGAAATAGTATTGTAAATAAAATTGTTTGTAAAATAGTTTTGTAAATAAAAATTGTTCATAAATTAGTTTGTAAATAAAATTGTTTATAAATAGTTTTGTAAATAAAATAGAATAAGATAGTTTGTATAAGAAAATAAAAGAAAATAGTTCATATAAGAAAAATAAAAGGAAATAGTTTTGAAAAATGGGTTTATATTAATAGTAGTTTTGCATAAGAGAAAATTCCAATTTAAATTTCAAAGATATCTAACCCAACAACTTTCAATTTCAGCATCAAAGCATACAAATATTATTAGAACATAAGATGTGCATATGTCATCATTTCGCAAGACCACATTCGATTGCTCGCTCGATCATACAAGTTCGCTTTCGAACTAGTATTGTCCATTCAACTTTCCTCATGTGGACTTCGATATGGTTTCTTGACTAGAAATCATCATTCTCCTTGCATAGCCATACACTATGATAGAGAATTCTAGAATCAAACCAAAAATCTATATCAAATATTCGCCATCAAGAATCGAATGAAAAATTCTAACGCGAAATGGTGTAATTCACCTAGAACTTATGTGCTCAAATCTGGATCAAATTAGTTAAATGAATAAAATAATATATGCACAACTTATGTATTTATTCAAATTTGATTCATCACAATTACATTTCAATCAAATTCATTTTTTTAATCTCATTGATTAACACAAATATCACTTCATACTTTAATATTTGTTTCACAGAATTTCTCCATTTAATATAAAAAATTAGTATATTCATTCTCATAATATTGCTTATATTTCTCTTCAATTTAAATTACATTCATTTCACATATAATATTTCTCATTTAATACTACATTTATTTGCAAAACATTTCATAAGGAATTTTCTTAAGTTTATAACAAAATTATAAAAGCTTAATTTCTTTTTATAAGACATTGTTCGAGTTTAAAGTTATCACAACTTTATTTGTAACCATTTACTGCATATCCATTTATTTCATGATAATTTCCAAGTCATGGATTTAATTAATCATTTCACTTTTAATTCAAATCTTCTTATCCTACTTTGTTTCACCTTTACCTTTCAAATTATTTGTGGCACGTTTCATAAATGTTAATTTAGTCTATAAACAATTTTTTTTCCAATTTAATCTCCTTTACAACATTTCCTTAATCACAATTTCAATTTAAACATCCCAAGCCTTAAAGTTCACACTTGTATATTATTACATTACATGCCAAGAATGTATACCACAATTCTATTCATTAACTAGACATAGATATAACAAATTAAACCTTATTTCACTAGCTTTCAAATTAAGATTATCTAATTCAACTACATAATTCAACCTAATTTCTAAGTTTTAACTCATATATTAATTCAGTAGGTTTGATTATCCTAAAATATCCGAATATTCCATTTTCAATAGTTGAAAATACAGGTCAATTAGCAACAAAATTCACAACAATATTTCAATTTCATGAACAAATATCCTAATTATTTATTTTATTCTCTTTAATACCATTATTAAACTAGTGTTTAATTAATCAATTAAATCAACAATAATAGCCAATGTTTATAATTTGAAAAAATACAAGTTAACAATAAATGATAATAATTAGATATTACCATTTCATAAAACAAACACATTACAAATGACTATATTAGTTACAAAAATTTATTCCTTTATATATATCATATAATATTAGGAAAAATAATTTCATTTTAAAACTTATATAAAACATTTTTATAACAATAACAAATACGTGCTCTCGTATATATATACACTCAGACAACTCATTCTAGGGTATTACTACCCTATCTCTAATGAGTTGACCCCAACAGGCTAAGGTATGTCTAAACCTGGCTCTAATACCAACTGTAACGACCCACCTTTTTGGAAGGTTTAAATCGACAATAAACCACACATATCTAATTCAAACCGTTCAAAGGGGAGGATTGTTAATGGAGTAAATAAGAAAAGAAGGAAAAAACAAACACAGAATCTCGCAGTGGAACGACAAAATATAATAATCAAATAAACTGTTTATGAAGCTATTTTACAAATAACATTTGGTTACACTTTTACAAATTCAAATCATAGTTATACATACATCATAAATAAAAAATATTGTAGCGGAACACAAAATGCAGCAGAATAATAAATAAATAAATAGTAATAACATACAGAATCTTCGTCTTCGTCCTCTAGAAAATAACATGGTTTTCAATACACTGGAAAAGCTCAGACTGACCCAAGCGCAATGAAAAGGACAAAACAATCGAGTCAGTACTAAAAGATTTTATGTAAGTCAAATCGAAATAAATAAAATAAAAATGTTAGTGCAATGGTTCCATAGATGTTATAGGATTTTCATCTTCGATCAAGTGTACAACGTGAATATAATAATTTAAAGTGTTTCAATTAATTCAAAATATCAGTCTTAATCATCCAACTAAAACAAGTCCAAAGCTTAACTTAAACCTTTACATAATTTAATTCCAATCCATAATCCAAATTCAAGCATTCATATGGATATATAAATATATCATCAACCAGTATCATAATTTAAAATTTTCAAATCAATGAAAACCGCTCGGGTCTATCATTTCAACCCATATTGATTTTCCCCTAACCTATAAGAGCATTCGGGTGTGTATCATTTCAAACCATAGTGAATTTGTAGCATTATAATGATATAAAATACAACATCCATTCATCCAATATCAACAATCAAACATCCATCACAATAATCATCCAAAGCAATCAATAAATTTCAATTTTGAACTGATAATCAATAACAGGTATTTAACCATGGCAATTTATATTCATTAATAAATTAAATAACATAATTCAAATAAACTCAAATTAATTGAGATCGCAATCTGAAATATAACAAACAGCCATAAATAAATTTCTATCACATCATAAATTTAATTTACAAACATAAGAAATTTAGAAATTGTGTGTGGGTTAAAACACTCACTTTTGAATTTAAATTGAATTTAAATCCAAGTTAAGCTCAAAATTCAGACAGTTTCTGAATTCGTCCAAACTTGCGTCAAAATGTCCGAAATTTCAATAAGATTCCAATGAATGTAACCACGCCCAAATCCAAGCTCATATGCAGAAGTTATGCAATTCAGAACATTAATGATTTAAATTAAAATAACATAAAATAATTAACATGAGATGAACACGTCACCACCTGAAAACCCTAGCCGAACATGAATCACAAACCAGTAACTCCCTTCGCCACCTAACCCTAACCCGCGCCGCCTTCTACGGCCATAGATGGTCTGATCGAAGCCTGTCGCCGCTCTCCCTTCTCCAGGCCGACCACCTCCTCGCCTACGACGAGACGCACAATTCCCTATGACCATCTCAAACGTACGAGGCCAACCGCATTCATCCTAAAATCGAGGAGAAAACCTTGACTACTCCGACCAATTAGCCTCATAGATTTGGGATGCTCGACGTCCCCTATGCACTGATCACCTCCGATCGACCCATCGCTAGAGATCCACCGTTAAACGAGGCAATAGCCTACGAACGGTCGAAAATAACTCATTGAATTCTAGGCACACAGAAACTCAGATCGAAAAATAGACTACAAAATTGAATTTCATTAGTCGAGAGCTTCAAATCGATATAAAATATGATATTGTTTGGAGAAGTTTAAATTTTTGATTTGGTTTTGAAATAGAATTTGAGGGTTTGTAGTTTGAATCTGTTTCTTCCATTAAGGAGGAGAGGAGAAAAAATAATTGTGCATACTATTAATAAGAAATAGGAAACAATTAGGGTTTATAACGAGGAATTTATAGGCAGATCGGAAAAAAAAAGAATGAATGGACCAGATTGATTTGGATTGGAATGATAAACAACCCGAAAAGCCCGTTCTGCCTCTGGAACGAAAATGGGTCAACCATATATCAAAATAGATGTTTTCGATAATTTTAACCTCAATGGAACAGGTTTCATGTCCAAATTCAATCATATGAAGAAGTTATGGTAAAATTTACTTATTTCAAATTAATTTCAATCGATTTCAATTAAATTGATTTCTAGGCGTTTCGAGTCAGAACGATCAAACGACAAGTCTGATCGCTACGAAACTTGGAATCCTACAGTAATTCACTATTACGATCCGATGAAACTTGTTTCGTCGAAATTTGAGACAGTTGCCAAAATGGCTATTTTCACGTTAATTTAATAAATTAATATTAAATTAATTAAATCACATTTTTATTTCAAATTTAATAACTAATAAATTTCATCATTTTTGATTACTTAGACATTTATAATAATTAAAACAAGTTTACACATCAATTAGTATTAATTATTTCAATAGTTACAATGTTCAAATTTCAACTGCAATTAATTCAGTTAACAATTTAATCCCAATAAATATTTGATTTCAATCTTTATACTCAATCAATTATTTCCCTATATAAATGATTAACATTGTTATATATTTTGTTGCATTAAAATTTTTCCATTTCATCTTACTTTTCACTAACGTAATATTTAATTACAATTAATTCACTTATTATAGCTTTTATTCCTACAAATTGATAACTTCTGGTTTCCATTCCTTTTTATTCACTCAATCATCATATTATGAATAGTATTTGCATTTGGTTACATCTTATTGAATTAACATTCTTCAATTATCAATTCAATCTATATTAACTTCACTAATTGAGTGAATTTACTGCAATTGATTTCAGATTAAATTTTATGAACTAAGCAAATATGTAACTTATAACAATTGTTACCGTTAACTTTTAATTACATTTATAAGTTATTGTTTACAATTAACGTTACAATAACTCTAATTTTATTCAATTACCATTTATTATACCATTTCATTACATATTTAAACATTTACATTGGTTTTCTTACACTAAGCTTATAACCAAGTTATAAAATTTACATAAATTAAATTGGTTGGAATTCCTTTCAAGTTATTGATAATTAACTTTAATTGACATGGTTACCTTTCATTTAGTTATTCTTTCATTAATACATCAAAAAATTATACTGCTCTCAATATTAAATTACCAAAATCAATTAATTATGTTTACAGGTTTATTACTTTCAACAAATGTTACCGTTTCTTTCATAACACTAATTTTTGTTCAATTACCATTAACTATTTATTATTTCCTTGGTAAATCCAATATTTTCATTTATTCCCTTATATTCAATTTATAACCAAGTATAACATCTTTATTATTTCAATTAATTGGAATTTTCATTATGTTTGTTAATAAATGACTTAAATTAACATTGTTACATTCAATTCTATTTATCATTTCATAATTAAATTATAAATTTTTATTCTTTCCATGTATTAAATCACAAATCCTATTAAATTAACTAATTTAAATTATCGAAAATTACGGGTCGTTACACATTCACTTGGGGATGTTGTATCACAGTTGGTTGTTTGTGGAATTGACCCAACATATGATGTATGGATTTTTCATGGGGAAGCACCTCCCTCAAAAACCGTAGTTGACGAAGGGATAAAAACATATGGGATGTACTTAGATGCACAAATTGGTGATGATGAGATTGAAGATGATATTAACAAGATACATGGCATACCGTAGTTTATGAAGGGACAAACACATATAGGATGTACTTAGATGCACAAATTGGTGATGATGAGATTGAAATCATATTAACAAGATACATGGCAAAGGGTTTAAGGAAACATTGGAAGATGTTGAAATTCCTCTGTACCCTGGTTGTGCAAGCTACATAAAGTTGTTGGCAACAATTCTTCTTTTCAGACACAAAGCTCGAAACGATATATTTGACACATCATTTTTGGAACTTCTTAAACTCCTTCGGGATATGTTTCATAAGAAAAACACACTTATTGATTCAACTTATGCAACAAAGAAGTTGCTCAAATCATTTGGTTTGGGCTGTAAGGTGATACATGCATGTGCAAACGATTGTTGTTTATTTAGAAAAGAGCTTGCAAATAACGATTCTTGTCCTACATGTGGCAAGTCTTCCTGGAAAGCGAATAAGGTGAAGGAAGATGGAAAGAAAAAAAATACCCATGAAGGTTTTGAGATACTTTCCAATCATACCGAGGCTGAAAAGAATGTTTAGGTCCCCAGAAGTAGAAAAGCAATTAATATGGATAATAGTCATAAGAGCGAGGATTGTACATTGCGACATCCAATAGATTCTTCTCAAACGGCCACAATTGATAGAATGTATCCTTCCTTTGCTTCTGATCCACGAAATTTAACGCTTGGCCTTGCAAATGATGGATTTAATCCCTTTGTGATTGGAACTCTACATATAGTTGTTGGCCAGTGTTTCTTGTTGCTTACAGCTTCCTCAATGGTTATGTATGCAAAAAGATAATATAATGCTATCTTTGTTAGTTCCTTGACCACGACAACCAGGAAATGATATTGCTGTGTATTTGCAACCACTTATTGAAGATTTGAGAAAAATGTGGTTTAAAGGGGTAAAAATGTATGATGCATTTAGCCGTAGAGAATTTAGATTAAACTCTATTTTAATGTGGACAATTAATGATTTTCCATCTTAAGGCAATTTAGCAAGTTGCACTATAAAGGGTAAGAAAGCATGCCCTGTTTGTGTTGTTAATACATGCTCAATATGGCTACCATTTAGCAAGAAATATGCATATTTGTGCCACAAGAAATTCCTTCCACCTAACCACGAATATCGTCAACGTAAAAGCTTGTTTGATGGAACCATAGAGAATAGACAAAGGGCTCAAATACAAACAGGTACTCAAGTCCTTGAAGATGTCAAAGATATCTATAATGAGTGGGGAAAGAAACAGAAGGAGGAAAAAGAGAAAGGGGAAGGCGATAAGAAAAGAAAACGGAGGGATGATAAGAAAAAAAGGAACTCATATATGGAAGAAGAAGTCTATTTTCTTTGATTTGCCTTATTGATGGTAAGATATAATTTCTTTATTCGTATGTAGTAATTAGTACTTTATTGTTAATTAGGTATATGTCTTCATGTTTTGTTTAGGTACTTCCTCTGCGCCACAATCTGGATGTAATGCGTGATTGGGGAGAGTACTCTTAGTATGCCGCTCAATATCAATGGAAAATCAAAAGATGGAATTAATTCATGTCAAGATTTAGAAGTAATGGGTATTAGAAAAAAATTGCATCCTATAGACATGGGAAATACTGTATTGCTTCCAGCCACGCCATGCACGTTAACTGGTCAGGAGAATGATATTTTTTATAGTAGAATGAAGAATTTGAAGGTACCTGATGGATATAGCTTAAATATTGGAAAATGTTTTGCAAAAGAAGATAAGATTTCAAGTCTTAGGTCCCATGATTATCATGTGCTGATGCAACAATTATTGTCTATAGCATTGAAAGGACTTCTACCAGCAAGGACAAGGAATGCTCTACTGTGACTATGTACATTTTATAATGACATATGCCAAAAAGTACTTGGTAGAGATAAATTAGAAGCCATGGAAAATCAGATCTCTATAACCCTATGCGATTTGGAGAGATTCTTTCTCCCTTCTTTTTTAGACATCATGATTCACTTAAAAATACATCTAGGGAGAGAAGCAAGAACTTGTGGGCCGGTGCAATATCGTTGGATGTATCCATTTGAAAGGTAAAACTTGATATGGATACTTCAAGTTGATAATAATTTATGCACTTAAAAAAAATCTTTAGGTACATGTCTTGATTGTAGGTATATGAAAGTATTGAAGGGCTATGTTAAAAATCGGGCACGGTCTGAAGGGTGCATAGATGAGCGCTATGTTGCCGAGGAATGTATGAAGTATTATGGTGGATATATTAAACATGCATCTAAAATTGGAGAAAGAAGAAATCGAAATGAAGTGCATCAAAGGGATTTCAAACTCGAGGGTCATCCTATTTCCAACGGAAAAACCATGTTAGTCACTAAGGAGGTGATTGATGCTACTCATCGGTATGTGTTATTTAATACCGAGGAAGTAGAGCCTTATATAGAATAAGTATTAGTTCTATCCAATTATTATGTATGAAAGAAACTAGATTTTTACTTATATGTTCATGCATATAGAATGCACAAAGAGGAGTTGAAACATTTGCACCCTCGACAAGATGATGTGGAACTCTTACGGTTGCATTTAGAGACCTTTTGTCATTGGTTTGAAAACAAGGTTGTAAGGGTTATATCTTCTTGTTTATGGACTATTAAGTTTGATATATAATTTACATATTATTACATAAGTCCTTGTACATAACAATATAATTGTACAAATTAAGGATGAAAAAGATGCATACGATGTTACTGAAATAATAAAATGTCTTGCGTATGGTCCTCGCTTGCAAGTAATTTCTTATACTGGCTATATCATTAATGGTCGGCGATTTCATACTAAAGATTGTGAGAAGTCTGCACAAAATAATGGTGTTTCCATCGAGGCAAGTACTATTCATGAAAATGGATCCATTGAGAAAGTAGTTTATTATGGGGTTTTGCATGAAATTATTTTGTTGGATTATCGCCTATTTCAAGTTGCTTTGTTTAAGTGTGATTGGGCGAATATCGATCGTGGAGTTAAGGTTGAAGATGGATTTACATTGGTCAATTTACATCAGTTCCAAAATCAATTTGCAAGTAATCCTTTCATTTTTGCAACACAGGTTGTATAAGTGTTATATTCTAGGGAAAGTATTTCTTCAAATTGGTATGTTGTGTTGAGAGCACCACCAAGAGGATTTCATGAATTGGATAAATATGATGAAGATGAAGAGTCAAATAGTAAACTACTTGACGAATTATTGCTTGACAATGAAGAGATGGATATCAAGGATGAAAGCTACATACGAAAGGATTGCGATGGAATATTAGTGAGTATTTGAATAGCATAAATTGCTTTACTACAAACTAGAATTTGTTTTACTGCAACTAGAATTTAGAAGGCATAAGAGAATTTGTTCTACTGCAGCTAGCTCAATGAGTGACCTACATCATATATTCATATATATGATATAAATGAGCATTTTAATGCACACAACAGTAATTGAATAGTTCTTTTATGGTTCTTACTTATTGAGCACTTATATGTATAGGTGATAATGTTATACTTTACAGCCATGCATTTACGTGCGAATCCTAGTGAGATATGAGTATTTGAATATCATAAATTGCTTTACAAGGATGAATTGATTTTTTAATCTCAATGAACTGCAGAAGAGGTCTAATAATAGATATTAGATTCGCAAAGTTGATATTCACTGCTCTATTATTTTTCAATGCCCTTCTACATTGTTTTAATTTCTTTTTTACATTGTTTTTTCCTCTCTTTCATTTAAATTATTTATGTTATATATTATATATTCATGTAGTTTGTGTTTATTTTTTTTAGGTCAATCATCTACAAGAAACTTGGACTTGTGGTATCTATGGGCAAGGGTGTGCGAGAACAAGTAGAGGTAATTTTAATTCAATTTATTTCAGTGATCTTTTCTTTCATTCTTTAGTTTTCAATACACCTGTTCTCATTTTTAAAATGTATTAGTCCAAAAATCAGAGAAGTACACAACGAGTCGACTATATAAAATTAGTACAGCAGCATCCTCAAGAGCTCTTTTAATATGGAACAAGATTATTTTTATTTTTATTTTCAACATCATGCCCATGGTTACTTTTACTATAAATATCTTTAATGACTTGGCCAAATACTCCACAAACATGTAGAGAATTTTCTATTTATTAACCTGTCCACAAGAACGAAAAAGCCGTGATCTTAGATAGAAATGAAATTCCTTGATTTGTCCAATATCATTAGAAACAGACTAAATAAAAAGGTAAGATACTCGTAAGTATGATTTTTTTTGAACCATGTACCATGTTATAATATAAAGAGATAAGATACATGAAATATAGTATGTCACTTACCCAATGAAAACTCTAGCAGTATTGAGCTTGATGTTTTCATGAATGCAGGATGTAATCCAAATCATACTGAAATATCGATATTGACGTAATTATAGTTAGAAAAGTTATCAGAGTCTAATTTGTTCAAATTCCATTAGAACAGATTCTTACCCAAATGAATCTGAAACAAGCAAGTTATTAGAAATACATTCTGTATATTGCAAAAGAATCAAACAAGACAATAGAAACAAATAAATATTCTGAATATGTAAAATAATCATGCATGCTTCAAACATAAAAGAATGTTAAATGGATGAGTGACAGTATCAATTTTAGACGGCCGAGCCAAAAATGATCATCTCTAACTTGTACAAAAGGGATTACTTGAACAACAATAGTTCTTTCTTGAATCTCCATAACCAAAAATGATCATTGCTAACTTACACAGAAGGGATTTCTTGCACAAAAGGAAACAATGTCACCTAGAACATCTAATGTATATTTGTTTAGCTAATAGATTAATTTTTCTATTCTATACGTGAAAATGTTACAAACTTGAACTTATCATGGACATTAAGAAGTATAAACTGTAGAAGCCTACAATAGAGGACTAGTTTGAAACCATATGATAAGATTACATTTGTTTAATAGAGAAATATTCAAGAATGGAAGTATATTGTTTATTTACCTTATTCCCACAACTAATTTGAAGTCATATTCTAGAAATCTAATGAGATATTTTTGAAAGTTAAATTTACTTCCAAAGCAAAAGTACCTGTAAACAATTTCAGATTACAGTGTTTTTTTCTGAAGAAATGCCTACGATTTATGTATATGATGCTAAAATCTTACATTTATATATCCAATTGGGAAATCCAGGAAGGGTAACTAAATGCTCAAAATCGAATTTCTTGATGCATAGCTAAGTAGTCTATTTTTGGAACCGACCTTAACAATTAGCAGAAGAAACTTCCCTGAAAAAAATTATTAGACCATGTAAACATTAACGCGTACAGTTATATTTCACACTAATATCATTGAAATCATATATCTTTCTAAATCTTTACTGCGTATAAGGAGATGGAGTATCTATTCTAGATACAAGTGTGTAGATTCACAAAAGTTGTCTCATTAGCGAATCTAAATCTTAAGGGATCTTCATGACATAGACAAAGATGAAATTTTAAAACAAATACATCACAAAATACATGTCGTATACAATTCATATTTTATTATATTTATACTTTTTCATGTTGAAAAAGCATTTAACAATGGCTTTTAATTGATTAGCAACAGTTTTATGTCTGTTATAGTAGACATTAACAGTAGTCTATTTCTGGCCCTTCATGCTCTCTTTAATCCCTGTTCTATATTTTCAGAGCTTCCTGGCAAAGCGAAGAAAATTAGAGAGACCACATCTAAGTAAAATAGCTTACACTCTTAAATGGAATGGTGGTGATAGAATTTTGTACAAAGAAATTATTGAAGAGGTCGAAGTTGCTCAAACTCCTCAAGAGCTGAATTATACTGCTAGAAGCTCTACTGCAAACCATGAGTTGAATCTACCTACTTCCCTCATCATTCCCTATGATTCAACCTCTTATCCGAACTTATCCACTCATACCCAATTTTCAACCGAAGAACGTGTGCGATTGGAAACAAGAAAAAACGGGGAAAACAATGATGAAGACATTATCTTTAACATTGGGTGAAAGGCTCGCTGTCGACTTCAATGAACTAAGCCAACCTATCGGTCCAAATTCAAAATACTTGTCATCTTACGTTGGTACTTGAGCGAGGGAAATGATTCCTGTGAACATTAGCCATTGGAAGAAAGTCGACTATAGATTGAAGGATGATTTGTAGATGTGTGCTCAGGTATATATTATGTTGAATGTTTTGTTCTTTTTTTTGACAATATGATTAAGTATATTTACTATATAACTGAGGAATCAATAGGAAGAATAAAAATGTACAGGCAAATTTATATAAGATCTCCTTCTGTTTTACTTGAGCTATATATATATTATCATGCATATAAAAATAAATTTATGAACTTGAGCTGTTGCCATCTTTGAGCTGAGAAGAATACATAAGCCATGCATGACAGCGGAAAACATGTTCTAGAGTACTTTATATGGATTTTTCCATACTGTAATTTTGATTGCCCTATTGCCATAGCCAAATGTGGTGTTGTCTTCAGATATAGCGTGGTATAGTCCATAATTGTGTTGTTCAAAACTGCTTATTTGTGTCAGGATTTAATTGTCCCCTCAACAGTATGATATGCTTCTATTTAATTTTTTGTTATATGTAAGTATATGTATTAAACATGACCATAACATATTCATTTGGGAACTGAATCAAAGACCTATCTCTACAGAATAAACATGCCAAATTGATTGAAATATGTTCCTAGTATATTATTATTAACTCATTATTAAACACACACATAATGCCATTGCCTTTCATAGCAAAAGCAATCTTTTAATAATAAATAATACTTATTGTAACAAGCTAACATGAAAGTTATTGTATAGACATGATTCTCTGTGGATGCACAATATAAAAGTTTATTGATTAAGATGTTGGGAAAGAAGTGGAAAGAGGCAAAATCAAGACTAATTTCAGCTATAAAAGTTTCCTCCAAGAGTGCAGACGCCAGTAGATTAGCGATGCTAAATCCGTATAATATAAAGACTACTGAAGAGTGGAAAGATTATACTAAAGAGAAACTTTCCAAGAATTTGAGGTATCGTTCAATCCTCTTCATATAAGTTTCTTATAAAAACACTTATTTTATATTATTAATTTTTGAATCTATCTCATGTAGTTGAAAGCAAGAAATACAAACAAATTAGAGCAAAGAATATAATTCCACATACCATGAGTAAGAAGGGTTATGCAAGGTTGGCTGAGGAATTGGTAAGAAATTTCTAATCCACTATAATAATGATCAATAATTTTCAAGTGTGTATTTGTGTTAGGAATTAGGCTGCCACATCAATCATAGTAGAATAGGAATTTTTATTACTGTAATTGTCAGAGATGTTATTGAGGATTTCATCTAATTATTAAGCTTCCAATGATTACTTAAAAGTAGTACATCAACTTAAATTTTTTAACTTTATTTCTTTTTCTTGACATGTTAGTAAATTATAGCTAAGTTTTTATAGTGTAAAGCATTGAATTTTGATACTTTCAATTTTAAATTGTGGAACCAAAATTTATATTTGTACTATAGTACATCAAAGTTTGTAATGATTTATATTCCTTTTATACAATGTATTATCTATTGCTTTATAAGGTTGTGAACTGAAGCTAATTTATACTATGCAGGAAGGATATAACAATTTTTCTATTATTTATTTGTACAGTAGGAAGGATATAACAATTTTTATACTATTTTCATTTCATTTCTACTATGTAGGAAGGATATAACAATTCCTTAGGACATAAATATTTCAAAGTTGAAGGTGTAGAGCAAACTTAATGATACTTTTAGCCTATGTGAATTATGTGATTGTTATCAAAGACTGGAATGCTTGAATTTGTTGGTTGAAAATAGTAACTCGGCTTTATGCAAAAAAAGAAGTAATTATAATACTAGGTTATGCAGCTTATGCTCATGCATGAATTTTCCACACTGAGTTCCAATTTGTCAAATCCATTTTATATTTTGATCAGTATCATTTTTGCATCAAATAAAACACACGTCATAGTTCTTATCATTAGTATATATAAGTTTATCATCTGAAAAGCTTTTTAGTTGCTTCCGTCTGACACAACTAGATAGATGAAAAGGAATACAACTGAACTAGCAAAAAACAGTACATCGTGTTAGTCCTTGAGATGATGGTTTTGATGACAACAACCTTAGGATAAGATTATAAAATATAAATACTAACATTATAGTTTAGAAATATATGTATATGCAGGATTTAACCATGCAGGTACCAAGATGATGACTGTACAGTATAGAGTTCAAGATATCAAGATTGAAGACTCATGAGCATCAAGAATATCAAGATTATCGAGAGTTCAAGATTTGAAGAATAAGTAATTTAATTAGGAATTTTGTTAAAACTCCTAGAAAAGCATTAGCATCTTAAAATCCAATTTATTCGTGGAATGGAATCCACTTCGAGCCCGTTAAAGGGATGAAACCCTAAGTAGGATGGAACCCTAAGTAGGATGGAACCTACGAAAAATGTAGTGGAACATTATTTTTTATCCGCTAACTTTTATTCAAAATGATTTTACAGAATTATATCTTATTTTCAAAATGCTTTCAAAATCTTTCTTTTAAAAGAATCAAAATCATCTACCCTGATTTTAAATACTTTTAGCCTCAAAATAATCTTTAATTTCAAAATCAAATTATCCTTGGTTTTAAATTATTAATAATAATATATTTAACTTTTAATATTTATACTTAGATTTAAATATAAAATTATAGTAAAATTTTATATATACCAAAATATTATTCTCTATATTTATTTATGTATTTTAACTATAGTTAAGTATATTTACAAAAGTTTAAAATAGTTTTAATATAAGATAAAAATTATTTTCAAAGAAAAACAAAACACCAAAATTTCCTTTGGGATGTCGACATACCCAAGATCCCCATGTCGACATAGTGGCAGTTGGTTTCAAAATTTAAATTTCAAAAGAAGTGTCGATTCATCATATTCTTTCACAAATGGATATGGCTGTCGTTCTTCTATAAATAGGGGCTGTTTTCAACGAATTATATATCATATTTTTCTGTTTTTCACTCCTCTTCTTCTTCCACGTTTCTTTATACATATTCTTACCATTACTCTGCCGAAATCAACATTGAATCTAACTAGATCATTTCTGGTTTGATTCTCTATCACAATCTCAACAAGATCCTTAGTGCTATTCAGAGTTATAGACTTCTTTGTAATCATTTCTGTTAGAAAAGGTGTGATTGTAGCCTTGGAAATCAATCAAGTGAGAAAAGGTGTAATTGTAAAGATTGCTTTTGAAAGGAAATCCATACTTTTGTGCAGGACTGGAAGTAGGGTAAGTCCAAACCAGTATAAAATCCGGTGTGTTCTTTCCTTTACTGCTTTTACTTTATTTATGCATCTATGTTTGTTTCTGTGGTCATATCCGTGTCTGAATATTGCATACATTTGTGTTTAAATTAATAAAAACTCAAAAATATTTAATAATTTCTTAAAACACTATTCACCCCCCTCTAGTGTTTATCCTAGCCTTAAGATCCTTAATCCGCATTTCTCACATTTGGTATCAGAGCAAGGTTTTCAAAGTTTCATAATCTGATTTTTGAATTTTTTTTAAAATGGCTATGTTTGTTAATACTAGTTTAGAATTATTCAGATCATCATTGTCTCTTGAGTCTGCATATAATCAATGTTCAAATTCAAGTTGTCTACCAAAATTGTTTGATGTGCAGGAAACATGCTTTATGGGAGTTAAGGAATCAATCCACAACGGACAAATTGTGCAGATCAAAAAGAACAAATGGATACTCGATAGTGGATGCTCTAGACACATGACCGGAAATCTAGATATGCTGAATGATATAATATACAAAGATGGAGGGCTGGTTAACTTTGGAGATAATTCAAAAGGATATGTGGTTGGCATCGGCAAAGTCGGTAACTCTGAAACTCCTATTATTACTAATGTTTTGCTAGTTAAGAATCTGAAACATAATATGCTAGGTATAAGTCAACTCTGCGATAAAGGATATAGAATTAAATTTAAAAAGATAAGTGTCACATTGAAGATAATAATTCAACCATAATATTTGAGGGAATTAGGAAAAAATATATTTATATTCTTAGTATGAAAGTTTCAAAACCTGTGTCTGTTGGCAAATACAAGTGAACCTTGGATTTGGCATAATATATTTGGGCATTTGAATTTAAAACTCTTATCCAAACTATCTAAACATGATCTAGTAAGAGGTCTCTCTAAAATGAATTTTAAAGTAGTTAGTCTATGTGATGCATGTCAATTGGGAAAACTTAGAAAAAGTTCCTTTAAATTAAAAGATATGATTTCAACCTCAAAACCTCTTGAATTACTTCACCTTGATTTATTTGGTCCATCTCAAATTCTATCAATAAATCATAGTAAATATGTTTTTGTAATTGTAGATGATTATTCTAGATTTACATGGACAATATTTTTGAAACATAAAAGTGATACTTTTGAATGTTTTAAGAACTTTACGAAAAGGATTCAAAATCAACTTTCTCTAAAAATCATAACCATGATCACGGTGGTGAATTTGAAAATGAAAAGTTTGAGGAATTCTGCAATAAAAAGGGAATAACTCACAATTTTTCATTTCCAAAAACTCCACAACAAAACGGAGTAGTAGAACGTAAAAATAGGACGATTCAAGAGTGTGCGAGAACTATGCTTTCAGATAGTAAATTACCAAAGTATTTTTAGGCAGAAGCAGGTGCTACCGCCTGTTATATTTTAAACAGAATTTTAATTAGACCTTTAACTGGTAAGGCATCTTATGAACTTCTTTACTCAAAGAAACCTAAGGTATCTTATTTTAGAATTTTTGGAAGTAAATGTTTTATTTTAAATACAAAAGATAACTTAGATAAATTTGATCCTAAATACGACAAAGGAATATTTATCGGATATTCTAATAGAAGTAAAGCATACAGAGTGTTTAATTTAAAAACTAATACCATCGAAGAAATAATGCATGTTTCATTCAATGAAAATCTCAAAAATTTTGAAGATTCAAATGATGAAGAGGATTTAATCACTCAAAATCAAGAGTCAACTGAAACTAATAATGAAATTAATCATCTTAATAAAAGGACTAAACTTTTAAAAGATCATCCTATAGAAAATGTACTTGGAGATATGCAATCAGTTGTTAAAACTAGAAATCAACTAAGTCAAATGAGCAATGTAGCTTTTATACCAACTATTGAACCCAAAAATCCAAAAGCAGCATCAACTGATGATTCATGGATTTTGGCTATGCAAGAAGAATTGAATCAATTCACTAGAAATGATGTTTAGGAACTTGTTCCTAGACCTGAAAATAAAAATATAATTGGAACTAAATGGGTTTATAAAAATAAAATGAATGAACAAGGAGAGGTTGTTAGAAATAAAGCTCGGTAGTTGCTCAAGGTTATTGTCGAGAAGAAGGAATAGATTTTGATGAAACCTTTGCTCCCGTAGCAAGATTAGAAGCCATTAGGATTCTACTTGCTTTTGCAAATCATAATAATTTCAAATTATTTCAGATGGATGTTAAAAGTACCTTTTTAAATGGATTTGTAAAAGAGGAAGTATATGTTGAACAACCATCACTTTTTGAAAATGAAAAATTACCAAATCATTTATAAACTTAAGAAAGCTCTATATGGTCTAAAACAAGCTCCTAGAGCCTGGTATGATAGACTAAGATCTTACTTATTACAATCAAATTTTGAAATTGGTAAAGTAGATAATACTCTTTTTATTAAAAGAAATAAAAATGATATTCAACTAGTACAAGTTTACGTAGATGATATCATTTTTGGATCAACTAATTTTGAAATGAATAAAAAAAATTCTAAAATAATGACAAAAGAGTTTGAGATGAGTCATATGGGTGAATTGAACTTCTTTTTAGGATTATAAATAAAACAATTAGATAATGATATCTTTATTAGTCAAGAAAAATATGCTAAAGACCTAATTAGTAAATTTGGTTTGACTACTGTGAGTGGAAAACCCACTCCCATGGCAACCAATTAGTACCTTAGTAAAGAAGATCTCTTGAAAGATGTAGATCAAAAATTATATAGAGGAATGATTGGATCACTACTCTATATCACTGCTATTAGACCTGATATCATGCATAGTGTTTGTCTCTGTGCAAGATATCAATCCCAACCCAAAGAGACCCACTTAAAAGACGTAAAACGTATCATAAGATATGTTAAACACACCTCTGATTATGGCTTGTTTTACCCTAAAATGAATCTTTTGACTTATTATCTTACTGTGATGCTGATTATGCTGGTTGTAAATCAGACCGAAAAAGTACAAGTGGAACTTGTCACTTTTTGGGGCATTCTCTGATTTCCTGGTTTATAAAAAGAAAAACACGGTTTCTTTATCAACAACTGAAACAGAATATATTTCTGCTGCTTTGGCTTGTTCTCAAGTAATATATATGCAACAAACTTTAAAAGATTATGGTTTAAATTTCTCAAAATCACCAATTTATTGTGATAATACTAGTGCGATAAATTTATCCAAAAATACTACACAACATGCTCGAACTAAACATATTGATATAAGACATCATTTTCTCAGAGATAATATAAATAAGGAAGTAATTACTTTAGATTATATTAATTTCGAGAATCAAATTGCTGATATATTAACAAAACCCTTAAATGAATCTATATTTACTAAATTAAGAAGAGAATTAGGAACTTGTTCAATAACTGAAATATAAAAATATAAATAACAAAGTATAATTAAAAATTAAATCAAAATAAATCAAATAGTAAAAATTTCAAGGACCATGTTGACATACCCCCTCAACCCATGTCAACATCTAACGATTTTTTATGTTTGAAAATTTACCCACCAAAATTCAAATAATTGGTTATATATTCTTCTTATTTTTGAAATTTTGATCATTCTCTCTGTTCTCTCTCTATTCTAACTTCTGAAATAAATTAAACCATGGCCTCCTCTTCCAAATCAAACAAAAATTCAACCTTTTCATTCCCTTCTCCTACTTCTGGACCATTTCAACGAACTACGCTCACTAGAGTGAAAAAAATGGTGGATTCTCTAAATGATGCACTGCAATTATTGACTGAAATTCAAGTGGTGCAACTTAGAATGGCAAAAGAACAAGAGAGGCAAGGCAAAATCCTTAGGAATTTGCAAAAATTTCTAATGGACAATCATGCTAATCCAATCTTGATTGACGAAGATTCTTTAGGAGATCAAGTGCAAGAGGACAGCGAGGAAGAAGAAGAAGAAGAAGAAGCCTTCATGGAAAAAGAGCACGTTGAAGAAGACAAAAAAGTCGTTTGTGTTGGCGAAGTGTGCTTTGACAATGATGAAAATCTTGTCGAACAACGTGGAAATTTCTGTTTCCACTATCCAAATTGTTCGGTTCACAGTTCTCCCATTTTCAAAGATACTCATTAGTTTCTTTTATCTTTTTTCTATTGTTGAGTGCTCTTTCTTACGTTCTCTACAAAAATGTGAATATAACTATATAATTAATAAATATTTTGTGTTCTTATATGTGTTCTATTAAAAGTATTATTATATGGATACTTAGTTAGGATAGTTAGTAGTTTAGGACTAAGTTTTAAGTTTTAGAGTTAAGTGTTGATTATTTATGATAACATTATCATTATAATCACATGTCATAGAGCATTAGATTAAGGCGGAGTTATATAGTTTCGAGTTAGTTTTTTGTTTATGACAAAGGGGGAGAAATATAAAAGAGGATAGATAGGCATAGATTAAGGGGAAGTTCTTAGTTTTAGGGGGAGTTAGTAGGATAGAAGTAATATTTTATAAACAAAGGTTGTCATCATCAAAAAGAGGGAGATTGTTAGTCCTTGAGATGATGGTTATGATGACAACAACATTAGAATAAGATTATAAAATACAAATACTAACATTATAGTTTAAAAATATATGTATATGCAGGATTTAACCATGCATGTACCAAGAATGAAGACTGTACAGTATAGAGATTCAAGATATCAAGATTGAAGACTCATGAGTATCAAGAATATCAAGATTATCAAGAGTTCAAGATTTCAAGAATAAGTAATTTAATTAGGAATTTTGTTAAAACTCCTAGAAAAGCACTAGCATCTTAAAATCCAATTTATTCAAGGAATGGAATCCACTTCGAGCCCGTTAAAGGGATGGAACCTAAGTAGGATGGAACCTACGAAAAATATAGTGGAACTTTATTTTGTATCCGCTAAATTTTATTCAAAATGATTTTACAAAATTATATCTTGTTTTCAAAATATTTTCAAAACCTTCCTTTTAAAAGAATAAAAAACATCTATCCTGATTTTAAATACTTTTAGCCTCAAAATAATGTTTAATTTCAAAATCAAATTATCCTTGGTTTTAAATTATCTTTAATAATAATATATTTAACTTTTAATATTTATACTTAGATTTAAATATAAAATTATAGTAAAATTTTATATATACCAAAATATTATTCTCTATATTTATTTAGGTATTTTAACTATAGTTACGTATATTTATAAAAGTTTAAAATAGTTTTAATATAAGATAAAAGTTATTTTCAAAGGAAAACAAAACACTAAAATTTCCTTTGAGATGTCGACATACCCATGATCCCCATGTCCACATATTGGCAGTTGGTTTCAAAATTTAAATTTCAAAAGAAGTGTCTACTCGTCATATCCTTTCACGAATGGACATGGCTGTTGTTAATAGGGGTTGTTTTCAACGAATTATATATCATATTTTTCTAGTTTTCACTCCTCTTCTTCTTCCACATTTCTTTATACATATTCTTACCATTACTCTGCCGAAATCAATATTGAATCTAACTATATCATTTCTGGTTTGATTCTCTATCACTATCTCAACAAGATCCTCAGTACTATTCAGAGTTATAGACTTCTTTATAATCATTTATGTGAGAAAAGGTGTGATTGTTGCCTTGAAAACAAATCAAGTGAGAAAAGGTGCAATTGTAAAGATTGCCTTTGAAAGGAAATCTGTACTTGTGTGTGGGACTGGATGTAGGGTAACTCCGAACCAGTATAAAATCCGATGTGTTCTTTCCTTTACTGCTTTTACTTTATTTCTGCATCTGTTTTTATTTCTGTGATCATATCTGTGTCTGAATATTGCATACATTTGTGTTTAAATTAATAAAAACTCAAAAAGATTTAATAATTTCTTAAAACACTATTCACCCCCTCCCCTCTAGTGTTTATCCTAGCCTTAAATCCGTAATCCGCATTTCTCACACATCGATCATATCTAATATTCATAAATATTATGCCAGTTATATTTCAGATTATCTTTCATCAATGGCGTTGAGGATCCAGGCCTCTTGGGCTCAACCTCTTCGATTCCTGCGAGACTTCTTCTGACATCTTTTCTTCCTTTTTATCCTGAGTTCTTATAGCTAACATTGTGCCTTTTGCTGTTCTGTGCATTCTAATAGATCCATTATATGAACTCAAAACAATTATTCCTCTTGATTTTGAGCTCCAAACTACAAACATTATGATGGTAATGAAGCATAAACAGAGCTTTATATTGCAAGACATCTCTAAACTATTTTGTGAGTGAGAGCAATGATATGGCATGTCCATTTTGTAGCCCAACAATATATATTTTTATACTTCATTTGCCAATCAATTGCAGAATGTTCTGCTTTTATTTTTGAATTAGTTTTTCCTTATTACGATGGCATTTTTATGCCTTTCTGTTTATATTTTGCAGGGGATTCAAAAGCCAGTGAAATTAGGAGCAATAAATTAAAGGTTTAATGCGAAAAAGGAAACTGTTATTTTCTTAATGCAATTGAACCTTGGGCTTAAGCTACTTCTGAATTCTAGCAGGACATGTATTATAGCCATCCAATTCTTGATATGTAGTTAATCAATTCATCTATATGGTCCATATAGTTATTTTGTTCTCTCCTCTCTGGAAAATTCAAACTATTAACTTCAAACATCTAATTGATATTTTCTTACCTAGAATTGGCACTTTATATTTTGATACTGAAATCATCATTGGACTGAGGATTCCACTTGCTTCTAAGTCAACTAGTCCATATATACGGTATGTTCACTAGTTATTTTATTTGCCAATTTAACTTTAGTTGCAAAACATATAGTTTAATTGGTTGGTATGAGTTGGAAATATGTCCAAAGGGCCTGCATGGTTTTGTCATACTTGGGGTATTTGAGTTTTCGAACACTCAAAATATGGTTGGTTTTTTTTCATCAACGTTCCAAATTATTTTAAATGAATGCATAGTAATATATAGACTTTTTTGGCAGAAGAAGGAACTTGCATTGGATATTGATGGAGATTATTTATGGTGCAGAGCACACATCAAAAAAAATGGGGAACCACCAAACTCATTGTTTGCCGAATGCATAGTAAGAATATAATTAGTACCTAATGCATAGTGAGACTGAAATATTTAATTCTTATTAGATATTTTTAAAATTTGTAGACTAAAATAAAAGAGCACAATAGTCAATATTCTGAAGGGATAGCTTAATTAAGTGAAGATGGTATGGCAAAGATGTTTGGCAAAGAACGTTTTGGAAGAATAAGAGGACTCGATTTTGGAGTTACACCAGCTCAATTGGGTGTTCATATGGCCCACTCGAAGAAAGTTTCTGGATTGGAAAACGAAGTCAATGGATTGCGGAATAAACTTCAAGAGCTGACAAATCTCAATCATGACACAGTAAGTTATAAGTTAATTAGCTATTTTAATTAATAACTAATACATGCATTTTTGACATTTATGCTTCTTATAGTCTGTCGCAGGAAGTAGAAATCTCATAAATGAACCGGTACCTCCTTGTGGTAATATGCATCAGGTAATCCATTTGTATTTAGGTTGCATTCCATTGCTACACTGCTTTTATGCTATATGACTGCAGTACGACGACAATAAAATTCATTTTGAAACAGAATCAAAAACTAGCACATAACTGCACGTACAACACTAACAAATCATTTTGAAATGGAAATGCACAAACTACAAAGTTGAGTTTGTATATTATTATTCGCGTATAAAAGTTGTAGGAATTAGATGAATGAGTACAAATGAAGTGATAAACATACGGACAACATCGCCTAGATAAACGATAATGTGAGACTAATAAATATATGTGCTAACATTATCTTATTAAATTATGATGAATTCTAACTCATGAAAGTCATTAGAAATCCATAAAGGCTAAGCATCTAAAGCCAGGAAAAAATATAATATATGATTTTTTTATTACAAATAGACAAAGGTATACAATTTCAACAAGCACACTATACTAATCTTATAAAAGTTTGAGAAGGGTTGTATTATCTAAGTCGATTGTCCTACCTAATTAAAGTCCAAGAGTGATCAATTTAATCTTTAAAACAAATAGACATATAAATTATCAAAAGGAATCCGTATCCACTTTAGTTGTTTTAAGGTACCCTTAGGTGTGTTAAAGTAAAAAAATTACAATTTCTCCCCACCAGTCCCCTTTGATATTAAGAAAGACCGCTTTCAAACAAAATGGCAATACACAAAGAGTAGCTGTATATGTACGTAGTACACCAGACTCCTTTGCTTCATAAAATCATCAATTTCATGCATAAAATTCAAATGATGGGCCTATTAATTGATTTATTTATTTTCTTGTTTTCGAGGAGAGTACTAAATGAAAAGTTAGTTATAGATACCAGCTTTGTTCATTTGACTCGTTATTCTTTTCATTTATCTGGAGGTAATTAATAAACTCTTTGTTCTAGACTGATCTCATTATCATTAAACATTGTAGCTTTTTAAATGGTTAATGGAAAATACACTAGATTATTTGAATCATTATTTGCAGTAAATATAAACGTAGAAAAAAGAATACCAACAATATTAACTGTGTTAAACTTGAAATAGTCTACTCTATGCTTCTCACTAATTAATTTCAGCTTATTATTGGTAATCTATTTGTTATAAATTTTGCAACCAAAATCTATAGTTGTTAAATATCAGCTGTCTTTCTTCAATGGATAAAGCAAAGAAGCACCTGAACAAAGTTTGTGAATGACTGAACAAGCAAATCAGCAAATTGATCCGAGCTGTAAACTATGTTGAGCAGGGGATTAATGTAGTAATCTGCACATAATCACTGTTTTCGAAACTTAAGATCTAAATTGAACCCAAGATAATAGCAGTCTCATTTTGTGTTTGTTTTACCTATAGTCAGAGACGTAGTCACATCATCAGTCACATGGTAGAGCTAGTCTCCCAGACAGTGGTATAATTGGAAAGAAATGCAATTTACTCAACTGGCAGAAAAAAGATGTTGTTGAAGGGACAATTTCATCTTCAGATCCCACTGCTTTGGTGCATCATGTTCCACTTAGGGTGGATACATGGAAAGTTTGGGTGGATGTGCCAATGGAACCTCAAGCTCATGGGTAGAGAGAGACTTCAGAGTGTGTAATATTCAGCAAGCTATAGGAACAATCATTGCTTGGCATAAGGATTTCATTACTCTTGATTAGAACATTGTGTGGTTGGCATGTTTCATCTTTCTATTTGTATGTGTATGGTTGAACGTGTGTTAACTTTTGTGAAATATGCATTAGGATTGGCTGACTTGAAACATGTTGTATATTGTTTGGGTTGGAATGTTGTACTTATTTTGAATGACAAGCAATTTGGAAAAGTGTTATATGTTTGAATCGATAAATTATATTTATTTGAATTTCTGGAATTGTAATCATATAATAAAATTGAGGGAAACAGCCGAAGCATGCATAAAACGGGTAAAAAGGTGCGAATATATATTACAACGTTTAAAAAAGTTGCAATAATTTTTTTACAACGTTTTATAATTGTTGTAAACAGAATACTTCACAACATTTTTATGGAGTTGTAAAAGAATTATTGACAACAACGCAAAAGAGTTGTAAAAAAATGGTTATCCAATATTTACTAGAAAATTACAATTTGTATAAATGTTGTAAAAAACTTTATGACAACATCTAGGAAACGTTGTAGTAAACTCTTTTGCAACAACTGAGCAAACGTCGCAGTAGAAGTTTTAAAACATTATCAAAAACGGTGTAAAATAGACTTTTACTACAACTAATAAACGTTGTAAAATACTTTTTTACAACGTTTGTCTACAACATCTAAAACAAGTCATGGTAGGCACCGACCCTATTACAACTTGGCCTATAACGACGTTCGGATAGACGTTGCAAAACAGTTATTACAACGTTTTTTGATGTTGTTAAATGGTATTTTTTTGTAATGTACCGATCTTTTCTCTAATAAGTAATCCCCACCAGAGCCAAGGTTCTCACTTAATCTTCAACTCTGATACCAAGTGTGATGGCCCGGATTTTTCGACGTTTGAAAATCAACATCAATACATTCTCAGCATTACATGCTGAGCAATCGAATGCCGGAAATGCCAGGTCGTTAAGGAAAAGAAGAAGGAGGTAGAAGAAGGAAATAGAAAATAACAACACAAAATCTCACAAACGCAGCGGAACAATATACAATAACATGTCTTTATACAGAAAGAACTATAGCTGTTATTTATACATGACATCATCAGAGTACAACACATTAATAACAAAATGTCGGACAGTTATAATAACTTGTATTCACAAATGCTGAATATACAACATACAGTACACAGTAGAATAAAAATCAAGTACGTGTGATACGTCTTCGTCATCCAGCTCGTCTCTTGAGCTGCATAGCATCATATCATGTATTTGTAATATTCGGTCTGACCCGAGCATTATAATAAAATAGCACCCGAGTCGTTCTGAAAAACTAGCATGAGATAACACACTCAAATTGAATTATTAAAGTTATTAAAATCCTTTGAAAATCAAAGGTATCTCGTAAGACTACGTCACAAATAAACATGATGGGTTTTTACCTTACGATAACTAAAATATTTCATATCAAATCATCTGATACTATAACAGTGTCTAAGCACAAATACTTATTCAAATAGCTTAAATTGTTACATTAATTAAATTTCAGCATACTATTCTCCACAATCAAAACCATTAAGGCATGCATTGGAGAATGGATTCCATATGAATAACTAGGCACTGGGGTACCACCTGTCACAGTATACGTCTAGAATAGCATACCGTCGGTATCCCTTGCGACACAAGACCAGACTATCCCTAACCTGGATAAACCGAATATGCTATCACCCTGGGTGTTCCCACCCTTTCCGAGCTCCTTCCATGAATCGTAGTAATAATATCCGAGGGTATCTAGAAAGGTAATAAACATACCCTAATTGGGTGCAACCCATTTAGCCTTGCTGCATCTCCCCTACTTTACAGTCATTCCCGGTTGATGAGGCTAGAGGCTACGATTACCTTTTAAGGAATTTTCACTTAGAATGCTCATTGCCCTCCAATGATAATGTACTGATAGCATCCATCCATACCAGTCCGTTCTGGGTCCGAACGGAAGCAAAGGCACTACTCCCACTACACCCATTTTAGAAAAATCCTCAAGATTAGTAGCGATTAGCCCTTGCACTTCACTACTTAATCTTTGACTCCATGCTCTTGTTTTTCTTTCGAAAACATACTCGTTGGATCGAAGTGGTTTTCAGATAACTTATCAGATCCTGGTCTCTTCGAAACAACGTTCGATATTTCCGGTAAACTCAACCCCGGTTTTTTATGAATAACCAGACAAAAATAAGATCGTAGATCATCTCCTAACTGTTAGTGGACAGATTTCCTTATAGACATCCTAGAAGAACGAAACGAATTTATTCATACAGTATAACATCTCGAACGGTAACTGTACCATATAATTTCCGTGTTTCTTCTAGATTTCCAAAGTTATGTTTTGTGTCCAGATTTGATGGTCGATTATTTAACTATCAAATAAACAATCATTCAACCAAATATTTCATTTTCCCCTTCGAACACCAAGTCTCATTTTTTATATTTAATTTTATATAAATTAAATCTCTTTACCCAAAAGTATATACTTATCTTATCGAATTTAGTATATTCACAAACTATCCTTTTCAAAAATGTTTGAAAATATTTTTTAAAATAACATGGAAAGTACCATTGCGGTATCAACCATGGATTCATAGCTCAATGAATACTTTTCTATCCCAGAGAAATCCAAAATTTAACTGTAGGCACTCACTGACTCCGATTTCGCCATGCGAGTATACCATTACTTCCTGAAATCTTTATTTAATAATTTTCAAAATAATACTTATGAAATTTTCTATAATAATTTTCCAAGTTAAACTTTAGGCAAATACTCTTTAATAAAATTTATTATATCATAATATTAATATTGAATAATTTATCCTTTTAAAATAATAATACCGATTAAAATAATAATACCGATTAATTCTAAATAATAATTAATTTAATATAAACTGACTTAATTCATAACTAAATATACTTAAAACAAATTTAAAGCAACCAAATAATTAATTTTGTGAAATATTTTTTAAACACGCTTTTGAAATAACCAGTTAATAATTAAAAAAAAATTAAAACAAACCCAATTTCTCGATAAAATATATTTTCCAATTCTAATATAACCAGTCTAACATTTATAAATCTCTCTCAATTTATTTCCAATCTGATTTACGTCCTAATTCTATAAATCTCCTTTTTCAACCGAATTACCCATCTCGTTAAAATTCTCACCATGAATTTATATCTTAATTTTATCTATTGATAATCACTTCACTTTATTTATAAATCTAATTTACAAATTCCGTAGTCTCGTTTTCTGTTTATAACGGTTTCACAATACTTAACCAATTTTAAATCAATTTCTAAATTAAATTCCATTTTTAAATTAATCTCTTAAATAAGCCAACCATATTCCACTTTTCTTTTCATCCTTTAAAATTTTATTTAAAATCAGTATAACAACTTCATATTTTATTTTCATATTCCCCTTTTATTTTTCCCAAACTATTTCAAATCTCGATTTAAAAGCCTTTTACACTTAAACAAATATCACTTAAGTTTTTATTACTTAAAATCCTTTAATTTATATTTCCAAATCTCTATTTTTCATATCCCAAAATTGTTAAATAAAATTTTTAAACCAACTATTTGTTTTTCCCAACTTCATTTCTTTAAATTAATCCAAATTCCACTATAAATATTTTTACTTCAAATTTTCTTTTAATTTTCTTTTTAAATTTAATTTACATATTATGGTATTCTAAAATATCAAAATCCAAACCAGTATTACCATAGCACCAAATAAACCAAAATCCAAACTAGTATTACCATAGCACCAAATAAATACAAATTATGATATAATCTATCATAGATTATTCGACATATCATATATCACCGAATATGAAAATAAATTCAACATTATTGAGGAATCCAGTTGGATCCCTCCATCCTGTTTTCCTACATCCATACATGATAATACAATTATAAAAATACCAATCCTACTTCGAGTGGGATATCATGGTATATGGGGTCATCCACTATTATGCGGGCGTATAGGGTCTCATCCGCTATATATATGCAGGAATATCAGTCACTCCAGTATATATACTACATATATAATATCACATCCAATTGTTAATAATTTATCAGTTCAATCAATCAGTTAATAATTAATTTTAACCATTTAAAATTAATTATGATAATCCAAAATTGAGTGAGATTAACTCACCTTTATTTTTAGTCTTGCCAACGATCCAATTTAAATTAAATCGAATGTCGTCGATTTAACTTGAATTTTTCGCTATCCAATCCAATTCCACAGCGTAGAATTCATTGGTACGATCCCAATGCAACTCGTCACATTAAATTCGGACCTCGCACAAAGATGGTATACATTTTATAAGATTCAAATTTAAAAAATATTATACTCACTAATTAACATCATTAACAGAGTCGTATGTTCCTTCCTCTTCCCAAATGCAACACCATCTTCCCAATGCACGCTGCTCCATTCTGTGCACGAAATGCAGGCACTTGGCACGTCGCTGACACCTTCAACCTAACCGCCACCACCAGAACATCGACCGCCTACCACTATGCTATTCCAAACTCCGCCCTCCCTCACCTAGCTTTGCACGGTCTGGGGTGAAGCACGATCCCAATCACCTAGTTGTGCTCACCATCCCAATCACCATCGGCAAATTAAGGCATCGCTCCTGAATTTCCACGCACACGTCACTTCACCAATCACTGATCTGAACCTCTTTGTCGTGGTCGCCCATGCGCGCGCGAGTGCCTGTCCTTTCTCGATCGCCCTCACGAATTGCATTCGATCGTCGCCCCACCCCTTTTTTCCTTCTTTTTTTGAGAAATTTTTTATAGCCGAATGAAGGAGTTTCAAAATGAGGCCATTAATTCTTTTTTTTTTCGAAAATAAAGGAGGGAAAATTGAACGGAGGAAAGATGGTGAGGGGAGAAAGGAAAAATCATATTTTTTGTTTGCCTTGTTCGATTCCTCTATATATTTTTCTTTTTTACTCTGTTAATTGAATGTTCGGTCATGCTTTATTTTTTTTTTGTGAATGCTCAGCTGTTCTATTAAAAAGAAGAAGATGCGTGAATTTAAAAGGAAGGGGAAGATGATTTTCGTGTTCCAATTGGTCATCTACAGTGACCTGAAGTGAAGGGAAAAAGAACTGATGTGAATATAGTCAATCAATGTAAAGATATATTATTTTATATTTCAAAACATCTTGATTCCGTAGCTTACAATCTCGACCTTCCATCGAGGCATGGTGCTATAATGTTATACCCCTGTTTTGAATGCAATGAAAAAGGTTTCGAGTCCAAATTTGATCGTATGGAGAAGATAGCCTTTTGGACCCATTTATTATATTGAATTTTCGATATAAATTTTAGCGTGTTTCTAACCCGTACGACCACACGGTCACCCCAAACATTACAGAATTTGAAATCCAACAATAATATACTATTATAGATCCAAAAAACTAGTTTCGTCGAATTCTGAGACTGTGCCCCAGAAGGCTATTTTTAAATGTTAATTTAGATGATATATTTTTAAAACTGAACAAATCACTTTTAAATTCAATTTTAAAACTTTTATTACCTTTATTATTATCAATGTAAATTTTATAAGTCTTTAAATTATTTTTATTAAGCTAAAAACCCATGATTCAATATTTTAACCAATTTCAGTTATTAAATTCAATAATTAAATTATCCGATAAATAGTTATATTTGAAATTCAAGTTAAAAACTAACTTTTAAATATTTAAAATCAATTAAATATTTCAATTTCAAATAACCAAAATTCTGAATCATTACACAATGGATCATATCCATTTGGATATAACCATCAAAATCATATTTTGATAATGTAATTGAATCTGTTCCAAATTTGCGCATCATATCATATCCTAGAGGTATGGTTTTATTAAACAACCGAGGATTATTTATTATACATATTGATAAGAAACCCAAAGTTTCTCTTTAACATGCAAGAATACTCGTTAGACATTTTAATGTGATGTGTTCTTTAAGGCTTGGTTAAATTTATTTCATCCCTTGTAATCAGTTTTATCCTTGGATCTAGTCCAAATTCATTTTAAACCGATAATTTCTTAAAAAAAATTCTTCACTACGAAGTTGGTATTTCTTGAAACAACCGCTATTTCTCAATGCAATGCAATGGGCATTTATAAACATTTTATGAATTGTCTTATAAAACTGATTTTACATTAGTTCACAATCTATTTATGTTCATAACATAAATCAGTCATCTAATGACTATCGTTCTCAAAATTCTCTTAGGTCGATTCATATAAGATCCTGTACATACAATTATTACATGCAGTCTTTCGACTCATATAACCTGCTAACTAATTGGCCTAGGATATGCAAGAAACTCTTATAAACTCTTATCTTATAGGTTTTGTTAAATATTCTTCGGATGATATTAATTTTAACCTTGTGTACTACTCTTAAATACACACCTTATAGAAAGAGTATAACTCAACCCCACTCATCTTTAATCGCGCTTTGTCCAACTAAGTTCGATTACTACTTATCAATATATCATTATGTATTATAAGGAGGAGTGACCTTTGAGACTGAATCGTTATTCATATTAGGTACATACAGAACTCTTTCCAATACACTCACTCATTCGATCAAATCGAATCATTTCTATCTCATGATATTTTATTTACTTCCGTTTTATATTCTATGAGCTTATCATAGACTTATATATATGCATATCAAATACACATGTTCACGTATGTAATAACTCCTCGGTGAATATGACAGTGTATGGAACCGTTTTGCTATTAATAGACTTATGATTGCATATATCTACATGCATCAAAACGAAGAGTTCATTAATTCTTATGGCGCTCCCACTAAATGGGTGCATAACCCTTAATTGCACGAGATATAATTAACTTATATTATACGATTTATAATCATATAATAAAAATTACTTTTCAAAACTATGGCTTAGTCTATAATTACAAATAATTGTAAATAATTTTAGATACTTCGATATTTTCAGTTGCATCACTTTTGTTATGTAAACAAATACCATACCACATTTTTATTTCATAAACAATATTCATAATATTCACACTGAAATATAACTATGTCCATTTTTCAATTGATACTAAAAAATATTCATTATTTCATACATAATGTTCTATATGTTATACGAAAATAATTTTCGTAATTTGATGCAATCAATAAGTGTTACATAGCATGCTCCCATCATTTCCGCCATTATAATAATAGTGTGCTAAATTTGAAGGTCCATCATTCACTTAATATTGATTATTTATTTCAAATACTAGTTTACATCAAAGAGTCCGATGGTCAAATATGTCAAACTCAAACAAACAATCTCATTGGAAACAGTTTTTTATATGAAAATACATTTTGAAATAGAAATTATATTTCTTATTCCAATGTTAAGTATCAATTATTATAATTCTCGTTTTTTATATTTCTTTATGAAGAAGAAGTGGCTATTCACTCTCTTTATCCCAACTGTATCTTAAATCACATCTACTCTTGTACACTCATTTTTCTTTCTAAATGGTCAAACCATTCAAAAGAAAACATTTACTACAACATCATAATGAGCTCTTTATAAAAGCGCATTAGATCATCCTTAACATTTGAGGGCATCAAATATATTGCACTTTACATAAAATGATCAAACTGATATTTTAGCGATCGAGTTCGTAGATTTATACTGTAGTATTAGCCTTGTGTTACATTTAACACAATACAGTCCTTTTGCAATCAATAAAATTGAATACTCGATATCACAATACCATTTATTAGCTTATTTATAATGAACTAACTTCATTGAAGTATCATACATTACGATCCGTGATCATTCCCCATGTAACACTTAGATGCGATAGTATGGATCAAATGTCCACAGTCTTGTATTGCTTTTAGAGTTAGAAACTCATAAAATATAATACACGGTCTCGACCAAATAAACACTTAAGCGACTAAATTACAAATGTATTTAGAAGTTGTAAATCAAGCACTTTGATGGGTATTGAAACATTAACATGCAAGAAGCATTTATTAGGACATGTTATATTTCTATTTATCAATCTTCAGTTCACTTCATTTCTATATTTTAATAGATAAACATTTTATCAAGCGTATTAAATGCAAAAATGTATATTATTATAACATTATATAACATATCTTCTTTCAATATTAGAAATGTTAAATGTTATCATTTCATTTTTCAAGTTAGGCTTCCACTAATCTTTTATGTTTCACCAAATCCTAAGCGTAACGTAGAAGTCGTTCGTTCACTAGTGACCTTGAGGAAAGCTCAACAAATCATAGGCCTACAGATGATAGATAACTCCTTATCAATTGTATCACATACAACTCCTAATCTGTGGTACCTTGTCCAAATCCCACCTTTACCTTGAGGAAAGCTCAACCAGTAAAATGAGATTATTTACTCGGACTTATTATTTTGCGGTAACCAAAGTATAATGCACATACCTTGAGCAAAGCTCAACAAATACATGTAGTTATCCTACCTCGTCTATCCAATATATTAATAGTACTACACAAAACATCCCTAACTTGAGAAAAGTTCGACAACTAAAGAGTATGCAAGTAATCTATTAATATATAAATGATAGAGGACAACATTATATTGAAGATTCATAATCTTTCATATATTATATTAAGTGATATTATGTTATGGAATAATGTACTTCTTATGAAATACCCTTGTCATTCAACTGTCGAGCATATCAGAAATTACGGTGGACGTACATTTACATATGTATTTATTCCTTAAGTCTATTTAAGGTTTCATTGATGTTCCACCTTTAGTTTAAACATTCATATTATATAAGTTTTATTATTATATAAGTTTTATTATTATATATCTTTTATATTTCATACTACTTATATAATATTTGTATATAAAATATTATATTAATTAAAAAAATTCTACTTAATTTTTAACTAATTAACATTTTAATTAATTTAGTATATCATTTATATTAAATATTTGTTACATACCATAACCTTTATAGTATTACACATGTATCTTATATATGCACATATCCATTTAATTAATTAACCTTTAATTTATTTATTTAACTAATTAATAAATAATTTATTTAAATAACCTTTAATTAATTAATTTAATTAATTTAATTATTAATTTCAAAGTTCAATTCATATATATATATATACATGTATACTTATGTTATTTTAAACATTTTAAAACAACATAACATATATCATAATATATAATACATGTATACATTTATGAATTAATTAACATATTTAATTAATTTGTTTTGTTAATCCTATTAATAAATTTTGAAATTTTAAAATTAATATTTATTTTCAAACATTTTGAAATTTTATTATTATATTATAACTTTTATAATATTTGTATATCTTATTTTAAATTTAACTTTTAAATTTAAAATTTTATATTTCCATTTTCAAACAATTTTGAAAATCAGTCCAAGACCCTAATCAAATTTGTGCATTTGCTATTAGGAACAACTTTTGGATTGCGACGTTAATAATTAACCCTAACATGACTAATTTAGATTACATAGACTATTAGGCTCCGATATCAATGTTGGAACGAGACCAATACGCAGCGAAAGTTATGGATGAATTTAAAAAAAATCCCTTATTGGATCTTTACTGGGCTTATGAAGTCTAATTTATTTATAACACTTCTAAATTATATTTAAATAAAAAAATCTTATTTTATTTAACTTTATAAATTATATCATTTTATTTAATTTATATATTAATACATATAAATATACGCAGAAGTATCATATACATATATGTATGTGTGTGCATGTGTAACATGATAACCCGTGCAAGATATAACATACCCATGTATAAATATTGGGTTTACATCACAACGAACATGTTAGCTCATCTGATATGTAATGTATGTTGTTCAAATATACGTATGTATATAAACTATTACTTATATATAAATATATAAACATATAAATGTATATTATTTACATCTGTATAAAATTAATAAATAAAATATTAATAATATATATGCATATTATTATAATATATCTATTTATATATAAATAAGTTATTTAAATATTAAAATAATATATATACAATTTTTTTTAGTTAAATCTTGAATAATATATGTACCAATATATATAATGATAAAATAATTATATTATTATTTAAAATTATATATATACACATACACGAATATAGTTATAGTACATATATATATAATTATTAAAATAATCCTTTTTTCTCTTTATTGGGAGCTCACCATCCCGCTCCCCTCTCCTCTTCCGATTCAATTTTGCCGCTCCTTCCAACTCCACTGTCTTTGACCAAACTTCCTACGCCTACCCCGCATCCTCGCTTCCGATCCTCCTCCTTTATTTGTTTATCTTCTCCCACTTCCAATCCTTCGACCTATCTCATCTTCTAACTCTCTGTCCCATCAGTCCCATACTTATTCTTCCTCTTTCCTGCCAACTTCTTGGAATTCTCTTTTTAAATATAAGCCACGAAATGCTGCCAAGTATATTTCGACCGATATTCCCTTATCTTACATAGGTGATGTTATAATTCCTTCTACTTATGTGATTCAAGCAGGGAAAGAAGAATGGAAGGATTATCTCGTAGGATTTTTCCTTTATAAGTCGTTGTCTAATACAATTATTATTGAACATTTGAAGAGGATTTGGAAACTCAAGGGATCGATGAAGGTCAAGTCATATGGTTTTCTGTTTTTTGCTCTTCCTTTCTTGTGAAGAAGACAAAAAAGAATTATAGAGGGTGATCCAATCTTGATGAAAAATAAAATGTTCATTATTAAACCCTAGGATCCATCAGTAGGAAATGGGTGTGGCAGCATTAGATCTATCCCAGTTTGGATAAAATTTTATAATATCCCCATATATGCTTGGTCACATGTTAGGATTAGTTGGCTTGCTTCCATAACTGAAAAATTCTTGTGTATGGATTAATCAACTGAGAGGTTGGAGATGATTGAATATGCCAAGTGTATGATTGAAGTAAAACCAGATAGGAAATTAGTTGATCAATTCGTTATTCAGGCTAATGATGGAAATGAGCAGCTAGTTCAAGTTAGGCACCTCTGGAAACCTGAGATATATATGTTTTGCAAAAAAATTGGCCACTGCAATCAGAATTGCCTTAGGGCTAGTAAGAGTAAAGAGGAGCGTAAGATTGAAATTCCCCTTGAAGTGAAAGAAGGGATGAAAGATATAAAAGGAAGTGCTGAAGTGAAAAGTGTGAAGAAAACTGTATAGAGATGGTAGAGAGTCTCGAAAATGAAGAAGAAATCTAAAATTATGTTTGAACCCAAAAGGAAAGTGTCTTCTGAAAGGGCAAGAGTTATTGAGACCGTTGAAGTGATTACAAATGAAGGCTTGAGTATATCTGATGCAATCCTAGTTGTAGGAAATTATTCTAAAGGGAAAAGAAATGAAGCAGTAGTTGAAACATCAAACAAATTTAAGGTTTTAGAAGAAATTGGTGATGTGGTTATGGTTGGTATTAAAGTTGGTGCCATGATTTATGCATCTGAAGAAGGAAATATGAAGGAGAATTTATGTCTGAGAAAACTGAACATGGTGATGTTGTTATAAGAGGAAATGAAGAATTAAATTTGGTGCAAGCAGATTTGAATGGAGTGGATAAAATGACAGTTTCACATGTACCAAGTAATGGTAATATTAAAGAGCATACACATAAATCTAGGAGAATAAATGAAGCAGTGCATGTGTGCAGCACAGCGGAACAAAATCAAGCAACAAACTATCTCCATGCAGTTGATGCATTTATGAACCTAAGCTACACCCTAATCTATGATCCTTTGCAACAAAATGGAGGCCACACTCTTAACATTCAACCTTTGCTTGCTGTAGGGTTTGATGAATCAATCAAAAAAAATTCCTATGCATGCTAACATCCCACCTTCAAATATTTCTACCAATCCTTTAAACTCTCCTTCCTTTGCCTTCTCATAATCTCTTAACTTCTCAACTCCTCTTTTGATGACATTGTTCTCAATGTCAAAGAAACTTTCTCTCCTATGACAACATCCCATTTCCACCATGGTGGGATGATCTCCCCTCACAACCTTCTATAGTAATCCCTCCCCTTATTATCTCAGATTTACCAACAAACCAAAAAAAAAAAAAAAAAAAAAAATCTAATAGAGAAGAGCTTACTAAAGAAATAACTACTCTTTTTCTAGTTTACCTCATGTTACACAAAATAGGAGTTTGGAATATTAGAGGAGCACGCTGCAAATCAAACTGGATCAAGTCAAAAACCTCATCAGTCTTCATTCTCTTCACCTGTTTGCTATACTTGAAACTAAGTTAAATCTAAATCTCACCACTAGAGTTGCTAGTTACATCAATCCACTCTGGAAGTTAACTCACAATCTTGGAGAAGCCCCTTATGGTGGAATTTTGATCTTGCACAACCCTCTCATATTTACCTTGACCACAATCTTATCTACAAAACAACTCATTCACCTACATTCCACCCACATCCCCTCATCAACACCTTTTTATTTAACTATAATTTATGTTGATAATTCATATGATTCTCGATAGAAACTTCTCAACCTTCTCCCTTCCTTAGGCAGGATTCCTACTCATTGCTTGCTTTAGAGGACTTCAACCATTGCCAACATTTAAGTGATAGGAGGGAGGTATCCCTTATCTCCAAGGGAAATTATGCCTTTAAATGTAGCATTATCTTATTTCTCTCCTTTTCAAGTCTAATAATTTGGTGTAAAATTACTTAGAACAATGATAGTAGGAGTGGTGTGAAAACTTTATCTAACATTGGTCATGTTTTCTGCAACCTTAAAATGCTATTTGTTTGACCCTTGATTACTGATTTCCTACCACTCCCATTCCTGTTTGATCACTCCCCGATGATCCTATTCACAGGCCAGGCTGTTGTGATCGAGAAAATTAAAAAAAAAAAATCTAAATTTTTAAATGCTTGGACTACTGACTCTAAACTAATTAACATTGTTTATGTTGTGTGGTCTAACAGGTGCTTTGGAAGTCCTATGTTCTTTTTGTGCAGAAAGCTAAAGACCATTAAAGCTACTCTAAAGGATTGGGCTAAACACAAATATGGGAAAGGTGAGCTCTTTCCAATAAAATCAATGCAGAGCTACAAATAGCCCAGAACCTAACGATGGATAATCCAAAAGATGAAGATGCATCCAATGCTGAAAGAAGCTTTTGTTGATTTATCTGAAGCTCTACAAACTGAGGCTAGCATGATAAGGCAAATGCTCAGTAAAGATGAAATTTGCAAGGAGAAGAAATACAGCCTATTTTCATGCATCCTTAAAGATGAAGCAAGAAAAAGAAATAATCACTACAATCACTTATGAGGATGGAATGTCCCATTTTGCTCCTGCTGTTGTTGAGAATTCCCTGCTCTCCTGCTACACAAATCTCCTAGGTAATTCGAACAACTTCGCTCTTAAACTAAACCAGATATCTGATCTTAGCCTACCAAAGATTTCTGTAAATGATAAAATCCTTCTATCATCTCTAATTACCAATGAGGAAATAAAGAATTCCTTTTTTCTATGAACAAAAATGCTTATAGGGGCCTGATGGATTCAATGTCATCTTCTACACACATTGGGGGGATGTCATCTCTAAAGATATGTGTACTGCTGTTCAAGATATTTTCAAAAAACATGGGATGCTTGATGAAGTAAATGGAACAAGCATAGCCCTAATGCCAAAGTCCTCCACTGCAGTTTAGTTACCTCATTTAGACCTATTTCTTGCTGTAATGTGCTTTATAAGAGCATTTCCAAAATCTTAGCTTCTAGAATGATAAGAGTGCTTCCTATCATCATCTCTATAAATCAAGCTGCCTTTTTACCAAATAAAAATATCTTGGATAATGTGCTTTTAATTCATGAGCTCCTCAAAGGTTACAATAAAGCTCGGGTTACCTCAAGAGCAATGTTGAAGGTAGACATTAGAAAGGCCTATGACACTATACACTGGGAATCTATTGTTAGAAGCATGGCAATAATGAACCTCCCCAAACCTTTTGTTGATTGGATTTAAGCATCCATTTCTACTCCTATGTTTTCGTTGAACATAAACGGCTACTCTCTGTGGGGGGTACTTCAACAGCAAGCAAGGCATAAAACAGGGTGATCCTCTATCATCCTACATGTTCTTAGTTGTCATGGAGATGTTTACACAATTGATCAATTGTTAGTACCACTCTTCAGGAATTCGGTACCACCCAAAATGTAAGAACCCATCTATCACTACTCTCATGTTTGCTGATGATGTGATTAATTTTACAAGGTCGGATATTTCCTCAATTCAGCGCATTCTTAATACTTTAGAAACCTTCCATATAACGATTGGTTCAAACTCAAACCTTTAAAAATCCCATATCTTAGTTGCTGGTGTTCCTCAAACCCTAAATGGGGATTTACTTCTCCTCTATAGGCTTCAACAGATGTTGGATAGTATGGTTTATTTAGGTATCCTGTTGAAATGTGATTCAATACTTAGTTCGTATGATGATGTGGCTGAAGTAAAATAATAATGTTGCATGAAGCTGCTAGCATTGAAAAAAAATAAAATGGTGTTTATTATTTAAGTTATAAGTGTCCATTAGTAAAACGTCATGTCCATTACATAATTGTCTAGAGATGTGTGCATGCTATTTATATATATATGGATACTTTATCATTGTAAGCGTGGACATTTTTTTTCTTTGAAGTAATATATAAAAGAAAATCATTTGCATTTATCTCTCTCTGTTTCTTGTGTTTATGCCAACAATTTTGGTATCAGAGCCAGTTCACAATGCAGAACAACCAAACCGGAAGCAGTAGTTCTCTTCAATTGCCAATCTTCAAAGGCATAAATTATCATTTTTGGAATTTAAAAATGAAAACATTGTTTAAGTCTCAAAAATTATGGGAATTGGTTGAAGATGGCTTTGAAGATACACAACCAGCAGGGCCAGATCAGCAACTAAGAGAAAAGAGAAAAAAGGATTCTAAAGCCTTGTATATGATTCAACAATCCTTGGATGATGAGATATTTCCAAGGATTGCCTCTGCAACCACATCAAAGATGGCTTGGGATATTCTAAAGCAGGAATATCTTGGAGACAAGAAAGTAATCACTATAAGATTGCAGTCACTGAGAAGGGAATTTGAAACAACTCTCATGAAGGAAAAAGAGTCTGTTCAAGACTATTTGTCACGAGTGTCTGGTGTGGTGCAACAGATGAGGTCATATGGAGAGACTATGACCAACGAGCATGTAGTAGGAAAGGTCTTAAGAAGTCTCACAAGCAAGTTTGATCATGTGGTGGCTGCCATAGAAGAATCAAAGGATATGAAAGAATATACATTTGATGAACTAATGGGATCTTTACAAGCACATGAAGAAAGGCTGAACAGATCTTATGAAAAGAAAGAAGAGAAGGCATTCTTGGGAAGTGAAGACTCTAGCAAAGAAAGAACTGAACACCAAAATAATAGAGGAAGAGGCCGAGGAAACTTTAGAGGAAGAGGTCGTGGGAGAATAGACCAGACAAGTGCAGGGAGAGAACATAATGGTCCGCAGAAGAGTTTGGTTAAGTGCTATTATTGCAAGAAACCAGGGCATATAGAAGCACAGTGTTGGAAGAAAGAGAAGGCTCAAGGTCAAGATGAACAAAGAAATGAACAGAGGTCAAACTTTGTTGAGCAAGAAGAGAAAATATTTCTGGCTCAACTTGTGCAACAAGACAAAAAGATGCCATCAAGTTCAGCAAGCAAAGATGTGAGTCAACTATGGTATGTAGACAGTGGTTGTTCTAATCATATGTCAGGTGCAAAGAATATGTTTAAGCAGCTTGATTTATCTAAGAAAAGCACAGTAAGGCTTGGAGATGACAAGCAACTTGAAGTTGAGGGAAAATGTATAGTTCCTGTGAAGACAAAACAAGGCAATACAAAACTGCTGCATGAAGTACAGTATGTTCCTCAACTTGCTCACAATCTTTTAAGTGTTGGACAACTTATGTGCTCTGGGTTCTCTCTACTTTTTGAAGATGAGATGTGTTTGATAAGAGACAAAAATTCTAAGGAGATTATAATGAAGGTTCCAATGGGAAAGAACAAGGTTTTTCCTCTGGAGTTGTCTGCAAGGGGAGACAGAGCTTTGCTTGTAAAGGGTGATGAAAGTTCAAAACTGTGGCATCTGAGATATGGACATTTAAACGTCCAGGGATTGAAGCTATTGAGTGCAAAGAAAATGGTGAATGGTCTTCCCAAGATTGGTGATCTTGGACTGTGTGAAGGATGCATATATGGAAAGCAAGCCAAGGGCTCTTTTCCAAAAGGAAAAGCATGGAGAGCAAGTGAGTGTCTTGAACTACTTGATGCTGACTTGTGTGGACCAATGCAGACAGAATCACTTGGAGGAAGCAAATATTTTTTGCTTATCACAGATGATTACAGCAGGATGAGTTGGGTATACTTCCAAAAAATCAAGTCAGAGGCCTTCGAGAACTTCAAGAAATTCAAAGCAATGGTAGAGAAACAAAGCGGCAAGCAAATAAAAGCATTGAGAACAGATAGAGGTGGTGAATTCCTATCTAAAGAGTTCATTGACTTCTGTGACGAGCATGGGATAAGGAGAGACCTAACAGCACCTTACACACCAGAGCATAATGGGGTTGCAGAAAGAAAGAATAGGACAGTAGTAGAGATGGCAAGATGTATGCTTAAAGCAAAAGGCATGCCAAATGAACTATGGAGTGAAGCAGTGGCAACTGCAGTCTATTTACTAAACATTTCTCCAACCAAAGCTGTCCTAAACAGAACTCCTTTTGAAGCATGGAGAGGAAAGCAACCAAGTGTAGGTCATTTGAAGATTTTTGGTTGCATTGCTTACACCTTAGTAAATCTTAGAAGCAAGCTTGATGATAAGTCAGAAAAGTGTATCTTTATAGGATACTCTACTCAATCCAAGGCCTACAGATTACTTAATGTGAAAAGTAGAAAAGTAATCATTAGCAGAAATGTGGTGTTCAATGAAGATGGTGTTTGGGATTGGAAAGAGAAGCCTGTTGATAATAATGAGAAGGTAGTCACATTTGAGAATGATGATAAGCAGTTTCAACCAGCAATACAAATTGCAAGCTCCAATAGCTCACCTGGCATATCAGTTTCTAGTCAAAGTCAGAGCCAATCCTCTCCTACCTCATCATGTGATTCAACAAGCTCATGAAGTGAGTCATCACCGAAAAAAATGAGATCTTTGAAAGAAATCTATGAGAATTGTAACTTTGCTTTACTAGTTACTGAACCTACAACTTTTGAGGAGGCTGTAGATAAAGAAGAATGGACGATAGCAATGGATGAGGAAATGAAAGCTATTGTGAGAAACAAAACTTGGGAGTTGGTTGATCTTCCAAAAGGAAAGAATGTAATTGGTCTAAAGTGGGTCTTCAGAACCAAGTATAATACCGATGGTAGTGTGCAAAAACACAAGGCAAGGCTCATTGCCAAGGGATATGCACAGCAAGAAGGAAAGGACTATGAAGAAACTTTCTCACCAGTTGCAAGGTTTGAGACTGTGAGAATAATTCTAGCCTTAGCTGCTCAACAAGGGCTGCCAGTGTTCCAATTTGATGAAAAGTCTACATTCTTAAATGGCGAGCTGCAAGAAGAAGTATTTGTAGAGCAACAACAAGGATTCGTCAAAGAAGGAAATGAGAACAAAGTTTATAAGTTGTACAAGGCTCTTTACGGACTGAAACAAGCTCCAACAGCTTGGTATAGCCGAATTAACAATTTCTTCATTAACAACAACTTTGCAAGGAGTGAGAATGAACCTACCTTGTATGTAAAGAGACAAGGTGAGCAAGAGTTTATTGTGGTATGCTTGTATGTTGATGATATCATCTATTTCAGCTCCTCTCAAACACTGTTAGATGAGTTCAAACAAGCAATGACACAAGAGTTTGAAATGACCGATTTGGGGCTGCTACAATATTTTTTTGGTTTGGAAGTGAAGCAAAGAAAGAGTGGTGTTTTTATATGTCAAAGGAAGTATGCTGAAGACCTCTTAAAGAAGTTTCATATTGAAGAGAAGAATGCAACTATCACTCCAATGAATATAAATGAGAAGTTGCAGAGAGATGATGGAACAGGAAAGGCTAATGAAAGGCTATTCAGAAGTCTTGTTGGTGGTTTAAATTATCTTACTCATACTAGGCCAGATATTTTATATTGTGTAAGTGTGGTGTCAAGATATATGCATAGTCCAACCAAGCAACAACTCGGTGCAGCCAAGAGAATTCTAAAATATGTCTCTGGAACAGTTGAGTATGAAATTTGGTATGAAAAATCCAAGACATTTAAGCTTGTTGGCTATACTGACAGTGACTGGGCTGGTTGCGTTGACGATAGAAAGAGCACATCAGGTTCAGTGTTCAAACTTGGTTCAGGAGCTGTCACTTGGAGTTCAAAGAAACAGGATACTGTTGCATTATCTTCATCAGAAGCTGAGTATATTGCAGCTGGTGCAGCTGCAAGGCAAGCTTGTTGGCTAAGGAAATTGCTTGTTGATTTATGCAGCAAGCAGGGTGAGGCAACTGAGATTTGGTGTGACAACAAATCAGCTATAGCCATGACTAAGAATCCAGCATTCCATGCAAGAACAAAGCATATAGAAGTACAGCATCATTACATCAGGCAGCTTGTAGATGAAGGAAAAATAGTTTTAAAGTTTTGTGGAACAAATGAGCAGAATGCAGATCTGTTTACCAAGGCATTGAATCATGTTAAGCACATGTTCTTCATGGAGAGAATAGGAATGCGCAAGTTTGAATCAAGGGGAGGTGTTGAAATGTGATTCAATACTTAGTTCGTATGATGATGTGGCTGAAGTAAAATAATAATGTTGCATGAAGCTGCTAGCATTGAAAAAAAAAATGGTGTTTATTATTTAAGTTATAAGTGTCCATTAGTAAAACGTCATGTCCATTAGTAAAACGTCATGTCCATTACATAATTGTCTAGAGATGTGTGCATGCTATTTATATATATATGGATACTTTATCATTGTAAGTGTGGACAGTTTTTTCTTTGAAGTAATATATAAAAGAAAATCATTTGCATTTATCTCTCTTTGTTTCTTGTGTTTATGCCAACATATCCCACTCTCTACTTCCAGAATTACTACTGCTTAATCTTACCCCATATATGTTAAGATCACTGCTGTCTTGAATTGTTGGACTAACAGAATTTTGAGTCAAGCTAGGAGGCTGGTGTTGATCAAATCTGTTGCTTTTTCAATGATGTTATACAAGGCTAGAACCTTTGTATTGCCTAACAAGCTGCTGAAAATGATAAGAAGTGCTATGTATAGATTCTTTAGACTGGGAGCACCAACCATAAGAAACTATTCCATGTGCTTTCAATAAGATTGAATGCCCAAAGCATAAGGGAGGGCTTAGAGTTAACAACCTATGCCAGTAGAATATTGTGACAATTAGTAGGCATTTTGATACCTTATCGAACAAAAGCGAGAATATATTGGTTAAATGGTAACAGTGCATAATATAGGAAGGAAACTTTTTTGAATAATGGAAGCTCCTCAAAATTACAGCAGGACTTGGTGGAAAATATTGAATCTGAAAAGGGGTTTTCTACCTCATATAAAGCTAAATTATGTCCTCTTGGTTGTGCTAGCCTTTGGATTGACTCGTGGGCCGTGCAAGGCATGCTCATCTCTAAAAAGTTTTAGATATGAGAAAATAAGGCAGTTTGGGATAAGTGTCAATGCTAAGGCCAGAGATTATTTTGCAGATGGTGAGTTAGCTTTGCCATATTCAAGAAATCAAACAATAAGGAGACAGTGGGATTCCCTATAAGAAAAACAGTGTACTTTATTTCGTATTGATCATGTTGTAGGGACAAGTAAAATGAAAGCTCATACTATTAGCTTAGTTTCTAAAGCAATTATTGGTTTTGAAACTATGCCTGGATTCAGATGGAGTGGATTATTTGGGTTAATAACCACTCTCCTCCTAGAGAACTTGCTGTGGTGGATATTCCTTATGGATTCCCTTCACACTAAAACCAAGCTTAATAATTTTAGGATGATGGTTGGCCCATTATATGTGTTCTGCAATGTAGAAAATAAGGACACCCACCACTTATTTTATAACTACCCTATCACCTATCAATTATGGTATAACCTGATGAGCAAGTTTGGAAGGCGCAACATGAATACGAATAGCACAATTGAATGGGCTTGATTTATAAGGCAACTAGATGGAAAAGCTTGCAGTCTTACTTGTTAATCCTTGGCATAGAGAAATTTATAAGGGTCATATAGGAAGAAGGGAATGATAGGGTTTTTTGCAGCAAGGCAAAAGGAAGTACTGTCTTGTGGCATGAACTAATACATGAAATTGGAGTTGGGATCAAGGATTCAGGAATTGATTTTGATACTCCCTCACTACGGCCTGGGTCGGTCTTTTCATATCTCTGTGTGTTTGGTTTTTCCCCCTCTGTTTTCCTCATGCATTTCTTATTGTAATACGTTTTGTGTATTTTTTGCTTTCACTCTAAGGCTCATATCTTGTTACGGACTTCTAATTTTATTGTCTTGCAATAAAATCTAGTATGGAACCAATCAACCCCGCTAGCCTTGCTAAAAAAATAATTAACAAAATTAATATTTTTATAAGTTTCGGATCATGTATACAACACAAAAAAATTATTATTAATTTTATTATTTTAAAATATATTTTTAATTGAATATTTATTCAAAATTACATAAAATATTAACAAAAAACTATTTTTGAAACATATTTTCAAACTTTAAATTTTAATTAAATCATATATGATATTTTTAAATTTGAGAAATTTTTCCACATTTTTTTCTGTCAATTTTTTTTATTTTATTAATTTACTAATTTTCGGCCTACTATAATAATAATTTTAAAAATAGCAAATGTATTTCTTAACTTTTATTTTTTGGCTGAGAGCTTATTTTATGATAAGATAATTTTATAAAATTTTAAAAATAAATTCGTAACATATTTTATATGATTTATTTATGTAATATATTGATTTAAATAATATTAAATAGTAATAAATAATTATAAAAATTGATTTTTTGCTATCAAAAATTACTATTGCTGTAGATTTATATGCATAAAGTTATATGATCAATTTTAACCATAAAATCATATTATAATTAAATATAAACCATATATGTATAACCAAATTATATATATATAAATTAATAAAATAATAATTAATATATATAAAATAGGTGGCTATACAAATTCTAATATATATAAAATAATTATTTTTTAAATTATAAGCATATACATACATACATATAACCAAACTGACTTGTGACAACATTAATACATATCAGAACCATTACCTAACTGACTATATAATAGTAATAATAATAATAATAATATATACATAATGAAATATTAGTCAGAAAATTATAAACTACAATTCAATGGAAATTGTACCTAATAATCAAAGCCTCAAAGTACAGCTTGAAAGGATGAACTCTTCCCTTTGAAAAATTTTCCGATTCGACAGATTGATAATCCTTGAAATATCGACCTTCAGCTATCGAATAACAACTAAATTGATTTGATTTGAGATTAGATCATTAGAGAGATGGGAAAGGTTAGGTTGGCCAACAAAGGAAAGTAGATGGAGGCTCCAAAAGGATCCTTATCAAACATAGGGAAAGATGTTTAAATAGAGGAAGGAGAGGAGAGAGTTTAGGATCATATCTATTACTCAATCTCCTTCAACCTCAACCATGCATTTTCACTCCTCTTTAGCCCATTGAATAGCCGCCTCCAACCCCTTTATTCCAACTGATCCTATCATCCCTATGTTGGGATATAAATCCATTTAGAGCCGAATGGATATTTTGCATTTTAAATCTAATTTAAAACGTTTATCGATATGGTATATTGGTTAATGTATTTACAACTTTTATAAATACATTTAATATTCATCTATCAACTCAAAATAAAATCTATAAATAATATTTCATAAATATTATTAATTTAATTAATTTTTATAAATTATAAACTAATTAAATTGGTTGGTCAACAAAGAATTCATCGTTTGGGTTGTGTGGCTCATCAGGTGTTGTTAACCCGCCTTTTCGCAAGACTGCAGACGGGCAGATTTAATTAAGTCGACTACTTGTTTGTCGAGATTGGAATACGATAAGTTTAAGCTGGTTGGACAGATAGATGCTCGGTCAGGATGGGTTGTTCGATTGGAATGAAGTGGTTCGTTGTGTTGGGAGTTCGACCATGTGGCTCGGCCGTTCGGCATGGCATGGTTCGGTCATGGTATGGAAGTTCAGGCAGGTCGGTCGGTAGTGGTTCGGCATTTGGATAGGTCGTAGGCGAAGGTGACCCGGCATCAAGGTCACTCGGCATTGAGGTGAGAACAGGGTCGATTGGCATTGAGGCGAGAACATGGTGGCTCGGCATTGAGGTGACAGGGTGGCTCGGCATTGAGGTGAGAATAGGGTCGTTCGGCATTGAGGTGAGAACAGGGTGGCTCCGCACGGCATTGTGGTTCGATCATGGTCGCTCGACATTGATGTTCGTCGTTGTGGCTCGGCATTGTGGTGGCACAGCTCGGCATTGGTGGGGTGTTTTGCATTGGAGGTGGCTCGGTATGGTTTGGGTTGGCAAGATGATGTGGGTCGGCTTTGATTTGGACTTCGTGGTTCGGTATGCATGTGTGGCTCGGTGTGGCTTGGGGTCCGTCAAGATGAAAGGTGCGAGCTCGGCCAAGATCTTGGTGGGCCAAATTACTCAGGAGGCCCAACAACCTAGATTTTCCTATAAATATAGCATGTGGGTCTCCAGATGGGGGATCTTCTTTCGGCTCTCCGACTTTTTATTTTCTAAGGCTAAGGCTACTCTACCATCTTGTAACTGTAATCGATTGTTACAACAATAAAAAGGATATTTCTGAAGTGGACGTAGGCTGGAGTTAGCCGAACCACTGTAAAATTTGTTGTTCTTTACTGCTTTTATTCTAGTTTTGACTGTTCTTCATATTATTACTCACTACATATATTCTATCTGTGAGCTGTGACTGGTATTTAGTGCTTTCGCTTGGATTTGGGTGTTGGTGACCAATTTTGACGTTAACATTTTGGTGCTTTCACTGAGAAAGCAAGCACTCAGGGATTTTGGAGCTAGGAACTTGGATTCTAAGAAGCAATGGCTAGGCCACTAACAAGGAAGCAAGTGACAGAAAGAGGCAATCAAGAGGGAAGTCAAGAGGCTTTCTCTGGAGCTGGAGCAGGTCAAGCCTCCGTACATTACTAGGGATGAGATGCAGGTTATGATGAATTCTATGCAGGAGAAGATGATGAAACGGCAAGAGGAGATGATGCAGGCTCTTCTTAGGCAATTTGGACAACCAGGAACTGCAGGTGCTCAAGTTCTTGGAACTGGACCAGGGGAACTCAACCAGCAGGCAGGTAGAGTGATTCAACAGGGGCAGCTCCCAATCAACAGACAGTTAACAATCTAAATGGACCTAGACTCGGGGCACACCACCAGGTAATGCTGGACCAACCTCTGGAGGGATACCAGGTGATGCTGTACAACCCGGCATCAACAGAAACATAGGAATATGTGACGAGGAATATGTGCCAGAATTCCCGCGTGGAGTTGGAGAGCAGCTAGGAAATATGGATAGGGGAAACCCTTGGTTGGAAACGCTGAATTGGCTGACATTATTAGGCGGACTATTCGCGGAGGTTTGACAAACAGGGATTCGAAGGGAGTCAACAATAGTTCGTTTACCCGGAACATCAGGACATCTAGGAATCCGCCCAATTTCATACTGCCTACTTTGGAAGTATACAATGGGAAGACGGATCCCACTGACCACTTGATAAACTACACAAGGCATACGGAAGTGCTGGGAAAAAAAAGAGGTTATGGTCTGATGTTTCCCCCTGTACTTGACTAATATAGCTGTTATGTGGTTCAGATAGCTAGAGGATGGATCCATTGGAACATGGACAGAACTGGTGGACAAGATCTTACGCCAGTTTCGAGTTCACATAAAAATGCCAAAGAACATGATGACGCTGACGTCTGTTAAACAGGGGGCGGACGAATCGCTAAGGACATTCTTGACTCAGTTTAATGCGGCAGTTGCTTCGGTGGATCGGTTGTGTGACATCCCGGAAATTTAGGGCAATATCAATTTAATAATCTACATTAAAAATTAAATTGATTTAATAATATTTGTTAGTAATATTTGAATTGATTTAATAATTTTCTTTTAAATAAATATTTAACTGATAATTTATCTTTTAAAAAGCTAATTTAAATTGTTTCTATTTATAATGTATATATGTATATATTATAAATAGATAAGCTCTGTTTTAAATTAATAAATAAAGTTATGTTTTCTAATTCTAATATTTTTGATAATTTGGAAATTTGATTTAATTTAATATTCAATAAATAATAATATGATTTTAAAAATACTCAAGATAAATTTAATTTGTTTAAAAATAAATTCTAGCTTTAGTTAAATTTAAAATTTATTAACAAAAAGATTGTTTTATTTTCTTTTTAGTATAGCTTGATAAAAATATGGTTTAAAGATACTCAATATTAAATTAAAATTTGTTTAAATGATTTAACAAAGGTTGTTTTGTTTTTGTTTTAAATATAGTTGATAAAATAAGTAATTTATCTATGTAGTGATAATTTCATTTAATAATGAGTTATTTTTAAACAATATCAATAATGTAATATTTTTACAAATAGATTTTTTATATAGATAGGAACTATTATATATATACATATAATTGGGAGAAACTATGGTTTGAAGTTAAAATCAACTCTTTCAAAATTTGTTTATAATAAAATGAATCTTATTTATCTTTAACATAAGTAAATGACATAATAAAATATCTATGAACTTAAAGGAGAAAATAAATAAATAAAATATCTAAACATAAATATGTAGGTAATCAAAGTAAAGTGTTTCAGACAAGCATGAACATGAAGTAATAAGAAGTTAAAACAGGCATTGTAAATATGAAAGTAGCCTGTAAAGTGGTATGCAAAGCTAAGTAAAAATATCTTTGTGCATGTTAGACATATAAGGTAGTTTGTAGAGCAAGCTAAAGCAAAGTAATAAGTAAGAAAAAAATATCTATGTACTAATAAGATTTATAAGAGACATATAGTACATTTACATTTAATGCTTTCAAAACTCTAGCACATAACAAAGTCATTTCGAATTGTGTTAACATCCTTTCAGCCTCCCTAATATAACATTTTGCCTAATAAAACAAAAACATAATTGTACTAGCATTTGCAAAACCCAGTTATCACCTTCCCCTGAAACTTCTTTATATACATCTTTGTTTTTAGTTCGTTCAAAAACATAATCTCTGGAAAAAAAAATAAGATTTTTACCTGCAAACTTGCTAACCAGTTATCACCTACCTGTAAACCCTCCTCTATATATTTGTATATCTGCTTGTTGTAATTCATTTCTCAAAGCATGACAACCTGAGAATAGTAGCAAGTTTTTTTTCTTTTTCAAACCTGAAACAATAGAAAACATTTCCATTTTTACAACTTAAACAACTTCAACTCAACAAAGTCAAGAAGTTTTGGAAGATTGAAAGCAAAACAGTTTCCAGTTTTAAAGTTTAAGTTGTTTCAATAACCAGGATGCTCTGCTCATTTCTGAAATACAGGTGAGCAACACCTTTAAAATTACTTAAGTTTTTAATATGTTGCATGCTAATATTTGAATGCTTAATATATTCATGTGAATATTTATATATTCCTTTCTCTGGCCATTTGTGAAATGGAACTACTGCATATTGTATTCTCTGTGAGTAACCTCACTTTGAAATGGTTAAGTATATATATCTGTTGCATATTCATCTTTGGATAAGTACGTAATGTGTATATATAAATTCAATTCTGTTGAGTGCATATGATTGTATGATATGTAATGCATGTGTATTATCATAGTACTCTCTGTATTTAACTTCCAGGCCTTGTTTTGTTAAAGAAATTCAAAATCTTTTTATTTAATCTCTGTTTAAACTTAAGATTTAAATGAAAATGGTATGTTTAACTGCAAAATTTAGTTTAGAATTTTATTCAGGACAAAATAATATTAATAAGACTCTGGAATCAAAATTTAACTGATCAAGTCAAAAACAAGAGGAAATTTAAATATCCTAATTTATTATTCCAGAGTTAGGATTTGATACATCATGCAAAAATTTGAATTTTGAAACAAAAATAAAGTTTTTAGTGAAGGGGTTAAAGTGCAGTTTTAGGTTCATCAGAGAAAGAAAATTTGAGTATCTCTGATGATCTATGAGACCGGAAGGGTCGAGGCTCTATTGGAAGATGGAGTAGTGAACGAAGTATCTAGGAAAAATGGTAGGAGAGGTGGATGATCATTGTGTTGATGATGGTGGAAATTTTCGGTTCTTAACCCTAGTTTAACCGGGTTTGGTTGTTCGATCCACCGCGGGTACTATGATTGATCGAGCGTTTCATGTTTTTGGGAGATGGTGGTTGGGTTGTAGAGGAAGGCAAGGCCGAAGTTTCAGGACCCCTGATGGTCGGAGTAGCAGCGGCGAGCCATTGACAGGTTGTGAGGTGGGAATGCTATGGTGTTTCCAGGTTGAGTTTGATGCTCGAATTCGTCTTCAGGGATGCGTGGAAGTCTTGGTGATCGGAACTGGATGAGGTGGTGATAGATGACTCGTGGAGGTCGTCAAAGATGGTCGGAGTTAGGTGGGGGATCGGTGCACGTGCACCGTGCCCATTTGAAGAGCAGGTGGGAGTTGGTGATGTGCACGTAATTGTGCATATATTTACATCCATATTTTATCTCTTTTTTTAAATAATCATCATATTTGGGCATTTTAACATGTTTAAAACCAAAATTCAATTATTTCCAAACCATCATATTTTCATCATCATTCAGGGGCAAAACGGTCATTTTTGTGCATGTGTCAATGTAAGAATTTTTACTTGGACATTTTTTGATTATTTTTATAGGAATTTGGATGCAAATGGAAGAGGCTTATATGAAGATACATGCATGCACAAGGAAATACAAAGGAATGAAGAGGAAATAATTCAAGTTCAAGATCATGGAGGACCCCACCCACTTACCTAACTTCCAATTAGAAGCTAAGCACATGCTAAAAGGACTTAAAGCTTCATGTACATATTAAGTGGGGGATTAGTGAATGTTAATGATTACTTGGAGGCTACACCACCTCAAGGGTATTTTGGGAAGCTCCCTAAAAAGAGAATTAGGGTTTTATGCATGTATAAATAGCCCTCTTATGTACATGAAGATCATCATCTACTCTTTCATTTTACTTAGGAAATTAAGAAATCAAAGTGTAAGCTCAATGTTCTATGAAATAAAAATGGATTCCAAGCCTCTTTCTTCTCTCTTTTCTACATGTTTTTCTTTGTTTTATTGTTAATGTTTATTTATATGCTCTCTTTCTCCTTATGTTCATAGCTTAGATTTACATTTATGCAAGTAGTTAGTAGCTAATCTTTTTTGCTTTCTTTGCTTATTTTCTATTTTCTTTTCTTTAATGTTGAAACTTACTTGTGATGCTTCAATGCCACAAATGAGTAGCTAAACCCCTTCAATTTAGGGGTGATGAAGCTCTCTAACTTTATGTAATTTCAACATTTTTTATGATTTATGATCTCTTTGTTTATGCTTCATGAATGTGAATTTTGATGTAAGTTTATACAAGTGGGTTTGATAGCTTATATTGCTTATGCAAATGAGCTATTCTTACTCAACATAAACACAATTTACATCAACTTTTGCTACTTAATTTTTGATTATGAAATGAAAGTAAAAATGAAATTTGATGATCTATGTTACTAGTTACAATAGTAAATAGATCATACTCAAAATAGTTTTTGCTTTGGATTCTTTTTCATGAGAATTGTAAGTGGTATAATTGTTGTATTATAGTTTGATGGTTTGAGTTATGTTAACTAATAACATGAACAAACCATACTTATGATAAATGCAATGATTATTTCACTTAATATCAAAGTTAGAGATCATAAATTATGTGTTTGTTGATTTACAAAAAATGAGAGTGGATTTGCCTCTAAATTGTTCTCTAGTTCAATAGTTTACTAATCACATTTCAATTCTAGTTTAGCTTCATTTTAGTTCTATCCAACAATTTCACTCGACTTTGGTATAATTTGATTGAATAGAAATTTTTAAAATCATCAATTCCCTGCGGATCGACCCGTATTCGCCACGTGCTACATTCATACACCGTGCGCTTGCGGTATAAATTTTATTTCTAAATTCGTTCGACGGTTTTCTAATCCGATAGAATTTCCGTCGACGAACAAGTTTTTGGCGCCGTTGCCGGGGATTTGATTCGATTTTGATTTTCTGTTCTTCGAATTATTTTCTTTAGATTTTAATGTGTGCTTGTTTTGTGTGTTGCCTTTTTTTCTATTTAAAAAAAAAGTTGTGTGTGTTTTTTATTTTATTTTTGTTTTCAATTTGTTGTGTGCAGATTCTAGTTTTTCATTTGCTCTTGCATTTGCATTTCTTAACAAAAAAAAAAACACATTACACAATCCCATTTTTTTTTTAAAAATAAAAAGTTTTATTCCATTGCCATTGCTTTTCTGATACATTTTCCTTGCATTTTCTATACATTTACAACTGTTACTGTCACTGTGCATACACTGTGCAGTTACACTGATATACCCCGAAACTATCACCACCTGAAACCCTTCACTCTTCTGTCCATCTCCTAATTCAACCACAAAACAAACTTACTGCCCATATCTAAAACCCCCTCTGACTTCATTGTTACTCCACTTCCTTCTCTTCTGCTCACTGACATTCCCATACAACAATCCACAATCACTCCTCTGGCTTCATCACAGCACCTCCTTGCTACCCTTTGCATATCCCCAAATATTTCTCCAACCACCACTCACTGCGACCCCCTGCTACACCTCATCTTTCCATTCAAAAAGACCACACATCTACCACTAACCATTGTTCAAGCCACCAACTTCATACTGCCACCAGTGTTCAATTACATACCCTTCACAGCCCAAACCATACCCAATAACATTCCTCTGCAAACAGTGTCTAACCACCATCTCTACTCTCTGATCAACTCATACAGTGCTCACTGCCTAAACCATTCACTATCACCTGACCACATATCACAGTCATACACCATTCAACTATACATTTCATTCCCCGAATAACCTTCTACCTTCTCACAACTAATTGCTGTACCACTACATCAGTGCCTTCCACTGTTTCATTGGCCACCACCGTTTCATTCATTCAAAATTGCCAACCTTCCATCCACTTGCTGCTGACATCAAAAAAAAAATCAAGTCTACCACATACAAAACTTCTTCAACCCTGTACATTTGCATTCAAACTGCAACCTCCTCTGAAAATCGCCTTGCCACTCTCTGTTCACTTCCACCGTGATTCAACGACAACTTCCCAACTCCAAAACGAAAAAAAAAACAAAAAAAAAACAAGCCACTGTTCTATCCACTGTCTGCTCCGATCATCCACTTCACAAACAACATACCTCTGCCTTCTTCATCATCTCTGCCTCTCCACTTCTCATCTGCTTGCTGCCAAATACCCCCACACTTCATCTAAACTCCTCTACAAACCTCCCGCAGTCACAACAGTTTCAACATTACCCAAATTCCCCACTTCTTCAACCCACAATCAGAAACTCCTCCTCAACTACAACATTCTTCATCAACCAACACTTCACTTCATAAACCACTTCATTGCACAGTTCTATTACCCCTCAATACCATCCTCTTCATCAAACTGCCTGTCACCCATAACATTATTGCAAACAAACACTTCTCTGTTCTATCACCATTAGCCTGCACATATCTCCACTTCATCTCCTATTTAACATACATACAGCTACCATCCACAAGCACCCATTTCATTTCTTCCCATTTGCCTTCACAACATACAACATCACCTTACCACTGATACCCACTTCCTCGATTCCACATCCCACAAACTCGAGAATCTGCAACATCACAAAAGCACGAACAGTGCTTCGTCACTTCCAGTCGACTGCCTCCGCCACCACAAATTGCGACCTTCATCGCTCTGCCAACTTCACAACCTTACAGCCAACCCCACTACCTACCACAGGTCCACAACTACTGCTCATACAACCACGAACTGACATCAATTCCAGTAAACATCGAACCACCTACATCCAACAAATCCACTGCAGCTGCCCAAACCGCAACAACCCTTCCCTACTTCCAATTGCATCGCTGACAACCTTCCCATCACCTGAAACTACTACACCGGCCAACCACGAAATAACCAGCATCCTCATCGTCGTTCACCATCTCCACCTCCAACACGAATCGCCTCTCAATTCCCCTTCAACCCCTCGGCAAACACGCGACTCGCCTTGACAAGTCACGACCAACCCCAGTCGAAATCCAAACTCAAGCCACGATCCTCGAACTCGAAACCCGATTCGAACAGTAGAAAGCGAAATTGGAATTTTAATTTTTAAAAAAAATTGGTTGAGTAAATTTGGTATCGTGAAAGAATTATTTGCTGAAATCATTTAGGGAGGAGTTACAAAAGAAAGCGAAATTTGTTTTGGATTGTTTTGGGTCGGGTTATAACGTTTGTGGGTGGGCCTAAGTGAATTTTTTTTTCTTCATTATTTTCTTATATTTTGTTTAGTTTTAGTTGTTTTTAGTACAAACAACTTTCTCTTTTAATTATTTTGTTTTAATTTTCTTTTGTGCACAAAAAAAAAGGAATTTTTTTTTAAGTAAAACCCTACTTTTAAATTTCCTCTCCAAAAAAAAAATTTCAAAAAAAAAAAAAAACAAGTTCAAGTTTTTATATTTTTCATTTATTTTATTTTCAATTGTTTTGTTTTTCGCTTATTTTGTTTTTCATCTTTGATAAACATACAAAAAAATAATAACAATAAAAATTGTTGAATATATCTTGTTTTTCATTTCAGGTTGTCAAAGCAGAAAATTACAAGGAATTGCTTGCCAAAAGGAAAATTAATTGCTTTGCTTTGCTAAAATCGCCGCTAAAAAAAAAAAAATTTGCTAATAATCTGCACGCTCTGGTATTGTGCTTTCATCTCTAGTGCATTGTTGGTTGCTTGCATTTGCATTTATATATAACAAAAAAAAATTCAAAAAAATCCAAAAACAAAAACAAACTTCATTTTAGTTGCATTGTAATTTCACATTTAATTTCTGCTTTGCATTCATCTCATCTTATTTTTCTTTTCTAAGGGCAATACCCCAATTCACATAAGGTGAGGGATTTCATCACCCTTTCCTTAGCCCACAAACGCATTTCATCGTAGAATTTGACTAATAATAAAGGTTAGACGTTGGACCTAAGGGTGTCACGAGCTCACTTAGGGCTTAATTGTATCTTCACAATTGTTTTACTTAAACGATTTTATTTCTTGGTGTCTAGGCTACGGCAGAGTAATAACCAGTTATAAAAATTACGGTGATTCGTAAATATTATACTGGTTGTTCCTCTGAAGGTACTTGAACCTTCGGTTGCATTGCTACGGTGATTCGTGGTGCACCGATAACCCCTGTCCGTTACCTGGCTGAGAAATATTTTTGTTGATTTAAGACAAAGTGTGATTATACAATTTTGGGTTAGGAGCTACTAAGGACAGAAAACTGTAATTAAGTCATTTGCATTCATTTAGTTGCATTAGTTCATGCATATTTAAAAAAAAAACTCAAAAACAAAAATCTAAAAAAATTTGTAAAATCATTTCAAAAAAAAAAATTGAAAATTCAAAACAAAACAAAAATCAAACTTTTCTTTTGAAATAAACTTCACTTGGTAAATAGTTTTTTTTTTTTTTTAAAAACATTTTCAAATCTTCTTTCATTCTCCAAACTCGTTTCTAATTTCTTTCTCCTCTCGACTTTCACTTGTGCATGAGTACTTGGACTCGTGACACAACAACGAATACTTGGATTCGTGACCCTTCTACAAACCATTTAACTCGAACAGGCAATCCTCCCGAAATGGCGAACGAAAACGCCCCTCGAACTCTTATGGATAGAATCTTTCCCGATAGAGTTTCTATTCCATCTTGCATCACATTACCCGCCCCTACGGGTAACCATTTCGAAATCCATTCGAACCATATTGCCACGCTTCCAAAATTTGGCAATTTCGAACACGATGACCCATACATCTTTTTGACTAAATTCGAACAAGTTTGCGCAACCATTAAACTTCAACAACTTTCTGATGATGGAATCAAACTTCGATTAATCCCATTTGCTCTTACGGATTACGCTGAAAAATGGTTGTACAGCTTACCTTCGAACTCAATTAAAACGTGGGAAGAATTTGTAAAAGCTTTCTTAAAAAAGTTCTACCCCTTAGAAAAAACAAGTAGAATTCGAAACGAAATTGTAAATTTTCATCAATTCAAGGGTGAACCATTTGGAAAATATTTTGAAAGATTCAAAGAGCTTTTGATAAAATGTCCACACCATAACTTTGAAAAATGGACGATTTGCCAAATCTTATATGATGGACTCGAAAACAGCTCACGAACCATGCTCGAAACAATGTGCCAAGGCAATTTTCTTGCCCAACATCATGACGATGCTTGGCAATTTCTTGAAAACCTCGCTGAAAAGTCGTCCCAATGGGAACGCTCGAACGAAAAATCAATCTACTCACGATCGAGTGCACACTCGACGGGATCTTCTTTTGCTTTGGAAGCTAAGATCGACGCAATGATTAAAAAATTCGATAATGTTTTCTCATCGAATCAAACGAACCAAGCTTCCCAACCAATGTTTTATAAATGCAACGATCCTAATCATATAGCCGATCAGTGTCCCAATTCCGTCGAACAAATCAATGCTTTCAATAAAACCAAAAACGACCCGTTTTCTCCAACGTACAACCCTGGATGGAGAAATCATCCGAATTTTGCGTGGAACCAAAACAATCCCAACACGAATACGATTCGTCCCAATTTTCAAGCATTTCCGAATAATGCTTCGAATCCTCCCTTTCAGCCCAATAATTTTCAACCAAACTTTGCGGGCCCGTCTCATAATCAACCGCAACAACCAAATTTTCCACCAAATTCTACTCATCCTCCACAAGACGATAAACGTTTAACTTCGCTTGAGAAAACTCTTGAAACGTTGGCTAAGGCAACTACTCAAAGCCTTTAATCAAACAGCAATTTGCAAAATTTATTGACTTCATATATGCAAAACACAAACCAATCGATTGCGAAACTCGAAATGCAAATGAGTCAATTAGCCACGTCTGTAAGTAAACATGAACGAGGAACATTCCCAAGCCAGCCCCTTCCAAATCCCAGAAATCAAAACGCAAATTCAAATCAAGCCCATGTTGTTCAAGATAGCAATGTCACCCAGTTGAATGCTATCACAACTCTCCGTTCTGGTAAACAAATCGATGATCAAGTCGTTAATCCAAATGATTCACTGGGAACTTTTCTCGATACTTCTAAAACAACGAACGACTCAGAACAGAACGTGGAGCCAAACGTCGAATCGAGCGACAATCAAAATTCTTCTTCTTCTACTCGAGTAGACCCGCCTACCGAGTATCATGTTCCATTTCCACATCGTCTTCGACCAAAGAAACACTCGGACCAAATGGAAAAGATGTTGGAAATTTTTAAACAAGTCAAAGTTAACATTCCTCTTCTTGACATCGTTCAGCAAGTCCCCACTTACGCGAAATTTCTTAAGGACTTGTGCACCCAAAAGCGACACACTCAAGTGCCCAAAAAAGTCTTCTTAGCCGCTAGTTTGAGTGAAGTCTTGTCCCAATCCATACCCGTTAAATACAAAGATCCTGGCTGCCCTACGATTTCGTGTACAATTGGAGAAAAGACGATTAACAAATGTTTAATAGACTTAGGCGCGAGTGTCAACTTGATTCCATACTCCGTGTACGAACAATTAGGCTTAGGTGAGCTCAAACCCACGAAAGTTACGCTTCAATTTGCCGATCGTTCCATTAAGAAGCCCGTGGGAGAAATCGAAGACGTGCTCAATCGAGTAGGGCAATTCATATTCCCCGTTGATTTTATCGTTCTCGAAACACAACCCGTGACAAACCCTGCGAGTCAAATCCCATTGATTTTAGACCGACCATTCTTAGCCACCTCAAACGCCTTAATCAATTGTCGTAACGGTTCGATGAAAATCTCTTTTGGAAACATGACTTTGGACCTTAACATTTTCAATCTTAAAAGCCACTCGAACGAACTTCGTGACCAAACATTAGAAGTTAGTGCCATTCACGAAAACTTTGAAAACGAAACATTAGATCTTAACGATGAACGCGAGGCCGAGTACGAAAAATTGTTTCATGAAGTCCCCAACGAGATCGAACACACTCTTCCCTTTGAATCGCTTCAAGTTGAGTCTGAATCTCAACCCAATTCTGCAATCGAAAAACTCCCGAAATTGGACCTCAAACCACTTCCCGCTCACCTTAAGTATGCATACTTAGGTGAAAACGAAACTTGTCCTATCATCATTTCTAACAATCTTTCTCTTGACCAAGAAGCTTCTCTTCTCTCTATTCTTTTGAAAAATAGAGAAGCAATTGGGTGGTCCATTACTGATATTAAGGGAATTAGCCCTGCTATTGTCCAACATCGCATTCATTTGATTGATGAAGCCAAACCCACTCGTGATGCACAACGGAGGCTTAACCCAAAAATGAAAGATGTGGTTCGTGACGAAATTCTTAAGCTCCTCGATAACGGTATCATATACCCCATCTCCGATAGCCCATGGGTTAGCCCAATTCATGTCGTGCCTAAAAAGTCCGGACTTACTGTTATAAAAAACGACGCTAACGAACTTATTCCAACTCGTACTCAAACGGGTTGGCGTGTTTGCATTGACTATCGAAAACTAAATGCCGCAACACGTAAGGATCATTTTCCTCTTCCATTTATCGACCAAATGCTCGAACGTTTAGCCGGTCACGAATTCTATTGCTTTCTTGATGGTTATTCTGGCTATAACCAAATTCCAATCGCTCCCGAAGATCAGGAGAAAACGACTTTCACGTGTCCATTCGGTACCTTCGCTTATCGACGTATGCCATTCGGACTTTGTAACGCTCCTGCGACTTTCCAACGATGCATGGTTGGAATCTTTTCTGACATGATTGAGCGCTTTCTAGAAGTCTTTATGGACGATTTCTCTATCTTCGGCGATTCTTTTTCTCAATGTTTACATCACCTCGAGTTGGTTTTGAATCGATGTAAAGAAAAACACTTGGCTTTGAATTGGGAAAAATGCCACTTTATGGTCAAACAAGGCATTGTCCTTGGACATATCATCTCAAACAAAGGCATTGAGGTAGACAAAGCAAAAATCGATGTCATTGCAAATCTACCCATTCCCAAATCTGTTAAAGACATTCGATCATTTTTAGGACACGCTGGCTTTTATCGACGCTTTGTGAAAGACTTTAGCAAAATCGCCCATCCTTTGACGACCCTTCTTGGAAAAGACGTTCCTTTCGATTTTAACTCTGATTGTGTCTCTTCTTTTGAACGTCTTAAGAGCGAACTCATTTCTGCCCCAGTCATTTGCGCACCCAATTGGGATCTTCCTTTCGAAATAATGTGCGACGCTTCAAACTTTGCCGTTGGTGCTGTCTTGGGACAACGCATCAACAAGATCCTTCATGTCATTTACTACGCGAGTATGACCTTGAACGACGCTCAACTCAACTACACAACAACTGAAAAAGAGCTTCTAGCTGTCGTTTTTGCGCTTGAAAAGTTTCGACCTTACTTGATAGGTTCACACATTACGGTCTACACTGACCATTCTGCGCTTCGATATCTCTTCGCTAAAAAGGATGCTAAATCCCGTTTGATTCGTTGGATCCTTTTACTTCAAGAATTCGACCTTACAATCAAAGACAAAAAAGGATCCGATAATGTCATAGCCGATCATTTATCTCGTCTTTCAAACGCACCATCTTCCTTTCCGATCAATGAAAACTTCCCCGATGAACAACTTCTTTCTATTTCTATCGATCCATGGTACGCTGATATAGTGAACTACTTAGTCACTAGAGAAACTCCCTCATCTTGGTCCAAACAGGACAAATGCAAATTCATGTCCCAAGTGAAATATTTCTATTGGGACGATCCATACTTGTTCAAATATTGTCCCGACCAAATCATCCGACGTTGCATTTCGGATAATGAAATAAGGAGTGTTCTTTCGTTTTGCCACGATCAAGCGTGTGGTGGACATTTCGGTCCTCGAAAAACTGCGGAAAAAGTGCTTCAATGTGGTTTCTATTGGCCTTCTCTTTTCAAAGACTCGTTTGAATTTTGTAAAACTTGTGATCGATGTCAAATGCTTGGACGAATTTCTCGACGAGATATGATGCCTTTAAACCCCATTCTTACGATCGAAATCTTTGATGTATGGGGTATCGACTTTATGGGACCTTTTCCCAATTCCTTTGGAAACGTGTATATCCTTCTCGCTGTCGATTACGTTTCAAAATGGGTCGAAGCCGTTCCTTGCAAAACCAATGACCACAGAATTGTTGTGAAATTTCTTAAAGAAAACATCTTTTCGAGGTTCGGCACACCTCGCACAATAATCAGTGATAACGGAACCCATTTTTGCAACCGTTCTTTTGAAACTTTAATAAAAAAATACTCGATAACCCACAAGTTATCCACTCCATATCATCCTCAGACTTGTGGCCAAGTTGAAGTTTCAAATCGACAAATAAAACAAATCTTGGAGAAAACTGTCAATAAAAATCGAAAAGATTGGTCTCAGAAATTGACTGACGCGCTTTGGGCTTACCGTACTGCTTTTAAAACTAACCTTGGGATGTCCCCTTTTCGTTTAGTTTACGGTAAAGCTTGCCATTTACCCGTTGAAATTGAACACAAAGCGTTGTGGGCAATAAAAAACTTAAACTTTGATCATGAAGAAGCTGGCGAAAATCGAAAATTACAACTCAACGAACTAGAAGAACTTAGGAACGACGCGTATGAAAACGAGAAAATTTACAAAGAAAGAACCAAAGTTTTTCATGACAAGTTAATTCGTAAGGAAAAAGTTTTCGCCTAACCAGAAAGTTCTTTTATATGACTCGAGACTTCATTTATTCCCTGGGAAACTTAAATCAAGGTGGACCGGACCATTTGTGGTACGAACTGTTTTTCCACATGGTGCCATAGAAATAGAAAACCCAAAGGATGGATCGATTTTCAAAGTCAACGGTCATCGTTTAAAACCTTTCTTGGAATTTCCCGGTTACCAAGAGGAGGAGCTCATGATCCTTCATGAGCCAAGCTACGTCTAGTAAGAATGTTAACCCTCTTTTGTAAATATGTACATATTTTTCCCCGTTACACTCATTATATCATGAATCGACTCTGGGGACACAGTCAAAATTAAGTGTGGGGGGAGTCTCATTTTCATTTTTTTTAGTTTTTCATGGCATTTTTGAATTTTCATTTTCTTCCAAAAAAAAAAAGTCTCAAAAATCCTAAATCTCAGAAACATTTTCTTTTTACCAGTTTGATTTATTTTTGAAGAAACACTATGGGATAAGTATAAGTTTTGGTTAATAAATTGAAATTTTTGAAAATTTATTTGTCTTAACAAAAATAAAAATGAAGTTTGATTACAAATAACAATGGTTTTACAAGTATATAGGAAGGTTCATTTATGTTAATTATGAAGTATGTTCTAATTGAAAATCGTTGTTTAAAAAGTGGTAAATTTAAAGTAAAGGATATAACATTTTTGTCTTCTAAGTTAAATGGTGCTAAGATGATTTTGCAAAACTCTCTCTCTCTTAAAAAAAATATATATAAAAAAAAACAAAAAACAAAATAATAACATCCAAAGTATTCACTCTCATTTAAAAGTCCTCACGGTTATGCATGGGTGAATTACTTGTAATCTTTGATTATGTGCTTTCATACTCATTTAAAAGTCCTCACGGTTATGCATGTATGAAACACATATTAAAAAAAAAGAGAACAGACTTAATAAAAACCACCTACGGTCGATAGGTGTATGCACGAAAGTGTGTACACTCGCCATGCTCTATACTCCCCTCACATAAGCCCGAAAGGCAGTGCATGGGTGGTATATCTGGCCTCAGTTTACCTGAGCTAGGTGTGTAATTTTTCTTGCAAATAATGAGAGAGCAAGCAATTGAAATCCTAGCACTATTTTAACTTGTTTGACCTAACTTGTTATTGAAAAGAAATGAAAATACCACTTTAATAAACTTTGATAATCAACTAAGGATCCATTTCATAATTACATTGTGTTATCAACCGAAACAACTAGCCAAACTATGGTCTATCTGTCATGACAACTTGATTTTTATTGGAAATTTTGACGAGTAAATGACTTAAATTTTCAAAACAATGATCAAAAATTGTATTTAACTTATTCATGTCAATTTAAAAATAAATCCTTCATTTGTAAATATTTCCAAAAAATTCGCGTTCATCTCTTTGTAAATAAACCTTGCAATTTGTAAATATTTTCATCCTGCATTTGGATTTTGTGGGTAGTATCCGCTGAAAACCCTCACGAGACAACACTCGTCCTACTGGGGACACCCAGAGGTTTAACGGCTTGTTGCATACGCTCAATGCAATCGTGCTCCCTACGAAAACGGATTTATCTTAGTTTTCCTTTATTCGAGGACGAATAAAAAGATAAGTGTGGGGGTATTTGATGTGCACGTAATTGTGCATATATTTACATCCATATTTTATCTCTTTTTTTTAAATAATCATCATATTTGGGCATTTTAACATGTTTAAAACCAAAATTCAATTATTTCCAAACCATCATATTTTCATCATCATTCAGGGGCAAAACGGTCATTTTTGTGCATGTGTCAATGTAAGAATTTTTACTTGGACATTTTTTGATTATTTTTATAGGAATTTGGATGCATATGGAAGAGGCTTATATGAAGATACATGCATGCACAAGGAAATACAAAGGAATGAAGAGGAAATAATTCAAGTTCAAGATCATGGAGGACCCCACCCACTTACCTAACTTCCAATTAGAAGCTAAGCACATGCTAAAAGGACTTAAAGCTTCATGTACATATTAAGTGGGGGATTAGTGAATGTTAATGATTACTTGGAGGCTACACCACCTCAAGGGTATTTTGGGAAGCTCCCTAAAAAGAGAATTAGGGTTTTATGCATGTATAAATAGCCTTCTTATGTACATGAAGATCATCATCTACTCTTTCATTTTACTTAGGAAATTAAGAAATCAAAGTGTAAGCTCAATGTTCTATGAAATAAAAATGGCTTCCAAGCCTCTTTCTTCTCTCTTTTCTACATGTTTTTCTTTGTTTTATTGTTAATGTTTATTTATATGCTCTCTTTCTCCTTATGTTCATAGCTTAGATTTACATTTATGCAAGTAGTTAGTAGCTAATCTCTTTTGCTTTCTTTGCTTATTTTCTATTTTCTTTTCTTTAATGTTGAAACTTACTTGTGATGCTTCAATGCCACAAATGAGTAGCTAAACCCCTTCAATTTAGGGGTGATGAAGCTCTCTAACTTTATGTAATTTCAACATTTTTTATGATTTATGATCTCTTTGTTTATGCTTCATGAATGTGAATTTTGATGTAAGTTTATACAAGTGGGTTTGATAGCTTATATTGCTTATGCAAATGAGCTATTCTTACTCAACATAAACACAATTTACATCAACTTTTGCTACTTAATTTTTGATTATGAAATGAAAGTAAAAATGAAATTTGATGATCTATGTTACTAGTTACAATAGTAAATAGATCATACTCAAAATAGTTTTTGCTTTGGCTTCTTTTTCATGAGAATTGTAAGTGGTATAATTGTTGTATTATAGTTTGATGGTTTGAGTTATGTTAACTAATAACATAAACAAACCTTACTTATGATAAATGCAATGATTATTTCACTTAATATCAAAGTTAGAGATCATAAATTATGTGTTTGTTGATTTACAAAAATATGAGAGTGGATTTGCCTCTAAATTGTTCTCTAGTTCAATAGTTTACTAATCACATTTCAATTCTAGTTTAGCTTCATTTTAGTTCTATCCAACAATTTCACTCGACTTTGGTATAATTTGATTGAATAGAAATTTTTAAAATCATCAATTCCCTGCGGATCGACCCGTATTCGCCACGTGCTACATTCGTACACCGTGCGCTTGCGGTATAAATTTTATTTCTAAATTCGTTCGACGGTTTTCTAATCCGATAGAATTTCCGTCGACGAACAGTTGGTTACAGGTTTGATAAAAACCTGTCACTGTGTTTTTTTTTTGGGGTTGTTTCCTCGGGTTTCACTCGAGTCATTCGAGTATATAGCTCGAAGAAGAGGGGTATGCGACTCGAAGTCAACTTTGGTTTGAGTTTGGTCCATGTTGTTCCAGGCTTGTAACCTGATAGCAAGTTGTTTGAGTTTTTTTTAACAAATTCAAATGAAAACTTAGTTGTATACCATGTTTTCATCAAGTTTAAATCCAGATTTAAGTTTGAATCCAAATTTATCTTTGCATTAAAATTGGAAATGTAATAAAGAGTTAAAATCTTTAAATGGGGTTTCAGGTTTAAAACCTGATAGTCTTCAGATTTTTAAAGTTTAATTTAAAATCTGAAATAAAAATTTAAACTGGAATTTAAATTCAAAAATTTAAAGTATGGATGCAAATGAACCTTTGAATCCAAGGTAAAAGAGAAAAAAATGATGAGTTTGGGTTTTTAATCAACAATTAAAAACCATGTTTTCAAAAGCAGGTTAAAATGTAATGTAGTGTAAAAAGCTAAATTTTTATCAAAAGATTAAGTAGTTAATTTAAAGGCTTTCTTATATAAGTAATAAATGTTTTTTTTACATTTCTTTTTAAAGTTTATACATAAATATTTTAATTGGGCTAATGTTAAATGGTAAATCATTTTGAAATATTAAATTCAAAATGGAATTCAAATTTAAATTCAAAGGGGGTAATGTCTAAAGTACACTTTAATATTTGTTTAAATCACTTTAAAAAGAATTAATTATCTTAGAGATAATTAAGATATTGAAGTGAATTAATTAATAAGTTGATTAAAGGTTGACTTATGTATTAATTTATAAAGTTGTAATTTAGATTAATTTGTAATTAGAGATTAATTAAAAAGTAAATTAAGAAAGATTATTAGTTAATGAAGAAAATTAACTAAGGATTATTAATTGATTTATTAATATGATTAATTTTATTAATTAACTAGATTAATTAATTTAGAGAATCAATTGTAAAGTGGTTAAGGAAATTACTTGATAAAAGTAATTAAGAGATTAATCACTTATTGTAGTTAATTTTGATAAAATGATTAATTTAAGTTAATTAATTTATTTTAATTAATTTAAGAAAATCATTTGATGAATTGATAAGTATAATTACTTAGTGTATTTAATAGAGCATAATTACTTGGGAAAGTAATTAATGTTAATTACTGGATGTAATTAGTGAAAGATGATGTGTTAATGAAGTAATTTGGATAATTACTTTTGAATTAATCATGGGATTAATTAATGGAGATAATTAATTATGGAATAATTAATTTATTAATATAAGTAATTAAGGATAGTTAATTACTGTTTTATTATTAATCAAGGGTGATTAATAATTGTGTTTAATTAAAGATTAATTACTTAATGTAATTAATTTAATCAAAGTAATTTCATTTAAATCTAAATTAAAGATCATTAATTAATGTAATTAATGATATAGTTAAGAATTTTTTAATTAAGAAATGATTAACAATGTGGTGATTAATTAATTAAGAATAAATGTAATTAATTATATTTAATTAAAATAAATAAAGTAATTAAATGTTAATTACTATAAATGGTTTAGAATAATTCATTTGTGAAATTAATTAAAGACCAAATTACTTACTGAAATTAGAGAATAATTAATTAATTTGATTTATAATTAATGGTTGTATAAGCAGGATTTATAGAAGGACTAATTAATTTAATTCACTTTAAATTAATTAGAGATGGAAGTAGTTAATTTAATTCATTTTAAATTAATTACAAATGGTATGATTATAAATCATTGCTTATGGATGAATGTTATTTTATTTGATGATTGAGAATTCAGACATGAGTAATATCTATGTGATATGGATGCTTGGTTTAAGTATGATAATATTTAATTATCTGTTTGGATGATAATATGAATTATCTGTTTATGATGATGATATGATTATCTACTGTGATATTATGAATTTTCTATTTGTGTGTATATTGATAATATTGAATTGAACTGTTAAGACTAAATAGACAACTTGGCCTTAAAAGACACGTTTTGGATTTCGATGAGACCGGGATCGGGTTTCCTTATTTGGAACATCCGAAAACCACATCGATTCCAAATTAACGATAGGTCGTGAATCTGAAGTGAAGATGAAGATTCAGAGTGCAAGGGTTATTGTCGTTAACTCTGAGGGTGATTCCAAAACGAGTATAACGAGATAATGCCTTCGGTTTCGTTCGAACCCGGAACAAACTTGTATGGATTGAATGCTTTCAGAACATCGTCAGGTGGGCGATGAGCATTCTAAGAGATGTGTTCTCTAAAGGTAATCGCAGCCTCAAGCCTCATCAACCGGGAATGGCTAAAACAGGGGAGGTGCAGCAAGGTTAGGTGGGTCATGCCCAAGAAGGAAAAGATTTTCCCCTGTCTAGATGTCCCTTTTTATTTCGGCTGTGTGGGCGGTTGGATGTACACCAACTGCGGGGTTATCTTGTTTGGGACTGTTCAGTAAGGAATGGTTCCGGCCTTGTGTTGCAGGGGGTCGGTAGTGATCCTCGGTACGTTGATCTAGGCCATGTACTGTGACGGGCGGTACCCCAGTAGCCTTGCCATTGTATGGAATCCACAATCCAATAAGTGCCAACGGTTTTGATTGTATTACCCACTTTTGTGGCTAGTAGCTGGAATTTAATCATGTAACAATTTCGGCTATTTTCTATTTACTTGAAAACCCTAGACCTATTATAATATCACAGAATTTCCTATCAAATGTTTTGGTTAGCGTAAGGTAAAAACTTTCTCATGTTTATGTGTGGGGAGTCTTACGTGATACCTTTTGTTTTCAAAAGATTTCTTAAAATTAAGCAACTTTAACCTGTTACTCACACCAGACCCATGTCTGACCCGGAGTTTATTTCTATTTTTCCTAAACTCTCGGGTACCCAAATTTTTTACGGGTAGCCAAGGGATTCGGGTTATCTTTAACGAATTCTGGAGGAGCAATGGAGCAGGAGGCTTCAGCGTTGTAGGTATATATATAGTTCCGCTGTGTTGGTATCTCTGAGTTATTTGCTTGTGTTGTATCGAGTTGTATTAACTAGACAGGTGTTTATAACTGTCTAGTATGTGATGTATTATCTGTATAACTCTGATGATATTGTATATTATGTAAATACTTATGTGATTAATATAATTTATTCGTTCCGCTGTGAGATTCTGATGTTGTTGTTCTTTCTTCTCTATCTTTTCTACTTTATCACCCCTTTCTTTCTTCATGACGAAACGGTTTTCTGGGCATAGGAACCCGGGTCGTCACAGTTGGTATCAGAGCGCTAGGTTGAGTGAATACCTAGGCTCTTGAGTGATTTCTTTCCTGAGAGAGCGTATTTGTATGTATATATATATATATATATATATATATATATATATATATATTTCTTCCTATTGCTGGGTTACCTGTTCATGTTTTCCAATAAGTTATAAAAGTAGATAGGGTAGTGGTGTGTGTAACACGACTACCGATGGTTGGAGTTTGAATGATTGAGGTTGGAAGTGTATCTGTCGAGACTGTAGACCTAATACCGTCCCGAGTGAGCTTTGGGTGGTGTAAGGATTTCATCGATCTCTGAAGGAAATCTGTTAAGATTCAGAGTACATCTATGAAATGTAATTTGGTTGAGCTAGGGTTTGGATCTGTTGGTTGGACAGAAGCAAGTCATGATATCCTAATACATCAAGGTGTAGTAGCTGTGTGATGAGACGTAGTGACTATGGATGTCTCCGAAGATGTTTCTTTGGAACAAGTAAGGAAGAGTGACTGCTTCGGTGTTGTAGCTGAGTTCAGTAGAATGTTTCTGTTGGTTTGAGGTCCGAGTTTCTCGAAGAGCTTTGGATTAGGAAGTCTTCTGTCTTAGCAGTTTTTCTTGGGGTAACTTCAGAAGCAGCAGAGTAGATCCATTTCTTCGATGGATTGGCCACATAAGCGTAAGCTGTTCTGATTTGTAAAGAGAGAGCAGTATCTTTGGAATTAGGCTGGATTGATCGCAAAAGTGACTTGCGATAGTTTGAATGTTCTCTTGTGTTTTAGAGATATTTTTCTAGATGTCTTCAAGGAGTCAAAGATTTGCTAACATCTGGAAATTGAGTTTGGTGAAGTAGCTCAGGTTTTGGAGGAACTTCTGAGTTTTCTTTTTGATCTGTGGAACCCTAATGTTGGAATGTGTTGTCCGATCTGTGTTCGACTTCAGCATTTTCATCTGCTCAATCAGAGTTGCGCAGTGGAAGCATGGTGGTAGCTGTTCTAGTTTGAAAGCAATGGGATGTTGCAGTGTTTGGATTGGAGAGTTCTACAGGAAATTTTTCAGGATCTGAGGCCAGGTTTAAGTGCACCTGTTTAATCTTTTCCGGATGAGAGAAGTGAGTTCTGTTTTCTGATTTGGAATAGAGTTATATTCTGAGTTTTGGTTGACCTTGGAAAGATCATTTTGTTGGATTGTTTTTGGTTCAGTTTGTTTCTAGGGGCATCGGCAAGAGTTAAGCTGATCAGGGAAGATGTAGACAGCCCAGGACCGTCCGTAGAGTTTTGTGGATAAGAGATGGAGGAATTTGGATTTTGAAATCGAGGATTTGATTTTGGATAAGTGTTGGGTCTTCAGGATTGAATTGTTAGTTTGGATAACTGGAATTCGTTGTGTTTCACTTATCTCTGAGGGAGTACGTGTAAGATTTATCTCTGGTTGTAGAACCAGTAGTTCAGGGAGTTTTGGTTGTTGATTCAGACTTGTCTATAGTCTGATATCCTGTCTTGTTTTGTAAATCTAGGTGAGTGGGCTCTGTAGCTTAGTAGTATTGGTTGTTTAGATTCTGTAGAGCGAGTATCCCAGTATTTACACTAGGGGAAACTCGAGAAAATTCTATCCGGAATTTTGTCTGGATAGTTAGATTTGTTTGTTTGGATAAATTGGTTGCTATGGTTGTTAGCATATGATTGATATATGCTTGTGTTTAAAAATTAATTTTAATTAGGTTAGTAAGTTACCTTTGTTTAAAATTTCGGGGACGAAATTCTTTTAAGGGGGGAGGAATGTGACATCCCAGAAATTTGGGGCAATATCAGTTTAATAATCTATATTAAAAATTAAATTGATTTAATAATATTTGTTAGTAATATTTGAATTGATTTAATAATTTTCTTTTAAATAAATATTTAACTGATAATTTATCTTTTAAAAAGCTAATTTAAATTGTTTCTATTTATAATGTATATATGTATATAATTGTATATATTATAAATAGATAAGCTCTATTTAAATTAATAAATAAAGTTATGTTTTCTAATTCTAATATTTTTGATAATTTGGAAATTTGATTTAATTTAATATTCAATAAATAATAATATGATTTTAAAAATACTCAAGATAAATTTAATTTGTTTAAAAATAAATTCTAGCTTAAGTTAAATTTAAAATTTATTAACAAAAAATTTGTTTTATTTTCTTTTAATATAGCTTGATAAAAATATGGTTTAAAGATACTCAAGATTAAATTAAAATTTGTTTAAATGATTTAACAAAGGTTGTTTTGTTTTTGTTTTAAATATAGTTGATAAAATAAGTAATTTATTTATGTAGTGATAATTTCATTTAATAATGAGTTATTTTTAAACAGTATCAATAATGTAATATTTTTACAAATAGATTTTTTATATAGATAAGAACTATTATATATATACATATAATTGGGAGAAACTATGGTTTGAAGTTAAAATCAAATCTTTCAAAATTTGTTTATAATAAAATGAATCTTATTTATCTTTAACTAAGTAAATGACATAATAAAATATCTATGAACTTAAAGGAGAAAATAAGTAAATAAAATATCTAAACATAAATATGCAGGTAATCAAAGTAAAGTGTTTCAGACAAGCACGAACATAAAGTAATAAGAAGTTAAAACAGGCATTGTAAATATGAAAGTAGCCTGTAAAGTGGTATGCAAAGCTAAGTAAAAATATCTTTGTGCATGTTAGACATATAAGGTAGTTTGTAGAGCAAGCTAAAGCAAAGTAATAAGTAAGAAAAAAATATCTATGTACTAATAAGATTTATAAGAGACATATAGTACATTTACATTTAATGCTTTCAAAACTCTAGCACATAACAAAGTCATTTCGAATTGTGTTAACATCCTTTCAGCCTCCCTAATATAACAATTTGCCTAATAAAACAAAACATAATTGTACTAGCATTTGCAAAACCCAGTTATCACCTTCCCCTGAAATTTCTTTATATACATCTTTGTTTTTAGTTCGTTCAAAAACATAATCTATGGAAAAAAATAAGATTTTTACCGGCAAACTTGCTAACCAGTTATCACCTACCTGTAAACCCTCCTCTATATATTTGTATATCTTCTTGCTGTAATTCATTTCTCAAAGCATGACAACCTGAGAATAGTAGCAAGTTTTTTTTCTTTTTCAAACCTGAAACAATAGCAAACATTTCCATTTTTACAACTTAAACAACTTCAACTCAATAAAGTCAAGAAGTTTTGGAAGATTGAAAGCAAAACAGTTTCCAGTTTTAAAGTTTAAGTTGTTTCAATAACCAGGATGCTCTGCTCATTTCTGAAATACAGGTGAGCAACACCTTTAAAATTAATTAATTTTTTAATATGTTGCATGCTAATATTTGAATGCTTAATATATTCATGTGAATATTTATATATTCCTTTCTCTGGCCATTTGTGAGATGGAACTACAGCATATTGTATTCTCTGTGAGTAACCTCACTTTGAAATGGTTAAGTATATATATCTGTTGCATATTCATCTTTGGATAAGTATGTAATGTGTATATATAAATTCAATTCTGTTGAGTGCATATGATTGTATGATATGTAATGCATGTGTATTATCATAGTACTCTCTGTATTTAACTTCCAGGCCTTGTTTTGTTAAAGAAATTCAAAATTTTTTTATTTAATCTCTGTTTAAACTTAAGATTTAAATGAAAATGGTTTGTTTAACTGCAAAATTTAGTTTAGAATTTTATTCAAGACAAAATAATACTAATAAGACTCTGGAATCAAAATTTAACTGATCAAGTCAAAAACAAGAGGAAATTTAAATATCCTAATTTATTATTCCAGAGTTAGGATTTGATACATCATGCAAAAATTTGAATTTTGAAACAAAAATCAAGGTTTTTAGTGAAGGGGTTAAAGTGCAGTTTTAGGTTCATCGGAGAAAGGAAATTTGAGTATCTCTGATGATCTATGAGACCGGAAGGGTCGGGGCTCTGCTGGAAGATGGAGTAGTGAACGAAGTATCTAGGAAAAATGGTAGGAGAGGTGGATGATCATCGTGTTGATGATGGTGGAAGTTTTCGGTTCTTAACCCTAGTTTAACCGGGTTTGGTTGTTCGATCCACCGCGGGTACTATGATTGATCGAGCGTTTCATGTTTTTGGGAGATGGTGGTTGGGTTGTAGAGGAAGGCAAGGCCGAAGTTTCAGGACCCCTGATGGTCGGAGTAGCAGCAGCGAGCCGTTGACAGGTTGTGAGGTGGGAATGCTCTGGTGTTTCCAGGTTGAGTTTGATGCTCGAATTCGTCTTCAGGGATGCGTGGAAGTCTTGGTGATCAGAACTGGACGAGGTGGTGATAGATGACTCTTAGAGGTCATCAAAGATGGTCGGAGTTAGGTGGGGGATCGGTGCACGTGCACCGTGCCCATTTGAAGAGCGGGTGGGAATTGGTTACAGGTTTGATAATAACCTATCACTGTGTTTTTTGGGGGTTGTTTCCTCGGGTTTCACTCGAGTCATTCGAGTATATAGCTCGAAGAAGAGGGGTATGCGACTCGAAGTCAACTTTGGTTTGAGTTTGGTCAGTGTTGTTCCAGGCTTGTAACCTGATAGCAAGTTGTTTGAGTTTTTTTAACAAAGTCAAATGAAAACTTATTTGTATACCAGATTTTCATCAATTTTAAATCCAGATTTAAGTTTGAATCCAAATTTATCTTTGCATTAAAATCGAAAATGTAATAAAGAGTTAAAATCTTTAAATGGGGTTTCAGGTGTAAAACCTGATAGTCTTCAGATTTTTAAAGTTTAATTTAAAATCTGAAATAAAAAATTTAACTGGAATTTAAATTCAAAAATTTAAAGTATGGATGCAAATGAACCTTTGAATCCAAGGTAAAAGAGAAAAAAATGATGAGTTTGGGTTTTTAATCAAGAATTAAAAATCAAGTTTTCAAAAGCAGGTTAAAATGTAATGTAATGTAATGTAAAAAGCTAAATTTTTATCAAAAGATTAAGTAGTTAATTTAAAGGCTTTCTTATATAAGTAATAATTGTTTTTTTTACATTTCTTTTTAAAGTTTATACATAAATATTTTAATTGGGCTAATGTTAAATGGTAAATCATTTTGAAATCTTAAATTCAAAATGGAATTCAAATTTAAATTCAAAGGGGGTAATGTCTAAAATACACTTTAATATTTGTTTAAATCACTTTAAAAAGAATTAATTATCTTAGAGATAATTAAGATATTGAAGTGAATTAATTAATTAGTTAATTAAAGGTTGACTTATGTATTAATTTATAAAGTTGTAATTTAGATTAATTTGTAACTAGAAATTAATTAAGAAGTAAATTAAGAAAGATTATTAGTTAATGAAGAAAATTAACTAAGGATTATTAATTGATTTATTAATATGATTAATTTTATTAATTAACTAGATTAATTAATTTAGAGAATCAATTGTAAAGTGGTTAAGGAAATTACTTGATAAAAGTAATTAAGAGATTAATCACTTATTGTAATTAATTTTGATAAAATGATTAATTTAAGTTAATTAATTTATTTTAATTAATTTAAGAAAATCATTTGATGAATTGATAAGTATAATTACTTAGTGTATTTAATAGAGCATAATTACTTGGGAAAGTAATTAATGTTAATTACTAGATGTAATTAGTGAAAGATGATGTGTTAATGAAGTAATTTGGATAATTACTTTTGAATTAATCATGGGATTAATTAATGGAGATAATTAATTATGGAATAATTAATTTATTAATATAAGTAATTAAGGATAGTTAATTACTGTTTTATTATTAATCAAGGGTGATTAATAATTGTGTTTAATTGAAGATTAATTACTTAATGTAATTAATTTAATCAAAGTAATTTAATTTAAATCTAAATTAAAGATCATTAATTAATGTAATTAATGATATAGTTAAGAATTGTTTAATTAAGAAATGATTAACAATGTGGTGATTAATTAATTAAGAATAAATGTAATTAATTATATTTAATTAAAATAAATGAAGTAATTAATTGTTAGTTACTATAAACGGTTTAGAATAATTCATTTGTGAAATTAATTAAAGACCAAATTACTTACTGAAATTAGAGAATAATTAATTGATTTGATTTATAATTAATGGTTGTATAAGCAGGATTTATAGAAGGACTAATTAATTTAATTCACTTTAAATTAATTAGAGATAGAAGTAGTTAATTTAATTCATTTTAAATTAATTACAAATGGTATGATTATAAATCATTGCTTATGGATGAATGTTATTTTATTTGATGATTGAGAATTCAGACATGAGTAATATCTATGTGATATGGATGCTTGGTTTAAGTATGATAATATTTAATTATCTGTTTGGATGATAATATGAATTATCTGTTTATGATGATGATATGATTATCTACTGTGATATTATGAATTTTCTATTTGTGTGTATATTGATAATATTGAATTGAACTGTTAAGACTAAATAGAAAACTTGGCCTTAAAAGACACGTTTTGGATTTCGATGAGACCGGGATAGGGTTTCCTTATTTGGAACATCCGAAAACCACATCGTTTCCAAATTAACGATAGGTCGTGAATCTGAAGTGAAGATGAAGATTCAGAGTGCAAGGGTTATTGTCGTTAACTCTGAAGATGATTCCAAAATGAGTGTAACGAGATAATGCCTTCGGTTTCGTTCGAACCCGTAACGAACTTGTATGGATTGAATGCTTTCAGAACATCATCAGGTGGGCGATGAGCATTCTAAGAGATGTGTTCTCTAAAGGTAATCGCAGCCTCAAGCCTCATCAACCGGGAATGGCTAAAACAGGGGAGGTGCAGCAAGGTTAGGTGGGTCATGCCCAAGCAGGACAAGATTTTCCCCTGTCTAGATGTCCCTTTTTATTTCGGCTGTGTGGGCGGTTGGATGTACACCAACTGCGGGGTTATCTTGTTTGGGACTTTTCAGTAAGGAATGGTTCCGGCCTTGTGTTGCACGGGGTCAGGAGTGATCCTCGGTACGTTGATCTAGGCCACGTACTGTGACGGGCGTTACCCCAGTAGCCCTGCCATTGTATGGAATCCACAATCCAATAAGTGCCAACGTTTTGATTGTATTACCCACTTTTGTGGCTAGTAGCTGGAATTTAATCATGTAACAATTTTGGCTATTTTCTATTTACTTGAAAACCCTAGACCTATTATAATATCATAGAATTTCCTATCAAATGTTTTGGTTAGCGTAAGGTAAAAACTTTCCCATGTTTATTTGTCGGGAGTCTTATGTGATACCTTTTGTTTTCAAAAGATTTTTTAAAATTAAGAAACTTTAACCTGTTACTCACACCAGACCCATGTCTGACCCGGAGTTTATTTCTATTTTTCCTAAACTCTCGGGTACCCAAATTTTTTACGGGTAGCCAAGGGATTCGGGTTAGCTTTGACGAATTCTGGAGGAGCAATGGAGCAGGAGGCTTCAGCGTTGTAGATATATATAGTTCCGCTGTGTTGGTATCTCTGAGTTATTTGCTTGTGTTATATCGAGTTATATTAACTAGACAGGTGTTTATAACTGTCTAGTATGTGATGTATTATCTGTATAACTCTGATGATATTGTATATTATGTAAATACTTATGTGATTATAATTTATTCGTTTCGCTGTGAGATTCTGATGTTGTTGTTCTTTCTTCTCTATCTTTTCTACTTTCTCACCCCTTTCTTTCTTCATGATGAAACGGTTTTCTGGACATAGGAACCCGGGTCATCACAGGTTGGATCCATCAATGGTTTTGATGGTTGTGGTCTCAGGAGTCAGAGATAATTCTAATTTCAAAGTATCATTGATACGGGACTCACCATTGGATCTCGGGGAATTCTTTCATGAAGCCAAGAGATTTCTTTGACAAGAGGATGCATGTTTGGATATGAGGTAAAAGGAAGTGAATATGGTTAAGGGTGGAGGACTGCCCGACGAAATCTCGGGTAAGGACAAGGATAAAGGAAAAGGAAGCGTTGCGGAGAACCAAAATTCTCCACTTACACAGGATGAACGCAACATTGGAACAGATATTCTTAGATACTCGAGACCGTCTTCCGTATCGAAAGCCGGCAAGGAGGGAGCACTTAGAATGCTAAAGGGCGTCAGGAAGGCACTGTCTCCTTCATGACCTGGACGGGCATGATACTAATAGTTGTCGAAGTCTGAAGGATATAATCCAGGAGCACGTAAAGAATGGTCAGTTGCAAAAATATGTCGAAACTCGGAATGCGGCAGTGGAACAGGAGTAGCCACCATCTACCTTAAATGACGAAGGCATGAGACACGGGAATGGTGGTCGGTTGGTCATCAACTAATCATGACGGTTTGGAATAAGTAACGAACTATGGGAAAATGACTAAATCACTTACTCATGTATGGGGTCGAAGATAACCCCTAGGCATGCTCTGAGATGATGGTTTACCGAGACGCCCAGATTTGTGAAATCTGTTTTTCCCCTTTGACTTGGACATTTGCTTTTTCTGATTTGGTTTTGGAGTTCGGTTTTAATTCCCTGTTTTGCTTGTTTTCGTGTTTGGATTCGGGTTTGGATGTTTTTTTTGGTTTGGATTTTTGATATGGATTTTTGGTTTTCTGGTTGGATTTGGATTTCGGATTGGATTTTCCTTTGGATTTTGGCTAAAAGGTCATCGAGCATGGGCTATGCTCGGTAGGGTCCAAAGAGACCGAGATTCGGCCTAGGACTTAGGCCCCATATTGTCTATCACTTGTTATTTCAGGTCGTCAAGTATGGACTATGCTCGGCAAGGGTCCGGAGCGACAAGGATTTGACTTAGGACTTAAGCCATGGCATTATTCGGCGTTCAAGGACACTGAACTAGGAACATAATGAGATTACTTAACATAGGTTGTCAAGTGTGTATTGCGCCTGGTAAGAACCTGAAGAGGTTACGGATTTGGATATTGGCTAAGAACAGCTAAGGATTTAAGCATGGACCTAGAACGGTCCCGGATTTAGACATCGACCCGAAGAGTTCATGGACATGGTTATTGGTTATGGATGGGTTAGAATTCGTTTGTCGAGTTCAGATGGATACAGATTTGGCTAAGAATTTGGTTACTGGATTCAGAATCGAATATCGACTCAGAGCGTTCGTAGATTCGGATAAGGATACGGCGAAGGCACTAGGATAAAATGGATTGGATTATGAATCAGAAAGTGTGAATGCAGATAACATACATACTTCGGATATCGGACTTGGGGCTATTCAAAGCACACCTTCCAAAGCAAGGCATGTTTTGGGGGGTAAGTGTCAACCCGCCTTTTTGCAAGACCGTAGACAGGCGGATTTAATTAAGTCGACTACTTGTTTGTCAAGATTGGAATACGATAAGTTTGAGCTGGTTGGACAGATAGATGCTCGGTCAGGATGGGTCCTTCGACATTGAGGTGAAAACAGGGTCGCTCGACATTGAGATGAGAACAGGGTCGCTCGGCATTGAGGTGAGAATAGGGTCGCTCGGCATTGAGGTGACAGGGTGGCTCGGCATTAAGGTGAGAATAGGGTTGCTCGGCATTGAGGTGAGAATAGAGTGATTCGGCACGGCATTAAGGTTCGGTCAGGGTCGATCGGCATTGATGTTCGTCGTTGTGGCTTGGCATTATGGTGGCATGGCTCGGCATTGGTGGGGTGGTTCGACATTGGAGGTGGATCGATATGGTTTAGCTTGGAAAAATGATGTGGGTCGGCTTCGATCTGGACTTCGTGGTTCGGTCGGCATATGTGGCTCGGTGTGGCTTGGAGTCGGTCAAGATGAAAGGTGCGAGCTCGGCCAAGATCTTGGTGGGCCCAAATCAACAACCTGGATTTGCCTATAAACATAGCATATGGGTCTCCATATGGGGAATCTTATTTTGGCTCTCCGACTTTTTATTTTCTAAGGCTAAGGCTACTCTACCATCTTGTAACTGTAATCGATTGTTACAGCAATAAAAAGGAAACTTCTGAAGTGGACGTAGGGCGGAGTTAGCCGAACCACTATTAAATTTATTATTCTTTACTGCTTTCATTTTTAGTTTTGACTATTCTTCACATTATTACTCTCTACATATATTCTATATATGAGCTGTGACTGGTATTTGGTGCTTTTGTTTGGATTTGGGTCTTAGTGACCAATTTTGGCGCCAATAGGTGTAAATTTGGTCAGCGAGTAACATCGAACTATTCAAATGTTAACGTTCACACTCCACTTAGTAGGTGGTGTGAAATTTTAGCCAAATTTATTGCTTATTGGTTTCAGTAAAATCTAATTTCATTTTGTTAAGCGTTATCCGGTTGTGACTTTTATTTTACACCAATTCTCATCATTAAAACTATATCACTTTGGACTTATGGAATTTAGTAATGGTCAAAATTCCAATATCGTCCACATTCAACTCTATAGTGCAGACACAAAATCTTGGGTTCAACAATAATAGTTATTATTTACCAAACTGCTCTAATCAGAGACTTTGACTTGACCGTGATACTAACCCCATATAATCAGGGATTCAAATCCTCTCTTCAATAATGCTTCATTTCCAATACTTCCCCTCGACCTAACTATAGTCACTCGATGGAAGTCATACCATGATTTGATTATAATGAAAGTGGAGCTTTCATATCGAAGATCCATAATATTCTCAAGTTGAGAGAACTGTGTAACTCAGTCACATCGATATTTTCTGTTTGACCTTAGTTATCTTAACCAATAGAAAACCATCGAGTGAGTCGTTCTATATTTATCCAATAACTATCATTACGTAATCCCTAGGTACCCCCAATAGTCATAAGTAATACATTACCCAACATTTAGAGAGCGTTATGTACTCTAGTCTTAATAGATACATAGATATCCAGTCTTGATGCGTCTTGACTAAGAACATCTAAAATGGTATATTTGTTATCGTTGTGATAAATTACTCACGGTTACAACACTTTGTAACTACATCACAAAACATATCATTTATGGATTTTCTATTAAATATACTTTTAATTAAATTAATTAATTAATACAATATATTATATCATGTACATAATAAAAAGAAAACCCCTTTATTTTGAACAAGATTGGTCAACGAATCGGATTTATGTAATGAATTACATAATTTACCATAGGCATACCTCCTAACTCTATTATTGAGTAGCTCTAGGAGCGATGACCAATCGTTAGTTGTGAGGTTCGATCTATAGTTCAATCTTTGTAGTAGCCTGCACAAGTTGTAGTGCATGTATGTATTAGATAGGAACCCTTAGGTAATGGCCCTTGGGAATACACGGGCACTTATAGTACACCTTATATCACTTAGTATGGAGTTAAAGTTAACCGCACATGATCATCGCATTTTAAACGTGTAATTATTCACTCAACTTTTGTTTGACCTACCCTCTTCTTTCCATTTTCTGCACCACAAGAACACAATCTAATAGTTGATTCAGTATAGTATATAGAGAAAGGAGCTGCATGTTGGAGTTCTCATATAATTGTTCATCGTGTAGTCACTTATTGTATTAAAAGTCTGTAAAACTTATATTGTATTTTGGAAACAATGTACATGACAATGTATACGGAATTAAGTATTTTGGAGATTGTTTTCTGAAATGTCTATTCTTCAGTACTTATAATTTTAATTAGTTCCTTTGTGTGATCTGAAAGTGTGGAATATCTTAGAATTACCGTTATAGTTATGCTCTGAAATGTTATAAAAATCCAACAGCTCATATTTCTTGACATGTTGCAAGTCCAAAAGCCATCATAGTCTTTGGATCGGGGTTTCGAGAAGTGCGAGTTGTTACATAATCGGTACTTTAGTAGATATTTTGACTTTGAGTTGACTATAGCTGACTGTGATATAACCTCATACAATCAAGGAGATGAATTCTATATTAAATAGTGGTTCACACCCATTGTTTTAAAGCAAACAATGTTTTAAATCTCAGATTTTGGTCACATTTGTCTTGTTGATTTCACAGACTCAATCTCGTATCGGGGGAGATCTCAAATGAGATGAGTCTACTCGTGTGACGACCCACATTTCGGAAGGTTAAATCGACAATAATCCACACATATCCGACTTAAACAATCCGGAATGTAGATAATCGATGGGGTTAAATAAGAAAAATAAGAAGAGAAGAAGAAAAGAAACACAGAATCTCATGGGGGAAACGATAAATATAATAATCAAATAAACAATTCATGAAGTTATATACTATACATTTGGTTATAATCTATACACATTTATTAGAGTTATATACACACATCAGAGATAAATAACCAATATACCAGAATAGCATAATGCAAGGGATAATAATAATCATAATATACCAAAACTCTAATCTTCATCCTCTAGAGAATAGTCTTCAGTACGCTGAAAATAAACTCAGGACTCACCCGAGCGTAATGAAAAGACAAAACACTCGAGTCAGAACTAAAATAGTCTTGTGTAAGTCAAATCAATGTCAAAAATATGAGTGCAATAACTTAAGAGATGTTACAGGATTTTCCATCTCCTAAGGATCCGTTAAACTATTTATATATAATAGGATACACTATAATAAATAATGTCTATCAGTAAAATAAATATCAAAATAGAAGGTTTTACATTGATCCACCTTAACACATTTTTACAGTTTAAACCAAAGTCGTAATGGGCTCGTATAGGGATAAATATGACAAGGCACGTGAGGCAATGCCCAAGGTAGAATTCTACTAGTTTACCCTTTCTGGATGGTCATAACCCATCCGTAGCCGACCACGACAATCAATCCAAATGACAAATAAGGTGCACCCATCGAATCCAAAACCACAATAGTAATAGAGGGATCAACGTCGCTAGAGGTGGATAACCTCATTGGTCAGATATAGGCTTCTGTTTTAGTCATTTTAATTATGACACGAATGTCAAGGCTATCCATCATTGTTCTCTTACTTCATTCCATTAAACGTCGCCAATTTAACCACTACATTCTGGATATCATCCACCGCGTACATGGCTGTCAAAGTGGCTCCAATATTGAAAGAGACTATTTCAATAAGAGGCCCCGGTCTTCTTAACAACCAATTGTCATTTTACACACCGGTTGGTTCTTTTACATTTCGAAAACAATTTGTACTTGATATCAAAATATCATATTCGTTTCAAAATCAAATCCATTTCGAAATCATCATATATTCGCTTCAACATCAATTCCATTTAGAAATTATCATATATTCAAAATTATCAATTTTGTGATAAGTCGATTCCACTTCCAAAATTTGATTCGAAATCAATTTAGGCTATATTCTTCACTTTAACCTAGTTCGTATTTAAATCCAAGATTTAAATATAAACAATTTACCCTTTAACCAGTTTGAATTTTAGAAAATAGTTTAAAATAGTTAAATAATTTAATATAAAATATCTAAATAGTTATATAGTTAAAAATAGTTTAATAGAAAATATTTAAATAGTTTAATCGAAAATAATTTGAATATAAAAATGGTTTGTATAGTAAAATAGTTTGGGAAATCAAAATAATTTGAATATTTAAAGAATATAGATTTTACATCATTTATACTAAAATATTCATTTTAAAAATAATTCCAAAGTCAAACCGGTCAACTTCCCAATTTCCTATCCAAATCAATTCCAAATTCTATTTCGATTTGATTATTCAATTCCAATTTAATTTCATGGATGGATATATATCATTTCAAGCCAAAATAGATGTCATATGTATATATCATTTCAACCTACTTCTTAGCTTATTCGAAATAGTTCAATTTATAGTCTTATATACTATAAATACTATACAGGATGATAACATGAAATATTAAAATAAATAAATATCCAAATTAACAACCAATAGCATCCATCACAACCAATCATTCATACAGTCAATATAATTCACAACAATTTTATAATTATTAATATCGAGTATAATACTGCCAATTAAATTTAAATTTACTTTAACGGTCAATTTAAATTCTATCAATTAATTCATATATCAATATAAATGATAATTAACCTACCAAACAACAGCCAATAAATTTCATATCACTTCAGAATATAAATTTAACTAAAAAAATTTATTTTGGTCAATCGTGAGCGTATAAACACTCACATTTGATTTATCGACGATTTAAAATCCAAATAAAGGCCCAAATTTGAACAGTCTCGGAATTCAACCAAACTAGTTCCTTGTTGTCTGGAATTTCGATACAATCGCAACGGAGAAAATCGCGTGTGAATCCGAACTCGTATGAAAAATTTGTTCAAATTAGAACATTTGAATTTTTTAATATGAAATAATTAATTAAAAAAATATATATGTTACCATTATCTCTCGTTCACGTTTAAACTTAGCAAACCCATCACGCACGCCAAATTCAAACACACGTACGCCTATAACGTCGACCGGATGATGATCAGGATGTTCCCACGCGAGCGCCTCGTCGAGGACTACTACCGCCCCAAACGCCATCCATCTAGCTGCCCTCGTTTGCCTTGAAAATCCCAAAACACGTGCATGCTTCCAAGCCGGATTATGGCAAATCCATGATGTAATAGCATAGATAAACCGTATGGATTTGAAGAGCTCACCGAGATTTACAACTTTGCTTTTGGAATTTTTCGATTTCGTTGAACGAATTGAGAGATATTGAGGAGGGAAGTTGGTGAATTTTCAGCCATTAAAAGAAAATGACGGCTAGGTTTTCAAAAATTAAAATAATAATAATTGTCTCGATTTACGTGCGTATTTATATAGTTAGATCCAAAAATGTCCGAACACCAATCGAAGCGTGTCGTCTGGCATTTGTAATGTTTTACCCCCATTCCAATCGTAATGGAACTAGTTTCGAGGCTTAATTCGATCATATGTGGAAGATAGTTTTTAAAAGTCAAATTATTTTACGGAATTCCTTAAAATGATTTTTATGTGTTTCGAGCTCGCATGGCCAAACGACAAGTCCAATCGCTACGAAACTTGAAATCCTACAATAATCCACTATTACGGATCCAATGAAACTGCTTTCGTCGAAATCGGAGACAGTGACCATAATGGCTATTTTTACTCGTCAATTAAAATATAAAATTTCAAAATTTTAATTATTCCTAGTTAACTCCCATTTTAAATGTAAATTATCTTCTTTCATAATGTGAATAAAATTTAAATCAATTTTCGATATATATTTCAATCATCTTAAATCCAGAACTAAATTATTCAAATAATTTCCAATATTAAAATTTAAAGAATTTAATTATCCAATAAACCAATATAAATAAATCATTAATTTTATTTCTACCCATATATATCCAATAATTTCATTAAATTCAATAACTTCAAATAATCAAAAGTACGAGTCTTACATACTCCTCCACTCAAAACTTTTCATACTCGAAAAGGGATTAAGTGCGGAATTTAACACTCGATATATTTTCTCAAAATAATTTACTTATACAACATAAGCATCTTATTTGCAAACTATCACTATGCTTCTACTATGCCATACCAATATTGATTTTACGGAAAATATAATTTATATAGAAAAACAAGTTATAAAATTTTTAAAACTTCAAAAAATTTCTAACACCCGGATTCACGAAAAATTTCGGCAGAGTCTCCATTGCGCGGCTCGATCGAAACTTTTTTTACAATTCAATATATAACACAAATATAACCAATATATATTAGATATACATCTCATCTCAATGACGAGGCATCCCGAAGGGCAAAAGTATAAAATCGCGATATGTAATCCGAAATACGTACCTTATTATTAATAATACAAGCGAGTTCGCTCGTATTAAGCAAGCAAAGCATATAAACCCCCGTATAAGCTCAAACAATCTTCGTATGTACCTATCTCAACTCAATTTGGAATGTTAGTCACTTATAATAAGATGTAGAACATGTATAATTTCTAATATGTATAAAACATGCATTCTGAATCTAAATCTCAAGCACGAACACAAATATGCAACCATACAACCATCATATGCACTCAAAACAACTAAAAAAGGGTTTACAACCAAAAAAATCATCCGACAAATCAATATTTATTCAAATCAATTCATAACTGTCGCAATTTACATTTCAATGTCAATATTTAATTTATACATTCTCATTCTTATTAACATTAAATTTTTATAAACATTTTATTTGCTCATTTTCCATTTATTCATAATATTGAATCGACTTATACTGAATCTCATTTGTTTCCAAATTCTTTTTCATTCATTTAAATGTTATTAAGCTCACATCCACATATTTCATTTCAATCATTCATATAATTAATTACACTTAAGTAATTTAATTTCATACAAATTCCATATATTTAAAATTGATTAGCATTCACTTATTAATATTCATTTCGTTAACCATACAATAAATTTATATTCAATTCATTTGCTTTTAATAAATTTACATTCAACTAATTTTGTTTCAATCCATTCTTTCTTTTAATCAATATTTATTACATTCACATTTGATTTAGTTCAATTTAATATACTTACATTCAATCCATTTGTTCTAATTATTTACATTTGTTTCATCCACAATTAAATTTAATTTACATTCTATTGATTGTCTTTTGCTTGTCCAAGTGCTTAACCACATTCATATTTTGGTTTTCTTTCAATTTATTCAAATTTATTTCATTTACATTTTTTTAACCTATTTCATATAAATTCATCTATGAATCATTTATAAAAATTATTCCACTTAACCATTCTTAAGTTAAATCTATTATATTTCCACCTAGTATATCCTCTTTTTCTTTTTGTACTAACATCATTTATACATTATCTAAATTCATTATAAATATTTTATCATAATCACGTTTATTATTATTACTTCATGTTTTAAGTTATTATTACCTCATCGATTTACTTCATTTATTCAAATCCATATTATTAATTTACTAAAGAAATGTTTATTTTATAACTCAACTCGTATAAATAAATATATAATTTCCTTCAACGATCAAATCCTTTAACCTCTTTTAAGTTAAATTCAAGTTATAATTTATTCCAATAACTCATTTCATATTATATTAATTAATATTCAAATTTTTATTTAAACTACTCCACGTGCAATTAATTTTTTTTCTAATTTAATTTAAATTCAATTAACCATATTAATTTTACTTACACTCGTTTAGTTTATTCAATTTCTACACGCTTAAATTTACATCTCATTTTATAATTCAAGTTCATATTCATTTGATTAGCTTATTTTATAGCTTGAGTGGAATTTAATTCACTTTACTAATTTATCTAGTTTCACTTAATATCCGATTCAATTTTTTTATATTACATTAACCTTCATTTCAATTTTAATCCATTTCTCATTTTATTTAATCTTATTCAAGTTAAATTTTCTTATCATTCCCATTCAATAAATTTAAATTTGTTTTTAGCTTATTAATTCTCAATCAATAAGTTATACAATTTATTCATTTAAAATTTCATTTTATCTAATTCATTTCAAATGCAGTTCATTTTCTTGTTTAAGCTTCTTAGGCTAAATGTATCTTATTTACATCAATTCGCTAATTCCATTCAATTTTACAATGCTAAGCCAATTATTTTATTTGTATCTCAAATTCAGGTTTTTCCTTTCTTCTATTTGTTTAACCAAAAATTTAACCATTTTAAATTTGGTTAAAGTTTCCTATTCAAATTTATAAGTTATAAACTTATTTCTTTTCTATACTATTTTTTATTTAAAATTTATAACTTACCCTTTATATACTATTTTCAATTATAAGTGAACAACTATTTTCATATATTTATTAATCATAATTGAATATATACATATATATATTTTTTTTCCATCAACTTGTTTTAATCAAAAATAAATTTATTTTGGTAGCAATTCTCACTCAGGAACTCGAAAATGAATACTGGCAATGCTGCAGCCATCCGTAGAATTTATTTCCCAATGACCAAGCGAGTTTAATGCTTTATTTCTTTCAAAAATATTTTCAAAATTTTTTCTAGTTAAAATTCTTTCAAATAATATAAATATAAATTTCAAAGCTTCGAAAACAATTTTGAAAACAAAAGAATTTTAAATTCCAAAAGTCTAAAATTTTAAAATCATTTCTATATACAAGGTATGTTATAAATATACTTATACAAATTTCCTTACCTTATTACCAACTATTCCGTTAATTTACAACTTGGTCATTTTAAGAAAATCTTATTTAGATTGATTTCAACTCAATTTAATTATAAAATGCATCATAAAATAAAATTCACTAAATATTCGTTTTATTTTTTATTTTAACCAATAATCGATGATAATTAAATATTATCATTTCCAAAAAACAATTTCATTAAAAGTCACTTTATATATATATAAAAAATATAATTTAGGTAAAACTATTTCATTCATCGGATTTTAAAACAATATTATGTCGACTTGCCTCGTTTAAGTATTTAGAAACCCCTATCGATGACACGGCGTCCCGCACATCGACCAGAATTCATAAACAACTCAACGGATAAGTAAAACACAATATAAAACATTTTACAAAACTAACAAGTACGTTCTCTCATATATATACACTCAACAGACTCATTCTAAGGTATTACTACCCTATCTCTAATGAGTCAAACCCCACAAAGCCAAGGTTATCGTTAAACCTTCGCTCTGACACCAACTGTGATGACCCGCATTTCGGAAGGTTTAAATCAAAAATAATCCACACATGTCCGACTTAAACAATCCGAAATGTAGATAATCAATGGGGTTAAATAAGAAAAATAAGAAGAGAAGAAGAAACAAACACAGAATCTCACAGCGGAAACGATAAATATAAGAATCAAATAAACAATTCATGAAATTGTATACTATACAATTGATTATAATCTATACACATTTATCAGAGTTATATATACATATCAGTGATAAATAACCAATACAGTAGAATAGCATAATTCAAGGGATAATGATAATCATAATATACTAAAACCCCAATCGTCGTCCTCCAGTGAATAGTCTCTAATACGCTGAAAAAAAACTCAGGACTGACCCGAGCGTAATGAAAAGACGAAACATTCGAGTCAGAACTAAAATACTCTTATGTAAGTCAAATCAATATCATAAATATGAGTGTAATAACTTAAGAGATGTTACAGGATTTTCCATCTCCTAAGGATCCGTTAAACTATTTATATATAATATGATACACTATAATAGATAATGTCTAACGGTAAAATGAATATCAAAATAGCGTTAAGGCTTTACATTGATCCACCTTAACACATTTTTATAGTTTAAACCAAAGTCGTAATGGGCTCGTATAGGGATAAATATGACAAGACATGTGAGGCGATGCCCAAGGTAGGATTCTACCACTTTACCCTTTTTGGCTGGTCGTAACCCATCCATAGACAACCGTGACATTCAATCCAAACGACAAATAAGGTACACCCATTGAATTCGAAACCACAATAGTAATACGAGGGATCAACGTCGCTCGAGGTAGCTAACCTCATTGGCCAGACATAGGCTCATGTTTTAGTCATTTTAATTATGACATGAATGTCAAGGCTATCCATCATCGTTCTCTTACTTCATTCCAGTAAATATCGCCAATTCAACCATTACATTCTGGATATCATCCACCGCGTACACGGTTGTCAAAGTGGTTCCAATATTGAAAGAGAGTATTTCAATAAGAGGACCTGGTCTCTTTAACAACCAATCATCATTTTGCACACCGGTTGGTTCTTTTACATTTTGAAAACAATTTATACTTGACATCAAAATATCATATTCGTTTCAAATTCAAATCCATTTAGAAATCATCATATATTCGCTTCAACATTAATTTCATTCCGAAATTATCATATATTAAAAATTATCAATTTTGTCCGATAAATCGATTCCACTTCCAAAATTTGATTCTAAATCAATTTAGGTTATTTTCTTCACTTTAACCTAGTTCGCATTTAAATCCAAGATTTAAATATAAACAATTTACCCTTCAACCAGTTTGAATTTTAGGAAATAGTTTAAATAGTTTAAAATAGTTAAATAGTTTAATAGAAAATATTTAAATAGTAAAATAGTAAAAAATAGTTTAATAGAAAATATTTAAATAGTTTAATCAAAAATAATTTGAATATAAAAATGGTTTATATAGTAAAATAGTTTGGGAAATCAAAATATTTTGAATATTTAAAGAATATAGATTTTACATCATTTATACTAAAATATTCATTTAAAAAATAATTCCAAAGTCAAACAAGTCAACTTCCCGATTTCCTACCCAAATCAATTCCAAATTCTATTTCGATTTGTCGATTCAATTCCGATTCCAACTCGAATAAATTTCGATTCCACATAAAATTTCGATTTCAATTCATAAATTTCTTTAAATTTCAATTTCCATTTCCAAATTAATTTAAATCTCAATTTCAAATTAATTTCCAATTCGAATTCCAAATTAATTTAAATTCTAATTTCAAATTAATTTCCAATTTTAGTTCCAATTCCAATTTCGATTTCAAAATGTCGATTTTATACATTTAAATCAAATTTACTTTCAATACCAAATTTTAAATCCAAATTTTCAGTTCCAAACTCAAATTTGAATATCATTTCATATCAATTTTTCTTAAAAATATTCAAAGTTCGAATAAAAAAACCAATCTTTTGAAAGAAATCAACTTTCGAAAATTTACGCCACATTTCAATTTTTAACTTAAAAATCTAAACTTCGATTAATTAAACCATTTCGTTTACCAAGTTTAAATTCCAACATTTCGAGCTTCAATTCAAAATAGTTCGATTTCCATATATTGGATTTTATTCTTAAAATCAATTCACTTAAATAGTTTCAAAACAACTTCTAAAATCATTTAATTTAACCAACTCGCTGTTCGTATAAAGTTTTTCTAACCTATTATTTCAATTTAATTTCTAGGATGGATATATATCATTTCAATTCAAAATAGATGTTATAGGTATATATCATGTGACGCCCCACCTCAAAACCCACGCTAGCCAAGAACACTACGGTGTAGTGTTGTCAACTAGCGCGGAGAATAAGGCTGATAAGGAGCGACCATCCATGTAATTACTTATCACACGGTGGCTAAAAATAATCTTCGGAAACAAACATAGAAATAAGCATAACACAAATTAGTCACAGACATCCATATCACAAAGGCGGAAGAAGATATGAATATATAACTAACACATGAAAGTGTACATCAGAGTAGTGGTCAAAAAGATCCACAATAATACAAAAGAATAGCAATACGTGCTATACTAAAAGAATACAACTATGAGTCTATATCTCAAGTGTATACAACAACTGCTAATCTAAACAAGTAGCCAAAAGTCTGTGTAGTGAATCACTGGGGGAGAAGTCAAGCAGAAGCACCTATAACATCTTGGTCTGACCCGAGTATTATTTATAAGAAAATAATAAACGGATCAGTCTAGCTATAAATATCAGACGACATGATATAAAATAAGAGAAATGGCATATGCGAATAATATCCATAACATCATACTACTATAAGTATGTAAATGATAATCAACAAGAGATTAATCAATATCACAAGAATCTTCTCAAAGATCTAAAAGGGTATCATACCCAAAACTTGTACTCATAACAAATCAATGACATAAATTCCAGAAATCAACACAAGAAATCCAGAAAATCATGAAAAAGAAAGAGGCCTATCACATGACGGTTTGAAGACCATGGGGAGCTACCCCATATGTGTGAGTCGAAATCACACAGATGAGGTCTAGACTAACCAAAAATCAAAAAGGTATGTGTGAGTGAAATCACACAAGTGGTGTCTAGTCTAACCTCGCAAACAAAAACGTATGTGTGAGTGAAATCACACAAGTGGTGTCTAGACTAACCAAGAAGGTAAAAAGGTACGTGTGAATGAAATCACACAAGTGGTGTCAAGTCTAACCAAGCAAACAAGAGACATCGCACAATTGCTAGTCTAAATCATAAGAACGATCGTCATGATCAACGAGAAGTGTCAATTACACTAAGCTAGTAAATATAAAAGTTTAGCTTCATGTCTCATAACCACTTGCTTAACTTAAATATTTACGAACAAACTGTAAATCTTCACTAGAAAATTGTCACAAGAGGTTCAATCGAACAAGTCCAAGAATTAACCGACGAAGCAAACGCAAGTGTTTCATACCACTTGTTTTACGAGGCCGTTTACTTAGATTTCTCATCCGAGTGAGGTAAAGGTTTGTATATACTAATAGACTGGAAAACGGTTTTATAAACGAGTTTGGTATTGAAAATAAAGTTGAAATCATTTTGATGAAAAAGTTTTGATATTTACTACTAGTATTGAAACCTTCATATTTCTAAAGTTGTCTCGAAGAATGGTCAACTCAGCATCTCAACAAAGCAAGTTCTGTTGAATGTTTTTCAGATAAGATCCCCTACGGAGGGGGGTCCGGAGTGGTGGCAATCCCCCAAGGTGGGGGTGCGGGGGCAACGCCTCCGCTACGCGGTTCGACCTGCCCGGTCAGGTCGCAGGGGTCCAGGGGGCAGCGCCCCGTCCAAAACGGTACGACCTAGTGAAGACAAGCGGCCTACGACCTAAAACAAAAATGAGGTCTAACGACCTAAGGGGGTGCGCGACCTAAGAAGGTACACGAGCTAAGGATGAGCGACCTAACAAGGTTCACGACCTAAGAAAAACAAGGTCAAGCGACCTAAGGGGTTACGCGACCTAACGTAACACGGGTCAAACGACCTAAGGCATCACAGGTCGAACAACCTAACTGCTTAAGGGACAGACGACCTAAAGAGGTTTGCGACCTAATGGGGTTCACGACCTAAAGGTATTCGCGACTTAACGGGTTATAGGTGTAACGACCTAACGACATAAAGGCCTAATGACCTAAAGGTGATAGGGTTACGCGACTTAGGGATAGAAGTAGGACCGAGCGACCTACGACCTAGGAGACTCACGACCTACGACCTAAGGCCTGCGCGACCTAGTGAAATAGCAGAGGCAATATTAGGTCGGAGACGACCTACGACTTAAGGCCAGCGCGACCTAAAGTTTTAACACGCGAGCGACCTAACGTTATAAAGGCCAAACGACCTAAGGCTTAACTCGCGAACGACCTTCGGCTTAAGGCTTAACTCGCGAGCGACCTACGACCTAACGTCCAGGCGACTTTTCCACGGGCGCAAGCCACGAACCCGAGCGACCTAAGGGTCCAGAATGACCTAAGGCTGGAAATTCACCAAAAACACTAAAAAGTGGAGGTTTTGGCCAATCCAATCCAAACCAAATGCAAATGTGCATGTTAAAGTGATAGGGAACCATTCCCAACAGTCCAAGATAGTTATAAGCAAGAGTGTGAGATAAAAATCTCACCTTTTCACTAAAATGGATGAAGATGAAGCTTGAAGCCAATGGAGAAGCAATCCAAAGCTTGAATCCAATATCTTCTACTTGAATTTGGAGTTGAATGTTGGATTAGCAATTAAATTTGAGCTTGGAGTTTTAATTTCCCATTCTCTTCACCATTAATGCAAATTTCAAATTAGTTAGGAATTTATAAAGAGTAAGGAGAAGGGGGTTGGAACTTGGGTTTAATAGGCTAAACTAACCCAAAGTCCAAAGCGGGAAAAGTTAGTGAAATTTCACTAACTCCAAACCTATCGATGTTTATACTTTTTTAAGTTGTAAACGGCATTTCAAACTCAATGGAAGTGGTCTCGAGTCCTAATTTGACCGTTTGCAAAAAGTAGCTTTTCGGACCAAAATCCGATTAATGATATAATATTTAAAAAAATATTTAAATATAAACTCGATAAATATGGGGGTTCTTACATATCATTTCAACCTATTTCTTAGCTTGTTCAAAATAATTCAATTTATAGTCTTATATACTATAAATTATATACAGGATGATAACATGAAATATTAAAATAAATGAACATCCAAATTAACGATCAATAGCATCCATCACAACCAATCATCCATACAATCAATATAATTCACAACAATTTTATAATTATCAATATCGAGTACAATACTGCCAATTAAATTTAAATTGATTTTAACGGTCAATTAAATTCTATCAATTAATTCATATATCAATATAAATGATAATTAAACCTACCAAAAAACAGCCAATGAATTTCATATCACTTCAGAATATAAATATAACTAACAAAAAATTATTTTAGTCAATTGTGAGCGTATAAACACTCATCTTTGATTATCGATGATTTAAAATCCAAAAAAGGGCTCAAATTTGAATAGTCTTAGAATTCAACCAAACTAGTTCCATGTTGTCCGGAATTTCGATACGATCGCAACAGGGAAAACCGTGCATGAATCCGAACATGTATGAAAAAGTTATTTGAGTTAGAACATTTGAATTTTTTAATATAAAATAATTAAAAAAATATATACGTTACCATCATCTCTCGTTCACGTTTGAACCTAGCAAACCCATCACGCAAGCCAAATTCAAACACACGCATGCATATAACATCGACTGAACGATGATCAGGATGTTCCCATGTGAGCGCCTCGTCGAGAGCTACTACCGCCCCAAACGTCGTCCATCCAGCTGCCCTCGTTTGCCTCGAAAACACAAAAACACATGCATGCTTCCAAGCCAGATTTTGGCGAATCCATGATGTAATAGCATAGATCAACCGTATGTATTTGAAGAGCACGCCAAGATCTACAACTTTGCTTTTGGAATTTTTTGACTTCGTTGAACGGATTGAGAAATATTGAGGAGGGAAGTTATTGAATTTTCAGCCATTAAAAGAAAGTGATAGCTAGGGTTTCAGAAATTAAAATAATAATAATTGTCTCGATTTGCATGCGTATTTATATAGTTAGGTCCAAAAATGTTCGAACTCCAATCAAAGCATGCCGCCTGGCGTTTATAATGTTTTACCCCCATTCCAAACGCAATGGAACTAGTTTCGAGGCTTAATTCGATCATAAGTGGAAGATAGCTTTTTAAAGTCAAATTATTTTACCGAATTCCTTAAATTGATTTTTATGCGTTTCAAGCTCGCATGGCCAAACGACAAGTCCAATCGCTACGAAACTTGAAATCCTACAATAATCCACTATTACAGATCCGATGAAACTAGTTTCGTCGAAATCCGAGACAGTGACCAAAATGGCTATTTTTAGTCGTTGATTAAAATATAAAATTTCAAAATTTTAACTATTCACAATTAACTCCCATTTTAAATGTAAATTATCTTCATTCATAATTTGAATAAAATTTAAATCAATTTTTGATATATATTTCAATCATCTTAAATCTAGAACCAAATTATTCAAATAATTTCCAATACTAAATTTTAAAGAATTTAATTATCCAATAAACCAATATAAATAAATCATTAATTTTATTTCTACCCATCTTTATCCAATATTTTCATTAAATTGAATAGCTTCAAATAATCAAAAGTACGGATCGTTATAACTCAGGTGTTTGTCTTGGAGTTCTATCTCCAGTCTTAAAACTCATCTCAGAACCATCTCGGGATATTTGATATGTTAAAAATTGATATTCTTACACAACAATTTTTATGAATGCTGCCATAAAAATAATATTTTAAACTTGATTTGAAAAGTTTCTCCATTGTTATAAATCTATGAAAGAGCATTCATATTCATAAATCATAATATGCCTAAACTAACATAATAGCACAATACAAATAATTATAGCTTTCAATTTGTGATCCATGAATTATTGTTAGACATAAAATATAAAAAAGGTCTAAAATATTAAATAATAACATAGAAGTGGAACATAAACACATACATGCATAAGGAATATGCATGTAAAAAAATGATGAACATGAAAATGCAAAAGATTATAAAACATATATGAATAGACGATATAGTCATGTAACATACAAAATGTACAGAAAACATTAAAGATGAAACATAATTCTTTTTAAGTCTTTTATTTATATACAAAATACACAAAAAGAGCATAATGATAAACCAAAATAAAAATAGGCTTTTACCATTACAAGCTAACTAGCAAAAAGAGGAGGGGTAAACCAATGAATTGGCAGGAGCTTATTGCAACTAAGCTTCAATTCTTTTAATTATTGTTTTGGGTTGGGTACGGGCTTAAATTCTAGTCCAAAAATACAAACCCAACTAATGTTTCAATATCTTATTTCAGTTGATATAACGTTCGATATTGTCATATCTCAGCCAACATATTCGAAATGAGATTTACAACGAGATATGTTGTTTCATTTCAAGAGGAGATTGAATCGAGATCTCGATCGATATTTTCGAGATTTGAAATAGTGAACGGAGACCCCACTATAGCCGCTCTATGAATCACTATTCCATGATTTAACTATAATCAAAGTGGAGTATCCTCAAGTCGAGGGAACTATATAACATTAACCCTGAGATTTCTTGTTTGACCTAATTGTTATTAATCATTAGAAAACTCTCGGATGGGTCATTCCATTGTTATCCAATAACCGTGAGCATAACCACTAGCTATGAGTAATACATTGCCTAATATTTGAAGAGAGTTATGCACTCTAGTCTCAATGTATGTATGTATGTATATATCCTTTCTCGATACATCCTGACTTAGAATATTAAAACAAATTGGTATTTCATATATGATTAATTACTTACGATTGTAACTATTTGCAACTACAATCACATAACATTTGTTTAAAGTTTTCTCATTATATACTCTAAATTATTTAGTCGATTATTTATATCACAATATAGTATATAAAAGATAACAAACATTATCATTACGAATAAGATTGGCTACAAAGTTAGATGTATGTAACAATTATATAATTACCCCAAGGGCATAGCATTAACTCTTTCATTTACTGGCCGAAGGTTGTTTCTTCCTCACCGTTGTCTGGGCTTGAGCACAACACTATGAAGTTAGCCACTGCTTGATCTTTGATGGAAGGGTGGGTATGGGAGGTAACTGATATTGCCCAAGCTCCATGGAACATTCTAATAGTCAGCCCGCGGTATCAAGTCTGCATAGCACCAACTTCAATAGCTGATTACTAAGGACTTTGATTGGATATGCCTAGAAATATGGCCAAAGCCACCGGGTCGCCATCAAAAGGCAAAATTCTATCTTTTCCAACCTATTGTACCTCATCTTTGGGCATTATTACCTCTTGCCGGCTAATGTACAAGTCATTGAATTTATGTCCATCTTATATCAAGGTAGCACTGATCGTATGGACAGTGTCTATGAGGTATAAATATAGATCTTCCCCATCCACATGCTTGAAAAGTACAAGGGGTGTTTCTAGATGTTGCTTTAAATATTGAAATGCCTTGCTACATTCTTTGTTCTAGGCAAACGACTTTCCCTTCTCGATAAGGTCAAAGAAGTGTACACACTAGTCTGTTGCTTTAGACACAAATTAGTTAAGCACCATAATCATCCCGTTCAGATGCTGCACTTGTTTGGCTGGACCGAGGAATTACATATCTTAGATTACCTAAATCTTATTGAGGTTAGCTTCAATTCCTTTGGCACTCATAACAAATCTAAATAACTTCCCTGATCCAATGGTGAAGAAACACTTCTTTTGGTTGAGTTTCGTATTGTGCCGACCAACGGAGGATATCAAAAGTCTTGGCTAAGTTCTTTACGTGCACTCCATCAATTTTGGACTTCAATATCATTTCAGCCATGTATACCACCATGGATCAGCCGATCTTTTTTACGAACATTTTGCTAACAAGCTGTTGATAGCACATGCATTGTAGAGCTCGAATGGCATGGATATATACCTATAGATCCCGATATTTATGAGGAAAGATGTGTGTTCTTAGTCCATACAATGCATTGCGATCTGGTTGTGTGTGGGATAGGTATCCATGAATGTGAGGAGCTCGTGCCTATTGGTCCCATCCATAAGTTGATCGATGCAAGGCAGTGGGAAACTATCTTTCCGGCAAGCTTTGCTGAGGTTTGAGAAATCAATGCACGTTCTTTAAGCCCCGCTTGGCTTGCGAACCAGTACTTAATTGGCTACCCAGATTGGGTACTTTGCTCACAAATGAACCCTTTGACGAGGAGCTTCTCTACCTCTTCCTTGAGCACTTTGTACCTTTCTAGGTTGATAGGTCTCCTCTTTTGTCGGACGGCATAACCCTTGGATCAATGTTAAGGGCATGATAGATGATAGAGGGGTTATGCCAATCATGTTCAAGTGTCTACATGTAAACATGTCCCTACTTTGCTTTATGAAGCATAGTAGATCATCCCTTTTTTCTGAGCTCGGTTCCATGCCTGTTTGGACGACCTTGCTGGGGAAGTCATTGTCAATTGATATTTCTTTAAGCGTCATCGCCGACCTACCTTTTGGGATTTTTTTCCACACGAGGATTGAGTGGATCATCATCATAATATTCCATACTCTATATTACATTAGTCCAAGCATGTATCATGTGCTTAATGACTGGGATGAAAATCCATACTCGAACCTGGTTCTCACAAACGAGTCCACCAGCATCAAGAAGGAGTTGAATTGTTTGCTGCTCCCACTTTCTAGTAGGGGTGTGGCTTATTATTCCATGTTTTATAAGATCCTTTATTTTGTGTGGGCTAGCTTGGGAAAGATGGTCCCTAACAACCTTATTGTCTTCATGGGCCCTGGCACAAACTAGGGCATTAAGTGGCTCGTGCATTCGTTTAGGAGCGGCAGCTGATTTTGATGCTTCGATGGCTTCAATGCCGCATGAATGAAAGCACTGCGCGAATCTCGCGTTCTCTCAAGTTCACCGCCATTGAGCATGGCTAGCTCTTTCTGTAATATAAGAACCCTATTCTTTGCTTATTTTAGTGAAATGTTATAACAGTCTTTGGCGGCCAGCTTATTTTCACGGGTGCATCCTATCCCTTCCTTGATTGGGAACTTCATCATGAGTCATTGATAAGCTATGATAGCATCTTGATCCACCAAATATGGTCTACTTATCATGATATTATAAGTAGATAGGCAGTCTACTACCATAAATTTTACGTGAATTTTGGTCATGAGAGTTTCTTGTCCAAAGTTGACTACAAGCATGGTGGTCCCCATGGGTACTATGCTAACACCCTTAAGCCGATAAATGGGCAATGCAAATGGTGTGAGGTGAAAGTGCATAGGAATCTTGTATAATATGGCTTAGATGTGTATTCAAGTGTATATTCAAAACTAAGCAGTACTAACTAGCAACGTATAGTGAAGTAAAATAAATAAAAATGATCATACCCGAGTTTTTATACTACTTCGGACCTTCCATCCTACGTCCAGTCTCAGACTCCTTCTAGAGTTAACTAACCAACGCTCACTTAACCCATAGGAATGGGTATCTTACAATTCAATCCATCATCAATAAAGAAAATCCAACCTATTAGTTTCCATTGGGTCTTTTTGAAATCCCCAAAATTCCCTCTATATTTTTCCATTATGCATGCATATGTACCTCCCATACCCACACTTCAACTGGGAGGATGCTGCTATTTATTTACTCAAACTACAATAACTTCTTCATGCTGACTCGGAATCTAAAGAAAAAAATAACTAATGAAATCGCATCTACATTACGAACAATGCCTAATACTCTAATACTTTATAGAGCTGTTTACATAAAAAAATGGACAAACACCTCTAATCGATTTATTATAGAGCTGTGAATACGGGGTGTATAACGTAGCTGTTATATTTCTATCATGATTAATTTTCAATGAGTGGATCCCATATTGATGAAGAAAGTAAATTACAATAAATTATGGAATACAAAGATTTATAGTGGTTCAATCAGGATGTGCCAACATCCACTGTCCATTTTTATTATTCTTCTTATAAATCTTTGGTACAATTCCATAGATACCAAATACAATGATATTTGGCTCAAAAGATAGTAAGATATAGCCCAAATGAGTTTGTTCGGCTATTCCTATCCAACTAATCTTGCCTGCCTATTCCGTTGTTCTTGCAAAACAGATACTACTAGGCTGATCCTACTAGGTAGTTCATGTTAGGCATTCCCAGCTTTCCCTGACTTGTCTACCATTACTATTGTAAGCTTGGCTCTTTTGAATTATCCTCCATTGTTGTTGGAAGCATTGGTATTTATAAGAGTGGAGAGGTATAGTGGTCACTCGAAAAATCAGGCAATTTCCTTCTATAACTCGCTCAGTTGAGATATTTCCACATATACATGATATAATCAAAAGCTTCCACATGTACTCAGATTTCAATTTATATATATCTTGCTTAGTTCGATTGGAAACCTGGGGTTCATTGGTTCAGTGAAGTATATGTGGACATGTTACTAGCTAGGTTCCCTTTCTTCCTTTGTTTCAGCCTTCCATGTTCTGCTTGGTCCGGCCCTCTTACAATCTCCTAATTCGACACTCAATATGCCAAACAGAAGATTCTATTTTGTAACTGTGGGTACCAAACATGGTCTTTTGTTTGGTACATTGGGTAGAAAACATGGAGTTCTTCCTCTTTCCTGCTCTCTTTTTCTCCTTGACTCCTTTGCAACTTGTTCACCTTTTCATTCTCTTGCTATGTTATCTTTTATCTCCTTATGTTGAAAATGATTAGGTATTCAGCATTTAGATTCCCTATCAGACCACTCCTCATATTCCATAAAAATCATGTGCTTGCCATAACACATTTTTGTGCCATAACTCCTTCATTTCATGTTAGAATTAAATGAAACCTAGACCAATAGCTTCATATCATCGAGTAGCATATTCCAACGCCTCTGAATGTTCCATTTTCCTGAAGTAGATAGTAGCTCTCTAAGGTGGGACCTGAGTCGGCTAAGCCATGGATAAATTTTAGAATGATCATATCTTCCAATCCATAGCTGAAATTGAGATACAGTTTCGACCTACGTGCATATCCTAGCCTTAGGAACATTTTACAAGTGCTTTAACTATATTTTTTGACTATGCCAAATTTACCCTTAGTTCTTTGCCTTGCCCCTATGATTACATGAGGCGCCTTTATTTTTCACCTTTTGGCTGTTTTTGTGCTCCTTAACATCGTTTTGTATTTATTATGCTGTGAGCGAAAATGCCCACGATAGTTGCCTCCTAAAACATACTTTCGTAGAATACGAAGTGTGTTTTGTTTCATTCAAACTCATCCTTCTTTCTTATGTGATGATTATCTTAGACCTCAAATGTCTATATCCACATTTCCGTCCTTTTGGTAAGTTTTCTACTGCTATTATGTTGCAAGGCCTTGTTCACTGAGGGAAAGCTTATTGATCATTCTGCGACATCCTTTATCGATGTGACATTAATAACATACGCTATCTTGGTAGTCTAGTCATCTATCATGATTTCCCACTGATTCTTCTCTTTGTTCGATGGAGAGTTGCTCTCTCTGGTTCAATCTCCTTGTCCTTAGGTCCTTAGGGCCGCATGTATCTTATAAATGTTCCAGGTGTACTGAGGTGCTCTAGAGAAAAGGATATTCTGTGGCTCTAGGTGCATGGACTCGACTGTGTATATTTTATTACATTGACTTGGTTTGTTTGACTGAAGTTACTGGTCATAATGTATTTTTCCAACATGATTTCCAAGTTAATCCACTAGTGATTCCTTCATCACCACCATGCATACTTTTGTAGGTCAATGACCAAAATGTTTGGTTAGTTAAGTGGTTTCTACTGAATTTTGAACGTGGGTTGATCATGTGCCTATGTTGTGAAGCTAATCTTCTTTTGATGTTTATGCATTGTTGTGTCTGATATTTATTCATGTTTGTATTCTCCTTTTTCCTATCTAATAATCATTATATGTTTGTTCCACATGATTTCTTGATTTTCTTGTTCTATTAGCAACCTTTCATGCCGCTGTCGTGCATATTTGTATGGGATCAATCACCAACAAGTTCTATAAGGTAAGCACTCTCTGTGGCTGATGCTTCCCTTAGCCGATACGTTATATTTCCTATATGAATGCTTACATGAATGCATATGTATCTAATAGAAATTGTAAATGAAATTATCATACCTGACCAGGATTAGTTATTGCATTGTGCTTGTATAGTATCCTTACTTAGCCACTGACTTGTTTGCAATTCTTTGTTGCTTCCTCACGTATCTCTATAGGATCCATCGTCGACAAGTTTGACATGGCAAGAATACTGGTGAAGTAGTTATGCGTTATTTTTCTAGCCCTTCTAGCAACTCTTTTTTTTGCCCTCAGCATATTTCACAGGATCAACCAGTGATAAGTTTGGCAAAGTGAGCATACATTGGTGGAGTGTCTTTGTATTCTAGTCTTATGTGTCCTTATATGTTTTCATGCATATATCCCGCATGAAATTTATACAAGCTTGTCTTCACGTTAGTTAGTTAGTATTCATTCTCTGTAATTCCCATATAGATTGCTTACATTGAAACACCCAACTTGTAGTCATGTTTTACTACTGGCAAGCCTAATTATCTGTTGCTAATAGAAATCCAGAACCGATCAAGGGTGAACCAACTTGGGATGATCATGTCTTGACTGCCGATAAATCGGATTCACATAGCTATTCCAAAAGTTTGTAGCCGGTAGTTAATAATGGACACCAAGTTAAGGGATCACACCAGTCCACCACTTTCAATGAAAAGTTTGAGCCGATTGTTAATGATGGACACGCGATTAAGGGCTCACTTCGGTCAACCACTATCGGCGAGAAAATTTGAGCTGATTATAAATGATAGACAACCATTTAATGGATCACACCGGTCCACCAAGATGATCATAAATAGTGAACACTTATTTGGTGGTCATGTCCTAACCATGGGCTAATTTGGTTCGTCGTTGTGGGTCAAAGGTTTGGGCTTGATCATTAATGGTAGGCACCTATTTGATGGTCATGTCTTGATAATGGGTTGATCTGGCTTGCTATTGCCAACCCAGAGGTTTGGGGTCGATCATCAATGGAGAGCACCCATTTAGCAGTCATGTCCTGACCATGGGAAGATCTGGCTCGCTATTACCAGCCAAAGGTTTTGGGCTGATCGTTAATAGCAAGATCATATTTGGCGGTCCTGATCATGGACTGAACTGACTCGCCATTGCCAGCCAAAGGTTTAGGGTCGATCGCCAATAGCGAGCACCCATTTGGCTTTCATGTCCTGGCCATGAGCTGATCTAGCTCACTATTGTTGGCCAAAGGTTTGAAGCCGATGGTCAATGGCGAGCACTCATTTGACGATCATGTCTTGACCATGGCATGATTTGGCCCACCATTACTGGCCAATGGTTTAAGCCGATCGTTTGTGATGTACAACCCGTTAAAGGATCACTCTAGTCCACCATTACCAATGAGAAGATTTGGGGCCGATCATCAATGGAAAACACTCATTTGGCAGTCATGTTATGACCATAGGCCGATCTGGCTCGCCATTACCATCTAAAGTTTTAGGGCTAATCGTCAATGGTAAGCACCCGTTTAGTGGTCATGTCCTAACCATGTGCTAATCTGGCTCACCACTACTGGCCAAAGGTTTGGGGTCGATCGTTAATGGTAAACACCCATTTGGCGGTCATGTCCTGACCATGGGCTGATCTGGCTTGCCGTCCAAAGATTTGGAGTTGATCATCAACGACAAGCACCCACTTGGCTCCTGACCATAGGCTTATCTGGCTCACCAATGATAGCCAAAGGTTTAGATCTAATCGTCAATGACAGGCACCCATTTAACAGTCATTTCTCTACCATGGGATGATCTGGCTTGACATGATCCAACTTGCCATTGTTGGCCAATAGTTTGTCCAAGCTTTCCATGATGCGTTGGAATTGGGTGCCCCTAGCATGCAGCATCCTCGCCTATGTAGGCCTAGAAATTGGGACTTTATTTGGCATAGGATGGTTGTTCTTACAGTGGTTTGGTAGCCTTGGTCGTCTGTCCTATTTTCGCACACACTATCCATGGGTTTCAATAAGACCATGAAGATTAATAATACTCATATCCATAATCCATGTAGTCGCAGTGGTCAGTGTATAAAAATGAAACCGAGGTTTTAAGAAGTCCATATTTCCTTGATATTGCTTCGTCTATGATGATGAGAATGTGGGCTCCATTCTATGGATCCCTATAGATAAAATATATTCCTTCCCAAATAGGTCAGATTCCCCCGATCACTAGGACTGGCTTTCCTTCCTTGAGTGGGTGATGCTCTGTTCTAAAGTTGTATTATTTTACCACTTTCTGCTAGAGTTCCACGCTTTTCAAAATAGCCTTATCCCGCTTCTCCTTAATCAAATCCAAGGACATGTTTAAAAATTCCTCATTCTCTCTAAGTCATAGTGGATTCTCCTATGAGATAAGACTATAGTCTCGTTGGGAAGCACAACCTATTATGTGTACGCCAGATCAAAAGGAGTATGTCCATTATAGTTTCACTGGAAATGCAATACGCATTAGGTCCAATGGTAGCTCCTCCATCCGAGCTTCCTTCACATTTTCCAAATACCCTTTATGAGAGCTTTGAGAAGCTTGTTGATTTCTTTAACCTATCCATTGGCCTACACGTGAGGCAGTATAGAAAAGTTTTTCCAAATTCTGTGTTGTTGATAGAAGTTAACGGATTCCTGATTATCAAACTGCTACCTGTTAACCCAACTTTTTCTAAAGCAGTACACAGGAAAATTTAACCCAACATATTTCATGATCATCAAGGCAAAAAGCTTGGAGGGATGGTTACCAGGATTAGAGATCGATTATATTTGAAACTATGGACGATAGTTGAATGGATTCGATGAACAACACTCAAAAAATGGTTAAGTATGCAACTAGAACTCTCTCTAGAAGAGGGATTAGATCAGAATATTTACTCTACAAAAAGGGATCAAAATAGAGGGATCGGAGTAGGGGGATCGGATTAAACAGAATGTGCATAACGCAACTCAATGATGATCGCTCATAACTCAACAACCACTATGTGGATTGAAGTGAAACTTTAGGAACAAGAAGAAGGGCCCTAGGGAGTCTATCCTAGGAATCTCACATCCAATAGAGCAAGTTGGAGGTCGGCCCTCTTCTCTCCATAGAGATCGGCTATAATTAGTTTTCGCAACATATTGCAAAAAAGATCTATCGATAACTCAACATCTACAAATGCAATCAACATGAAATTTAGAGGGGAAGTACATTACAACATAAGGGACCCATTATAAGGATCACACCCCATAAATCCCCTAAAATAAGGATCATCCTTGATCCCTATTATGGGCTTCGGTAGGCCCTAAATTTTCTACGCAGGCTCGTCTTGGCTTCAGGGTTCCAAAATTGGGTTTTGAGCGAGAGATTTTCACATCTTCCCCTTTAAAGACAGCGGAGATGGCATCGGCAAAGGGATCTTTTTTTGCTTCATTATATCTTCTACATAGATTATACTCTACCATTTTTATTCTGGGATTTCATGGATTTGTAACTGTAATAGCATCATAAATGATAAACGGAAAATCTTTGGAGTGGACGTAGGCTGGAGTCAGTCGAACCATCATAAACTCTGTCTCTCTTTACTTTCTTTCTGTTTTAATTTTATTATTCTTCAATTTATATTCTTTACATTATATTATCTGAGATCGATAATTGGATGGTGCTTTCATATACCCAGGTATTAGTGGTCATTTTTGATGCCAAATGGTGCTTTCATCGAGAAAGCCATCCCTCCTGATTTTGAATTTGGATTCAGAGTTTGGAAAAGATCTAGAGCTTAGATTTGGAGAATGGAGAGACAATCAACAAGGTGAGTGCTATCGATAAAGAGCCACCATGGAGGGAGTCTGGAGGCTTCCTTAGGAGCAAGAGCTAATCAAGAATCTATCTACATTACCAGGAATGAAATGGAAATGATGATAGATTCTATGCAGGAAAGGATGCTGAAAAGACGGGAGGAGATGATGTAGAATTTACTTTGACAGATTAGACAAGCTAGAGCGTAGAACCAAGGGAATAAAGTAGCAGGAGCTAATGAAAACTTAGATCAAGGAGTTAAAGTAGCAAGAATCGTTAGAAATTAGAACCGAGAACATGGAGACGGAGCTATTGGACAAAGGAATGAAACATAATAGCTGGGGCAGTCCGTGACTATCTTAGAGGGATCGGCCTCAATCCCCAAAATATTAGGGGCATGCCTCCTCATCTGGTCGATCACAATGCATAGGACCTTAGGTCGATCCCATGGAGGTTAGTGCAAATCGAAATTTGGATGCTCGTCCAGAGGAGTACGTTTTGAAATTCCCTCATGGACTCGAGGGTAGTTTGGAAATGATGATAGGAGACTACTGTTGGATGACAATGATAGGTTTGTAGAGATGAATAGGCAAGCTATGCATAAAGGATTGGTAAACAGGGATCTGAAGGATGTAAATAGAAGTCCATGCACTCCTAATATCAGGAATGCTAGGAATCCACTAAAATTTAAACTACCACCAACGCTGGGAGTATATGACGGAAAGTCAGATCCAATTATGCATATGATGAGATATATATGGCACATGGAAGTACTAGAGGCATCGGAGGAAGTCATAGCACGATACTTTCCCCTGTATCTAATGGATATAGCTACACTATGGTTTAGGCATTTGGAAAGTGGATCTTTTAGCACATGGATAGAATTGGTTAAAAGATTTATAAGGCAGTTTGGAGTTCACATCTCGAGATCCAAAAATGTGATGAGTCCGGCAACACTAAAACAGAAGACTAGAGAGTCTTTAAGGCATTTTCTAACATGATGCCTCGGTGGATTGGCCAGATCCATCCCGGATTTGATGGAAACTGTATCAGGAATTGCTGATGGTATTGATTTCAAGGATTCATTAGCACGGAATTCACCTATGGATCTCAGGGCGTTTTATCATTAAGCAGAAAGGTTCCTACGGCAGAAAGACGCACGAGCCGACAAATCAGAGATGAATACTGTACAAAGAAGAGGATCATCAGGAGATGCAAATAAGAATGATTAAGGCAAACAGAAACTTGATGATGGATATGATGGGACCAAAATGCAATGGAAAGAGTGCGATCTGAAGTTCTCCTTCTACTCAGATTTGATGGAAAGTCTGGAATGGATTTATCTGGACACTAGGGGCAACTCTTCTATCGGAAACTAGCAAGCAGAGATTTCACAGAGTGGAAGTATATGTCTAGAAAGTACTGCCTATTCCACAAATTGAACCGGCACACCACAGATGAATACAGGAACTTAAAAGGTATGATTAAGGAGCATGTCAGTAATGGCAGACTACCACTGTATGTGAGGAATTAGACAATGATGGTAGAACAGGAGCAGCTATCGTCTGCATCAGATGAAAGCAGGAATTGTCTTGGATCGGGGTATGGATCATCATCAACTGGTCGTGATGGTAAGGGCCTAGTTCAGGACTTAGACTCTGTCTATAATAATAATAAACCCTTTAATAAGGTGGCTAAGGCACTTACATATATACGAGATCGAGGATGGTACCTAGGCATGCTTTGAGATGATGATGAACCATCATGTCTTAAGTGGCACCCTTTGGCTTTTTTAGTTTTTTGAATTTTTGGATGTACGAACTCTTATTTATTAGGTTATTTATGATCCGCTTACTACAATAAATAAAACATGATGCGATTATTGTCCTGACCGGAGTGACTGGGCGGTAACTGCAAGGTGTGAGTTCCTTCGTCAAAGAGCGACAAAATGGACTCGTACATGGATTAAGTCCTCGACCAGAGAGTTAAGGCCAGAGAATAAAACCCAACAGGATATCAGGTATGAAACATACCTGGCAAGGAGTAGGTCAATTCACCAGAGAGTGACAGGATCAGCTTACTCGGGTCATCGAGTATGGATTATGCTCAGCAAGGGTACTAAGAGACCACGATTGGTGTAGGACTTAGGCCAAGACACCACTTAATGTTTAGGGACACCGAAATGGAGTTTAGGAAATAACATTGCTTTACCAGGGAGCAACAAGATCAGCTTACTCAGACACCAAGAAGGGATTGTGCTTGGTAAGCACCCAGAGAAATCACGAATTTAGATATTAGCTTCGAACATCTATGGATTTGGATATGGACCTAGAGTGGTCATAGATTTGGATATTGATTCAAAGTGGTCCCAGATTTGTTTAACGACCCTGAGAGGTCGGTGATTTGGATAAAACGATCTAGAAAGGTCATGGATTTGCAATGGATATGGAATTGGGTATTTAATCGGAATGGTCATGGATTTCACTAATGATCCGGAGAGATTGTGGATTCAGATTGGATAATATAGCTACCGATGGATAATGGACTTTTAATTTTGGATTTATGGAAACTCAAAACACACCTTCCTATGGCAAGGTATGTTTTAAGGGGCAAAGTGCCAACCCACCTTTTTTCAAGGCAGTATACAGGTGAATTCAATCTAACAGGCTTTACGATCATCAAGGCAGAAAGCCTAGAGAGATGGTTACCAGGATTGGAGATCGATTATATTTGGAACTATGGATGATAATTGGATGGATGCTAGATGAATAACACTCCCTCTAAGAGAGGGATCGGATCGGAATATTCGCTCTACAAAAAGGGATTAGAATAGAGGGATCGAGTTAAATAGGATGCACACAACTCAATGATGATTGCTTCAAAATTCAACAACCACAAGGCGAATTAAAATGAAACTATGGGGAAGAAGGGACCCTAAGGAGTCTACCGTACGGATCGCACATCAAATAGAGCAAGTTGGAGGGATCGCAATAATTAGCTTTCACAACATATTGCAACAAAGATCGATCAATAACTCAACATCTACAGATGCAATCAACATGATATTTTGGAGTGGAAGTGTATTACAACGTGGGGGACCCATCATACGATCACATCTCATAAATCCCCCAAAATAGGGATCGGCCCCGATTCCTATTATGTGCTCTGGTGAGCCCAAACTTTCTACACAGGCTCATCTTGGCTTCAGGGTTCCAGATCCGTTTTTTGAGAGATATATTTTCACGTATTCTCTTATAAATATCGTAGACATGGCATTAGCAAAGGGATCTTCTTTTTGCTTCATTCTATCTTCTACCTAGGCTATACTCTGCCATATTTATTCTGGGATTTCATAGATTTGTGACTGTAACAGCAGCATAAACAAATGAAAGGAAAATCTTTGAAGTGGACGTATGCCAGAATTAGTCGAACCACCATAAATCTGTGTCTCTCTTTACTTGCTTTCTATTTAATTTTATTATTCTTCAAGTTATATTCTCTGCATTTTATTATCTGAGATAGGTAACTAGATATTGGTACTTTCACATAACTGGATGTTGGTGGTTATTTTTGATGCAACACCACCCATTGTCCGAGATCATCTGGAGTGGAGCTCCATATTTGATAAAGTAATCTGTAGTCACTGTTGTATACTCAACTTCACCCATAGATATTGGAATACTCCATTTAGATCGATGCCCATAATATTCCCTTTCTAGGGTCTGCCTCCAGTATGGTCTTCTTGACTACCACGACAGACATCATCTAATATTTCCTTAACCTCTCTCACAGCCACGCATCTTAGTAATGGGTTAGTGAAAACCCTTTTGTACATGATGCCATCCTATATGGCGTACCGAATTGCCTTGCACATTAAGCAAAGCCTTTGCCCTATTTATTTTTAAGTAGGATGCCAACCGCTTTCTACTGACTTAGACTTCCCAAAATGCTTGATTCAAATCCATTTGTACGCTGCTATGGATACATAGTATCCAGATTCTCAATTCTTTTGCTATTTCCAATTCTTCTATTAGTGTACTGTATTCTGTCGTTCGATCTAACCTGCAAGATAAGAGGTCTATCTAGCCCATAGAGGTCAAGGATATTCATTCTTGCCAGTCATTAGTATTTTTCTCACTTCTGTAGGTGTCGCATAATCATGTGGCATGGTGTTATTATGCCTTAATCATTTCTATTAAATATCATTTGAAATTTATTCATTAAAGTAGGTCATACCTTTACATTGTTGTCCCCATATGCTATGAGGGTATTCGGTGTCTTTACTATCATGCTTTATATTCATATGAAGTTGACTATGTCTTTAGGGTTAGTAATTTTATGTTGTACCGTCCGACTACTCTGTTCATCATGATTTTTCATGCACATCTATCTTCGGATATATAGTAAGAGGACATGCTTTAGTGTCCATAGGGGATCCAACACCATGCCTTTTAGCATGCTTTACACCCTTTCTTCGTAGGGACTTATTTCCATCGAGGGAGCACGGTCGAAAGTTTGTGGCATTCTCAGTGGAGTTACCCTAGTGTTTCAACCCAAAGTATACCTGCTAGATCTATCTACATTCGTTAGTCTCATGACCATAAACCACATAAAACACAACGATGATCCATTTATTGAGTTGATGCATAGCGGCTACTATAAGGCTGAACCATGCAAGATTGTTATGTAAGTTTTATCCATCCTTTTGCTTGATATCCAAGTGCTAATAGATTAATGCTTCAAACAACTAAACCAAATAGTCTCTAAGTATGCATGAATAAAGGAAAGCAATAACATCCTCTTCCTTCATAGTTCCAACTGCTTTCATATGCTAAATGTAGCACCTCCAATGTGTTTAAGAGTTGCTTTTTTCCAATGTATTGTTCCATGACCAGTGTCTTAAAACCCAAGGGTTACTACGTATCTGATGTTCAGAGTGAACCGACCATGGTCCATCTTGTCAAGCTCTTGTCTGCTGCTCTACTCGCCCAACATTCAACACATTAGTTAGTTACTTCCTCCTGCTACTAGAATGCTTTGCTAGTTTGCTTGGTGGGCCACATCATGACCCTCATGTAATGGATCAACCATCTAAGTACCGATCGGTATAAAATCAGGCGTTTCCATTTCTACAGTTAAGAATGTAGTTCCAACATCAGCATTACCGTTTGGTGAGACACCCTTCCTTGGTCCAGCAAGAAGTATATCGTTGGTTCGGTACCGATCAATTCTGCATCACTTTGATTTGGTTTGAGCCCTAGTCGGTTCGATTTGAGAAAGTCCATATTTCGATGGCTCCTTCCTACCTTACTTGTCCCTATATGCCCATTGTTGATGGGGCGTAGACAAAATTCTAGAGTTGGCCTCTCTAGACCTTCATTTGTGGTGCTTGCTCCATGAGTGTAAGGAATGCCCCCATTATCTTCAAATACTTAGCTAGGAAAGTAGCTGTCTTATTTTCCATCATCAAATGCAGTCAATACCAGACTTTACCCTAGTGGTTATACTGGACAGCCATCCTGATGAAACGCATTTCAATAATGTACTTTGTTGGCTCATAGACGAATTACTCTGATGTGGCTGGTGTCTAAATTTCCAATCTCTTAGTAAACTTCGTCACATGGTGCACTTCACTATACAAGTCATCAAGGTGAAAATTTCATCCGTATTTTGAATTTCGATGGTTGGGGCATCAAGTTGGGATATGTAATGTTGTAGCAACTCATCCTCCCTTTGCTTCACATTAGATGATGAGTATCCATCTTTCTATTATTTAATATTCACTTAGAAATGGCATTGCACAAGAATGAATTGATTATAGGGGTTAACCATAAAACCATATAATAGCTAAGTTCGACAAGTATAGAGGAAAACATTTGCACAAGGCTTTCTCTACAGCCTCCTTATCATTAAGTGTTGGGTATATCATTATAAGTGTGCTAGGTTTAGTAAATCCTTGATATGGTCCCATAGTTGGTGTCTTGAAACCTTAGAGGTCCCTGGTAGTCCTATCTCTTCATCTTCCTTTTATGACTTGATATTCATTTACGGATTTGGTTATGGATTTTAGATCGGTCCTAGTGATCATTTTATCCTTCACTGACCACAATTTCAATGAGGGAATGAGAAACATTTGCTGCACCTGCCCCCTATTCAGCATCATCCCTATTTGGTTCGGCACCGAACCGTTTCTCGGTCTAGCTTCAGGCTGAATTCTTGCTCTTTTCATCCTTTCAACGTTCCCTCTTCTATCTCTTTGAATTTCTTGATCAGATTCCTTATTAGATTGCAACCCATTTTCCTTCTGGAACCCCTAGATTGGAATCGCCCTTTTGTACGAGTGTTGCGACCAATAGTTTGCAGCTGTCTCAAGCATGTCATAAGCGGGTATAACATTGGTTGGTGTTGGGCAGCGAAACATTCATTTAGCTTGGCCACAACTCTATCCAGGTTGCCTCTGATAATAACATCTACTAGCATTGGGATGCTTGCTGAATGGTTATCATGATTAATAGTTGTCTACTTGGGTGCGATGGTGTTCTCTGCATTCTCGATGGTAGCACCAACCTTGTTCTTTGATCTCGAAAGCATGTTGAGAATTAGTTTCTCAGTGAAAGCAAAAAAAATGTCTGCATAAAAAATGGACAAACGCCTCCAATTAGTTTGTTATGGAGCTATGAATATGGAATGTATAACATAGTTATTATATTTATATCATGATTGATTTTGGAGAGCAGATCGCACATAGTTATGTAGAAAGTAAATTGTAGTAAAATAAAAAACACAAAGATTTATAGTGGTTGGGCCAGAATATGCCTACATCCACCGTCCATTTTTCATTGTTCTTCTTATAGATCTTTAATATAATCCTGAGACACAAAATGCAATAATTTGTAGCTCAAAAGATAGTAAGATATAGCCTAAGGGAGTCTGTTCGGCTATTCCTATTTGGCCATTCTTGCCTGCCTATTCTTGTTCAATTATTTATATTTGGTTGTTCCTACTAAGCATATCCTACTAGGCAGATCCTGCGAGGCAGTTCATTGTTATTGGAAGCTTTAGTATTCATAGAAGTGGAAAGGTATGGTGGTCATTCCATTAAAGCAGGAAATTTCCATTTTTAACTCGTTCAGCTCAGATATTTCTATATATACACGATATAATCAGAAGTTTCTGTATGTACTTAGATTTCATTCCATATATATCTTGCTTGGTTTGGCTGGAAACCCGATTCGGGGTTCATTGGTCCGGTAAAGTGTATGTGAACATGTTACTATCTAGGTTCCCTCCCTTCCTTCCTCGATTCGGCCCTCCATGTCCTTCCTTGGTCTAGCCCTCTTACGAGCTCCTAGTTCGACATTCAATATGCTGAAAAAAAGATTCTGTTCGATGCCCTAGGGTACCGAACATGGTCTTCTGTTCGGTACCTTGGAAACCGAACATTGTGCTTCTGTTCGGTACCTTGGAAACCGAACATGGTGCTCTTCCTCCTTCCAGCTTTCTTGTGCTCTTGACTCCTTTACGACCTATCCAGCCTTCCTTTGCTTTTGTTGTTATAATATTTTCTCTCTCTTTATATTGGAAATGGTTAGGAACTTAGCAATTAGATTCCCTACCAGACCATTCCTCATGTTTCATCAAAATAATGTTCTTGCCAAGGATCGAACTCCCAACTTCTCCATTGGGAGCTTGGTGCTCGATCACTTGAGCTATACATGTTTTTGTGTCATAACTAGCTACACACATTTTTGTGCCATAACTCCTTCATTTCAAGTCAAAATTGAATGAAACTAGGCTAATAGCTTTGTTTCGTCGAGTAGTGTATTCCAATGCCTATGAGTATTCATTTTCCTAAAGTAGGTACTAGTTTTTCAACATGGGGCCTGCGTCGGTAAGGTAGTGCACAAAATTTAAAATGATCATATTCCCATCTGTGGCTCAAATTGAGATGGGTTTAGACCTAAGTGCATGTCTTGACCGTAAAAACATTTTACAACTACTTTACCTATATTTTTTGACTATGCCAAATTTGCCTATAGCGCTTTGGCTTGCCCTTGTGATTACTTGATGGCGCATTTATTATGCACCTTGCGGAGGTTTCTATGCTCCTTAGCGTTCTTTCGTATTCACCAGTTTGTGGGTGAAAATGCCCATAAAAATGATTAACAATTATACTTAGAAAATAACAAGCTACATTCCCATGTCATTACATAGAAGTTGCTATATTTTTTGTTTAAATAGTAGTAGCTTTTTCATACTGACATGGAATCAGGAGAAACTTTAACTAACAAACTTGCATCTATATTATCGATAATCAAATGCTTGGATAATTTATTTTTTAAAACGTACATTGTACTTCACCATAGTGGCTAACAGATGTACTTAGCAAATATCATATTACATTCTTATATCTAAACTACGATTGGGCATAGGCGTTATTTTTTCGTTCAAACTGCAATCACCTTTCGATACTAGCTCGAGGCAAAACTTTGACCAATTAAATTGCATCTACATTACGGAGTGTACAGAACACTTATGTACTTCTTATTTTGAATGTTTGTTGTAGTTATTCATATTATAAATAATAATTTTTCTAATTGAGCATTACGTAATTAACGCTTGTGTTATGTGTGCTTCTATGATAGTATGTATAATAAAACATATAGTTAAATAGCATATACTTAAATGTATTATATATATGACGCAATCTTAAATCCTAATGACCACATTTGTACCATTTGATATTTATTTCATTATTAGTAAGATTAGTATATACTGTTATTTGTATTTCATATGTCATGTTCATTTATTTAATTTTTTGTCTAGACAAGCTGGTTTTTTTAGTGTCGTCCAATTTTTATAAAAGATTAAAACATGTGGGAGGTTGAAATCTTTAATACATGCTTACAATGTCAGGACAGCTACAGTGAAACAACACTATGATACTATACAAGCACATTGCATATGCTATGTTAAACAATAACACAATACAAACCCTTTGACATGAAAACAACCAAATTACATGCTCAGGACAAGCGCACGACTTCCCTAGAAGACCAACTAGCACTAGCAATTACAAAGGCATTTTTAATCAACCTTCCATAATTCCAACAAAGCGAGAAGCACAAAACTTCTATCATAATTACAAAGCCTAAGAATCAGGCAAAAGAGGTCAGCCTCAATAGTAACAACCAAAATTCCAAAATAAACCAAAGCAACAATATTCACTAGTTAATGTTAACAGGAAAACGATGCACTAGCAGCCCCAACAAGCCACCGTCCTCAACCCTATCCATTAAAGCACAACACTCAACTTCAATTAGACATGCACTTTCCATATAAATTCAACAATACAGCAATAGACATAACGCCTCAAAAACCAAAAAGATTATCTAATAATCTTTAATAATAGTTGTAATAACTTTTGGTGTCACACTTTTTTGGTATCAATGTGAACTGCCAAAAACGCCCCTCTATATATTATCAAATCTTAATCACTTAAAAATAGGATCTAATATTAAACTTCTTTTACAAATACAAACGTTCCTAAAAGTAGGATCTAACAATCAAAACAAGTTTTACAAATTCAAAAGGCTTCTAAAAATAGGATTTAAATTAAATTTCCTTTACAAATTCGAAATACTTCTTTACAAATATACAAATCTTAATATCACTTGAAAATATAAAAAATCATTTTTTGATTGATTTAAACAAATACAATTTATAAGAAAAACAATCCACACGTGAAACATGTGCCATGACACTCATAGCCATTACCAATATATTACCAACCTATTCGGAATAACGAGTCACACAATCGAATAAATGATGATTCCCTAGTTTGTTCCGACTCCTGTTGGACATCTAGGACTGGAGGAAATCAAGAAGCAGATCACCATGAGTAGAGGTGGGTAGAGGAGAACGATCTGGTAGCATAGAAGAAATATACTGTATGCGAGTCGAATTAAATCAAAAGCTCATTAAGGACAAAAGGGGGAAAGAGCAACGCAAAGAACTAGAATGAGATCAACAGAATAGAGCGGAATGATTAGAGAAGAGATGGAGTAGAAAGTGGTGGATGGAAAAGCATTAGAAATGGATATGAAAGAGGCCAGTAACCATACTCCCCATCAATTACTATTTTGGATATCTCATAGTTATTATCATGTTCATTTTGAATATGTTAATGCAAATAACAAATTAAATATGAATCATTTAAGCTAAAAATTAAAATCAATTAAAATTAAAGTTAAAGCTAAATTAAATATACAAAATATGTACTATTCTATTAACACTCAGTAGAACTTCCTTAGCTTCGAAACTCTCTTAAATTTCTCGGTGAAATTTAATTTGGTGTCGATGCATGCATTTTTTCAAGTCAAAAGCCACTTTAGTTTCTTATCGTAGATCTTAGTGTTTTATCTTTCTTCCTTGATTACGATTAAGTCATTCCCGCTCATACAGTTCTCCAAATTGAAAAACCTTATTTTCTTCTCTAAACTTCAAACCTTATGAAATTTAATTTTATAATGATACATCCTAAACTTCAGAACTTATGAAAGATAACTTTAAATTTAAATTTTTCAGTAAAAATATGAGTAATATTTAATTTTTTATATTATATATATGTGTGCGCGTGTGTGTTTTATGATTTAAATTTAAATTTCAGCTGGTGTTTAAATATTTAGATTATATATATAAAAAATTAATCTTTCCGCCGAAAGCATGTTATGTACTAATTTAATTTTATAAAATATAAAACAAATTTTATATATATATATATATGGCGATATAATTAATTTATGTAATTATTAACTTTAAATAATATTTAAAATAGTAAATATTCATATATAAAATATTTATTTATGCTAATAATATATAGGTATGAAACTAAGTATATAAAATTATACTAACATATTTTGTATAGTATAACATATTGCATTTAAATTATGTTGTTTATATAATTCAAATAATGAATATTAAATTGATTAAATAATACGAAAAATTGTTATTTTAATTTGTGCGATGAGAATTAATGGAAGGTGTGTGTCACGTCTTTTTATGTATCTAAATATAAACATATAATTATACAACCATTCTAAATATGACGATATATCGATATACTAGAATCGTCGTCTCACTAACAAAGCAATATTCAATGTATAAATATCAAGACATTAAATTATAATTGTAGATCGAAAATTACCTTATTTCCAAAGCTTATTAGTACACCTTGAAATGATGATATCAACTCCTTGAACTATTTTCCAATTCAGCAAGTTGCTAGCTCTTGAACCGATAACCACTGGCTATCAAATAGCTTTAGATTTTATTTTATTTAATCTTATATAATGGAGTAGGAGGGATGATGAATTTGGCTAGAAGTAAAGGGGATTGGAGGCTTCAAAAGTAGTAAATGAGCTGGGGTAGTGATGCTTATGAGAGGAAAGAATATGGATATAAGTTAGGATCCAGATCCACTTTTCTCTCTTACTCGTTCTCTGATTTTATCTTATCAAAACAATTAGCCATTCCCATATCATAGCCGCTCTTATCTAATCCTATGCATGCCAAAATCCTTCTTCCCGTATGGGCATTAAACCCATTTAAAGCCCAAACAAAAATATAATGCATTTAAATCCAATTTAAACGCACATCGATATTGTATATCAATTAATATATTTATATCTATTATAAACATATTTAATAGCATTTGTTCATCGAATCAAAATAAAATTTTATAAATAATATTTCATAAATATTATTTAATTTAGTTAATTTATAACAAATTAACAATTACAAATTAATTAAATCATTTGGTCAAAAGAGTATTTAGTGTTACGGTTGTGTGACCGGCTATGTGTAAATTGGGTTAGCGATTAATATCGAACTATTCGAATATTAACATTCACACGTCACTTAGTAGGTGGTGGTGACAATTTGGCCAAGTTTATCGCTTACTTGGTATCGGTAAAATCCAATTTTACTTTGTTAAGCGTTATCCGGTTGTGGTTATTATGTACACTAATTATTACCCAGTTCATATAACTAAAGGGACGAATCCTCTCTTGAATAATGTTTCACTTCAAATACATCCACTCGACCCAACTATAATCATGATAGGCGTCGTGCCATGATTTGACATTAACTAAAGTAGAGCTTTCATATTGATGATCAACGATATTCTCAAGTCGAGAGAACTTGTAAACCAGTCACATCAATATTTTTTATTTGACTTTAGTTATATTAACCAATAGAAAGCTATCGAGTAAGTCATTCAATAATTATCCAATAACTATCAACGTGTAACCCCTTGGTGTCCCTAGTAATCATAGCTAATACACTTCCCAACATTTAAAGAGCATTATTTACTCTAGTCTTAATGGATACATCGGTATCCAGTCTCGATGTGTCTTAACTAGGAATATTTAAGATGCATTTATTATATTATGAAACAATACTCACGATTACAACTATTTATAATTACTATCACAAACACATCACTTATGGATTTTTTGTTAAATATATTTTAATTAGGGGATTTTAGGCTCAAGGAAAAAGTTGTAGAAAAATTTAGTTCTAGGGACAAGAAGTTTGTTTTTTAGGTTGAAGGACACTTTTTAGTGTAAATCACAGAATGATAGTTGTAACTATCATTTTCTGTCTACACTAACAAATGTCCTTCATACTAAAGGCAAACTTGCTGTCCCTAAGACTAAATTTTTTCACAACTTCTTCCTTGCACCTATTTTCCTGTTTTAATTAAATATTTAATTATTTATAACACATTATAACAAATATATAATGGAAAGAAAAACACCTATTTTACGAATGAGAATTGACTATAGAATTAACTAATTTACAATAAATTATAGAATTACCCTATGGCATACCCCTAACTCTATAAGTAGGATGATTGCATGTCCTGGCTCAAACTAAGAAGCATGGTTGGCATGAGCACTTTGTATTAGTCTTATACTAAATGGTGAGATGGACGGCAAGTGTCGTCGCTCGCAAAAACTTTACAAGTAGTAGAACTAATTATTAGTAGTAAGAACTTATATGTGATGCTGGGTTAAGTTGGTTACTAATAGAGTTAGGGTATGCCCTAGTGGTAATTATTTAATTTGTTACATATATTTAACTGGATAACCAATCTTGTTCAAAATAAAAGGTGTTTTCTTTTTATTATATACTTGATATAATGTTTTCTATATTAATCAATTAATTTAATTAAAAGTATATTTAACAAAAAAATCCGTAAATGGTATGTTTTGTGGTAATAGTTACAAAGTGTTGTAACCATGAGTAGTTTATCACGATGAAAATAAATACCATTTTAAATATTCCTCGTCCAGATGTATCAAGGGTGGATATCGATATTTCTGTTGTGACTAGAGTACATAACGCTCTTTAAATGTTGGGCTATGTATTACTTATGACTGTTGGAATACCAAGCACATACGTACTGATTGTTATTAGATAACTATGGAATGACTCACTACAGTTTTTGTTGGTAAATATGACTACGGCCAAACAGAAAACATCGATGTGACTACTTTACACAGTTATTTGGACTTAAGAATACCGTTGATCTTCAATGTGGAAGCTCCACTTTGATTATAGCTAAATTCTAGAGCAATGTCCACCGAACAACTGTAGTTGGGTTAAGCAGAATCATAGGATGTAAAACATTATTCAAGAGAGGATTCATCTCCTCGGTTATATGAGGTCAGGATAACAGCCAATTGAAGACAACTCAAAGTCAAACTCTCTGGTCAGAGCATTTCAGTTAATAATAATTGTTATTATTGAACAAAGAGCTTTGTGTTTAGACTATAAGTTAAAAATGGACGATATTGGAATTTTGACCATTACTCAAATTCCATAAGTCCAAAATGGTATAGTTTGATAAAGGGAATTGGTGTAAATAATTGTTACAATTAAGTAATACTTAAATTTGTAAAATTGGATTTTATCAAAGCCGTGTACGCAATAAATTCAGTCAAAATGTCACACCACCAGCTTATAAGGTAACGTGTAGACATTAATTTTCGAATTGTTCGATATTAATCAATGATTGAATTTACACCTTTAAGTTGCATAACCGTAATGATGAACACTCTAAATAAACCACAAATTAATTTATTTATAAATTATTGTAAATCGATTAAATTAATTAATATTTATGAAATATTAATTATTAAACTTTATTTGATTTGTTTGAATATTGTTACCATTTAATAAAGTTTGTAGATAAAATTCATAAATGTGTTAATTGATATACGATATCCATAAAACATTTAAACTTGGTTTAAATAAATTAATTGCTAAGTTATTTTAGGATTTTTTTAGGCCTACATAATTGATGAAAAGGGAAGAGTTTTCAAGTGCGATTTGAAAAACCAAAGGAGCAATTAAATGAAGGATTTAAATCCCCGTACTTTACTCCTCTTTATGACCCACTTAAATCTCATTTATGATATGAATTTTTTATCTTTTTTTCTTTAACTCTATTTCTTTTGCCTAAAATATGAAGAGGAGAGAAATAATTTGATTAGATTTAAATAGGAATTAAATCAAGAGGTTTTAAAAGGGAAAATTGAAAGGTTTCAATGTTTTCTTTAAAACATGTTCTCTCTTATTCGATCCATAATTATTCTTTTCCTGAAAAAATATTATCTTCTTTCTCTTGCTCTTCTCCTCTCACTTGATGGCCTCCAAGAAAGATAATTCCCTAAAACAAATTTAAATAAAATCAATAACATTCAAGGTGGTGTTCACCTTTAAATGCTTGCATAATCGAGATGTTGATTCAATCGAATCAGAGTTTTATTCTTCATTCAAGGTGTAAATCTTAAGCTTCATCTTTAAGTAATTCTAATTTTATCTTGTTATTTATTTACCATGTTAATGAAGTTTAAATCTTGTACATGCTACATCTTATCTCATCATTTGTTCATTATGTGGACCCAAAGTTCAAATCTGATATATGTTAATTAATTTATGTCTAATCTCATAATTTTCATTATGTTGATTAAAAGTTCAAATATGAGATATATGTTAATTAATTGTATGTTCCTTAAGATGATATAAGTATATCCTACATTTGGTGAAACCTTTTCATCATATGTTTATATTATATGTATATTTAGATCTAAGTCATTTTACAACAAATTTATATATGCCTTATTTGTCCAATCTAATTTTTTCATTGTTTTGGAAATTATTATTTTATAAAAGGAAAACAAACAAACAATTTTGGATTAGAAACTAGTTTAATTAATTGATGTATGTATTTTGTACCTCATTATATACCCAATAATTTAACTATGTATGGTAATTATTTAAAGTTTCTTTAGAGATTGAATACATGTTTCACATATTTGTCGTTTTGAATACAATTTTTGTTGTTGTTAGTATTAGTTTAAAAAGTTAGTTCAATTAAAAAAATATAAGTGGACTTTTGTGCAAAATGTTATAAACTCTTTGAATCACTCTTAAGTTAAAGTAGATTTTAATTTTTACTTTAATCTTAAAACAAGTAATAAATTACAAAGTTTACATATATACACATATATGTTATTTTAATCTAAAACACAGTTTGTTGCTATTCATATGCATACATATATGTATTTGAGTGTTCAAATTGTTTTGAAATAACACTAAAGATAAGTTACTGAAATGAGATAACTCTTCTACCTTTTCTTCTCCTTATTAATTTCTTTATTTAACATAGTTTATTGTCCTTATACCACACACACACACACACACACATATATATATATGTATATAAACTTTTAATTAGGTAAAATAACTTCCAAACATATTATATATAAGTAAATGTAAGTAAACGATATGAATGCGCATATTATTATTTTATATCATTTCAAAATAAACTATGGACAACAAAGGCATATATAAAGAGTGAATATGTCTGTTGTGGCGTATTTTTCAATACCTGTATACATACATATTGATTATGTACACTGCTTGTATGTTGCACTTGCACTATACACATATGAATGTACTTGATACATTTATTATTATATATTTGAATTCAATTAAATTCAAAACTCCTTTTACTTATGAAATAAAATAAAATATATATTTTATATAAAAGAAACTTAGAAAATAAATGGATTTAAATCTTAAAGATCCAATAAAGGATTTTTTTTTTTTTTTGAAATCTACCCTTTAACTCCATTGTGGGTTGGCCTAGTTTCAACAATGGTATCGAATCCTAATAGCCAATGTGGTCTAAATTTGTCAAGTTAGGGAAAACTACTTAAGCTTGCCCACTTAGTATGGTGTTTAGAAAGGTAATGTCTATGATTAGAATTAGATAATCAAGTACCATATCCTATCGGTTACCGACTTGGCCTAAAAGATGAAGTGAGCCCAAAGATTTCCCCTGATAGAAATGGCCGAATTTGAACCGGGCCTTGGGCTAATTTTCAAAATAGTTTTAAAAACTAAAATAAGATTTTAAATTTAAAGTTAATTTTAAAATAAAAATATATTTATTATAAAAGGTTATAATATAAAATAAGTTTTCAAAATGTTTGAAAAGGTAATGAAAATTTCAAAATGTTAAAATTTGAAATTAATCTTATTAATAAATTTGATATATGTTATATTATTTTAAAGTGTTTAAGATAACATAAGTATATTATATGTATATAAGATAAATTTTTGAAATTAATATAATTTAATTAATGTTGTTTAATTAAACAAATGAATTAAAGGTAAATTAAAAAAATTAAATGTTAACTAATTATATAATATTACACATATATAAGATATATGAGTTATACTATAAAGGTTATATCTTGTATATATATGATATATAGGTATTACTATAAAGGTTGTAGTATATATTACAATGGTCATAGTAGACATGTCTAATATAAAATTTGTATTGGAATACTAATATAAAATTAATTAAATAATTAATTACTTAAAAGTAATTAAATAAGATTTAGTTAGTATAATATTATACATGATATTATTGTATAAGTAATATGAAATATAAAAGCTATATAATAATAAAACTTATATGATATGAATGTACAAACTAAAGGTGGAACATTAAATAAACTCAAACAAACTTAAGAAATAAATACATATGTAAATGTATGTATATCATGATTTCTGATGTGTTCAACACTTGAATCATGAGGGTATTTCATAAGAAATACAATTTTTCATAAGTTAATATGAATCAATGTATTATATTAAAGGTTATGAATCTTCAATATAATGTTGTCCTCTACTATGTGTGTGTATTAAGTTATTAACAAATTACTTGCATACTGTGTAGTATTCTTAATATATTTAACAAACGAGGTAAGATAACTATACGTATTTGTTCAACAAACTCAAGGTACACATACTATACTTAGGCAGTTGTTATATGGTAGGTACAAGTGAATAATCTCTTTCAATTTGTTGTGCAAGCTCAAAGTCAAAATGAGATTACAACAAGGAACCATGGGTTAGAAGTTGTATATGATACAACCGATAAGGAGTTATTCATCTTTTTTGGGACCATGATTTGTTGAGAGCTCAAGGTTAGATTTCCAAGATAGACGAGTCCAAACACCCACTAGTGAAGTCAAAAGACTTCTATGTTTTATCTTAGGGTCCACGAAAACATAAAAGACTAGTGAAAGTCTTATTAGAAAAATAAAAGGATAACATTTAACCTTTTTAGTATTGTAAGAACATATGTTGAATAATGTTATAATAATCTATATTGATAAATTTGTTCATTTAATATGATTGATAAAACATTTATCAATTAAAACATACGAATTGAAATGAATTAAAGCTAAAAATTAGAAATATAATGTATATATATACATATATACTTACTATTAAATACTTCTTGCATGTTAATGTTTTCTACACCCTTACAACTGCCTAATTTTACAACTACTTAATACGTTTGTAATTTGGTTGCTCATGTGTTTATTTGGTCAAGACCGTGTATTACATTATATGAGTTTCAAACTTGAAAAAAATACAAGACTATAGATATTTGATCCATATACTATCACATATGTGTTATATGGTGAATAGTCACGTTTCATAATGTACGGTACTTTGATGAAATTAGTTCATTTGAAGCAAATAAATAAACCATACTATGAGATCGAGTATTCAATTTGATTAATTATAATAAAAATCGTATCATGTTAAATGTAACGCTGGACTAAAATTACAAGATATATCTAAGAACTCGATCACTGAAATGTCAGTTTGATCAGTTTGCGCAAAGTGCATCATATTTGATATCCTAAAATGTTAAGGATGAGCGAGTGCGCGTTTATGAAGAGTTTGTTATGATGTTGTAGTTATGGTATTCTTTTGAATGGTTCAACCATTTAGAAAGAAAATTGAATGTACAAGAGTAGATGTGATTTAAGGTACAGTTGAGATAAAGAGAGTGAATTATCATTGCTGCTTTATGTAGGATCGATTTCACCCTACAGGGTGGATGAATAGGGTGATACTATCAATTATAAAAATTAATGCAAAATTATGTAAAATAATCGCAACACTGATAATAGTAGAATAATAGCAGCACAGATAATCGAAGAATATTAAAAACAAAAATAGAACAACACGGATTTACCCAGCTTCGGCAAACCCTGCCTACGTGCTGCCTCCAAGGTTTCTACTAGGAATTAAGTAGTCAGACGCTTACATACGTAAACTCGCGACACCCACTATCAACTAACCTAACTATACGCTCAAAACCCAGCCATAAATCAGCCACTGAGTTGCGAATTCTCGAACTACACCACCGTAGTTCGTCCCTAGTCACACAACTAGACTTTACAATAGTTTAAAAGAGAAATACAAAATTTAAAAACAATTTAAAAACAAAACCCTAGTTATAAATAAAGCCGAATTAACAAATTATAGCCGGCCCAAAGTAAATAGAGTGATAAAACAATTTTCACCCTTTTCTTCATTTATTTCTTCAGCCTGATTTTTTTTACTTTGAAAATTTTTGTTCCTCTTTCGAAATAAATTAGGGTTCTGGAAATTTAACGTCGCCGCTTGTTCGTTGATCGATCTACTGTCAAACTTCAGTTCAGTTTAATGCTTCTTCATCTTTTTCTTAGCTTCGGCTGCTTCAAATTGTGGTGAGTTCGATATAAATCTGGTATGTGATTTCCTTTGTGACTTTCGTTGATATGCTCGAACTCATTTCGGTTCGAGTTATTTATTTTAAACTATGCTTTGTGATATTGTTTTAACTCGAATGAATTTGATGTCGACGATTCTCATGGGTTATGTAGGGTTCGATTCCCTTTATTTTCCTTCGAATATATTTTTGAAATTGTCTATTAATTTAAGCTCGACCATTCGATTTTGATTAGTTGCTTGTGATTTATCCTAACCGGTTCAATTTTGAATAATTCCTTACTTGATTATCACGGCTTATTTGGTCTTTGATTACGTGTTACCATCTGGCATTGATTCTGATTTGTTCGAACTTGCCTTGGTCACCATGGCTTTGATTTTCTAGTATTTGAACTTGACTTGGTTATTTTGAAACTGCTACCTGCAAAAATGTTTGACCTGGAACATTTTACCATTTGATTGATTTTTGACTCATGGCATTAATTTTTTTGACTGTAGTTTTCTGATTTGAACCGTGACTTAATTACTGCAACTGGTTATGTGTATACATATAAAAGTGTGTATATATATACATCTGTGTTTGTGAGAAAATAATTGCTGCATTCACATTGTTACTGCATATGTTGTTTACAACTTGGCCTTATAGTCCGCATTACACTGTCCGCTGCCATGTGCTTCAATATGCATTGTTAGGTTCATGTTTATACTTTTGTGCTCGACTTTAATTTCGTGAATTTCTAGCATTGTAAATATATGAATTTTATTACCTCTTTGACTTTGGCACTTTGATTTTGTGATGATATTTTTGAGATGAGAATTTTTATTCGACTTGTTCAGTATCTCCTGTTATCACTTTGACTTTGTTCAATTACTCACGGCTTCATGTGTAGGTGTTGTGCACTTTAGTTTCATTGGCTCGTGTTTTGAATTGAGTTGTACTCGGTTTAATTTCAGTCTTGTTGAATTTTGGTCATTGTTAGGCTTGAAGTCTAGTGTGTGTATATTGTCTTTGTGCACTTAAGTCTGTCTGGTTTTATGTGGAGCATTATGAATTCATAACTGGACACTTTGTTGTTGCTTGAAGTTGTAGCCATTGGTATTTGTTAGACTTCATGTAGTCTGCACTTCTATTGTCTTCACTAGTTTATTCTTGAACTGTTGTTGGTGCACTTGATATCTTCACTTGCATATTTGTTCACTATGTAGTCAGCTTGGAGCTTGTTGGCAGATTGAGTTTTGTATTCATTCGAAGTTTTGTTGACATAGACTTTCTCGACCGCTCATTGCTGTAGCATATATATGTATACATGTTGCTCCTTACTTGTCATTGCAGTCCGAGCTGCATTGTAGTCTAGTTACATCGAGTCATGTGTATTTGATTTGTGATGATTTACTTGTATTTCCATATGCTTGTTGTTGTTTTCATGTGCTTGCTGTGTTGATCTGGTTGCACTTGTATGCATTGAGTTGTTGAGCCACTTGGTTGAACATGTGCTCTTTTTTCCTGACCCATTTCCACAGAACTGTTGAGTTGTATGGTTGCATTCACCTTGAATTACTTTTCTCTGTATACTTGAATCTGGTCTTGGCCTTGGTTTCTTTATAGTCTGGTCGCTCTGACCAGTTCATTGAACAAGTTACATTGATGTTGTGTTGTCCACCTCTTTTTGTATTGGTTCATTGTGTCTTCATGTGTCTTTGAGTCTGGTTGGACTGTCTAGCCTCTGTTGTTGCTGGCTTCATGCGTACATCACTTTATACCTGAGTTGAATCCAGCTTATAGCTCGAGTTTGATCTTGTGCTTATGTCATGATTTTATTTTTATTGCACTTGAGTTGAACCTAGCTTTTGATTGGGTTTGACCTTGTGTTCACCTGTCCCTGTAATTTTATCAAGTGTACATTTGGTGTGCACGGCCTTGTGGCATGTACAGTGATACACCGTGCATGTCACAATTTGTTCGTGTATGATGAATTCAAAATGAATATGATGACGAACAGCCCAAATAACTGAGGCATATAATATTTTCAAAATACATGTTTTATTTTACACTGTACAAAATATTTCCTTTTCAATTTTACCGCGTCAGTGTTTATGTTGCAGATACCTCAGATGCTGGATTTGCGCTAGAGTAGAGTTGAAGATAAAATACGAGTGAATGAGCGATATGTAGTGAGGACAGTTGTATAAATTGAAATGTATTGTAATTGAAGTTTTGTATATATAGTGAGAGCACAAATTTGTACTATTCAAAATTGTAATAAAATATTTGTTTGAATAAATATTTGTTCGAATAAAATAACTATTTGAATTTAAATTCCATGTTATTTATTTTATTCAGCAAATATTTATTTAATTATGTGAAAATAAAATAGTACATTAACAAATACATTTAAATGAATATATATATTTATGTTTATTATCATCAAACAAAAATCATATACTTGCATTGTAACGACCCAGGATTTTTAGTAATTAAAATTTGAATATTTAATTAATTTTAAATATCAATAAGTGAAATTTATAAGTCGAATAAATTTTAATTCGAATAATTGGATTTAATTGAATAATTAAATCAATAATTTAATATGTTAAATTATGGAAATAATTGAAAATCGAGTTAAATATGATTGAAAATGATTTGTAAAATTTTATTTTATCATATTGAAGTTAGAATGATATTTTAGAACTTTTAAAATTGAATTAAAAGTTTATTTGTGAAAATTGAATATTTTAATATTTAATCGACTAGTGAAAATAGCCAATTTTTGAACAGTCTCAGAATTTGACGAAACTAGTTCCATTAGATCCGTAATAGTTAGTTATTATCGGATTTCAATTTTCGTAGCAATCGGAGTTATTGTTTGATCGTGGCAGCTCGAAACGCATCGAAATTGTTTTAATATTAATTTGGCGAGTTAAAATAGCCATTTTTCAAAAAGTCTTGGATTTCGACGAAACTAGTTTCATCGGATCCGTAATGTGATATTATTGTATGGTTTCAAATTTCGTGTCAATCGGATTTACCGTTTGTCCGGTACAAATTAAAACGCCTAGAAAATCGTTTAAATCGGTTTAATTTAAATTGAACGTTTATTGCCATAACTCGCACAGATGACCGAATTAGCTTTCGAAACCTGTTCCATTATGTCCGGAATGCGGGGTAAACCCTAGAAACGTCGGTTACGGCGCGTGAATCGGAGTTTGGAAATTCCGGGATGAATAGTGTCGTTCGTTTTCCTATAAATAGCCCCTCCATTCACAAGAAAAAAAAAATTCTAAAACCCTAGCCGCCTCAGTCAAAACCGAAGGCCAAAAATTTTCGTTTCTTTTCCCCTTGATTTCTTCAAATCCATCAAGTAATTCTAGAAACTTTCTAAATGAAAGTTGTAGAGCACAACACGTTCTATAAATCCAACGGCTAAGATCGTTTCTAGTGCTTCGGATTGGCGGCAAATCGAGCTAGAAGCCCTGCAGTTGCGCATGCTTTCGTGGCTGTAGGCGTAGCCGAGGGTGGCCGCATCTCAGGCGAGGGTAGAGGAGGTTGGGGGCTTCCAGATGGCACTTGTTGATCGTGTTGTAGCGTGGTGTGGTGGTCGAGAAATCTAACCCTAATTCAAAGCTATGGGTTCATATGCGTATATGATTATCTGTAGAAGTAACGCGCGTGAGATAGAGGAGATGAAGCGCACGGCTATGATGGGGGGGATGGAGATCTAACGGTTGTGGTTTAGTTTGGTTTTAAAATATAAATAATAGTTGTAAATTTATAAATAAAATTCGTGTAATCTTTAAAACTGTATATCTTTTTCATACGAGGTCGAAAACGCGCGAAACCAGTTGCGTTGGAATCGTATGGACGAGCACTACGCTATTCAATTGGATTGGAGTCGTTTGGAGTTAGTGAGAATTTCGAATAAAATTAAACGTCCGTTTAATTTTATTCGAAATAAATTGCTAAAACGAAATTGAAATCAAGGTGAGAACTTCTCACTCAATCGAATCAGTTTCGATTTTAATTTTAAATGGTTATATTTAAAATTGTTGAATGCATGTTTGAATGATGATTGTTATCTATTGATTGTTAAAATAGACATCATGCGCCGTTAGTAAGCAGATGTTATTTATTAAAAACATATACCGCGAATATTTCATAAACAGTGAAATTGGTATTATGTATGATAGCAATATATATATATTGGCATATGTATATATTGCAGTTGTTGATTTCCCACATTTATTAGCGAATGAGACCCTATTGCGCCGTCTATTAAGCGGATAATAATTTAAATCCCATATACCGCGATAATTCCGTACTGGAGCGGAATTGGTATTGTGCTAATGTTTGTGGATGCAGGGAAACAGGTTGGAGGGATCCAACTGGATTCCTCAACAGTATTTATTTGATTTTAGATATTTTGATATTTGATGGACTATCATATCGATATATGATGTCGTTGTTGTCGTGATTGACTATTTGGTGTGTAGCATCATTGGACCAAGTTTTGGAATTTTAAAATGATTTTTTAAAGTGATTTTTGAAAGTATACGTTATAAAATATTTTTGGGAATTTATCCATTTTAAATAAATAAACGTATAAATTTTAATGTTATAAAAACTATGATTTTTGAGAAATATAGTTAAAAGTTGATTTTTGAAAATATGGGGTTAATGATTTTATAAAATAGTTTAATCGGGATTTTTGAAATTATTATAAAAAGTTGAAAATATAGGATTTATAAAATTTAATTATTTTATAAATCAAAATGGTGAAATTATAAAGGGGATTAAAGATGTTTTAAAAGAATAATAGTATAAATTGATTTATATAAGAGATTTATAAATTGATAATTTGTAAATTAAAATATTTGAATTATAAAACGAGTTTTTATAAGTGTTAGAATGAATTGTGAATGAATTTCATAAATGAATGAAATTTATAGAATTATAAACGGTGAAGTTAGAAATGGAATTTTATAAGCAGTACGTTTATAAAATTCATAAAGTTATTAAAAGAATGGTTTTGGATAAATAATTGAATCTTATAAGTTATAAGATTTATAATTATGAAGTTCAAAGGAACGATTTTGCAAACAAATAAATCATAAGCATTTAACTTATAATATGAACCTTTGGTTTATAATTGAGTTATAAAGCGAATAGGTTAATAAAGGAATTTATAAAAGGAGTTGATATAAAATAAATAGAAATAGAATTTATAAATATTGTTTTATAAATTCGCAAACGACTTATTTTGATAAGTAAATTGTTGAAACCTATTAATGGAGTTATATTCACGTTTTTGACTGTGAATAATCCTTTGAAATAAAATGAATAAAAGGATGAAATTTGTTAACAAAGTATATTCACGTTTTTGAATAGTGAATAATATGTTAAAGTTAATGTTCTGGATGTGATGTTTTAAATAGAATTAAAACAATCTAATGATGTTTTAAAATGTGGTGAGATTCTAAACCATAGATTTCAACATTCATTGTTGAAATAGACGTTTTCGAGAAATAGAAGGAAATGGTGGACTATAACACTGTTGTTATAGTAAATGATTTCCGAAAGGAAATGTTTCGTATAGTATTGGGATTTATATATCTATTTTAATTTCGAATCCCTATACTAGAGATTTTGAGTTGTCGTAACGATGTTTTACGCAACATTCGTTTTGACCCAAATAAATATGTTTAAGAGAATGATTTCCTTAAAGAATGAAATATATACTTAATTTCGATTGAAGTATATTGAATATTTTCCAAGTGTTGAAAATAAATGGATTAAGAATTACTTAATAAGTAAGAATGGAAATGTTTTTCCAATGTGAAGTGAATATTTTGAGAATTCATCTTTTTGAAGATAAATTGAAATGAATAATTGAAATCGTATATGCATGGATATTGTGAAATATAAATTCACTATGGAATTTATAAAAGAAAGTGGAATTTGTTTAAAAGATAAATATTGATTTATTTTTGACATATTGAAATTATATATCTTGTAAAGATATCTTTGGGAAATAAATAATTTGGAAAATTATTTGGAATCTGGTGATGTGTGCATATCCATTGATAGTTCACTAACCGACTATCAATATTTACCTTTGAAAGGTATTGGTTGTGATTTGCTGAATTTGAATGCTACACTTGTTTTTAAATTATTGCACTCGTTATTCGGATTACCCATTCCGAATAGTGATACGACGTAATGGATAGCATTGAAGATCGGTGTTGAAGACCCGGTATTTGCGAGAGCGATAGGATGACCTGTCGATTGACTCTGCACTGAGTTGCTTCGGTATCGAGTTCTCCATATGTGATGGGAAATCCGATCAGGATTGTGGATATCCGGATTGCAAGGACTTCTTTGTAAGTGCCTTCGGTTCTATTCGAGCCCGGAACAGACTTGTATGGATTGTATGTCTGACGTTACAGATTGAGATATAAAGCAGATTTCTTTCAAATATATTTATGTTGGTGACGGAGAATTTATTCTCTTAGCTTAACACCCTTCTCTGAGACGTACGAGCTCAGAGGTTATGTAGTTGAATGTTATCAGCAATATATTCCCAATTTGGTAATGTGACATGCTGAGTGTTGCTGTGAAATGATCATTGTGTTGATCATTTGTGATAGGATCATTTATTTGATCGTCTATCTTGGTGATCATTTCTATGATCATTTGTTGACCCAAAGCATGGCTTTTGTATAAAGTATGTTTTTGTGGACGAGACTTCGTCGAGCCTCACACCCCGAAATGGTCAAAACAGGAAAGATGCAGCAAGGTTATGAGGGGTAGCCCCTTTAGGGTATGTGCATTTCCTTCTGGAAAAGGGTGGTATCATGGTATGGAGCCCAGATACTTACTCATGTTGAAACACTTTATTTATGATTGTGTGATGATGGTGACGAGCGCTCGGTTAAAGGTCCCAAAGGACCGGGGGATGGCATACTCGTGTCAGTTGTTACCTAGTTTGAAAGGTAACCCGGCCTTGTGTTGGCAGAGATCCGGTTAGGTTCTCGGGGATGTCCTTCCAGAGACATTCTCATGTGGCAATGGGAAGTTCCTTGGCCTGATCATTCGTTGGAAATCCAAAGAAACAATATGAGACTTGTACGGTTTTAGTTGTAGAACCTGCCATTTAATATGGTAGCTATAGTAAGCATACTATAATGGTACCTATGCTGGCTAAGATTTATACTCTACTTTCGAAATGTCTTCTACACTATGCACTAGCAATAATATCAAATGTTTCTTTTTAATACGTATCAAGCATCTTTGACTAACATAAGAAGAAATCTCCTCCAAGTCTGCGTTTGCATTGTGTGTGTAGTGGGAGGTCTTATGGTAGTCTCATTTTTTTAAAAAGCATTGCGAATTGACTTTAAAAATATTCCTCTATTTTGTTTTCAAAGATAAATAAACTGTTTTGAGTTCTCACACCAGTCACATGACTGACTCGGAGTTTATTGTTTTCCTTCCTAAACTCTGGGTGCCCACCAATTTCCACACGGGCAGTCAAGAGTTAGGTTTATCAGGATATTCTGGATATTCAGGAGTTGCTGGAGGCAAGCTGGATGGCATGGCGTATTATTAGTATATAGTATTTCTTTTCCGCTGTTTGTTTGTTGTTTGTTGTACACTCTGATGATATGATGTAATGTAATGTAATGTATAAAATGTAATAACTGATATAGTTCTTTGTTTAAAGATTATTCATTTATCTATTATATGTTGTTCCGCTGCGAATTGTGAGATTCTGTTATTGTTCTGTTGTTTTCTATTCCGTTCTATTTTCTATTTTCTTTCCTCTCTATTTTTCTATCTTCTTATCTCTTCTTCTGTCTCTTTCTTTTTCTTAAAACCCTAAGTGTTCGGTTTTTCGGCATTCGATTTCTCGGCAGTTGATACAGTGGACGTATTGATGTCAGTTTTCGGAAGTTGAAGAATCGGGTCCTTACATCTGGTATCGGAGCATATGGTTAAGCGACAACCATGGTTCTGTTGGGTATTACTCATTAGAGATAGAGTCAGTAGTACTCTAGAATGAGTTTGAGTGTAATAATAGCTATGAGAGCGTATTTGTTAGTGAATATAAAATTGTTTTATATTGTGATGATTGGTTTGTTGAGTGGTATATGGATTCTGGTTAATACGAGTAATTAACGTTGTTGATAGGGATCTCTAAACACTTGTACAGAACAATTCGACACAGTATTGTTTTAAATTGGGTAAATGAAATAATTTACCTTGATTATATTTTATATATAAAGAAATGATTTTTCAGAATTATTAAAGTGTATGTAAATTGATTGTTTAGATGTTTGATAATCTAAGTAAAAGAATAATTGTATAAGCAAAATAATTATAAGAATTGAATTATAACTAATGTGATTTGCAATTGTGAAATAAACTTATATATATGAGAAGTGAAACTAATGAATATATTTATGAATATGAGTTATAAATAAAAATGAATTTAAAGTTAAATGGAAATTTACTTTAGAATTGGAATCTGAATTTATTTATAAGTGGGAATTTAAGTTAAGTAAAAACAAGTGATGTTTATAAAATGAAGTATAACTTAAGAAATGTTGAATTAAGTTGATATTGGTATCAAAGTAAATTATTAAAGTTAAGTGATAGATGTGAACTTAGATTATGTAAATGAAATTCAGCTTTAGTAATTGAATTGAATGAATATATGCAAAGGAATTTGGTTGTAATTAATATACATTGATTGTTATGTGGTTGTTAGTTGATTGATTGTATATAATTCATTAAGTGTTAATGAAATTGAGTTAATGAAATTGGAAGCTAAAGTAATTGGAAATTCAATTGGAAGTTAAATGAATCTTAAATAGAATTGAATTTGATTTAGAAGTGAACCAATTTGAATATGAATTAGTGAATATAAACTAATTGAAAATGAATGTTAGTAAGAACATCCACTGTTAATGAATCGAATGTGATTAAATTGAAAACCTATTTCATTGAATATTAATGAGAATATGAATGAATATTTATTGGTTATGAATGATAGTTGGTTGATGGCTTAATATATTGCTTTTGTTGCATTTGCTATGTTGGCATATATAGTTATTATGTTGCTATATGTTGTATATCGATACTATTGTCTATATACATGTTATAATGTTGTTTGTTGAGTGATTAGTAGGTGCGGATCGCGTTTGCTTCGCATTTGGAGCTCGCTTTCGCGCTATATTAGCCGTATATGCTCGCTAATAAAATATAAGGTACATATCTCAGATTAAATATCGTACTTTTACACTTTTTTCCCTACGGGATGCCTCATTTCTTGATGAGATGTATATTTGTGATACATATACTGTCATTTTTTTTTCGGATCGAGCCGCGCAAAGGAGACTATGGCGAATTTTTTCGAAAATTTAAGGCGTTAGAAAAAATTTGAGAAAAATTGGAAAATTTTGAAAAACTTTAAACTTTGATTTTGGAATTGAAAGTTAAACAATAGTAGTTGTTTTTGAAAAGATAACTACGTATGATTTGAAAACTTAGTAAGTTATTGTAAGAAATTTAACTATGGATTTTGGGAAAGTTAATAGATTCTGTAATTTTTCTTACTTGTTAATTTCGAGATCGAAATTCTTTTAAGGGGGGAAGATTGTAACGACCCAGGATTTCTAGTAATTAAAATTTGAATATTTAATTAATTTTAAATATTAATAAGTGAAATTTATAAGTCGAATAAATTTTAATTCGAATAATTGGATTTAATTGAATAATTAAATCAATAATTTAATATGTTATTTATGGAAATAATTGAAAATCGAGTTAAATATGATTGAAAATGATTTGTAAAATTTTATTTTATCATATTGAAGTTAGAACGATATTTTAGAACTTTTAAAATTGAATTAAAAGTTTATTTGTGAAAATTGAATATTTTAATATTTAATCGACTAATGAAAATAGCCAATTTTTGAACAGTCTCATAATTTGACGAAACCAGTTCCATTGGATCCGTAATAGTTAGTTATTACCGGATTTCAATTTTCGTAGCAATCGGAGTTATCGTTTGATCGTGGCAGCTCGAAACGCATCGAAATTGTTTTAATATTAATTTGGCGAGTTAAAATAGCCATTTTTCAAAAAGTCTCGGATTTTGACGAAACCAGTTTCATCGGATCCGTAATGTGATATTATTGTATGGTTTCAAATTTCGTGTCAATCGGATTTACCGTTTGTCCGGTACAAATTAAAACGCCTAGAAAATCGTTTAAATCGGTTTAATTTAAATTGAACGTTTATTGCCATAACTCGCACAGACGACCGAATTAGCTTTCAAAACCTGTTCCATTGTGTCCGGAACGCGGGGTAAACCCTAGAAACGTCGGTTACGGCGCGTGAATCGGAGTTTGGAAATTCCGGGATGAATAGTGTCGTTCGTTTTCCTATAAATAGCCCCTCCATTCACAAGAAAATAAAAAAAAAATTCTAAAATCCTAGCCGCCTCAGTCAAAACCGAAGGCCAAAAAATTTCGTTTCTTTTCCCCTTGATTTCTTCAAATCCATCAAGTAATTCGAGAAACTTTCTAAATGAAAGTTGTAGAGCACAACACGTTCTATAAATCCAACGGCTAAGATCGTTTCTAGTGCTCCGGATTGGCGGCAAATCGAGCTAGAAGCCCTGCAGTTGCGCACGCATTTCGTGGCTGTAGGCGTAGCCGAGGGTGGCCGCATCTCAGGCGAGGGTAGAGGAGGTTGGGGGCTTCCAGATGGCACTTGTTGATCATGTTGTAGCGTGGTGTGGTGGTCGAGAAATCTAACCCTAATTCAAAGCTATGGGTTCATGTGCGTATATGATTATCTGTAGAAGTAACGCGCGTGAGATAGAGGAGATGAAGCGCACGGCTATGATGGGGGGGATGGAGATCTAACGGTTGTGGTTTAGTTTGGTTTTAAAATATAAATAATAGTTGTAAATTTATAAATAAAATTCGTGTAATCTTTAAAACTGTATATCTTTTTCATACGAGGTCGAAAACGCGCGAAACCAGTTGCGTTGGAATCGTATGGACGAGCACTACGCTATGGAATTGGATTGGAGTCATTTGGAGTTAGTGAGAATTTTGGATAAAATTAAACGTCCGTTTAATTTTATTCGAGATAAATCGCTAAAACGAAATTGAAATCAAGGTGAGAACTTCTCACTCAATCGAATCAGTTTCGATTTTAATTTTAAATAGTTATATTTAAAATTGTTGAATGCATGTTTGAATGATGATTGTTATCTATTGATTGTTAAAATAGACATTATGCGCCGTTAGTAAGCGGATGTTATTTATTAAAAACATATACCGCGAATATTTCATAAACAGTGAAATTGGTATTATATATGATAGCAATATATATATATATTGGCATATGTATATATTGCAGTTGTTGATTTTCCGTATTTTTTAGCGGATGAGACCCTATTGCGCCGTCTATTAAGCGGATAATATTTTAAATCCCATATACCGCGATAATTCCGTACTGGAGCGGAATTGGTATTGTGCTAATGTTTGTGGATGCAGGGAAACAGGTTGGAGGGATCCAACTGGATTCCTCAACAGTATTTATTTGATTTCAGATATTTTGATATTTGATGGACTATCATATCGATATATGATGTCGTTGTTGTCGTGATTGACTATTTGGTGTGTAGCATCATTGGACCAAGTTTTGGAATTTTAAAATGATTTTTTAAAGTGATTTTTGAAAGTATACGTTATAAAATATTTTTGGGAATTTATCCATTTTAAATAAATAAACGTATAAATTTTAATGTTATAAAAACTATGATTTTTAAGAAATATAGTTAAAAGTTGATTTTTGAAAATATGGGGTTAATGATTTTATAAAATAGTTTAATCGGGATTTTTGAAATTATTATAAAAAGTTGAAAATATAGGATTTATAAAATTTAATTATTTTATAAATCAAAATGGTGAAATTATAAAGGGGATTAAAGATGTTTTAAAAGAATAATAGTATAAATTGATTTATATAAGAGATTTATAAATTGATAATTTGTAAATTAAAATATTTGAATTATAAAACGAGTTTTTATAAGTGTTAGAATGAATTGTGAATGAATTTCATAAATGAATGAAATTTATAGAATTATAAACGGTGAAGTTAGAAATGGAATTTTATAAGCAGTACGTTTATAAAATTCATAAAGTTACTAAAAGAATGGTTTTGGATAAATAATTGAATCTTATAAGTTATAAGATTTATAATTATGAAGTTCAAAGGAACGATTTTGCAAACAAATAAATTATAAGCATTTAACTTATAATATGAACCTTTGGTTTATAATTGAGTTATAAAGTGAATAGGTTAATAAAGGAATTTATAAAAGGAGTTGATATAAAATAAATAGAAATAGAATTTATAAATATTGTTTTATAAATTCGCAAACGACTTATTTTGATAAGTAAATTGTTGAAACCTATTAATGGAGTTATATTCACGTTTTTGACTGTGAATAATCCTTTAAAATAAAATGAATAAAAGGATGAAATTTGTTAACAAAGTATATTCACGTTTTTGAATAGTGAATAATATGTTAAAGTTAATGTTTTGGATGTGATGTTTTAAATAGAATTAAAACAATCTAATGATGTTTTAAAATGTGTTGAGATTCGAAACCATAGATTTCAACATTCATTGTTGAAATAGACGTTTTCGAGAAATAGAAGGAAATGGTGGACTATAACACTGTTGTTATAGTAAATGATTTCCGAAAGGAAATGTTTCGTATAGTATTGGGATTTATATATCTATTTTAATTTCGAATCCCTATACTAGAGATTTTGGGTTGTCGTAACGATGTTTTACGCAACATTCGTTTTGACCCAAATAAATATGTTTAAGAGAATGATTTCCTTAAAGAATGAAATATATACTTAATTTCGATTGAAGTATATTGAATATTTTCCAAGTGTTGAAAATAAATGGATTGAGAATTACTTAATAAGTAAGTATGGAAATTTTTTTCCAATGTGAAGTGAATAATTTGAGAATTCATCTTTTTAAAGATAAATTGAAATGAATAATTGAAATCGTATATGCATGGATATTGTGAAATATAAATTCACTATGGAATTTATAAAAGAAAGTGGAATTTGTTTAAAAGATAAATATTAATTTATTTTTGACATATTGAAATTATATATCTTGTATAGATATCTTTGGGAAATAAATAATTTGGAAAATTATTTGGAATCTGGTGATGTGTGCATATCCATTGATAGTTCAATAACCGACTATCAATATTTACCTTTGAAAGGTATTGGTTGTGATTTGCTGAATTTGAATGCTACACTTGTTTTTAAATTATTGCGCTCGTTATTCGGATTACCCATTCCGAATAGTGATACGACGTAATGGATAGCATTGAAGATCGGTGTTGAAGACCCGGTATTTGCGAGAGCGATAGGATGACCTGTCGATTGACTCTGCACTGAGTTGCTTCGGTATCGAGTTCTCCATATGTGATGGGAAATCCGATCAGGATTGTGGATATCCGGATTGCAAGGACTTCTTTGTAAGTGCCTTCGGTTCTATTCGAGCCCGGAACAGACTTGTATGGATTGTATGTCTGACGTTACAGATTGAGATATAAAGCAGATTTCTTTCAAATATATTTCTGTTGGTGACGGAGAATTTATTCTCTTAGCTTAACACCCTTCTCTGAGACGTACGAGCTCAGAGGTTATGTAGTTGAATGTTATCAGCAATATATTCCCAATTTGGTAATGTGACATGCTGAGTGTTGCTGTGAAATGATCATTGTGTTGATCATTTGTGATAGGATCATTTATTTGATCGTCTATCTTGGTGATCATTTCTATGATCATTTGTTGACCCAAAGCATGGCTTTTGTATAAAGTATGTTTTTGTGGACGAGACTTCGTCGAGCCTCACACCCCGAAATGGTCAAAACAGGAAAGATGCAGCAAGGTTATGAGGGGTAGCCCCTTTAGGGTATGTGCATTTCCTTCTGGAAAAGGGTGGTATCATGGTATGGAGCCCAGATACTTACTCATGTTGAAACACTTTATTTATGATTGTGTGATGATGGTGACGAGCGCTCGGTTAAAGGTCCCAAAGGACCGGGGGATGGCATACTCGTGTCAGTTGTTACCTAGTTTGAAAGGTAACCCGGCCTTGTGTTGGCAGAGATCCGGTTAGGTTCTCGGGGATGTCCTTCCAGAGACATTCTCATGTGGCAATGGGAAGTTCCTTGGCCTGATCATTCGTTGGAAATCCAAAGAAACAATATGAGACTTGTACGGTTTTAGTTGTAGAACCTGCCATTTAATATGGTAGCTATAGTAAGCATACTATAATGGTACCTATGCTGGCTAAGATTTATACTCTACTTTCGAAATGTCTTCTACACTATGCACTAGCAATAATATCAAATGTTTCTTTTTAATACGTATCAAGCATCTTTGACTAACATAAGAAGAAATCTCCTCCAAGTCTGCGTTTGCATTGTGTGTGTAGTGGGAGGTCTTATGGTAGTCTCATTTTTTTAAAAAGCATTGCGAATTGACTTTAAAAATATTCCTCTATTTTGTTTTCAAAGATAAATAAACTGTTTTGAGTTCTCACACCAGTCACATGACTGACTCGGAGTTTATTGTTTTCCTTCCTAAACTCTGGGTGCCCACCAATTTCCACACGGGCAGTCAAGAGTTAGGTTTATCAGGATATTCTGGATATTCAGGAGTTGCTGGAGGCAAGCTGGATGGCATGGCGTATTATTAGTATATAGTATTTCTTTTCCGCTGTTTGTTTGTTGTTTGTTGTACACTCTGATGATATGATGTAATGTAATGTAATGTATAAAATGTAATAACTGATATAGTTCTTTGTTTAAAGATTATTCATTTATCTATTATATGTTGTTCCGCTGCGAATTGTGAGATTCTGTTATTGTTCTGCTGTTTTCTATTCCGTTCTATTTTCTATTTTCTTTCCTCTCTATTTTTCTATCTTCTTATCTCTTCTTCTGTCTCTTTCTTTTTCTTAAAATCCTAAGTGTTCGGTTTTTGGACATTCGATTTCTCGGCAGTTGATACAGTGGACGTATTGATGTCAGTTTTTGGAAGTTGAAGAATCGGGTCCTTACATGCATATTCAACAATCTCCCCCTTTTGATGACAACAATCATATATTTAAGATTTTGAATTTATTAAATGTATTTGATCATTCAATTTGCTCCCCATATTTGAATGATTTCTCTCTTCAAAAAAGCCCCCTTCATAAATGCATGAAAATAAATAAAAATATCCAAATGAACCTAGATGCAAATAGAAAATACAAAATAAAATATTTGACCTATATATGTCAAAATCTTAACTTTTCTCTCCCCCTTTTGTTATCAGCAAAAAAAGTAATAGTGTTAGAAAAATAGAGATTAAGTGATAGATATTAATAATATTAATACCCAATCAAGTGTAAATATTAAATTTCAATAAAAAATTAAACAAAAAATCATAAATACTATGTTAGGCGCATATTCCACTTTAGAATGATAGGGATGATGTCATTATATAAAACCATATAGTCGTGTCTCTTTGTGGTATATTTATATCAGGAATTTGAATATCTACTAACCATGCATAATCATTAGGACTTTTAAATGAGATTAGAATCACTTGTCTATTTAATAATCAATTTTGATATGCATTCCATACATGCATAACCGTGAGGACTTCTAAATGAGCATGAAAGCACATAATAAAAAATTCCAAGTAATTCACCCATACGTAACCGTGAGGACTTTTAAATGAGAGTGAATACTTTGGATGTTTCTATTTCTAAAAACATAATAAAATGAAAAATATATATTTTTCCATTTAAAATACCACATATTGACATACTATATTGTATTTTGATGAGTGATGCTCATTAGAAATATGATAGAAATAGAGATGGTCATGGAATTTTACCCATCAAAAGTTATTATATACCTTGTTTAAATTTCTAAAAAATTTAATATATATACTGTCTCGAGTTATAATATATGATTAATATCAACACTCGTCGCTTTTCCAACCGTTATTTATCTTTCCGATGATCAGTAGGGAGTCAGATTAGTTGATGTAGTCATTTATGATCAAATCCAAAAATAATTATAAAATCAAATTTTCTAAAATAGCTAATCTGAAACAAGGTCAACAAAAGCTATTTTCTGGAAGGGGTTTCATAAAAGAAAATTGTATGCTAATTGAAAATTATTTGAAATGAAAAATATGTAGATATTTTCTTTGAAAAATGCGATGCGACTACTAAATGTATCAACACCGAACTTGTTCCACTAGTAATTTTTCTATCAACTAGATTACTAGTGTAATCTGCATCTGAATTTCCTTTTGACTCAAGATTATCAATAGTTGGATGTTATAGACTAGAGTTTGAAGTTGCAACAATTACCTTAAAATCATTTTTAATAGCTTTTAAATGAAATTCTTTTGGATTTGAATTGAAACTGTGTAGATAAACAACAGTGAACAGATATATCCACTTGTACCATGAGTAATCAATAATCAATAAAACACCATCATTAATCCAAACAAATCTATATGAAGTAGTTCAAAGACTTTAGAGGTACATGTAGTGTTCTCGGTATAAAACGATAATTGGTCAACAATTTTCATAAGTCAGAATCACAATCAACATTCATTATCACATAACAGGCTGAATTAAATCATATTATGGTGCAGATTATCACATTTAATAAATTGTTCAAGATAAATATATCGTTACCTATTTTACCTTTACGATAATTTTTCATTGTTGCCCATTGTGATTCTGCTGCCCTTATACTAGGCTAAGGAACTTTGATTTGTTGCCCTTTGTGTACCTAGAACAGCCAGAATCCAGATAAAACTATTGCTGTTTCTTAGCTTGCAACCACACCTACATGAGAAAAGATTTTTGTGACCTATTTGTTTTTATACATCCATAGTTGTTAGTGGAAAACGATTTTGGAAAACATGTTTGAGTAGACCCAAAAGTATTTATATATGTTCCTTTTGGCACCCAGATTTGTTTGACTTCGAGGGATTTTATATTTGTGCCTTTGGGAACCCATATTGGAATGGTTTTCACGTGTTTGAGTCTATACCAGCAAATATTCTAATTGTGTCCAGTTTTTTCACATATCATGCACTTTGATTTCGTTTCTCTAATTTCATTTCTATCACATTCTGATTGATTATACCCAAGTCGTTGTCTAACAGTTTGTTTCCCTAATAGCATATCTAATGATCTTTCACTTTTTGAAAATTTTCCTAAAGTCGTAGATAATTGTTGGACTTGTGTTTTGAGGGATTCATTTTCATTTAATAATTGAGTACCATTTTTAGTAGAATTTTCTCTTCTAGTGTTTTCACTCTCTTTCAAAACTAGAATTTCATTTTCATGCGATTTAATTTTAATTTCTTATTTTTTAATCTCTTCTTCAAATGATGGACACTTGTCACACTTAGGGCTTTTGGTTTGATAGTTTTTAACCAATTGATCAAGCTGTTTATTTAAATCTATCAAAGTATCTCTTTGTGATTCAATTTTAGCGTATTTCTCCCTAAGTCTTTCGAAACAGCCATTTACTTCGTGAAATATATAATTAATTCTGAATGAGTGAGTTTTGATACCTTACTTGGCTCGTCATCGTCGCTATCAGTTATATCACCTCGAAGGCATAGATCTGCTTTTCACTCTCCATTCTAGTGCTTTCATATTCATCACTTTTTTTCCACATGGCTGCAAAACTTCTCCTTTTTGATTTCTTTTCTTGGCCAAGTCTATTTTAAGGACAATCGGGCTTGATGTGACCAGGTTTATTGCACTTGTGACAGATGATCTCCCGCTCTTCTGGATAGTCTAAATTTAACTATTCTGCTTTTCAATTGTTGATTTAGAGCTGGATTTCCGTATCTGTGATTCCACCTTTTGAATTTCTTTATTAGTAGTGCCAGCTCAGCTGCTCCATCATCATCATCATCATCGCTTTCTGTTGTTCCTTTGAGAGCTATCGATTCTCTCATGTATCACCTCTTTTGCGTTCTTCCTTGAATTTCATTTCTAGCTCGTAAGTGGTGAGATTTCCGATGAATTTTTCAACATTGATTTGTTTCAAATCTTTTGATTCTTGAATGGTTGTAACTTTCGCTTCAAAACTTCATGGAAGGATTCTGAGAATTTTTCTGACTATTCCAATTCTATGTATGATTTTCCAAGAGCTTTTGATTTGTATACGATATTGGAAATTCGTTTGTACATCTCTTTGACATTTTCATCCTTGGCCATCGTGAAATTCTCGTATTCGCTACTCATCATGGCAAGGCGAGATTCCTTGACTTGAGACGTTCCTTCATGAGTCACTTCAAGTGTGTGTCAGATTTCCTGCGCAGTTAGAAAATGTGAGACATGATTAAATTCAATTTAATCTAATGAAAAAATAATTGAATTCGTAGCTTTAGCATTAGCATTTTGTAGTCTATATTCAAGATCTGTCCATTGATCCATCGGTTTATCTATTTCTTGATTATCTACAACTATAGTTGGTGCTCTATAACCTGTCTCAACTATATTCAAAGCATCAATGGTTTTCCGAAAAAAAATTATTCTATTTTTCCAGTAAGCATATTCACCAGTGAACACTAGTGGTCTAACTATGGACTGAACCTCAGCAAAAGCATTGTTAAAAGAAGCCATTTTAAATTTTTAAAACAAAAATTAGTTTTCGAAAAATCAAAATTTTTAAAATCAAAAATTGGCTTTTGTAAAATCGAATTTTTAAAACAAAAGTTGACTTATGTTCCCAGCTTTGATACCACTTGTAGGATCGGTTTCACTTTAGAGGGGGTGAATAGGGTGATACTATCAATTATGAAAATTAACGCGGAAATATATAAAATAATCACAACACCGATAATAACAGAATAATAGCAGCACGGATAATCGTAGAATATTTAAAACAGAAATAGAACAACATAGATTTACCCAACTTCGGAAAAACCCTGCCTACGTTCTGCCTCCAAGGTTTCTACTAGAAATCATGTAGTCAAACACTTACACAAGTAACCCGCGACACCCGATATCGACTTACCTAACTCTACGCTCAAAACCCTACCACAACTCAGCCATTGAGTTGCGAATTCTCGAACTACACTACCGTAGTTTATCCCTAGTCACACGACTAGACTTTACAACAGTTTAAAAGAGAAATACAAAATTTAAAAACAATTTAAAAACAAAACTCTAGTTTTAAATAAAGCCTAGTTAACAAATTATAGCCTTCCTAAAGTAAATAAAGTGATAAAACTATTTTCCTCTTTTCTTCCTTTATTTCTTCAGCCTGATTTTTTTTGCTTTGAAAACTTCCATTCCTCTTTCAAAACAAATCAGGGTTCTGGAAATTTGAAGTCTACGCTTAGTCGTCGATCGATCTACTGTCGAACTTCAGTTCAGTTTAATGCTTCTTTAATCTTGTTCTTAGCTTCGGCTGCTTTAAATTGTGGTGAGTTCGATATAAATCCAGTATGTGGTTTCCTTTGTGACTTCCGTTGATATGCTTGAACTCGATTCGGTTCGAGTTATTGATTTTAAACTATGCTTTGTGATATTGTTTTAACTTGAATGAATTTGATGCCGATGATGCTCAGGGGTTAAATAGGGTTCGAATCCCTTTTTTCCTTTGAATATATTTTTGAAATCGTCTATGAATTTAAGCTCGGTCGTTCGATTTTGATGAGTTGCTTGTGATTTATCCTGACCGGCTCAATTTCGAATACTTCCTTGCCTGATTATCACTACTTGTTTTGTCTTTGATTATATGTTACCATCTGGCATTGATTCTGATTTGTTCGAACTTGCCTTGGTCACCATGGCTTTGATTTTCTAGTATTTGGACTTGACTTGGTTATTTTGAAACTGCTACCTGCAAAAATGTTCGACCTGGAACATTTTATCATTTGATTGATTTTTGACTCACGACATTAATTTTTTTGAATGTAGTTTTTTGATTTGAACCGTGACTTGAATGCTGCAACTGGTTATGTGTATACATATATAAGTATATATGTATACATTTGTATTTGTGAGAAAATAATTGTTGCATTCATACTGTTACTACATATGTTGTTTACAACTTGGTCTTGTAGTATGCATTGCACTGTCCACTGCCATATGCTTCAATATGCATTGTTCGGTTCATGTTTATACTTTTGTGCTCGACTTTGATTCCGTGAATTTCTGGCATCGTGAATATATGAATTTTGTTGCCTCTGTGACTTCAGCACTTTGATTTTGTGATGATATTTTTAAGATGGGAATTTTACTTCAACTTGTTCAATATTTGCCATTATCACTTTGAGTTTGTTCAATTTCTCACGGCTTCATGTGTAGTTGCAGTGCACTTTTGTTTCACTAGCTTGTGTTTTGCATTGAGTTGTACTCGGTTTAACTTGAGTCTTGTTGCACTTTGGTCATTGTTAGACTTGAAGTCTAGTGTGTGTATATTGTCTTTGTGCACTTGAGTTTGTCTAGTTTTATGTGGAGCATTATGAAGTCACAACTGTACACTTTGTTGTTGCTTGAAGTTGTAGCCTTTGATATTTGTTAGACTTCATGTAGTCTGCACCTCTATTGTCTTCACTGGTTCATTCCTGAACTGTTGTTGATGCACTTGATATCTTCACTTGCATATTTGTTCATCATGTAGTCTACTTGGAGCTTGCTGACAAATTGAGTTTTGTATTTATTCAAAGTTTTGTTGACATGGTCTTTCTTGACTGCTCATTGCTGTAGCATATATATGTATACATGTTGCTCCTTACTTGTCATTTGAGTTTGAGTTGCATTGTAGTCTAGTTACATCGAGTCTTGTGTATTTGATTTGTGATGATTTACTTGTATTTCCATATGCTTGCTGCTATGTTTCATGTGCTTGCTATGTTGATTTGGTTGCACTTGTATGCATTGAGTTGTTGAGCCACTTGGTTGAACATGTGCTCTTTTTGCCTAACCCATTTCACTGAACTGTTGAGTTTTATGGTTGCATTCACCTTGAATTCCTTTTCTCTGTATACTTGAATCTGGTCTTGGCCTTGGTTTCTTTGTAGTATGGTTGCTCTGACCAGTTCATTAAACATGTTACATTGATGTTGTGTTATCCACCTCTTTTTGTACTGGTTCATTGTGTCTTCATGTGTACTTGAGTCTGGTTGGACTGTCCAGCCTCTGTTGTTGCTGGCTTCATGTGTACATCACTTTATACCTGAGTTGAATCCAGCTTATATCTTGGGTTTGACCTTGTGCTTATGACATGATTTTATTTTTATTGCACTTGAGTTGAACCTAGCTTTTGGTTGGATTTGACCTTGTGCTCACTTGTCTTGTAATTTTATCAAGTGTACATTGGTGTGTACGGCCTTGTGGCATGTACAGTGGTACACTGTGCATGTCACAAGTTGTTTGTGTATGATGAATTCAAAATGAATATAATGACGAACAACCCAAATAACCGAGGCATATAATATTTTCAAAATAAATATTTTATTTTATATTGCACAAATTTTCTTTTTCTATTTTACTGCATCAGTGTTTATTTTACAGATACCTCAGATGTTGGATTTGGGTTGGAGTAGAGTTGAAGATAAAATACAAGTGAATGAGTGATGTGTAGTGAGGACAGTTGTAAAAATTGAAATGTATTGTAATTGAAGTTTTATATGTATAGTGAGAACCCAAATTTATAATGTTCAAAATTGTAATAAAATATTTGTTTCAAAAAAATATGTGTTTGAATTTAAATTCTATGCTATTTATTTTATTCAGCAAATATTTATTTAATTATGTGAAAATAAAATAGTACATTAACAAATATATTTAAATATATATCTGTATATATATGTTTATTATCATTAAACAAAAATCATATACTTGCATATTCAACACTTTATAAAGAAACATCTGAAATGAGAATTGTAATGATAATAATTGATACTTAACATTGGAATAAGAAATACGATTTATATTTCAAAATATATTTTCATATAGAAAATTATTTACTATGTGATTTATTTCTTTGAGTTCAAAACATTTTATCAAAGAACTCTTCGATGTAAACTATTTGCGGTAAATGAAATAATTAATCAAATTGACATTCGAATTCAGTATGCTATTATAATAATGGCGGAAACAGTGGAAGTATGCCATATAACATTTATTGATGCATAAAGTTGAAAAAATTATTTTCGTTAAACATACCAAACATTATAAATAAAATAATGACTATTTTTCATTGTCAGCTGAAAAATAGACATACGTACATTTCAATATGAATATTATATATAATTGTTATGAAATAAAACTATAATGCTGTATTTTCTTTTATAACAAAATGATGCATTAGAAAAAATGAAGTATTTAAAATTATTTACAATTATTTTGGAATTAGACTAAGGTGTATTTTTGGGAAATAATTTTTATTATATGATTATGAATCACATGATATTGGTAACTATATCTCAAACTGTTAATGATTATGCACCCATTTAGTGGAAGCGTCATAAGAGTTGAAGAACTCTTTGGGTTGATAAATATAGATGTATACAATCTTAAGTCTATTAACACCAAAATAGTTACACGTACTTCTTTATTTTCACTGACGAATTATCACAGACATGGACATGTGTATACTATATGCACGTATAAGTCCATGATAAGCTTATTGAAAATAAAACATAAGCAAGTAATGTACCATGTGACAGAAATGATTCGAGTTGATTTAACAGGTAAGTATATCGAAAAGAGTTCTAAATGTACCTAAATGGATAAAGATTCAATCTCAAAGGTCACCCATCCCTACAATACATAATGATGTATTGATAAGAAGTAATCTAATTTTGTTGAACAAAGCACGACTAATGATGAGTGACGTTGAGTTAAACTCTTTTTATAAGGTATGTGCTTAAGTGTAGTACAAAAAGGTTTAAATTAATATCATTCAAAGAATAGTTTACAAAACCATACAAGATAACGGTTTATAAAAAACCTCCTACATATCCTGGGCTAAGGAGTTGGTAGGTTGTGTGAATTAAAAAACTACACGTAATAATTTCATGTAAGGGATTTGTATGAATCTTCCCAAGTGAATTTCGAGAACTATAGTCATTAGATGACTAATTTATGTTATGAAAATAAGTATATATCAGTTTTATATAAAGCAATTCATAAAATATATATGATTGCAAGTTCTATTGCACTGAGAAACAATAGTGTTTCAAGAAATACCAACTTCGTAGTGAAGGGCTTTCTTTAAGAAATTATTCGTATAGAATGAATTTGGATATAATCCAAGTATAAAACTAATTACAAGGGATGAAATGAAATTAACCAAACCTGAATGAACACAACACATTAGAACATCTGATGAGTATTCTTGTACATCAAAGCGAAACTATGAGTTTCTTGTCATTGTTAAGAATAAATAGTTTTCAGTTGTTTAATTAAACCATTAAGAGTACTGACTCTATGATATGGTACGATGCACAAATTCAAAATAGATTCCAAGTACAATATTAAACATGATTTTGAAAGTTGTATTAAAAGGGATGTGATCCATCAACCGAAAATGCGTCTTTTAGAGAAAAACAAATGCAGTTGGAATATAGTGAGCTACAATGATAAGAATAATACCATAAATTTTAATTGTTGAAATTAATGTAACAGATTCGCCATTCGATATGCTTAAGTAGGTTTGGATTTTATTCACAAAATTATCACTTAATATGATTTTATGTTTTGGTGCGTATGTGTTGAAATAGAAAATTCTAAATAATGATTTAGAGTAAACTGTTTACACATAATGACCAAAGTGTCTCAAACTTAATTGGAGCAATATTGAAATTTATGAGTTTTTGAATACAATCCGAGAAGGGATACGAAAGTATTATTCCAAAAGCATCAAAATTGGAAAAATATTTTGATAGAAAAATCAAATAGTTTGATTATCAATCAAAATGCAGCGAAAGCATGTTTTTATAAGAAAGAGCATTAAAGGTACATTGATATTTATAAATATAAATAAACAAGTTGCTGATTTTTTAATGATGTACTTATGTTAAAATTAGCCTTAATTGTTTTAGTTCTCAACATTGGATTTATAAATGGTGTCTTTTATAGTAAGAATAAAAGATATTGGGAATGTCCCAAACGATATGCAAAGACACATTATTAAAATGTTTAATACATAACATGTAAGGAGAATTCATTATATATATATATATATATATATAGATAGATAGATAGATAGATAGATAGATAATATGAATTATCATACATGTTATGTTGTCTACGATATCGTTTTTTTTGTGTATTTGATACATGAAGCAAATATCAAATCCAAACTGATATCACTAAATGATTATTTAAAAGTTTTTTCATATTGATGAAATACTAGGAAATTGTTGCAAAAACAACAAGCTCCTTATGAATGAGTGTTCAAACTCAATTATTCATAAGTGATATTGAGTATAATATTTTGATTATAAATTTAAGTTAAGAATCCTTAAGTTAGAAATGTTCCAAATGAAAGACGATGGCTGATTCAATGAAAAAGGCTAGGTACATCACCTTGAATAGCGTCGCGATAAAAACAAAGTATATAAATATAAACACGCAAATTTATAACTAAGTTGAAGGTGATTCCAAATGTTTAGAATTCCATAATGTGTTATATGATAACAATGTCACGAAATGGTTCGTAACAGAACTTAGAGCTACTAGAAGTTGAGAGACATAATCCGAATTGTTCTAACATGACAAAGGCAGTTTATCAACATCAGAGACCGGTTGATTGACATAGTAGAAAATTGAAACATAATAGCATATCTGTTCACTAATTGATCGATCCAATTAGTTTTTAAAAAACCGATTAGAGGAGTTGGAATGAGATTCCATAGTTGACCCCAAGTGCAAGTGGGAGATTAATAAAGTTAAGTGTATGCCCTAGGGACAATGATGTAATTTATTACATATATCTAATTCGATAACCAATCTTGTTTGAAACAAAAGGAGTTTTCTATCTATTAAATTTGATATAATGTGTTACATAGTGACTAATTAATTTAACTAAAAGTATATTCAATAGAAAATCCATAAATGGTATGTTTTGTGATAATAGTTGCAAAGTGTTGTAACCGTGAATAATTTATCACAATAAAAATAAATATATCATTTTAAATATTTCTAGTCAAGATGTATCGAGAATGGATATCGATATATCCGTTGAGACTTGATTTACGCTCTTTAAATATAGGGTAATGTATTATTCATGGATGATGGGGGGACCAAGGGGTTACGTACTGATGGTTATTGAATAATTATGGAATGATTTACTCGATATTTTTTGGTTGGTTAATACAACTAAGGTCAAAAAAAATATTGATGTGATTAATTTACACAGTTCTCTCGGCTTGAGAATACTACCGATCTTTAATGTAAAAGCTCTACTTTGATTATAGTTAAATTGTGGCACGACGTCCATCGAACAACTATAGTTGGGTCGAGTGGAAGTATTGAAAATTAAACGCTGTTCAAAAGAGGATTCGTCTTCTTAATTATATGAAGTTAGTGTTACGATCAACTGAAGTCAATTAAAATTTAAAGTCTCTAGCTAGAGCATTTAGGTTATAATAATTGTTATTATTGCACTAAGGACTTTGTATTTGGACTATAAAGTTGAACATAGATGATATTATAATTTTGAAAAATTACCTAACTTTAGAAGTCTAAAGTTTTGATGAAGAGAATTTGCGGTAAATAATTATCACCATCGGGTAATGCTTAACTTTGTAAATTGGATTTTACTGAAGCTTTTTACGCGATAAATTCAACCAAAATATAATATCACTAGCTAAGGTGATGTGTGAATGTTAATTTTCAAAATGTTCGATATCAATCGTTGACCGAATTTACTCATTTGAGTGGCATAACCATAATGATGAATAATCTAAATAAACCTTAAAATTTATTTGGTTTATAAATTATTGTAAATTAGTTTAATTAATTAATATTTATGAAATATTAATTATTAAACTTTATGTTATTTGTTTGAATATCATTAATATCTAATAAATTGCATATATAAAAGTTATAAACGCACGTATTGATATACGATATTAATAAAATATTTAAACTGGGTTTAAATTGATTAATATAAGTTGTTTTGGAATTATTTTGAGGCCTGCACGCATGATTAAAAAGGGAAGGGTTTTCAAATGCGATTATTAAAAAGAGCAATTAAAAGAAGGAATTAAATTTCCGTTCTTTACTCCTCTTTATGACTCACTTAAATCTCATTTATGAAATGATTTTTTTGTCCTTGTCTCTTTAATTCTATTTCTTCTGCCAAAAATGTGAAGGGGAGGGAAATGATTTGATTGGATTTAATCAGGAATTAAATAGGAAGGTTTTGAAATGGAAAATTGAAAAGTTTCAGTATTTCCTTTAGAACATATTCTCTCTTATTCAATCCATCATTATTCTTTTCCTAAAATGAGTCTTATCTTCTTTCTCTTGCTCTCCTCCTCTTCCTTAATGGCCTCCATAAAAAAATCCCTAAAACAAATTCAAATAAAATCGATCACATTCGAAGTGGTGCTTACCTCTAGATCCTTGCAAAATCAGAAGGTTGATTAATTGAATCAAAATTTTATTCTTCATTTAAGATGCAAATCTTAGACTTCATCTTCAAGGAATTCTAATTTTATTTATATTTACCATGTTAATGAAGTTTAAATCCTATACATGCTATATCTTATCTCATCATTTGTTCGTTATGTCGACCCAAAGTTCAAATCTAATATATGTTAATTAATTTAATTAGTTTAAATCTAATCTCATCATTTGTTCATTATGTTGATCCAAAGTTCAGATCTGATATATTTTAATTGATTATATGTTCATTAAGATAATATAAGTAGATCCTACACTAGTTGCAACCTGTTCATTATGTGTTCATACTATATGTATATTTAGATCTAATTCATTTTACAACAAATGTATATAGGCCTAATTTGTCCAATCTAATTTTGTCATTGTTTTTAAAATTATTATTTTATAAAAGGAAAAAAATAAACAATTCTGGATTAGAAAATGATTTAATTAATTGATGTATTTTGTACCTCGTTATATACCCAAGTATAAATTAATTATGTATGTAAATTATTTAAGTTTCTTTGGAGATCGAATACATTTCACATATTTGTTGCTTTGAATAAAAAATTTATTGTTGTTGATATTTGTTTAAAAAGTCATTTCAATTAAAAAAACATAAGTTCGTGCAAAACATTATAAATCCTTTGAACCCTTCTTAAGTTAAAGTAGATTTCAATTTGTTACTTTAATCTTAAAACATGTAGATTACAAAGTTTACAAATATATATATATATATATGTATGTATGTATATATGTATGTATGTATGTATATTATTTTAATCTAAAACATGGTTTGTAGCTATTCATATATTCATGCATATATGCGATTGAGTGTTCAAATTATTTTGAAATAACATTAAAGACAAGTTAATGAAATGAGATAACTTTTCCCGCTTTCCTTTCCTTATTAATTGCTTTCTTTAACATATTTGATTGTTCCGATATATGTATATATGTGTGTCTATATGTGTGTGTATAAACTTTAAATTAGGTAAAATAACTTCATAACATATTATATATAGGTAAATATAAGTAAACTATATATATGTATATATTATTATTTTATATACTTTAAAATAAATTATGAACAACAAAGGAATATATAATAGGTAAATATGTTCATTGTGGTGTAAATCCCAACACGTGTATACGTATATATTAAATATATGCACTATTTGTATGTTGCACTTGCACTATGCACATTATTTGATACATTCATTATTATATATTTGAATTCAAATTAAATTTAAAACTCCTTTTTCTTATGAAATAAAATAAAATATTGATTTCATTTAAAAGAAACTTAGAAAAGTTCTAAATGAATTTAGACCTCATAGGCCCATTAAAGATCCAATAAAGAATTTTTTTGAAATTACCCTTAACTCGCTACGAGCTGGCCTAGTCCCAATAGTAACTATGCCTAAGAAGGACACCGGTCATTAAGTCTGAACGTCTTTAGACAGTTAGTAGATGCATGGCCATTTCCGGACATGGTCGAGGGCGAAGATGGATAAGGGAGTTTCTTAATGGCTCGAAGTGGGGGAGGGGGTGGTTGATCTAGACATAACCTAAAGCATTGAGCCACTCAAGGACCTTTAAAGAAGGGATGCGTAGGTGGCCGATTACTAGACTTGTTGTCTCACCCTCGGGTGTAGCTCGAGCACGTACTGGCCCGGGAGTTCTTGTGAGATGGAGCATTCCAAGGCAAAGAGAGATGCATGCCCATCCACCCTCCTCTAAGTGGGATGCTGCTTACACTGATATGGCTGATGCCGCTTGATGAAAGACCGAGGGGATTAACTCAGCCTTTTGATGGTAGGAGCGATTCTTATGCAGAATATACACATGTAACGACCCTCTATTTTGGACCATTCAAATCAACAATAAAACCACACGTGTCAGACTTGAATAATTTCAAAACAATAGATTTTAATACAATTTGGAGCAAATAAAACCAATCACAGAATCTCAGACACAGATACATCAGAGTAACTCGCAGCGAAAATAAAAATAACCACAGTAATTCATGAAGCTACTACAACACAGAGTCACAAACAAGTACAAAATACCAGAGTCTGAAAAGCAAATACAACAAAAAATCCCAATACATAAATGTCCACTAGTACATAAGCTGAATAGAAATACTGAATAGAACTACATAATAACTAGATAGATAGATAATCTCCAGCAATCCTTGCTCCAGAAGGTGAATCCAAAGCTAAAATACTCAGGCTGACCCGAGCATAAAGCAAAACACAAAACACTCGAGTCAGGACATACATACTTATACAATGTAAACCAACTCAAGTGAACTGTAATAAAATGCATAAGTAACTTAAAGGAAGCTTGGGACTGCCATCGTTTAAGGATCCGTTAAACTATTTACTATATAGTAATATACGCTATTATAATAATGTCTAAAGTAAATTAAACTTACTTAAAAATAGCATTAAGGCTTTACATTTTTCACCTTAACACATATATAGTGCCAATAGTCTATACAGTAACGTCGTACCTCCAGATCGGGAGGCTACCACAAATACTCCATAGGTATGACAAAAATCGAAACTCGTACAAGGCGCGTTGGGGTAGGTGACATGGCACAACTAGGCAATGCCAGGGTAGATATACCAATTGCACATCCGGACCGGTGGTAACGCGTAGCAGCCACTACCGCCCACCTCGAGCTACACTTTAAAATCAAAGGTGTGCACCATATCAGTCACAAAGTAATAGAATGGCATACGAAGAAGTGTGTCCAATAAGAGGAGCTACCTCATTAGCCTGTCGATTGCTCCTGTTTTAGCCACCTTATGCCAACTCACGGGAGTCGAGTCCACGTATATACCTTAATAGAACGTCGCTACCATCCTACTTCATTCTGGAATCTCCACTGCGTACACGGTTGTTAAAGTGGTTTTCGGAGTTGGCAGAGAGTATGACAACTTCCGATCGTGGTCTCTTTAACAACCAAACGATATTATAACCCATGGATATTTATTTCAAAACATTTCTATTCCAAAACCATTTAAAACTAATGCTATTACTTTCCAAAATAATATCCATTTTCAAAAAATGATAATATTTCCAAATCTATATACTTAATTATAGCACCTTAAAATGTTATCTTTTTGAAATCATACCACTTTCAAAACCATCCACTTATTATAGCATTTTAAAAATGTAATAAGTTAGAAACTACAACACCTTTAAAATGTTACCCTTATATAATATTAGAAAATGTTACAATTTGGAAATAGTAGCATCTTTAAAACATAACCTTAAAGTAACATAGCATTTTAAAAATGTTATCTTTTTATAACTACAGCATTTTAAAAACATAACTAAAATTACCATAGCATTTTAAGAATCCTACGAATACTACTATAACATGTTTAAACATATTCTTTCAATTTTTAACATAGTTTTATTTATACAAAACATATCTATTTCACAATCAAAATCTATTATTATTATTAGGTTAAAATCAAAATTCCATATTAAATCAAATTTAAATTATTAAGTTATTTATCATAGATAAATCTTTAATTTAGTTTTAAACCAAATATTTACTTAAATTATTTTTCCAATATATCATCATATTAAAAACCATTAAATCAAATTTTCGAATTAAAATTTCATATTTTTAAATATTCAAAATACTTAATAAATATTAGAAAACTATTAAAAATTAACTGTGGGTCTGTATAATATTTTCTAACCTAGGTCAAGTGATATGGATATATATCATTTCAATCCATAATTTACAAGAAAATTCGGGTTCTATCCATTCAAACCCACAATCCCAAGTCAAATAAAATAAAAATCGCTTGAGCCAATCATTTCAGCTCATAACGATTTTCCCCTATTCTAATGTCCGTTGAGGTATGTATTATTTCAACCCATAGCGATTCTATACCATCAGGGAACTTGCAGTGTGAGAAGCAGAAAAATAAAATAACAGTATAACATGGAATATCATATCAGGTGATGTAGCAGGCATATAATCAGGTTATGACATCATGAAATATCATATCACATGCATGTATAATTAAATTACTATCAATACAGAATATTATCTACTACAATTCACATGTCATTGTTTCACAATTATATAAGTACGAATGTCGAGAGTGATAACTCACCTTCTAAAGCTGGAGATAACAATTCAAGACACACAACCAAACTCCGAAAAGAACGACAAAGCACAAACTAGGTTTGAGTGGATGAAGATCCAAGATTCAAATCTTGTACACAAACAAGTACAACATATATAAATATATAATTCAACACAAGATTATAAATCAAAACCATGAACAAATATGACTCAAAATGAAACAAATATTGGTTAACCAATACAAGTGGTTCGGCCACAACACAAATTTGCTTGACCATCATCAAGTCATGCTTGGATATGACCAGAAAGGAGGCATGGCTAGGGGTTATGAAGAGATGGCAACCCAAAAGTCAAGTGAAGGCAAAAGGGCAAAGCACGATGGGTTTTGGGTTCGGCCTATGGCTCCTATGGCTCGGCTATGGTGCAAAGTGGCTCGGCCTATGGTTCATAGTATTTGATCAGGAAAGGTCATCATCAAGAGGGTACGGCCTAGAGGTGGAATGTTGGTCATGGCAAGGCATAGGAATGGAAGAACTAGTGGTGGTCGAGGCAAGCAGGGAGGAAAGAGGATCTAGTGGTCTCGGCTAGAGTTTGTGAGGCCATTAGGTGATGGGTTTGGATCTTTGAAGTCACGGAACTTGGTGGGAATGGTGATGAGGTGGTGGAGGCCGATTAGGTGGTGGTGGTGAGGAGGAGTTGGTCGGCAATAGAAGATGATGCAAGTGATGGCCGAGCATATGCTTGAGAATAAAAGAGAAAGGAAAAAGTAAATGAAGGAGAAGTAGACATGAAAACTTACTATAAAAATCTTCTACAGGAAATAAAAATGAGAAAAGAGATGAGAAGTTTTTTTGTACGTTAATAAGAAGTGGTTTGCACGGCTACGAAAGTGGAAAGATTGAACGGCTAGAAAAGGAAAAGGCATCACATTAAGGAAAAGAAACTTGAGTCCTTTAGAATTTCCTAAGTCCAATAGAAAATAAAATAAAAATCAAAGTCCAAACCAAAATAAAAATAGAAAATAACATAGAAAAATAGAGGATAGAAATATAAAATAACAAATAAAATACTGAAAATAATCGCGTGTAAAGCACTAAAATTTATCAGATTTAAAAAGTATAAAATAGAATTTGACGAAACGAAAAGCAGAACGAATATTAGAATAAAATTCAGCTTCAAATAAAAAGATTGGAATTTGAAAATTCAAATTTAGAAATTTCAACTGAAAGTCAAAGTTTGACCACAGTTGACCAAAATATAAAATTTTCAAAAAATCTAAATTTTAATTTATTTGGCAAAATGATTATAAACAAAATCCTGAAATTCATTGGAAAATTCCAAAATTCACATTTTTAAATGATTTAAAAATCAAAGTTTTTAAATAATTTTAATTAAAAATATATATTAAAATTATGGGTTGTTACACTCTCCGCCACTCAAAACTTTTCGTCCTCGAAAAGGAACGAGACACGAAAACAAGGAAAGATAATATAGAAAAGAAAATAGTACCTAAAACAAACAATTCCGAATTCGAAGCGCGCATGCTCTGCTCCGTCTCCCAGGTACAATCCCGATCATCCGTACTCCATTGCACTTTGACCAGTTGACAGATTTTCTTCTTAGCTGCTTCTTACCTCTATCGATAATATGAAGTGGCTTCCTCTCAACAGTAAGGTTAGGCTCGATATCAAACTCTCGAGAGCAAAAGGCTGGACAATCAAAGATGGATCATGAAAATATTGACGAAGATGCGAAACATGGAATACATTATGCACTCCAGAAAACTTCTCAGGCAAATCCTGACGATAAGCTAAAGAACCTATCCTCTCTGAGATACGGAAGGGACCAACAAACCTAGGAGTGAGCTTACCCCTCTGACCAAACCGAGTCACATTCCTTAAGGGAGAGACCTTAAGGAAAACCAGATCACCAACCGAAAACTCCAAACTCCTCCTATGCCGATCAGCATACTTCTTCTTCCTATCCTGAGCACTCCTCATCTTCCTTTTAATCTCCTCAACCTTCTCAGAAGCCTCCAGAAGCATATCAAGACCAAGAACCAAACGATTACCAGATTCAATCCAGCAAGATGGAGATCTGTAAGGTCTTCTGTAAAGAGCAGCAAATGGAGACATTTCAATACTGGCCTAAATTCAAAGATGAAATGAGATAGATAAAAGACTAAGATAAGATCAAAATAGAAGACTGAAAATATACCTGATAACTGTTGTTATAGGTGAATTCAACAAGATGGAGATGATCTTCCCAAGATCCTCTATGATCCAGAACACAATCACGAAGAAGATCCTCCAGAATCTGATTCACTCTTTCCGTTTGACCGTCGGTCTGTGGGTGGTAAGCAGTGCTCAGATTCAAATGAGTACCCAAATATTCCTGAAAAGCTTTCCAAAACTGACTGGTAAAGATAGGATCTCTATCACAAACAATGCTAAGAGGAAAACCATGAAGACGAACAACCTCGCTCATATAGATCTCAAACAAACTAGAAGCAGAACGGGTAGACTTGACCAAAATGAAATGAGATGACTTGGTCAATCTATCCACAATAACCCAAATATTCTTATTACCCCTCCTAGTCCTCGATAAACCATCAATAAAATCCATAGAAACCTCTTCCCGTTTCCAATTGGAACCTCAAGGGGCTACAACAAACCAGGGGTCTTCTGATGATCTGCCTTGACTTGCTGACAAGTCGCACACCTACTAACAAAGATAGAGATATCTCACCTCATACCTCTCCACCAATAAAGCTTCTACATATCCTGATACATCATCGCCACACCAGGATGAATAGAAAGTCTAAATCGATGATTTTCCCGAAGTAACTCTTGCCTCAATCAATCAACATTCGGGACACAAATCCAATTATTAATCCTCAAAATCCCTCTATCATCGATCTGGGCTCCACTACCATCAGGACTACTACCACCAACTCTGCTACAAACACTCTCCTTAATCAATCTAATAATCATATCCTCATCCTGCTTAGCAATGATATGATCCAAAAGAGGAGAAGAAGAAACAACAAGCTGACACAACATTGCCTTCTTCCGACTCAAAGCGTCGGCCACAACATTAGCTTTTCCAGGGATATAGCTAATGTTAAGATCATAAGAAGAAAGGAATTCAAGCCACCTAACCTGACGCCGATTCAAATCCTACTAGGTAAAGATATACCTCAAAGACCGATGATCAGTAAAGAGCTCAAACTTAGCACTCAAATGATGATGCCTCTAAAGCTTTATAGCAAAAACCATAGCAAGCAATTCTAAATCATGAGCTGCATAATTGGCCTCATGGTTCTTCAACTGGCGACTGGCATAAGCAATGACCTTCCTGTCTTGCATCAGAACAGCTCCAAACCCTCACGACTAACATCAGTGTATACCGTTAATCCATCATTTTTATTTAGAACGGTAAGCACTGGTGCGGAAGTAAGCTTACGGTTCTACTCATTGAATGCAGCTTTATACTTATCATTCCATATAAACTTAGATTCTTATGAGTCAAAGCAGTGAGAGGTGCAGAAATCCGAGCAAAATTCTCAATGAATCTCCAATAATAACCGACAAGGCCCAAAAAACTACGGATATCAGATGGAGTCCTAGGAGTTTCCCCATCAATGATCGCAGCGATCATGACTGGATTAATAGAAACTACATTACTAGAAACAATATGCCCGAGAAATCGAACTTCATCCCTCCAGAAATGGCATTTCGAGAATTTAGCCTTCAACTAATGATTTATAAGAGTCTCCAGAACAAATTTCAAATGCGACTCATGCTCTTCCCTTGACTTGGAGAACACAAGAATATCGGCAACAAAGACTAGAACAAACTTGTTAAGCACATCACGAAGAACACGATTCATCAAATCAACAAAAAAAAGCAGGAGCGTTAGTCAAACCAAAAGGCATAAATAACCATTATAGTAACCATTCTCAGTACGGAACGCGGTCTTGGGAATACTTTCCTCAGCAACTCTGAGCTGGTGAAAACTTATGGCAAGATCAAGCTGAGAGAAAACAGTAGCTCCATGGTGCTGATAAACATATAATTGATGCGAGACATAGGATATCTGTTCCTCATAGTGAGCCTGTTCAGTTCCCTACAATCAACACACATCCTTAAAGAACCATCGGACTTAGTGATGAAAACCACCACTGCTCCCCATTCTGAATGGCTAGGTCTGATCAGACCCTTCGAGAATAAGTCCTCAATTTGTTTCCTCAACTAAACCTACTCACGGGGTGTTATTCTTCTAGAAGGAAGAACTACAGGTCGAGCTCCAGGAATAAGATCAATACGGAATTCAATTTCCCGCTTAGGAGGTAAAGAAGTGACTTCATCAAATACATCGGGATAGAGTTTGACCACATGAGTCGAGTCAAGATCACCAGGAGAAGAATCCAAAGAATAAATAAAATTGCCAGCAAAATCCTGAGTAAGCGGCACTGAATCACCAAAGAGTCACCCTTGTCACCAATAAGAGAAACAGTTCGGGTTTTACCAGAGATAATTGCTTCATGCCTCTTCGTCCAATCACCTTCAAGCAATAGATCAAAAGCATCAAAACCCAGAACATAGAAATCACCAGAAAACCGATAACCAGAATTGAAGAGTTTCACACTTCTACAAATCCTACTAAGGTTCGTAGGACCACCAATAGGATTTTTAACACACAAAGGTACAGAAGGAAGCTCAGGCAAAAGAAGATGCTCGAATTTATCACAAAGATCCATAGAAATAATGCTATGGAAAGATCCAACATCAAATAAAACATGAACAGGAAAATTAAATAGAGAAAAAGTGCCCTGAAGAGTACTTTGAGCATTAATACGATCAGGAGCAAATGCAGGAGGTGGAGCTAGTGAAGATGCAGAGGTAACGACAAAGATACCAGAAGGCTTGCCCTTCTACTGAGTAGGACAATCCTTCCTAAAGTGGCAAGGCTGAAGACAAATATGACAGAGATCATGCATGTTCAACTGAGCAGGAGGAGGAACAACAGCACCAACTAAAGTAGGACAACTATTAGCATAGTGTCCCTTCTGATCACATTTGAAGCAATTAATGGAAGACAGGTCAATAGACTGTCTCTGGGAAGAAGAAGATCCCAATCCTAGAGTCTTATTCCAATTCTTTTTCTGCTGATGAAAGTTAGGCTTTCTCTTCTTAGGGTGACCAGAAAAAGACTGATATGAAGCGGCACGAGCAACTGGATGATCCTTGGAATAGGATTCTCATATCTAATGGCCATATCCATCAGACTAGTGAAAAGTCTATGCACATAAGCGATGAGACGATCATAATACTCTGAGCGAGCACCAGCTATGAACTTCTCATTCATCTTGAGAGGAGTGCCAATCAGATTAGGGCCAAACTTAAAAAGTTTATTGAACTTCCTCTCATACTCAGCAAATGACATATCACCCTGCTTAAGATCCATGAATTCCTGATAAAGCTGAGACTTCCCTGCCTCAGGCATCCATTTCACAACAAAAGCATCCCTAAAGCATGATAAAGAAACATAAGAAATATTTTCAGAAGAGAAAAATGAGCCAAATTCAAGACAAACAGAAGATGATACCTAAACTGCTCCCAAGAAATGTCAGCCTCGATAGTGTGAGCTGTAACAGTCCTCCACTAATCCAAGGCTACTCCCTTCAACTGCCAAGCTGTCAACTGACGCTTCTGAGCATCAGTGATCTCAAGACCGGAGAAGATCCGCTCTAATTCCTTCAACCATTGTTGAGCCTCGATAATTCTCTCTGATTCGATAAATTTGGTGCCACCAAGCTCAGTGTATTCCTTATAGAGAGTAGTGAACCTAACTGGTGCATCAGGCTCAAGAACTAGGGTAACACCATGACCCCTACCTCTAGCATTCCTACGACTTATCCTGAAAAAAAAGATTGAATGAATTTTTGGACAGAGGTAATTGAAAAATAAAGATAACATTAGATAAGATAAGATAAGATTCAACTTGAATTGAATATCCTAAACACAGAAATTACTAACAAGGTGGATAAGGGAAGGGAAGAAGTTAAGAAAAATTTAGTTTCAAACAAGAAAAGTTTGTATCAAAATAATTTTGAAAAATCCTTTGAAAACCATTTGAAAATCATCTTATACTTTAAAATACGTTCTCTCACAAAGAAATGATTCTAAGATTGATTTCACTCATTCTAGGGTATTTCTACCCTATTTCTAATGAGGTTTTTGCTCCGCAGGCTAAGGTTTACCTAAAACCAAAGCTCTGATACCAAATGTAACGACTCACTATTTTGGACCATTCAAATCGACAATAAAACCACACATGTCGGACTTGAATAATTCAAAACAATAGATTGTAATATAATTTGGAGCAAATAAACCAATCATAGAATCACAGATACAGATACATCAGAATAACTCGCAGCAGTAATAAAAATAACCATAGTAGTGCATGAAGCTACTACAACACAAAGTCACAAACAAGTACAAAATACCATAGTCTGAAAAGTAAATACAACAGAAAATCTCAATACCTAAATGTCCACTAGTACATAAGCTGAACAGAAATACTAAATAGAAATAGATAACAACTAGATAGATAGATAATCTCTAGCAATCCTAGCTCCATAAGGTGAATCCAAAGTTGAAATACTCAAGCTGACCAACGCAAAACACAAAACACTTGAGTCAAAACATACATACTTATACAATGTAAACCAACTCAAGTGAACTGTAATAAAATGCACAAGTAAGTTAAAGGATGCTTGGGACAACCCATCCTATAAGGATACGTTAAACTATTTATTATGTAGTATTATACGCTATTATAATAATGTCTAAAGTAAAATAAACTTACTTAAAAATAGCGTTAAGGCTTTACATTTTTCACATTAACACATATATAGTGCCAATAGTTTATACAGCACCGTCGTACCTCCAGATCGGGAGGCTACCACAAATACTCCATAGGTATGACACAAATCGAAACTCGTACAAGGTGCGATAGGGTAGGTGACATGGCACAACTAAGCAACGCCAGGGTAGATATACCAATTGCACTTCCGAACCGGTGGTAACGCGTAGCAGCCACTACCGCCCACCTCGAGCCACACTCCCAAAATCAAAGGTGCGCACCATATCAATCACAAAGTAATAGAATGGCATACGAAGAAGTGTGTCCGATAAGAGGAGCTACCTCATTTGCCCGTCGATTGCTCCTGTTTTAGCCACCTTATGCCAACTCACGGAAGTCGGGTCCACGTACATACCTTAATAGAACGTCGCCATCATCCTACTTCATTCTGAAATCTCCACCGCGTACACGGTTGTTAAAGTGGTTTTCGGAGTTGGCAGAGAGTATGACAACTTTCGATCTCGGTCACTTTAATAACCGAACGATATTATAACCCATGGATATTTATTTCAAAACATTTCTATTCCAAAACCATTTAAAACCAATGCTATTACTTTCCAAAATAATATCCATTTTCAAAAATTGGTAATATTTCCAAATCCATATACTTAGTTATAACACTTGAAAATGTTATCTTTTAGAAATCATACCACTTTCAAAACCATCCACTTATTATAGCATTTTAAAAATGTAATAAGTTAGAAACTATAACACCTTTAAAATGTTACCCTCATATAATAGCACTTTAGCAAATGTTACAATTTGAAAATAGTAGCATCTTTAAAACATAACCTTAAAGTAACATAGCATTTTAAAAATGTTATCTTTTTATAACTACAGCATTTTAAAAAAATAACTAAAATTACCATAGCATTTTAAGAATGCTATGAATACTACTATAACATGTTTAAACATACTCTTTCAATATTTAACATAGTTTTATTTATGCAAAACATATCTATTCAGAATTAAAATCTATTATTAATATGTTTAAACCAAATATTTACTTAAATTTTTTTCCAATATATCATTATATTAAAAACCATTAAATCAAAGAATTAAAATTTCATATTTCTAAATATTCAAAATACATAATAAATTTTAGAAAACTATTAAAAATTAACTATGGGTCTGTATAATATTTTCTAACCTAGGTCAAGTGATACAGATATATATCATTTCAATCCATAATTTACAAAAAATCCAGGTTCTATCATTTCAAACCAACAATCCTAAGTCAAATAAAAAAAATCGCTTGAGCCTATCATTTCAGCTCATAATAATTTTTTCATATTGTAATGTCCATCCGAGTATGTATCATTTCAACCCATAGTGATTCTATACTAATAGGGAACTTGCAGTGTGAGAAGCAGAAAAATAAAATTACAGTATAACATGGCATATCATATCAGGTGATGTAGCAGGCATATAATCAGGTTATAACATCATGAAATATCATATCACAGGAATGTATAAATTACTATCAATACAGCATACTATCAACTATAATTCACATGTCATTGTTTCACAATTATATAAGTATGAATGTCGAGAGCGATAACTCACCTTCTAAAGCTGGAGATAATAATTCAAGACACACAACCAAACTCCGAAAAGAACGACAAAGCACGAACTAGATTTGAATGGATGAAGATCCAAGATTCAAATCTTGTACACAAACAAAGACGACATATGTAAATATATAATTCAGCACAAGATTATAAATCAAAACCATGAACAAATATGACTCAAAATGAAACAAATATTGGTTAACCAATACAAGTGGCTCGGCTACAACACCAACTTTCTTGACCATCATCAAGTCATGCTCGGCTATGACCAGAAAGGAGGCACGGCTAGGGGTTATGAAGAGATGGCAACCCAAAAGTCAAGCGAAGGCAAAAGGGCAAAGCATGATGGGTTTTGGGTTCGGCCTATGGCTCTTATGGCTCGGCCATGGTGCAAAGTGGCTCGGCCTATGGTTCATAGTATTGGTTCAGGTCAGGTCATCATCAAGAAGGTGCGGCCTGGAGGTGGAATGTTGGTCACAGCAAGGCATAGGAATGGAGGAACTAGTGGTGGCCGAGGCAAGCAAGGAGGAAAGGGGATCTAGTGGTCTCGGCTAGGGTTTGTGAGGCCATTAGGTGATAAGTTTGGATCTCTGAAGTCATGGCACATGGTGGGGATGGTGATGAGGTGGTGGAGGCCGGTCAGGTGGTGGTGGTGAGGAGGAGATGGTCGGCAATAGGAGATGATGCAAGAGATGGCCGAGCATATGCTTGAGAATAAAAGAGAAAGGAAAAAGGAAAGGAAGGAGAAGTAGACATGAAAACTTACTGTAAAAATCTTCTACAGGAAATAAAAATGAGAAGAGAGATGGGAAGTTTTTTTATAAGTGAATAAGAAGTGGTTTGCACGGCTAAGACAGTGGAAAGATTGAACGGCTAAAAAAGGAAAAGACGTCACATTAAGGAAAAGAAACTTGTGTGCTTTAGAATTTCCTAAGTCCAATAGAAAATAAAATAAAAATCAAAGTCCAAACCAAAATAAAAATAGAAAATAACATAGAAAAATAGGGAATAGCAATATAAAATAACAAATAAAATACTGAAAATAATCGCGTGTAAAACGCTGAAATTTATCAGATTTAAAAGGTATAAAACAGAATTTGATGAAACAAAAAGTAGAACGAATATCAGAATCAAATTCAGCTTCAACCTGGAAATCTCGATCCCAAAATTTCCAGATAGTTAAGGAAAGAAGAAAACAGAAAGAAGAAGAAAACAGAAACAAGACACAGAAACCTCACATTCGCAGCGGATCAAAATATAATATAACATAAATAAGGGTTTTACAAAGAAGAATCATCACCAGTACAATTATATTTTTATATATCATAGTTACAACCACTATCAATTACTGGACAGTTTAAAACAACATGTCCTAGTTACACAACTATAATATATACAGCGGGTACGCTCCATATGTTCCTGCTATCCAGCTCGCCTGCTGAGCTCTAGAACGTCCTTACCTGAAAATCTATAATACTCGGTCTGACCCGAGTAGAAAAAGATCAGAATTTAAAAATTCAAATATAGAAATTTCGACTGAAAGTCAAAGTTTGACCACAGTTGACCAAAATATAAAATTTTCAGAAAATCTAAAATTTAATTCATTTAGAAAAATGATTATAAGCAAAATCCAAAATTTCATTGGAAAATTCCAAAATTCACATTTTTAAATGATTTAAAAATCAAAGTTTTCAAATAATTTGAATTAAAAATATTTATTAAAATTATGGGTTGTTACAACACACAACCTCCATAAGTTAGCGAATAAAAATAGTCATATAAGGGAGTGGGCACACATTGTGGCGGCACACGATAGGAAGCCAAACCGATATCATGGCCAAACTCCTCAAGAGAATCTTGTTTAGTTACCGGTTCTAGCACCAAGATGTCGACGCCCACTGTGGGTTCCCATTAACCACAAGGTCGAAGTTGCCCTCCTTCTACCATCAAAATGTTGACTATATTTTTCATCAACCTCATAATTATGATGATGCGCCATGAAAAGGGAAGGTTACTTGCTAATCTCTAGGCTTAATAATGAAAAACTATGGAAAAATTAGCATTTAAAGATGAATAACACGAGATGTAGAGTGGTTCAGGGAAGCTGCCCATGTCCACTGTGAAGCTCTTTCACTGTATGGCTCTCTTACAATTACAAGAAATTAAAAGAGAATAATAATAGAAATGAGGCACTTAAGACTAAACAAGCAGCTAATCTTAAGGGTTTGTTGTGCCTAGAGCTTTCTATAGCAGCCAAACTGATGCTTGGACGACTGATATTGTGTGGTAAAACAAGCAGGAAGCGCGTCTAACCATTGACCTGATTAAATGAGCTTAATGGGAGACGACTGACTAAATAAAAGGAATGTGCGACTGAGATGAATGTCAACAGGAGAACTGTACGAAAAGCATTCGATCCCTACCTTACCTTGGATTTAATGTATTTGTAATGTTTTGGTATGCTAAGGGAAATGGAACATGCTTCTTGTCACCCGTAGATGCGCTGGTTATACCTTTTATTGCTTTATTTCCATATGCCTACGTTACAGGACAGGTCGAGTTGTTTTGATGGCTGCTGGGATCATGAAGAGGATAGGGAATTGCTGAAGAGTCGAGGGCATGCCAAGCCGGGTGAGGGATGATGAGACGACCTGTGTAACGACCCGAAATTTTCAAAGCCGAAAATTCCAGATAGTTATGAAAAGAAGAAAGAGATAGAAGAAGAAGAAGAACAGAAACACCAAACATCTCCATTCGCAGCTGATAAAATATAATAATAAATAATATCAGTTTACAAAAGAATACTATATCTGTCAATTACATTTAATACACATCAGAGTTTTACATATATACAGTCACTGACTATATACAATTATTATGTCTCAGATTAACAATAACATAAATACAGCGGAAAAATTCTATACGCGCCTGCCACCCAACTCGCCTCCTGAGCTCCAGTACGTCCCTACCTGGAAATCTGTAATACTCGGTCTGACCCAAGCATTACACCAAAGTAACACCCGGGTCAGGCTGGAAACCAGCGTGAGTAAATCCAACTAACATGAATACCAAAACAAACAACTCATATAACCAGGGGTATCTTATATCAATTTACAAGTTTCTATAAACAATACTTAATTCACATATAAATTTCTAAGTACCAACTTAGATAAAGTAATCCAATTCACTTAAAACATTTCATTCCTGCCTATTGATTTCACAGTTCAATTTAAAAAAAATTTGAAGTGGTTTCGGATATTTCCCAATACCCTATTCCGGCCTCTTCGAGTCTCGCATCATCTTATTCCAATTTATCCATACGAAATACCCAACATTTCATATTAGAAGTATCATCTCATTCAAACATCCAATACCATTTATTCATCCATAAGCAATGCTTAATCACATACAAATTGATTCAATTGATTCTAATTGAATTTCTAACCACGTTCTCTTAAATTCCTTCCTTCAACATTAATTAATTTCAATTCAATTAATTAGTCATCCCTTCATTTTTTCATCTTAATTAATCACCTTGGATTAATTTATTTCAATCACAGTCAAGTAATTATCTTTATTTAATTTCATGATAATAATAATTCTTGACCAAATCAATGAGAACTTTTTTTATTTACTTCACAAATTAATGAATTATAATCAATTACACTAATTCTTAATTACTTATATTAATTAATTTCTCATGCGTCACTTATGATTAATTCATCTTAATTAATCAATCTTTAATTACATCGTTGATTACACAAATTAATGATTCCCGATTATGTTTTGATTTGTTCTAATCTAAATTTATTACTTTAATTCAACCCCGGTATTAATCATTCTCGATTAATCTCAATCTGTAGTTAATTATTCTTTATTTACTTCATTAATAAATTAATTACTTCTTAATTGATTATCTTAATTAATCTCTTGATAAATTTCACAAAGTAATTATATTTTATTAATTACATGAAGTAATTGCCCTTCAAACCATCCATTGATTATTCTAAATTAATTAAATTTCATTAATTAACTTAATCCTTGATTAATTTATTTAAACCCTTAATTACTAAATTAATTAACCCAAATCATTAATTAATTGACTGAATTAATTATCCATTTTTAGTTACCCTACTAATTTAATGAATCGCAATTCATTAAGCCCTTATTAACTTCAAGATGAAAAACATTTCCTTATTTATGTTTAAGTTTAAAACAATTAAAACTCGAATACTTCGAGTCAAGCAACAACTATCTCGAGAACCAACAAAAAACCCAAAATTACCTAATCATCAATCCTCGGTACAAATCAAACAATTGGATCATACAACCAATACTTAAACTTAACCGTTTAAATTTAGACAAAAATCCAAAGCGTGGGATTACTCACCTTGATTTCTTTAAATTTGCAATCCCATCCTATCCTGACTTGTTTCTTCACAACTATTGACCTTGTATATACATTACATAACTTATTAATATCAGGGATAATCAGATAATCCATTACTATTTATTAAACTTAATCTATCTAAAAGTTTTGAATAATAATTCCTCTTGATAAATTTAATCTAACTTAAACAAAAATTCAATTTATCTAAAAATTAAATTTTAAAATAACTTTATGTAACTATCTTAAAATAAAATTAACTGCTAATAATAAAAAAAATTTCCAGCTACTCATTTATTATTCATACTTGTATTATTGGAAGAAATAATCTATGATTACCTCAAAAAATAAAACACTCGCAGCAGCCACCCCATTACGCAACCATATCCTGACCAAGATTTGCGAGCCACCACTCCCACTCGAGATCGCATTCGGCATCGTGGCAACAATCCTGAACGCGACGCACCCCCAACTGTCTCGAAACCACATCTCGAGCAACTCTGACCAACTCCTGGAATCGACCATCAGAAAGAAACGCGACCCAAGACCAACGTCCTTGCGAAAACGCGGTGGCTTCAAAACATAATCACGGAACTTCTCCTTCCTTATCTGAAATCGACGTCACGATCGATTTGGATTGATTCGAACGAAAATTCGTTCGTTCGTTCCAATTTTCGATATGCTTTTAGAAGGGGTCGACCATGCTACATGAACGAAGAAGGTGATTTGATTTCCCAAAATTGGATTTGAGAATTGTAGTGAAGATGAGAAATAGATTTTGAATAGGCTTCGGCCATTGTTTTTTTTTTCATTCTTTCGATTTTTTTTTCGATCTGTTTGTTAATGGAGAGGGGAGAACCGGAATAAAATAGAGGAGGGTGGAAGCTTCTTGAGCACGACATTGCGTATGAAAATATCTTGTTGGATTACTTTAAATTAAATTATATTATAAAACGCCAAACGTCACGCTAAGCATAACGCGAAACCCCAATCCCCAATCAGACACACCGGCGGGCGTTTATAAGGTCTTACCCGCATTCCGAACACAGTGGAATGTGTTCCAGATGCCAATTTGATCGTATGCGCGAGTTACCGAAGAAAACGATCAAATTTAAATTAAATCGATTAAAATGATTCGAAGCGTTTTGAGCTGCCAGGGTCAAACGACAACTCCGATTAGTACGAAAATTGAAATCCGACAATAACTAACTATTATGGATCCAATGGAACTGGTTTCATCGAATTCCGAGACTGTGCCTCGGAAGGCTATTTTTAAATATCGATTTAAACGATATATATATTACTAAAATTGAACAAATGACCTTTAAATTAAATTTCAATCATTCTATTATCTTTAGTATCATCATTATAGATTTTATAAGCCTTCAAATTATTTTAAACAGGCTTAGACTCACAGGTTCAATAATTTACCCAATTTCAATTATTAAATTCAATATTTAAACGATACAGTTCGATGATTTAATTATCAAGTAAATATTGATATCTTGAATTCAAGTTAAAATTAACTTTTAAATATTTTAAAATCAATTAACTATTCAAATTTAAATTGTTAGAAATTCCGGGTCATCACAATGCAAATCATAGGTCGTTGTATTGAAATTGGATCAAATGACAGGTCTTGTTGAAGTCGATCTTGAGCTATACCCGTCAACAAATAGCTAGGAGAGATGCTTAAGCGAACGGGCAAACTTGGTGCCGCGTTGAATGTGAGTCAGCATGAAAGTCGGTCGTAAGCATGGTCGTTAGTCTTATTTATGCTTTGCTGAGCTTACCGATCTTTATGATTTGTCGGCTCGACATGAGGAGATGGACTGATGTGGGTCTAGCTTGGACTCGAGATGGTAGTTGAAGAAGCCTTGCTGGCCTACCTTTGACTTTTGTCCAGCTTTAAGGAGACTGGCTTGGACCCGAACTGGCTTGGACCCAAGTTGACTTGGACCAGACTAGACTTGGTTGAGGGGCCTTGATCACCATACCTCCTTACTTAAGAAAAAACTGAACATAACATATATGATTTAATGTCATGCACATTCAATACTATGAAGTTTAATTGTATAAACCGTTTGAATATTAATTCATTTGTATATTGTTCAAACTTATGGATCAATAATAATTTATGAATTTGGTGCATAGTACTATTATTAGTTGATTAGTTTGTATATTTTAACCTATCAAATTTCCAATGATACATTTTTTCTACTATATGGGCATGATGATTAGCATGCTATCTATTACTACGACATCATGTAAGCTATATATAACTTACTTAATGAGCGTTAGCAATTTGGCTATTTATGTTGCTAGGAATATTTGTTATGATCCACTTGATCTCTTTGTTAGTATCTCCATATTTTAAATTTATTTATTTAGAAGTCCTCTTTTATAGGGGTATAATCGTATATATGTTTTTCTTAGTATTTGATTTGATTTTCTTAAAATGGTTGACAAATTAAAGGGACAAATTAGTTATCATGCACATTGTTCTCTAAATTGTCATTGTCTTTTTTTAAAGAAGTAATTTCATTGTAATTGGTTAATATTTTTCCAAGTGTCCTTTGGCTATTGATAACTTGCTTTTAGTTGAAATATTTCTCCAGTGTAGTTCAACGATGCAACCTCCATACTTGATAAATTGTTGAGTGTTAACCTCATTAGAACAATATATATTTTTCTCCAATGTAGTTCAACGTTCCTTTGTACTTTAAACACTCGATAGCTTATTCCATTTTTATACTCGATATCCCTTTCCACTTTGATACTCAATAGCTTTATTGACTGTTTAACCCTCGATAGCTTGCCGATTTTGAACTTCCGATAGCTCATTCCTATTCAAACATCAAAAATTTGGATGTAACAATGAACCATACTTATTTGTTGATGATTAATCTCATTTTGTTTCCATGTTGGCAGCACTAGTGCCAATGCTTACTGTTTTTAGTACTACGAAGATCAAACCATCTTGCTCTTGGTCCATAATCTGAGGATTTTGACTTTGTAAATTAGCATGTCATTTCTACTATCAGCTTGGACATATTCAAAATATTGAAACCTTGTACATTTAAACTTGCATGTAAATAAATTAAAAGATATATTGAAATGTTTGACTCTAATACATATTTCTTTTACTATTTTATTTCTATACTATAATTGATCAACGCCGTATTATGTTTAGGTTTACTTTTCCTTATGTATGACATATATGTGCACATTTCACATCTATGACATACTGCATTGTCTAATAGTTTAGTTTTTCATTTTACATTGTTATAATCAATTTATGCACCACCATTTAACCATATCTAAGCGTGTGAACCTTCGATTAGGTACACAACCATGTTGGATAAATTCTATAAGCAACAAAAAACCTATAATTGTTGCGATCTTGCTTGGTTTTGTTTACCATGTAACAATGTGTAAGAATACTCACTTTACTTCAGACCGTGTACGTAGCACGAGTTCGTCCTAGTATTAAATTTAAAACTAAATATAAGATTATTTCAAAACAAAAAACTTTCTTTTACTAAATCAACAGTAAATATGATTTAATACAACTATATTATACACAATAAAAGAAATTAAAGATATAGTGCAAAACCTATAAAATGATTTTTTTTTAATTATTTGTCTCATCGCCAATGCACTCGATCCAATACCACCATCAGTTGTTGTTGGGCAGCAATCATAGTTTGTATGTCGATGAACATCTCATGTATCCCCCTCCTAGTCATTACATCAACTTGTTGATTAGGTGTAGATGTTTCTTTCTGACTTCCTTCGTAAACATTTTCCCGATGGTATACACTACAATTAGTAGGATTTCTCTTTGTAGACTTCCTAGGGGCCACGATCTCTTAGTAGGATTGGGTAACAAATCCTTACAACACAAGAGATCAGATTGTATAGTTTTTGATGGAGGCACCAAATGTTTGCATCAAGAGTGGGAAAACTCATCGTAGATATTTAAGGGGAACTAGAGATCAGGACGTAATCGCTAATGGATACTTTATTGGATTTGTATCTCAGCAACCTATGTTAGTTTGATTCAATTTAGATGATCAATAAGTATAATAAGAGAAACACAAGCAATGTAATGATAGAATTCAGAAATGAGTAAAGATCAAACAATTTTACAGTGGTTCAATCATCATTTATCTACATCTATTTTATATTTTACTATAGTTATTTATCATTCTATATCAATGAGATTATAACGATTAAATTTGAAACTACAAGGAAAATCCAGTGCAAAAATGGTGTAGTTCCCTCGTTGTTTAAAAATCGATCTCTAAAATGGTGGATGTTTGGGGGTATTTATAGAGGTGATTTGCCTCTATTAGATCAAAAAATCCAAGAGATATTTGCTTAACATATCTCCTTGCAACAATTCAAACTAGGATCAATCAATATCCTTGATAGGATGAGGAAGAATGGTTCTTCGTTGACTATACAGTTGATATAGAGAGTGGATCGTTTTTGGGTTGGATTGGGATGGTAGTACATCACTTGGATAGGCTAGGGAAGGAGTTGAAATGACTACATGAAGTAGAGAAGAAGTATGAGAAAGAGTTGTTCTTAAGGGAGAATAGATCCCGTATGGGATTGGGTTTGGACCTGTTTTACTTTTTTGGATCGGGTTTGTACCCAATCTCTTTCTCTTTTATATCTTTTCCTACCACATTTCTTCTTGTTCCTTTGCACACTCCTTCATCTCTTTGTACATGACGACTTCTAACAGTTCTTCACTCATTTATACTTCCAACACTTCACTTTTGCATCATATCTAGCAATTGATTAGCTTCATGTATGGATGACTAGGCAAGATCAACAATCCACTATTAAAATTGTGATAACTTCTTCGTTGCAGCTTTGATTTCAACGAAACTTAGACCAATGCTCTCGAATTGCTCTAAAGAGCATCTTGCAACACTCATGCATAGAAAACGAACTATTTCCCACCATGGTAGCCAATAGTCCATCTTAGTGGTTAAGCGGGTCGAACAAACCAACATTCAAACTCCGATTTGAATGAGACTTCAACTATTATTCATGGATTGTTCTATACAACATATCTCGCTTCAATGATTTCTTCTTTTTTACATCAACGGGTACTCGTATGGAAATTCACTCCAAATATAATGTGGTTTCTTATTCGTTTAGGAACTTATCTATGTATGTATATTTCATGAACAGAAGAAGAAAGCCTTAGTTTCATGTGCAATATCGTTGGTCCAGTCGGTTGATAGTTCAAACTACGAGATTGAAGATATTGAGTTCGAACTTCGATATCGACGCTTATTGGCGATAGTGAATCATGTTTAAGAAAAAAACTAGTTTCATGTATGTTAATATATATTAATGCAGTGGAAGATTATACAAACGGAGGAGGTGGTTTAAAATTATGGCTCTTTTAGATGACTAAATCTTTTTTCCCCAAACATTCGATACATTATTTGGATTGATCTATATGATATATGTTTATGGAAATATTTTGTAGCAGCTTTATTTGATTTTAGTAAGTGCACAGAAATATAAATTTCTGGTTTATGATTTTAATTTAGAATACATTCAATTCACCTTAATATAAATCATACTACACTAGTTCATAATTGCTAATTCATGTTATATGGGAAGGCTTGCCAAAACTTAGTACCAAAAAGGAATGCAAAAGGTACAATATACACTTCCCGAGTTATCTTTACATGTTACCTTCAAAAAGAAAAAGAGAAAACGCACACAAGTGACAAATGCACAAATTTGTTTATAAAGAATACGTCTTCTGATATTTACAGGCTCACAAAACCATGTCAACAAATTTAACAAATTAAATAAGAAAAACATAATTTCTTAATCCATGAAAATAGCCATCAACGAAATGTAAGGAAGAATCATGACTGCATTTTGATCAACTCGATTTCTTATCTACATTGTACCCATTGTATATATATACTCCCCTCCTCGTATATGTATAAAAGAATAACGATTTTCTGAAGAAAATTATATACCCAATATGTAGTTCTTGATCTTTTTAACCTTCTTATTTACTTCTCTTTTGCGGATTTTAGGAGTTTCTGTAAATTGGTTGAGCTGTCCATTTGAGATGTAGATGCAGTATTCCTGATTTTGCCTCTTCAAGTGGAAACCCTTCTCTTACTTCGCCTTCTAAAATTACTCTCGTTAGTGTGAGGATGCATCTCCCAATGAAATTCTGCACGCATAACGTGAAAATATAATCATGCAAGTGCTTATACAAACATACATACGTAAATACACATATATGCGTGTGTAGCAGTGTAGGGCAAGAATCGTCTACACTTCATTTTTGCTACGTCTCAAATCCCTGAATTTCAACCATATATTTTCATTTAAATAATAGAATAAAGTGACAAAGAAAGAGAAACTATAATTATTTAAATTGAAACATGTGGTTGAAATCTTGAAATTTGAGGTGTGGTAAAAATGAGATTTAAGGTGTGGTAAAAATGAGATGTAGCCGATCCTTATCCAGTCATATATGTGTGTGATAATGCTTGTACATGTATGCACACGTACATGCACATGTACGTGCATAGTAATTGAGAATGCTAAAATATCCCCTTTTTGCTTTAATTGTGCACAACAAGAAAAAAATAATTTTTTTTTGAAAAAATCCTGCCTTTCCAAACGTGTCATGATCATAGACTTCTAAAATGAGCATATCATGCAGTCCATCTTCGACCACTATATCAAATGTCTGATTCCACACCGGATCTAAACTCTCATTCACTACCTACAAGAAATAGCATAGCATTAACATTTAACAAAGAATAATTCAAGAAAAGGGAAATTTTTGAACAAAAAAAAAAAAAAAAAAAAAAAAATACTCTTGTTTTGTTCCTTATTTCAGTCTTTTTCATAGTGATGACAACATAAGGATCAGCCTTTCCCATGACATCCATTTTCGGTAAATTTTCGGCAGATATAACTGTTACAGAAAGTACACCTCTCACAATGACGTCTTTTTTTCTGTACTTCAATGCCTTGTCTAATTCTGCGGCATCATCCTCACTGACTTCGGTTTTGAGTAACCTCTCCATGGAAGTTAAGGCTATTTTTTTGTTGGCAAATGAGTTGGAAAATTCGCTTTCCACGCCAAATGGGCAGTATATAAGCTCTAACTGTACCTGAAATTATAGGGTTGAATCATGCATTTTATTCCAAATGAAGAAAATTCGTGAAACTATAACCACACATATATCCTTTTATCCGTAAATTTTTATGTTATAACAGGTGAAACTATCTATATTTATCCTCAAATACATTTTCCAGGATTATACTTACCTGCCCTCTATCTTTCCTGTCTCTCTGAACGTCAAAATCCTTAACTAACTTCAACCAAACATCTTTGACTTTCCCAGGCGTAAGTTCGTTCAATCCTACACGTGCCATTCCAATAAGTTCGGATGCTTGCACTCCTTCATCATCATAAATTTTCACAACTAAATGCTGAGTAGATGCATCTTCTACTATGAACTCGAAGTTCTCATTCCATATGGGATTCAAATCGTTGTTCTGAAATTAACCAACTTATAAAAACTTTAAGCTGCAACTGAAGCTGTTTTTTTTTTTAAAATAAATAAATATAATAATAAAAATAACTTACAATTATTCGACTGGTCCTCATCTTATCGGGTAGTGGACGTATGTAAAGAACAGCGTATGGATCAGATTTTCCGACTATGTCTTTATTCGTTAAGTTTTTTGCTCTAACAAGCTTAACTTCCAGTACACCAACTGGCTTTAACTCCAGGTTACTAAATTGAAAAGAAAAATAAAAAATCATTTTATTTTGAAAATGAATCTAATAAAGATGTATGGTTTACCTATAATCTCCAGGGATAATTGGAACTATTTTTCGTACTGGCCAGGTTATGGAGTCTTCAATTGCGTTGTGTATAGTATCCTACAATTTAGAGACAACATAGAAAGAAACCAAAATTAGCATGTATCATATTCTATGAACTTCAATTGGTGTATTACAAGATATGTCTGTGTTATCTCAGATGAAATTGTCAAATTATCCTCGTAATCCTTATGAACTCTAATTTGGAGTTGAAGGTATAAAGATAATTTACAACGTTATAACACAGATTCATGTTTCCCAATTCATCTAACCTCAATGGCACCAGATACTCCAGGAATAGAGGATAATTCTCCACCAATAACCTTTAGTGTAAAATCCAGATTTTTCTACGTATATGTCATGAAAAATGGTAATTAGCATATATTCTTGGCAATATTAAGATCATTTTTTTAGTTTACTTACACTTTTAATAAGAGTATATCCTCACATGAATAATGTTATGCATACCTTTTCTCTTAATGAGTAAGAAACTGCTCCAAAGCATGGGAAATCATCGACCAACGGCTTGAAGATCAATCGGAACACTCCAGTAAAACCAATGTTCTTAACCTGAATTCCACAATATACAACTGAGAACATCAGTCAGTCATTAAGAATCCAAAAGATATATTTGCTTTTAAGCAGATTCAAGTTTCCATGTCTGCGTTTACTTGTATGGGAAGTGCAACACCGAGCTTGGTTTTAATGTCAAGTACAATGTTAGGATTTCCATCCCATTGCAGTTCGAGCTCCATGGTTATCCCGAAACTATCCCCATCCAGTACAGAAACTCCTGGAGATTGTACATATTAGGATTTTTTTTGGTGATACAATATTTCCAAAATTAATAGATTTTGGAGATATTTAGTTACCCGTTCTGTGCATGAAGAAAATGGAAAGAAAAATTAAAGAGACAGGGATGTGGAGATATTTGCCATATATATTTGATTGCCGTATTTTATAAAAGGAGAAACAAAAGGAATCAAATAGGGAAATAATTAATTGATGGAGAAAATTGAATATTATCAATCAATTACATGGCAAGGCAATTAATGAGAATATTATTATTCCATGAATTGATTTATTTACATAAATCAATTGCTTCATTCCTAAGTAATTTTTCTCTATATATAAAGAGAGACATAGAGAATGTTAAGATATCAGATATGAGAGTACAATCTCTTGTTTATTTTTCTTCATTTCTTTACTCTGTAATCTCTTCAAATAGTAATAAATCTCTTCCCCATTAAAGTGGACGTACACTATCTCGCGATGGTGGAACCACTATAAATTTATGTGTTCTCTCTTGTCTCTATATTTTTTTTTTCTGTGATCTATAACTATCTGTTTGTTCTATCACGTCAAATTGCAAGATCCTATTTTTCTGCTGAGAGGGGTTGATCACCCCTCCCCCTTACAGTACATACTATTTGAGTTATTATATTTCTTTTCATAATTTAAGAAGTGTTAAAGACTATTCTTAAAGTAGTAAGCACTTTGGACAGTTGAATTTTTGCAACACAAATACTATTAATTTTTTACAAAGCTTTTGAATGTTTGAAAAGATTGCATACATGGCAAGTTTGTATTTTTGTACTATTAATTATTGGTAAAATCTTATTTTAATAATAACTGCTTAGAACATAATATTAATCGCTAAGAACAATTAATTCTTAATTTAATGACTTTCTTTCCCAACTCGTTTCTCAATCCCTTTCAAATGCACACGTATATAATAGACCTTTTCTCTTCCCATCTTCTCTCTCATCCCCTTTCATATGTCCTTTTGCATGCTTCGAAAAAACACACCATAAGTGAGTTTGCTGAATAATTCGATCAAGGAGAATTGAATTGAGAGAGGGTTTGAAAGAACAGAGCAAAAAGACTCTAGAGTGAGTACGTAAAATGTTTCATGGCCTTTTTTCTTGAACGTCAGTTAATTGATTCCAATGTGATTTGGTCTCAAGACCTCCTGCTAGACAGTCTGCATAACAAGAGTGAGTACGTAAAATGTTTCGTGACTGTTATAAAGGGAATTGGTTGAAAATTATGTTCTGGCCTTACTTAATTAATTTGATAACAAGAGTAATACCTAATTTAAGCACAGTACTCATTCTGATGTTTCGAAGCATCAAACACAAGACCTATAGAAACGCAATCTAGAAATCTTATCGCTTGAGCTCGTGCTCCTTAACATTTTGCCCTTAATTGTTTATTTTTATTTTTATTTTTATTTTCTTAATCTAATTGTGTAGTAGAAAGTTTCATGAGGTACACTCCATTCAGAAGTCTCAAACATCGAATCTTCTAGAAAACAATTACTATTTAGCTAACAAACCTGTAAACTGTGGAGCAACTGTACCAAGAGTTAGCTTGGAGAATTTGAGAGATTCTAACATAGCTGATCTGTATTGTTCAAGCGTCGGCTCCACAGAAGATCTAATCAACTCCGATGCTGCCTGAAAATAGTTTTGACAGCTTGTAAACAAAATTTACACAGGGAAAAACCATTTAAGCAACCCATTCAAAAGTTCTATAAAAAAATAGATGAATAACACTCAAATATAGCATGCACAACAGGTACAGAAATGATCACCTCATTGACATAAGGCCACATTTTTGTCAAAACGCGATTAAGCCAATTTAGCTGCAATGACAATGAAGTTATGATGAACAACAATGAAAATTAGCAAATTAACAAAATTAATCCAAGAAAGAAATATCACTTTGATAATTAATGCACCTTTTGTTGCTGGGAAAAAATTACCCATGGAGGGTAATATTGAGGTGGAATAATTTTCTTCGAATCTGCAACTGTCATTTTAGCAAATGCTGCAACTGTAGCTGCCTACACAAACAAAAGGGAAAATGCAATTTCGTAACTTGAACTTGTTCGTGCGCAAAAAAAGACGCAAATTTTATCCACTGCACGCAAACGATTTTAACTATTAAATGAAAAACCAAATTTAAAAGAGAGAGAAAACATACCAGATCAGTTCTTTGTTTAGATCGAGTGTTCTCTGCGCGAACAAATGCCATTATTAGTCCAAAACCGAAAATCAATCCAATGATTAGACCCATCATGAAACCCATGCATGTATAATTTGTATATTTGAATGTTGTGATGAAAGGAAATTGAAGGAGAGTTCTTTGTATTACGATGGTATGTGCAACAAATATTCCATGAGGAAGAGTTTTGATTAAGGAAAGAATGAAGAATAGAAGAGTAGAGAAATGTGCGGATTTTTCTGATCGAGTTAATTGAAAACGAAGTTTAATAAATAAATTAGTTCGCAATCACCCTGCTTTAACCTTTTTACATTATTCCGTTTTTGGGCTTGGTTTATAGGATGTTGCTTGTAATGGACAAACTTCCTATTTACTCAGTTAATTTACACACCTATTAAACAACGGTAAAGCAGAAAAAATTCAAGCTTTTTAATTTTTATAATTTATCACTTTTACTCTACCAAACTTCTAACGCCAAATTATAATCAAATACATACTTTTAAAGTTTGCTATGACTATTCACAAATGTCTTCTTATTTCTCTTCTAATATATTACATTTAAGTACATACATCTAAATTAATTACGTAGTTCAAAATTTTAAACCATTTGATGAACTCAGCTAATGAATATTCTATACGTCATGTAAATCCTAAAATATGAACAATTTCAGTAGCATATCATAGTAGCATAAACAAATTAGTAAAACAAAATTTTCATTTACATACAAAGATATGTAAATCACATAGCATAAATTATATACACCAACAATAATAACAAATTTATTTATAATTGGTTTATATCAATGAAGTTATCATGCATTATACTGAAAAATTATATTTTTAGCTTTAAACACCTATATTTTAAATTTCCATAGTTACAAACCCTTTTCAATTCTCTCCTAATGTTTTAACTTCATATTCATTTATTTAACTAATTATGACATACTTATTTTAAATCATTCAGGTAAATTCAATTAACCAATATTTATTAATCCATCTAATAAATCTTAAAATATACCGATTAAGTATGTATACAACATTCATATATATATATATATATATATATATATATATATATATGCGAAGATGATAAAAGTATTATTTTTATTCATATATAAAGATATCTAAATCACATAACATAAAATGTAAACACAAACAATAATTTTGTTTTAATTTATAATTCATTTACCTCAAAAAATATCATACATTGCATTACAAAATTTCGTTTTTTACAACTTTTAAAGGGTAAATTTATATTTACAACATGGATGTGGAAGCACGGATTACTCTAATCAAAATTAGATTATGTAGACGTTGTCATTTTCAACATGATATTAAAACTTACTCAACGCATAAATCAAATTAACGCCACATATTTATTTATTTATTTATTTATTTTTTGCAAATATTGAAGTTGTAAACATGACAATCCTACAATAACGTGAAATTTATGGTTAACTATAGAGTTAAAAAAATGTTTACTAATTGAAATTTCAAATAATTAATAAAAGTTCATGTGCAGATAAGTTGATTGTAAGATGTTCTTCTCAACTACAATTTTTTTTTTGAATTACCTAGAGAACCAAGCTTCGCTTGTAAACTCTAGGGAAGTATGTGCCTGTCAAACACATACTTCGGGTACTTGTTACAGGGTTGTCAGTTTCGGGGCTCGAACTCGTGACCTTCGATCACGCAGTCCGGACCATCAACCAACTGCGCCAACCCTGTTGGCTCTCAACTACAATTATATACAAAGCTCTTCTTTTTTTTCCTACTTTAAAACAATCGGTCCATACATTTAATTAGTTAAGTTGATCATTTATTTAAAGTATTTGAATATATTCAATTATGTAATATTCATTATTTCATTATAGATCCTTAAAAATATATATACAATATTCATATTAATATAAATGGAAATTTTTTTTTTTTTCATCCATATACATAAAAAGTGCACATATCAACATCAACTATTTACATGTATAGTAATAGCAAACTATATATACGTGTGTGTGTGAGTGTTTTGTGTATTGTGTTTGCTATTACCGAATTAGGACAATAATTCCCACAAAAATATGTGGCCAGCGACCCTCTACCTTACACCTGAGCGTTGCATGTTATTTAAATTATGAATTCCTTTGGTTTAGTAAATTTATCATATACTACTTTAAAAAATCAATTTTTAACAATAATTAAATTTTAAAGATTACTTTTTAACAAAATTATCGTGTGCTACGCACGGAACATGCTAATTTAGATATAAAAATAATAGATTGTTAGGCATTGTCATTTCCTACGTCGTTTGGAAATTAATTTTACGATGATAAAGATGTCAGGACCGTTTGCAGCAGTAAATTAACATGTTTCATACTTTTATTTCATTCACCCTGTTAAATATATTGGACAAGCACCACATTACTATAAAAAATGATGCCTAGTACCCCATTTCAAAAAAATGATATTTGATCCATAAAATGATTTTGTATTATATGTGTGTGTAAATAATATCTATCTATAATTTGAATTTAAATCAATGGAAAACTACACATCAATGTATTGTTTGAAAATTGGTTCAGAACTTTCCAACACAGCTGTAGTATTTTAACTAGGATTTCTTCTTTTATATTCCGATATATAAAATTGTAGATGTTTCAAAAACCTTATAGAGAATTCTACAATTTTCGTTCTTTTGCTTTAAAAATTTTGAAAAATTTATTTGGAATTGGTACTATGATTGATCATCATTCCTGAATTATTTTAACATAGCTGTAGTAAATCGATCAAAACTTGAACATTGTTACTCCGAATTTTTAAATTCTTGAAGTTCTGAAAAGCTAACTAGTAAACTACAACATCAATTTGATTTTTTACCGATTTTTTTTTAAAACCTTGAAAACAGTAATCATATCAGCGCATTACTTGAAAAGTGTTTCTGATTTATGCAAACAGGTTGTAGTATTTTAGACATAACTTTTGGTCGATTTTGACTTAAAACCAATTTGTTGATCGACAATATTGAATATCTGAATCTTCCAAGTTTTTTGCTAAATCAAATTATAAACTTAAAGATTTCAATGGTCGATTGTCTATCTTCGATGATTACTTTTCTACGATCATCACCTTTAATGACAACTAACAAATTAATGGTTGGAGAATTTTTTTTGTTATGTGCGTATTTGTTCGACGTAAATCACTTTGCCTTGTTTGACCTAGAGGACATTGTTGGAAAATTTGAATTTTTGAACCAATTTGATTGATATTAGGGAGTATATAGTGTACTTGTTTGACGATGCTTATATTGCATGCTTCACATTGATAAAGTGCATCACTCTCGCACTAAACACATAGATATAAGACATCACTTAATTATAGATCATGTTTCGAAAGAAGATATTTGCATTGAATTTATTTAAATTGTTTTTCAATTAGCAGACATTTTCACAAAACCTCTTCCGGAAAATATATTTTCACGACTTCGATTGGATTTAGGAATTTTAGAAATGACTTGGATTCTTTTTAGTCTCCTTTTCAATTTCAGGTTTTATTTTTAAATTTCTAGTAAGGAGAAAATATTGTGCTTGACTGCTTAAATTTTTTGAAATTCATCAACAATTATTAATAGTGATTGACAAAGTGATAGGTAATGATTAAATTTTTCTTCATAACTAAAGGAAAGATATGTTAAAAATTCTTGAAAACTAAACAATTTTTGTAGCATTTTTTAATTAGTACATATTCCATGATCATTTCTATTTCGACCATCCTTCTTATAATCCATACACCAAAATTTAATATAGTATGCAGAAGTTGGTGTTTCAAAAAACGAGAAATTGTATTTTTTTTTAACTTGATTTAAATAATATATTTTCTCTCAAAGTGTTATCCATAAAATATGCTCAAGAATAAAAGTATGAAAGAAGGAGTACGAGAACATTGATAAATCAGAAACACCAAGATGGTCAAGTTAAGCATAGCTTCAGACAAGAGGGAGACAGCGCCAACAACACCTTTCGAGTAGGTTAGAAAGGGCGTCTTGATTGTGTTAACAAGGAGCTTTCGACAATGTCGGAGCTTTCGACAAAGTCCGTGGCTATCATTAAAAGGCGATAGCAAACATGTTAGCAGCATCCAAAGTACTCAAAAAACATCTCTCGAAGGCAATGGATAGCAAACACTCTACTTTTTGCGCCAAACCATTCGAAACGTCATGGTTTCGTCTTCATCACTTCTGTTAGAAAAGTATTTAACCCATTTAACCCTTTTGAAAGCATATACAGCCTTTCAAAATGGTTAGAGCTACTCTCACCTAAGAAAGAAGAGCTACACGTTCATTACCAAAAAGGCATAAGGTTTTGAATTAGTTAGGGTAGAGACTTTCGACAAAGACCATTTACAACAAAGCTATTTTGGGTGCTTCGACTCATTCGAAGCCAAAAGAATATATGTTTCGACAGCATCAAAGGTTAGCATCCGAGTCAGCATGCGTAAACATTCGAGACAGGAGCACATCAATAGTTCTTTCGATGAAGTCGAAAGACATTCAGCGGCACCTTTTGTCGAAGTCGAAGGGAAATGGGATGAGAGAGAGAGAAGCCCAGTCTCTTCAGTGGCAACTAAAGGAAAGGCGCAACTAAGCACCTTTCGATAGAGCCAGAAGGAATCAAACAATACCTTTTGACGAAGTTAGATGACAAAAAGCTATCAAGTAGCACCTATCGATGAAGTCGAAAGGAATTAAAGAAAGGGCAAAACCCAGCTTCAAGCGGCAAGAGAAGAATAACTAAAACCCTTTCGAACAAGTTGAAAGGAATGGCTCAGGAGACATTCACAAAAGCAGAAAGACTGAAATTTCGACCACGTCGAAAGCTTGTGTTGAATATGCAAGTATATGATTTTTGTTTGATAATAATAAACGTATATCTATATATATATTCATTTAAATGTATTTGTTAATGTACTATTTTATTTTTCACATAATTAAATAAATATTTGCTGAATAAAATATATATCACAGAATTTTAATTCAAACAGATATTTTATTCAAACAAATATTTATTATAATTTCAATCACATCACATTTTTCACTATACATACATTTGCACCTCACTATATTTCACTCATACACTCATATTTGATCTTCAACTGCAATCCTAGATTGAATACAGCATCTGAGCAGTCTGGAAAATAAACACTAACACAGTAAAATTGAAAATAAAGTATTTTTGCAGTGAAAAATAAATGTATTTTGAAAATATTATTTTCCTCAATTATTTGGGTTGTTCATCATCATTTATTTTTGAATCCATCTACACGAACAACTTGTGACATGCACAATGTGTCACCGTACATGCCACAAGGCCGTGCACACTGATATACACTTGATAAAATTACAGAGACAAGTGAGCACAGGTCAAACCCAAATGAAAAACCGGGTTCAACTCAATTGCAATACAAGTATAGTCTCGATACGAGCACAAGGTCAAACCCAAGCTACAAGTTGGATTCAACATAGGTGCAATCAAAATGTATAAGTTCAAGAAAATGGTCAAGACAACTAAAACAAGTCTCGGCCAAAAAGTTCAGTGCTATACACATGAAGTCAACATGAAACAAAAGCAAACAGCTTCCACATGTGACATCAGTACAATGCAAAGCAGGATGAACTCAACAAGACAGTCGGTGTGGACAGAGCATTACATACACACCTAAGTAGATAACATGTAGCGATATACAATGATGTATGAAACAAGTCAAAGACTGCAACACTACAGGCACCAAACAGAATCAAATTCAATGGCCATATGAACACACACATATATACATAAATGTGTGTATGTATACAAGTGGTGAACAGAATCTAAAGAAGGCCACACAAGCGACCAGACTTCATGATGCAGTAAAACAGTGAATTAATATCACACAAAGATTCAAACGAAACTGGTTCGAAGCAATATAACTTTAACAAGATCACATGCAACATAGAAATGGACTGATACAAGCAGCTGAGCAATGTCAGCGACCAGTGCAATCAACTGAGGTGAACCAGACTAACAGAGCTTCAACTAGTACACTATAAAGTGATAACAGACTTCAACATATGCTATAGAGATGTGTGGATACACAATAACCACAAGCTTGAACTCAGAAGAAAAGGCCTTAAAGACAATTTCACTCAAGACCACTTAAACATATATACATATGATTGTGCACATGTATACATATACATATACATACATACATACATACATATATATATATATATATTAATATACATACATATATATAGGCCCAACCAATCAAAGTTCAAGCAAGGGAACTAAAAAGAAGACAGAGCTCCAGGCTACAACCTAAATAATAGATGCAGTGACAATATACATGAAAAACACACACATAGGTACAGGCCGAGACAAAAGCAAGCGGTGCAACCCGAAGTACAAAATAGCAACCAGACTTGGCAACTAAACCTACATGAAGTCTAAACAAATACATATCTATGAGAACAACAAGTAACCAAGCTACATATTTTAAGCACAAGTGCAACATCAACACGACAGGGAGACAGAATCGTACAAGTTCATATTTTCACAAAATCAAGTAACCATAGTCAAAGCAAAGCCAGACATGCCAGATTTTTCATGAAGCCAAGATGAACAAGTCGGAATAAAATTCTCATCCCAAAAAGATCAAAGGTACGAAGTCAACTGAAAATAAAGCCGTGGTAATCAAGAAATCAAATAATGTCAATAGCGGTTTCAAACCAAATTCGAAACCATGGTGAGCAAGGAAAACATCATCAAATCGATCAAAGCCATGATTATCAAGTCTACATGAAATATACGAATATGAACAAGTTAGAAATCATCATCAATATTGAAGCAACATCGAACGGCCGGAACAAAATAAATGACAAATTCAAATGAACAAAATCATAGGAATTCGATTCCTATGTTAACCCAATCATCATCGGCCGTGAAAAGCATTCGAGTTTAAGTAATATCACAGTGCATAGAATCAATTAGGAACTCGAATCAAAGTTGAGGGTAATATAAATCGAAAAGGGGACAGACATACCAAATTCAAAGCATCATTCAACCTCGACGAATTAAAGCAGCCAAGTGCAACTCGAGGAGACGATCGATTGCCGAAGCAAATCAGAAGAACATCAACTATAATCGATCAACCATCAATCGGCTTCTTCAATTACATAAGCCCTAATATTATCAAAAAGGAACGAACGAGTAACAAAAAAGAAGCAACTATAATCGCAAAGACATCAGGCCAACATGATATAAAAGAAAGAGAAAGGGATACTCTTTTATTTGTTTTGAGTCGGCTTATTGAACTATATATTTGGGCTAAGTATATAAATTAGGGTTTATTGTTTTAAATTGTTTTTTATTTTGTAATTTACTTTTAAACTTTGTAATTTCTAGTCGTGTGACTAGGGGACGAACTACGGTGGTGTAGTTCGAGAATTCACAATCAGTGGCTGAGTTATGGCAGGGTTTTGAGCGTAGAGTTAGGTTAGACGATAGCGGATGTCGCGAGTTTACATGTGTAAGCGTCCGACTACTTAATTTCTAGTAGAAACCTTAAGGGCAGCACATAGGCATGGTTTTGCCGAAGCTGGGTAAAATTGTGTGTTCTATTTCTGCATTTTTTATTATTCTGCTATTATTTGTGCTGCTATTACATGACTAGTATCTGTGCTGAAATTATTTTATATATACTTCCGCAAAAAAATTTATAATTGATAGTATCACCCTATTCACCCCCTCTAGGGTGAAATCGATCATATAGCTTGGGGTCGAAAGGTCCCCAACCCACATCTATAAATATGACCATAGGGGTCTGTTATAGGGGATCCGACTTCTTTGACTTGTCACTTGTATTTTCTTAAGCTTGTAAATCCTAATTCACAAATTAAATTGGAGATCTAGTCAATTTGTAAAACTGAGTTCAATAGAAAGAAAGGGTATAATAATTTTGGTCATGTTACAACTACGAAGTTCTTGTGATTATACGATTGTCACCGTTCAACATTTCGACCAATTCAAAAGGTTGCCCATCAACTAAGTCAATACCCTAAATCTTTTATTTCTTGGAAATGTAGGCTCAAATCAATTGGATTACAAGCGTTGCCCTTCTTGATAGAGTCGAAATCTTACCAACCCAGCAGTTTCTTAAACATGTTAGATCCATATCTAATGCTTCCTCTTTAGTGTCGAAAGAAGGTTTCGACAAAGATCTAATCAATCTGTCCGAAAGGAAATTTCCAAGAGGAAAAATCCCAAGTCGACTTTGTCGAAAGATTCCAAAAGCGAATTTTTAATCACTTCTTCCTATCAAAAAAGCCTTAGCAATTCCCATTCATTCGAAAGGACATTTCGAAAACGTTATTCATACTCCAACGTGAAATTTGAGGCGTTGACAAGTTTTCTTATCAACATTGTTGGCTCTAGAAGGAGGGTTTGAACCTCTGATCTCTGACAATTTTCATATCAGACTAATTGCGTAAAATCGGTCATTTGAAAAAAGAAAATTGGTAAAAGCAAGGAGTAATAACAACAATCCAAGCGAGGAGGCTGCTTCATGGTCAACTTTGAAAGATCACATGGTCCAAAACTCTAACTTAGGGAGTACAGGAGTTGGACAACCTTCGACCCTGACAATATTGGAAAGCAATGTGATCAAGGTCCAGAATCAATGCCCACAAGTGGTAGTAATACAAGAATATCCTGAAAGAGCTCCATCTTGGGAATCAATAAGAATTATAAAAATAGAGGATGAAGCACAACTTCCAAACGAGATAGAGGATCAGGGGTTAAACTAAGAAAGTCAAGTAAAAGGATCCCTTGAGTGATCGAATAGCCCAATCCTAGAAAACAGCATGAGTAGTCACAGAAATAAAACTGATCAAGAAAATGTCCAACACCAAATAATGATGAATACACTTAGAGAAAAGGAAAATTTTGATGTAGAAGAATATGTTATCCTGCAAAAGGCTCCCTTTTCAAAGAAATAATGGCGACAAATCTCCCCCCGCACATCCAAACTCCTTTACTAAAGTATGATGGAACCACTAATCCAGATGACCATCTTGTCGTCTTTAAAAATTGGATGAATTTATACAATGCTCTAGAAGCAGTTCGTTGTAAACTTTTTTCCATTGCTTTTCAAGGAACATCTACCAAATGGTATAGGAGTAATCGAATGGAAACCATCTATTCTTGGGAATAATTTACTTGCGACTTCGCGGGAAAATTTTCTATATTCAGAGATTCAACTATGGACATTAGCCTGCTAGCCACCGTCAGACAAAAACCAGGAGAACTACTTGGTGAATATTTGAACTGATTCAGCGTAGAAGCTTTAAGGGTAGAAAGTACAACTGATAGAGAAAAACTTATGGTAGTTCGATTGGGGCTAATTGAACAAACTCCTTTTTGGAAATACTTTTATATCAATGGATGCAAAGATATACAATATTTCTTTCTTCAAGCTGAGAAGTTCATTCAATTGGATGAGATGCACCATGCTAAGAAAGATTTCCACCGAGAATCCAAGGGAGAGAAATCTGATTTTAGCCGCCTTAACAAGAGACGAAGGGAAAGTGAAAATCCAAAGGAAAGTTGAAGAAAGAATTCCAAAACAAATTATGCAGTCTTAAACAAACCCTTCTCCTGCATATTCGCCAAGATGAAAGAAAATGAGGATTTTACTGCAGCTCATAAAGTTTGAAGTGCCTCAGAGCCAAATAAGGAAAGGAAGTTGCTGTGAGTACCATAAAGCAAATGGACATGAAACCAATGATGTCGAGTCCTATCATAGAAAATTCAAGGCAAGATTAGGGCAGAGTTCTTGCAAGAGTTCATCAAAGAAACCTGAAGGACATCTTGTTCAAGCTAAGAGAAAAGCAGCTCAACAAATCCTAAATGCAAATTTCTATCAAGCCATGAGGACTCGTGGCATTAGCTTAACTATGAACTTTCTCTTTCTCTTTTTATGTCTTTTAAACCCAATTTGTGTTTTCATTCATACTTAGAATTATGTAGTGTATTAACCATATGCTAATTAAAAATCGAGTGCTATTACAGGTAAAACAAGGATAGCTCAGATGCCAAATACGAGGTAATTATCAATATTTCAGTCAACACAATACAAAGGCTACTCTCTAAGAAATAGCAGATCATCATCATATCTAACATCAATTTAGTGGGTAGTCCATATATACCAACTCTATTTATAGCAAATAATTTTAAAAGAAATTTCTTAAACATATCTTCTTAAGAAAACTATTTTTAGTTACCCCACATCCTTGGAGAAAAAAATACCTATTTATCCTAAAAAGCTGTTTTATGCGACGTATTTAAGATATTATATGGCATTAGTAAATGCATATCAAAGACTTTAAACTGACCAATTTCAATATTTCAAAGTTTTCTATGAATTATGGGCAGAGAAAAGCCTATTCATGCTTCTTCAAGAAAGATTTTGAAATCATCAAAAGTTTATTAAAACTAAAATTGGGGAATCCTATTTTCAACTAGAAAACTATTGGTTCATGAATTATGACCTCTCAGTCTCCTATTTGAGATCTGTGTCTCTATTATGAAAACAACAAAAAAGTTCTTGCAAAAGACCACATTGAGGAAATTTCTTTTACTAAGAGGATTCATGAGTCCAAATGATTTTTCAAAAGATGATCCCTCAATATATTTGAAGGGTTTAATTATAAAATTCTTTCTTTCAAAGAAGAAACCATTTTAATTGGCCAAAAATTATTTTTATATATACAAATACTCAAGCCTACGATGCTATCCTATAGCATCTTCTAGAGGGAGAGACATAAGCATAGACGTTATTCCGTGACACCTCTTAGAGGGAGGGACATAAGCCTATGATGCTATTCTGTAGCATCTCCTAGAGGGAGAAATAGAACCCCTAACGTCAAAACCACCTCTTAGGGGATGGGTCATGGTAGTACCCATCAATAACCTTTTGGGGAAAGGTCAGCTCAGCAAGCACAATATCCCTTTGAGACAAGGGAAGCCCAGGAAGAGGCACATCAAAAAGTGGACTAAGATGTGCAAGCCAGAGAAGGCTCATCAAACAATGGACTAAGATGTCCAAGCCCAGGAAGATGCTCATCAAATGGAGGACTAAGATATCCAAGCCCAAGAAAAGGCACCAAACAAAAGGAGAAAGATAAAGATGTCTACAGCCCAAAACAAAAGTCAAAACCCAAAATAATAAGGGGTTAAAGAAAGAAATCTATCTACCCAACAACAAAGATGAGACCCATGAGAGGGAAATGAACAAAGGCAAAAGGGATAAAGGCATCCGACGCTCAAAAATTTGGAATAGATAAAAAGTCCAAAATCATATCCAAAAGAGACAATATATGAATTAGAAAATCTTAGAACATCTGATGCTTGGGCAATAATTTCTACATCAACGGACTGAGAAACATGTATCCTAGATTAAAGGAGCATGAAAAAAAGTATGGATAGGAGGAATTCATAACATGATACCAAAAGTAAAAATCTATACAAGAGTTAAAGGAATAGAACATATAGCAAGTTCTTACACCAAAGATGAAAGTGACTCCATTCGAGGATAGATTGAGTAAGCCAATCCTTGGAAATAAAGTGTCCCTTTAAGATATAAGACTCTATATGTTTTATATATACACACACATATATCAATATGTTATTTAGACCGTTGCACTACTAAATGGTCAAGCAGCAATACAGAACCACTATTCTGAGTAATTGCATGGCCTTACGGAACTACTCGGCTCTAATATAACGATAATACTACTAACTTATAGGCACTTTAAGAATCAAATATCAACTAAATTTACTATTACTAGACAGATTTTTGACCTTGTGCACATATTGGATGAATTTGTAAATCATTTATTCGTCAGATGAGATCCTGATAAGATTTTGACTGAATTATTGATTTTGCAAACTTTCAGATTCCTTATCTCATTTCATGAAGATTTTATTTGAGTTCAGTGAAGCCAAAATTTCCATATTAACCTTTATGATTATTTACTAACTTCATATTCTTGATTTTCATGCTGGATTTTCTTGAAGATTTCATATTGAATTTCTGTTTTCGTGAATTTCGAATTCCTGCACTATTTTTTATGACGGCTGGTATACTTGGTTCCTTGTTGGGTTTTTCGATAAAAACATATTGAATTTCTGCTTTCACGAGTTTTAGGTTCCCTTATTAAATTTTCAATGATCTCTTACTGGAATTCTAATTTTGTAAATTCTAAATTTCCTTATTGGTTTGATAGTGATTAGTGAATTCTGTATGGGGTTTTATGATGATTTCCTATTGAACTTCCGACTTCATGAATTTCAAAATTCTTAACCGCTTTATACAATGATTTATGGATTCTATATTCTTAATCTCCTTATTGATATTTCGTAATGATTCCTTATTGAATTGTTGATTTTGAGAGTTCTGAATTTTTATGCTAACTTTCATGATGATTTGTGAATGATATACACATGATTTGCCCATGGGACTTTTGTAATAACTACTTATTGATTTCTTGTTTCATTTTGTAACTTCATTTTGGATTTCCATGATAATCAAAAGATTTCATATTAAGTTTCTGATGTTGTGGAGAAAAGAGTTTTATGCAGGTTTTTTAATAGATGGGGTCCTAATCGATTTCTGATTACATTCCTGGATTCTTGGATTTTCGGATTCTTTGCATAGTGATCCTATGTATTTGTGAATCTTGAAGTTTCTTATTTGTGTGGGTTTCGTACTTTTGATTTCCTTGTTGAAGATTTAATGATCTCTAATTAGATTTTTGATTTTGTGAATTTTAAATATTGAATATTTCATGATGATTTACGAACTTTCTATTGAGTTCCTGAGGTTGGATTTTATGTATGACATTTTTGATAGCAGTTGGACTCCTATCAAAATGTAGGGATGGAAAATAAAGTCATAGCAAAGGAACTAGATAAGGCTGCCAAAATCAAGAAGTTAATCCTCGATGGCCGAGGAAAATATAACTTGAGAATAGAGGGTTGAGTGTATGCGATGGCCTTTTTGGAAAGGTCCATTTACTTAAATTGACAATAGCGGACCAAGTGATATCGTTTCATATATTTGTAATGGTTATATAATTGCTTGAATGCTTTACCTAATAAAATAACCAAACACTGTCTAGATTATAAGGATACTCATCATGGTTTTTCCTTCAAGGCTAAGATCCTTATAGATGTCATTATTTATTTTGCAGCAAACAAAAGAGGAGATTCTTTGGAGTTTTTGTCCTACAGAAAAAAAGCTTCTTTCATACTAGAGGGGCTAAATATTATCCATAAAATATGCTCAAGAATAAAGTATGAAAGAAGGAACATGAGAACATTGATAAAAATCAGAAAGTGCCAAGATGGTCAGGTTAAGCATAGCTTCCGACTAGAGGAAGACAATGCAACAACACCTTTCGAGTAGGTCAGAAAGGACGTCTCGAATATGTTAACAAGGAGCTTTTGACAAGGTCGGAGCTTTCGAAAAAGTCGGAGGCTACCATTCAAAGGCGACAGAAAACATGTTAGCAGCATCCAAGGTACTCAAAAAGACACCTCTAGAAGTTAATGGATAGCAAACACTCTACTTTTTGGACCAAACCATTCGAAATATCATAGTTTCATCTTCATTACTTCTACCAGAAAAGTATTCAACCCATTCAACCCTTTCGAAAGCATATATAGCCTTTTGAAATAGTTAGGGCTACTCTCACCTAAGAAAGAAGAGCTACGTGTCAGTTACCATAAAGGCATGAGGTTTCGAATTAGTTAGGGCAGAGGCTTTCGACAAAGACCATTTACAACAAATCCATTTTTGGTGCTTCAACTCATTCGAAGCCAAAAGAATATATGTTTTGGCAGCATCAAAGGTTAGCATCCAAGTTAGCCTGCACAACCCATCAACATTCGAGACAGGAGCACATTAATAGTTCTTTCGACGAAGTTGAAAGACATCTAGCAGCACCTTTCGACAAAGTCGAAGGGAAACGAGATAAGAGAGAGAAGCCCAGTCTCTTTAGCAGTAACTAAAGGAAAGGCGCAACTAAACACCTTTCGATAGAGCCAAAAGGAATCAAACAATAGCTTTTGACGAAGTCAGATGCGGTAAAGCTATCAACCAGCACCTATCAATGAAGTCGAAAGGAAACAAAGTAAGAGCGAAACCCAGCTTCAAGCAGCAAGAGAAGAATAACTAAAATCCTTTCGACCAAGTCGAAAGGTATGGCTCAGGAGACATTCATAAAAGCAGAAAGACCGACCTTTCGATCACCTCGAAAGCTTGGGTCGAAAGGTCCCTAACCCACATCTATAAATATGACCCCAAGGGTCGGTAATAAGGATCCGGCTTTTTTGACTTATCACTTGTATTTTCTTAAGCTTATAAACCTTAATTCACAAATTAAATTAGGGATCTCAATTTGTACAACTGAGTTCAATAGAAAGAAAGATTATAATAATTTTGGTCATGTTACAACATGGTGCTCTTATGATTATACGACTATCACCATTCAATGTTTTGACCTAGTCGAAAGGTTACCCATCAACTAAGTCGAAACCCTAAGTCTTTTATTTCCTAGAAACGTAGGCGCAAATCAATTGGATTACAAGCGCTATCCGTCTTGATAGAGTCGAAACCTTACCAGCCTAGTAGTTTCTTAAACCTATTAGATCCTTATCTCATGCTTCTTCTTTAGTGTCGAAAGAAGGTTTCAACAGAGTTCTAGTCAAGGTGTTCGAAAGGAATTACCATGAGGAAAAATCCCCTTTCGAATTTGTCAAAAGGTTCCAAAAGCTAATTTTTAATCACTCTTCCTATTAGAAAATCCTTAGCAATCTCTACTCATTCGAAAGGACGTCCTGAAAGCGTTATTCATACTCCAACGTGAAATTTGAGGCATTGACAAGTTTTTTTGTCAACACAAAGTATATGCTCTCATTTAAAAGTCCTCACAGTTATACATGGATGAATAAGTTTTAATCTATATATACGTGTGCTTCCATTAAAATTTAAAAGTCCACATGGTTATGCATGGATACGAGACTTATATAAGAGAGGGATGGATATTCAAGTAACTTCCTACATCATCTAAAAGTCTTAATGGTTATGCATGGTTAGAAAGTGCTTGATGTTCTTTCTTTAAATAACTAGTTATCTCATTTAAAAGTCCTAATGGTTATACATGGTTTGAAAGTGCTTAATGTTCTTTGTTTTCATTTTTCTTAATTTAATTTATAAGAATTTTCATTCATCAAAAAATAAAATACCACGCTGCTGTCACTGTATAAAATTATCTCTAAACCACAGTCCAATCATCACTCTTATATAGGATATGAGTCTAATTAATAAAATATTATGATTTTTGTTTGATTAATTGAAATTTTTAAAACTCTTATATGTGATTCATAGTATTAATCAACATCTACCACTATGTCGATTATTATTTTAATTTTTGATGATAACAGAAGGGAGAGAGAAGTAAAGATTTTGATGGTTGAGTAAAAACCTTACAATATCCAAGTCTTGTTTTTTTTTCCTTTGGCATTTAGGCATTTGTTTTTTCTTTGGCATCTAGGCATTAATAATGATCTTTCATTTTTAATGCAGGCACTTGTGTAGGGGGTATCCTTGTAGAGGGAGCATCTAAATAGGGGTCATGGCACATCAAACACATTTAGCCTATGGTTACAAAATCTTAATGCATGTTTGTTATCATCAAAAGAGAGAGATGTAGAACAGTAGTATATAATTTTTGTTTAATGATAATAAACATTTTTTTAATGTGTTTGTTGTAGTACTATTACAATATCACAGAAATAAATAAACAAGTAAATATTTTTTTAATAAAATTTTATTAGTACGCACAATTACAACAAGAGATTCGATAATATTTTATATACACTATTTTATACTCCTTCGTATACATCAATTTTTACTCTTGTATATACAACACTTATTATATATAATATTTTTAATCACTCTATAACTCACCCACTCGATACAACTTTTATATCTACTTGCTCCAACCTTTATCCAGTTTAACTAGTAAATAACAAAGTAGTAAAAAGTAAAAGGGAAAATTTTAAATTGCAAAAACATAAATATATTTAAACTTGACATCGTTTTATCTTATTGGTTTTTTTCTTTTCAAATTTTAAACAGGCATCAAAATTAACAAACATTGACTAGTGCAATAGGTATATACAAGGGCCGGTAAGACATGTTCGTGAGGAACAGAAATTTAGAATCAAGCTAATATATTCACGAGCAACTTAAAACATGCATAGTGTATCACTGTACATGTCTTAAAACCGAGCAATCTTAAATAAACAAGGCCACATCAAAATAGGCAGGGCATGCACAAGTCACGCACACATACTAGACTAGCAATATATTCACAAATCAAGTTGAAATGCAGTTCAGATTTCAAGAACAACAAAGTGCAACATAATGCACTGATTCAAGGCAATGCACACCAAAGGCAGGTTTAGAAAACATCGCATGCAAGCACATAAGGAAAGCTCATAAGGGAAGCAAATAAGGCAAGAACACAAGAGAGACATACAAGGAAATGTGCATAACTTAGAGATGCAACAGAATAACCAAGTCATGCAACAAGCGTGCACATACAAAGGCAAGCTCGAAGTCAAGCACACCAAGGACACCAATACACTCACACTAGCAGCAATATATAAGCACAACAGAAAAGTGCACATTCACACACAGGAAGCATTTGGAAATGCACTCAGGAACATAACACAACAATGCATATATTTATACATATATACACATATAAGTATATATATTTACATACATTTGTATATGTTAACGAACATCACGAAAATTTCAAAAACGGTACATATTAATGCTTAGTACGCCTATAAATCTAGGCCATAAAAGTATTAAATAAGTCAACAATGTTAGGCCGAATCCATCACATACCACAAGTATGAACAAGTCAACAACCTCTGGTCGAAGAACACAAAAAATAATCAAGCCATCGAATAAGATATATTCAAATCATAAACAAGCCAACAATCTGTGGCCGAAGAACACATGAAAGAATCAGCCATCTAATAAGATATATTCAAACCGAAATCCAAAGCAAAAAAATTAGGTTAAAATATCCAAACCAAAAATCACGAAAAATCTAAAAATCTGAAAAGATTTTTCTCCAACTATATTTGGACCAATTCATCATTGGTAATTCAGTAAGGTCAAGAAGAGACATATATTCATGTATAATCAGTAAATCGAAATCATACCGAATTATCAACTGTAAAAGTTCTCGACCAAGGAAGCAACTGCAATCGTAAATTGCCAAGCAATCAAAGAAAGCAATCAACAAAGAAGAAAAGGCATAAGTACGATAATCATCAAGTCAACGGCTTCTAAAAAGAAGAACCATATAAGGAGATAATGAAGAAAAAAGGTATTAGTGTTGTTTAATAAATTTTGGGGATTTTTTTGGTTGACTTATTATAGTTTAGGACTTTTTTATATTATTTATGTTTGTATTTAAATTTAGATTTAAAGCTCTAGTTCTTGACTAGGATTGAACTATACTTTATAGTTTGGGAAATTCTTAACTCTAGGACAGACTTGAGGCGGGTTTCTAGGCATATGGTTAAAACAATCAGGTTAACGATAGTCGCAAGTTTATAGGAAATTTTTAAGCAGTCAATTGTTTAATCTTTGTAGAAATCATGGAGGCAGCAGTAGGAAGGTCTTGCCGAAGCTGGATAAATTTGTATGTTGCTTTTATTTTTAAATTCACTCTATTGTTATATATGTGTTATGATTTTTATTATTCTATGAATTTATAATAAATCATATTCACCCCTTCCCTCTATGGTTAATTCGGTCCTACATAAGGAAGCTTTGTTTGTTCATGGGTTTGCTCCGGCACCTCGTCTCATAACCATGCTAGATCTTAGCATACCATTTTTGCCTTTTGGTAACTCTAGCTTTCATATGTTGCCTTTGCATTGGCCTCCGGCTTTGGCCTCCTCTTTTCGCACTTACCTTCGGCATTCTCTCTCTTCTTTTGTCTGGTTTTTTATACTTGTACAGTTACTTAGTATTTTATTAGTTCATGTTAGCTTTTGGTTCTGGTCTATTTCTTCTGCAAACATACTCTCTTTTGCCACTTCAGCTTTGATACATGCATAAAGCCTGACATTTGAACACGTCTGGCACTCACCTTTATATATGTTTCCTCCAGATTCATTTAGCCTCCACTTTTAGTCAGTGACAGTGTCCTTCGAATTAATCTTTTAGAAATGATTATTATAGGATGGAAAAATATTTACAAAATTCCTGAGATTTGTAACTATACTCTTTGGCACATTTTTACTCATACTTCTATTTGATAGCCATTTTCCTTATTTAATTTATACACTGATTACTTCATGAATTCATATCTCAATAATTGGATGTAGGAAGATCTTCTAACTTAAAACCCATCATCAAAATCATGCTTAAAGCATCATCTTAAATTCTCTTATTATTTCAAAATCATTTGAGTAAGGAAATATATCTAATCATCCTCTAGTTGGTTATTTTACCCAAAATATTAACTAAAACGTCGTTTATCTCATATAAATAACTACACATATGAACTATATCATATATAATCAAATTTGAGTTCAAACAACAATGAGAATAGTAAAAAGGCTTTGTATTTCTCAATGCAGTCTTTGAATTTACTTGATCATTAGTTTCCATATGTAGGAACCGTGCCAGCACACGATGAGTTAAATGAGTGAATTTAAAAATAAATCATTTTCGATCTTATTGGGTCTACAAAGTCTAAATTATTTTAGATCCAGTCTAAATAATTTTAAATAAAATCTTTATTGTATTTGATTAGTTTGTACAAAAGATTTATTTTAGTTCATAACATATGTAACATATATGAGTACCAAATACACATTTAGGCATACAGTGCACATGTAACATATAGATGTGCACATCATTTAATGTGCTCATATATAAGTGCTAGAATTTACACTACAACAGACACACTTGTCCATTTACCTACATATTTGCAATCCATAATTAATTTATTATTTATATATATTTATATATACATATATGCACAAGCACAAGCGCGTGCGTACGCACACACATATTTGTGTGTGTGCACATACATGTGCACGCACGCACATAATACATACGTACACACACATATAATTATGTTTATTTTAGAGATGTTGACTAATGAGTATTTTACCCTTTAAAAGCTTCAAAATGTAGTTTAATGGGAAGCTAGAGTTCCTGGCCGCCTTATCAATTCGTCTGCCCGCTCACTCCTTTCTCATTAATTGGACTATCCACTCCTTAACCTCCCACTACCAATTACATCTCTATCTTCCCATCTTTCATCCGACACCTTTTCCTATTACTAAAATTTTATTGTTTTATCCATTCTCAATGGCCTCCAATTTACCACTAGGCACACTTTCCTCCTTAGCTCCGCTCTCAACCATTTTCCAGCTTCAGATCCTTCGGTTGCTATTCTACTTTCTAACGAAGCTCTGTTTTCATCAGTGACGCTGGACTCCTCGAGTTCGTCTACTACCCAAATCTGAACGTGATTCTCTCGGCCTACCCTTTACCTTTAACGTAGATCTGGCCCGAGTTTAGTTTTCTTTTTAAGTTTAGCACTGTGTTTTTTCGTTAGCTGTTGCTTTGGCAGTTGGATTTCTGGTGTCATGGTCTATATTTTTCCCTAAGTCGTTTTTTGTTGTCTGTTGAACTTTGGTTATTTTGGTCATAGGGTTAATTTTCTATGGCCTCTTTCGCCAGCTGGGCATAGATCAAAGGGCTTTGGTCTCAGCTTATGTTCTTTCCATCCTATGCTTTCATCATATCAATACGTCCTTGTTGATTTCTTACAATGGGAGTGGCGCTTTTGATTTGACTGTTGAGGTTCACGTTGGGTTTTGGACTTCCATTTTCCTGTCCAGATCTCTTTTGTGGCATTTCTAGTTGTTGGTGTTGGCATCTACACTATGTTAGTGCCTTTTGGTTCCAATGCATTTGTAATTTTGTCGGTTCTGTGTGAAGGTTGAGTATCGGTGTACCCAAGTCCAATGCCTTGTTTCTACAACCGGGCAAGACAACACTTTTGGGACTGCCTTACAGCATGAAGTGTTTGTCTTTTTTAGCGTTTGTCATGCTTCTTGGTCAAGGTGGAGGATGTGGCTTTGAGTTCGTTTGTACTTAGCTATTAGGTGGCTTTGGCTAGTAAAATTTTCTCTTCTCTATTGTTACATGTGTCTTTATTTCTATTGATAGGTATCTTTGTCTCCTTTTAGGTGATCTTTTCCATTGTGCTTTGGGTGAGTTTTTGCTAGTATCACAGTTATAAGTCACATTTTCTATCTTGTGTTACAAAGTAGGTCAGAGAGTTGTTGTAATTGTGCTGGTAATTTAGTTGGTTAGAGAGTTGGTCGGAGTGATGTCTTGTATGGTGATAGTTTGAGTAGTTGCCTTATGCAACTATGTTTGAGTGATTTAAGTGGCCGGGCCATCATAAAATCCGTCTATAGCTATTATGTTCATATGCAGAACACCTGTTTTAAATTTTATTTGTAAAGTGGACGACCCACTACAAAATCGGCTAGTCTTGCTTAAAAAAAGACGTTGACTAATTAAAGTAATTTAAATTAATATTTAAAATAACTTAGTATAGATGAAATTTAAAATCAGATCTAGATCTAAGAGAAAAGGTCTATTTCAAATTTCAAATTTAAATTTAAGATATTAATATGTTAAACATATATATATATATATATATATATATATATATATATATATATATCTTTTATAAAATAAACATTTATAACATTTTATGTTCAATTTTAAAATTTATTTATAGAATACTAACTAATAAATATAAACAACATATGTTTAAAAATTGATATATTTTTTTCATATTTCAGCCGAAAACATTTTCATAAAAAAAATTATAATACAAATCAATGCGGATTTGTATGTAAAAGCCTTTCTTTATTATTTTATAAAAGTAATTATTCTTGTTTTTAAAGTATACAATCATACGGATTTATATAAAAAAAATTATTTTTTTAAACATATATAATAATTTTAAAAAAGGTTTTAAGTATTTATAAAGTATAGTTTGTGTTTTGTGATTAAATCCATACACACATACATACATACAAACACATATACATATGTGTGTGTGTGTGAATTCGAAAATATATATGGGTATATATTCACAGGTAAATTTTATGAAATATATACATATATACTTATTATAAAATTCATATATAATTTAATAATTGTTTAAAAATCAATTTTAATTTATATAATGTTTTTCCTTAATGACCAAAAATATATGTGTATTTAAGTGTACATGAGTTTTTTAAACTTAAATGAACATGTATATATTTATAAAATAAGATAGCAAATATGTATGTAAATTCATTATAAAACAGAGATCAATTTACACTAGTATATTTACATGTATGAATGTATATGTATTTGAATATAGTATAGAAATTACCAATGCCTATAGTCTTTGATTTGTACCTTGAATGTTGAATTAAAACTCCTTAGATCCAATCTATACTCCTTCGTGAAATTACAACCGACTAGAAGAGAACCCCACTAACTAGAAAATAATTTATTTAATTTGAAATTGAGTTGGAAATGAAGGGGGATGATGTATTATTTTTTACAGGAGGTAAATAGGTGGAGGCTCTAAAAAATCAAAAGAAAATTATAGAGGATGGTTGGTTTAAATAGGCAATGCGAAGGAGCAAAAAGATGAGATATGAATTTTCTTATCTAACTCTTCTCTTTGCCAATTCAAAAATAGATATATAAAACAAATATCACCTCCCTCCCCCCACTTGAATAGTCGACCACATCTTGGGCTCAATGGACCCATTGACTTTTCCAAATCCAATTTAAATATTCATCAATACATGCATATGTAAATTTTATATATGTACTTTATTACATACTAATCCAAACAAATCAAAATAAAATTTAATGGTTAACATTTCAAAAATATCAATTAATTTAATTAATTTAAAAGAATTATAGTTTATTAAATCGTGTGGTATTTAGGAGTATTCAACATTACGGTTTTGCAACTCAAAGGTGCGAATTCACTCAGTGATTAATATTAAACGATTTGAATATTAACGTTCACATGTCACCTTAGTTAGTGGTGTGATGATTTGGTTGAAATTATTGCATACACATTTTCACTAAAATACAATTTCTTAATTTTAAGCGGTACTTGGTAGTGACGATTATTCATGTCAGTTCTCTTCATCAAAGCTATACATGTTTGGAATTTGGTTTTATTCAAAAATCCAATATTTTCCACGTTCAAATTATATAACACAAACACGCAATCCTAATTTTAATGATAACAATTATTATTAACCAAACTATTTTGGCCAAAGATTTTGACTTCGAGTTGGTTAAAGTGATTTTGACCACATATAACCGAGGAGACAGATTCTATGTTAAACAGCGTTTTAACTTCGAATTCTTCAACGCGGACCCAACTATAGTCATTCGATAGATATCGTGCCACGATTTAACTATAATTAAAGTGGAGTGTCCACATTGAAGTTCAATTGTATTCTCAAATCGATAGAACTGTGTAATATCATCACTTCAATATTCTCTGTTTGACCCTAGTTATATTGACCAACAGAAAACTCTCGAGTGGGTCATTCGATATTTATCCACTAACTATTAGTAAATAACTCCTTGGTGTCACCACTAGTCATGAGTGATACACTACCCACCGTTTGGAGAGCGTTATGTACTCTAATCTCGAAGGATGTATAGATATCATGTCTCAAAAAATCTTGACCGAGAATATTTAAAACAATATGTTATTTTAATATGATAAATTTCTCATGATTAACATATTGTAATTACTATCGTATAATATTTTATTTAAGGATTTTCTATTAAATATACTTCAATTAAATAATTAATTAACAAAACAAAGTATGACAAATAAATAATAGAAAGAAAATATAATAACCCATTTTTAAGAGGCAATTAATTAATGATTAAATGAGAATTAATAATGGACCAATGGAGATTTGAATTAATTATTTGGAATTATATTGATGATTTAGAATACGATAAGAAATATTTTATTAAAATAATAGGGATTGAATATAAAAATAATAATGATTTAATAATATTTTTAATTATTTTGGAATATGAAAACATGAACGAATTATTTTGGAAATAATGATAAACTAAAATTTTGTAAAATATAAAGTTTATTTGATAAGGGAAATAAAGTAATAGCTGTAGTTAATAAGTAAATGATTTACTAAATAAATAAAATTATCGAAAATTATTTTTTAAAATAAATAATGGAACGAATTATTAGGAAATAATTTAGCATGATAGAGTTAATTAGGCATGAATTTATAGTTGGTTTCATGAAGCAAAATAAAGAAAAGAGAAGAAAAAAAAATGAAATGAAGCCCAATATCACTTGAGCCCAAACACTTAACCCTAGTCTCTTGATTTTTCCATCTCTAGACATTTTATTTTTTGGTGCCTTCACCTCCAATTATAAATAAAACCTAAACGTATTCCTTTATTCACTAAGAAAATCAACATCTAACCCAAGTCCTACCTCTTTGAAACTCAAAGAAACATATCTACAATACCTAGCAAGCAAGAAATCAAGATTATGTTCATCAATTTGAGGTGGAAGCAACTTACAAAAAAGGAGAAAGGAGAAGCATGAAGAAAAAGCTGCAAGAGTAAGTACTGTTCTTCAATCAAGGTGAGTAATTCACTCACTAACTATGTCTATTTTGATGATATTGCAATCTCTGGAATTGGATACTTTTCTGTAAACCCAATTAAACCTAAGCGTTTATTTACTACTCCTTCCTTCATGATTGTATATTGTCGGTTAAATGTTAATTGATTATTGTTTGCATTGATTAAAGTATGATATGATTGTACAATGTTGTGTGTAGCTAGAAGAGGAAGAAGAAGCGGAAATGAGAAAGAGAGTGGTCGAAGATGCACGTTTACATGCACAAAATTCGTGTGCCTGTAAATTTACCAATCAACTCCTTCGACCAGCCGGTCAACTAAACTACCGGTCAATCGGTGGTCGAGATCGATCGATCAACCAGTTTCCTGACTCTTAAATATATATATAATAAAAATATATTTAAACTAAAATAAATTATATAACATAATATATTAATATACTAATATATATATATATATATTGAATTAATATATCTAAATTGTTTAATAAATAAATAAAGTGAGTTTACTGATATTATTTCAATGAAAAATTATATAAGCTAGTTAATTATTAATTATAAAATTATCAGATGATATTCTAATGGTTGTTAAAGGTTATAAAATTTATATTATGGATTTATAAAGGAATTCTAGGGTGCTTGGGTATTGATTTAAGTAACGTTTCATATAATATAATTAGTAATTTATTTTGTTATATAAAATGTAACCATGCTTTTGGATATAGTAAATACATTTATATAAAAAATTACTTTGATTATTATTTATGTATTCTCATTTCTGTGTAATGAGAAATTTGAATAAATGGATTAGTGATACCATTTGGTATGATACATTTGGTAACACTTTTTGGGTTATTCATCGGACTTGTTGCATAGAAATATATAGTATGGATTGAGTGGAGCTTATGAGCATTAAATAAACACTCGAATAACAAATGGTGGTACGGGACGTCGTAATGTTATTTGTTTGGTTATTCATTGTAAGTAAATGTCACTCGTACAGGGATATATTTATGGTTTGATAAGGTACTCACTATGGCTAGTTATGATGGTTATAGCTGTGTGTCAGTATGTGTATGGAACTATGTGTGTTATAATGTGTGTGTGTGTATAGTGCCAGTCATAGTTATAAATAGGTGGTGTTTTTCTATCACTGTTCGACATCCATTTTGGTGTGGAAGTTAAACCAGGTTGGCTAATATGCATCCTAGCGGCCTAATCGCGGTGGTCGTGCCCCGGATCCGTGACACCCATTTTATAGTCGTGTGTCGGTAATGTATGAAGCCGTGTGTTGGTGATGTATAGCCCCTTTGTGTCACATTGGGCAGTAGTCTGTTTCCAATTTAGGGGCACGTGTAGGGTCATAACCGAGTCATTGCATAGTCGAGTGCATTGATGGATATGAGTCATAATGTCCGTTAAGGTAACTAATACTGTAGGAGCTGTGTCAGATGGACATGTATGAGTCTCCCTGACAGGTGTGTGCGCTATCAGTCTTCCATGTTGTTCTGGTGTGTGTATTAGATAGACATATACTATTTATATACCTTTGATGATGAATATGACTATGCTAAGGATTAAAACTATAGTCAGTCACCATGTTATCCATATTTAACTTTTTGGCATGATATTTTATATAGTATGATTTGATGTTATACATATGTGTCGTACTTTTTTATGAGTTACATTATATAACATTTCAATTGATTCAAACATAGTCTGACTCATATGTTTTATTCTCGGGTTAGTCTGAGGGATTTCAAGTGTAGGTACTTGGAAATATTAGAGCTTGGAGGACTTTTGGGGAGGCTAGTGATAGTTGATATAGGATGATACATACCTTATATATTTTGTAGCCTCATTGATGTATCTATTATGTAGTAGTTGATGATTTATTTGCATATTGGGCTAGAGACTATCAATTTTTAGCCTTGGACTGTGTATTATGAATATTTCTATTATATTTTCTCTACTGCAATCTGACTCTGTGTTCTCTAATATTGTTGTAACGAACGGGCGATTTTCGACCCCGAAAATCGATACTAATATGTTCGTTGTATAGAGTGTCGAGCAATCGAGTGCCGGAAATATCAGGTTGTTAGGGTTTAAGAAGAAAAGAGATAGAGGAAGAAAAAGAATAACAACACAGAATCTCACAATCATAGCGGAACAAAATATAATATACAATAACAACATTTTATACAAAGAAAAGCTGTAATGGTTAATATACATACAAGTTATCAGGGTATAATCATCATATATATAATCTGGACAGTTATAATAACTTGTCCCTAAATGCTGAATATACAGCCTACCATACACAGTGGAATATAATCAAATACGTGCAATAAGTCTCTACCATCCAGCTTGTCCCTTGAGCTCTAAAGCATCCTAACATAAATTTGTAATACTCAGTCTGACCCGAGCATTACAATAAAGTAACACCCGAGTCAGGCTAGAAACCAGCGTGAATAAACATACTTAATTTGAAATGCTTAAGTTATAAAAATTCTTCAAAAACCAAGGTAACTTGTATGAACACGACGAGTTTTTATCTGATTATAACCAAAACACTTTTACAGGAATCCATCGATATTATAATAGTGTCTAAACAGGAATACTTATTAAATTAACCGAATTTGTTAAATTAATCAAATCCAAGCCTGTTAGGATCTACAATCAAAACCGTAAAGGTTCATGGTGGTTATTAGATCGGAGTGGTTTCGGATAACACTGATATCTGATCCTGGTCTCTTCGAATCCAGGCACTAAATTTTTAAATGTCCAAGTCTATTTAAATAAAAAATTCACATTCAGGTGTCAACATTCAGACATTGAAATTTATTACATATGTTTATTTTCAAAAATGTATAAATGTTTTATTCCAATTGTTTAAATTCGTTTGACTACTTAGTGGCACAGACAAGAATACTTGAAATAAATATTCAAGAGCAATAAAGCCAAACATATATCGTTAACCTAACGATAAATAATTAATATTAACTAATTCACAACCATGATTTAATCAACTTAAATTAATCTGGATATTCTTATATTTTTAATCCAATTTTACGATAAATTAGAGAAATTATAAAACGATTTACTATTAATTAATTAAAAATTAAACAATCTATTTAATAACCGATTTATGAATTAACAAAAGATTCAAGTCAAATAGGAATATAATTAATTTCTCATTTTAATTATTATAATATGATTTAATTTTAAATTACGGAAAATCAATAACATTAATTTATAATACCGAGTATTAGGACCACAATCCAGAAATCTTCATGTTGATTTAATTTTAAATGTATAATGATATATGTTTTTAAATTAAAGGATTTTAAAATATAATGTCTATCAAAATTCTTTATTTTTCCAAAACAATACCTCCCAACCCAAAACATTACTATGCCCTACACAAACTCAAGAGAGAAAAAACGACCTAACTTCTTCTTCCCCCTCCAGTTCATTTCCTCCCTTTTTTTTATTGGGTCGAACAACCCAACCGTGCACGACACCGTGCATGTGCACATGACCATCAATGCTTGGACCACGCCGTCGATCATCCTTCCAAGTCACCGCCGACCACTCCACCACGTTCCACCACCAAAAACCTATGGCCTTACTCTATTTCGAAATTTTGAACTTTAAAATAAACTAGAACGAACCCAGTCCCCTTCAACGTGTCACCCTGACCACCAGTGACCACCGTTCATCGTCAAACTCCACCCCGAGATTCGCTATCGTCCTCTCCATCGATTCCCCACTACCGCACGTCTCGTTTGGCTCCTCCACTTCGCCATTCCCACGTAACCGAAGCCAACCACAAACCCACCTTAAACCCTAAATCAACCCCATTTGCCCTCCACGGTCATCTAAAAATTGCCATGCTATTTTTCTCATGCACGCCATCATCTGCACCTCCTCCACGACCAACCCCATGCCACAAAATCGACTGGGCTGCCGGAATTTGGCCTTTCACCCAAATCAGATCATCCACATATTTCTTCCTCTACACTCCACTAAAAATCTTCAAACCACCCTTAAAATTCATGTTTTCCAACAACAAAAACAACTAAGAAACCCATTATTAAATTATGAAATTTAAATTTCGAACAAAACCTTCCCACTCATTGAAATTTGAAAATTTCTTCCTCGATACAAAATTAATTTGCATAAGATAAATTTTAATATGTTATATACTTAAAAATAATTAATTTTGGTTTTGTAATCATTTTCTAAAGCTAAAAGGACTTTAAGATATATATTCTTAAAGTAACCAGAGCTTAATTGTGTTTAAAAGAAAAGAACAGAGAAGAAGAATGTAACATCCCACCTTTTTGTACGTTTAAGCAGACACACGTGCCAACTCAAACCATACAAAAGAGCGGATTGTTATTGGGGTGAATAAGAAAAGTAGAGAAAGAAAAAAAAACAAAACAGAATCTCGCAGCGGAATGACAAAATATAATAATCAAATAACAGTTCATGAAGTTGTTTACAAAAATTTGATTCTATTAATACAATGCAGAATCGAGTTACACATACCAGAGAATAATAAATAATAATGCAGCGAAACAGTGTGATGTAGTGGAATAATATAGCAAATAATAATAATAAATTTTCATCTTCGTCCTCCAGAAATAAGGTCTTCAAATCCTGAAACGCTCAAGCTGACCCGAGCGAATTGAAAAGACAAAACATTCAAGTCAGAACTAAAAGATCTTATGTAAGTTAAACCATCGGTAAATAAATATGAGTGGAACAGCGTCGGAGATGTTTATGAAGTTTGACAACTCCTATCCAGTGTCTTACGTGAGTAAAATCGAAGGGTGGCCACCAAATAAAATCAAAAGTCAGAATATAGTATCGATGGAGTGTGCCCGATCAAAGGAATGACCTCACTTGGCCCATCGATAGCTCTTTTTTTAGCCACCTTAAGCCAACTCATGGGAGTCGGGTCCACGTATATACCTCATATAGGATCATCTCCACCATCCTGGAATCTACACCGCGTACACAGTTGTCGAAGTTGTTTTCGGTATTGGTAAAGAGTATGACAATATCAGATCCTGGTCTCTTTAACAACCTACCGCTTATTACACACCGGGTGGTTCTTTTACATTTCCAAAATCATTTCAAAGTTGATATCAAAATATCATAGTCAATTCAAACCATATCACTTTCGAAATCATTACTTACTTTCGAAATCATATTTCCTTTCAAAGTCAAATTACAATTTATATCGAAATATCGTGTTCTAAAAAACTATACCACTTTCAAATTATATTTCTTCCAAAAGTCATATTTCCAAAATAGGTTCAATCCTTACTTCAAAATCAGCATATCCCATTAGTTAACATTTAAATCCCAACTTAGGTTATAACATCATTAACCATATTAACTTTAAAATCGAGAATTTGAATATAACCCATCCATTTTATTTAGTTTGGAATTTAGAAGAAAATAGTCTTAAATAGTTATAAATAGTTTGAATAAATTTTCAACAGTCAGATTTAAAATAGTTAAATACATGTAAAAATAGATTAAATAAAATTAAAATATATTAAATAGCTTTAAAATAGATTAATTATATTTAATATAAGTTAAAATAGTTTAATTAGTTTTAAAATAATTTAAATGGTTTAAAATAGGTTAAATTGATTTAATATAGGTTAAAATAGTTTATAAATCTTAAAATCTTAAAATTTAGAATTTTAAAAATAATATAATTTAAAACAGTTTGTATTTGACAACATGAATTTGGAATTTATATCAATTTAAAACTATTTATTTCATTTCAACAAAAATCAGACCATTTCGACTTAATTTCTTAAAACAATTCCTTTTAAGCCAATTCACATTTCAACACAAAACTTGATTTTCCAAAAATACTTCAATTTATACAAATCAAATTTTACTTCAAAATACATTTAACTCTATTCAAAAATTATGGATTTTAAAATCATTTAATTTAACCAATCCGGTGTTCATATATAATTCTCTATCCTAGGGTCAAGAGATACAGATATTTATCATTTCAATCTGCAATTTAAAATTTTACGGTTATATATCATTTCAAACTGCAATCCCGAAATAAATAACATCCATAAAATCGCTCGAGTCTGTCATTTCAACCCATAATGATTTTTCCTTAATCTATAGATCATTCGGGTATGTACCATTTCAACCCATAGCGAACTTGCAGTTTATAATGATATAAAATACAACATTCATTCATCCAATATCAACAATCAGCATCCATCACAATCATCATCTAAATCAATCAATAAATATCAATATAGAACTGATAATCAATAACAAGTATTTAACTGGAAATTTATATTCAATAATAAATTAAATAACTGTTTAATTCAAATAAATTCAAATTAACCGAGATGATGATTTAAAATATACCAAACAGTCATAAATAAATTCCTAATAACATCATGAATTAATTTAACAACATAAGAAATTTTAGAAGTTGTGAGTGGGTTAAAACACTCACCTTTGAATTTACATCAATTAGAATTCAATTTAAGCCCAAAATTCAAATAGTCTTTGAATTCGTCCAAACAAGTGCCAAAATGTCTGGAATTTCAAAACGATCACAATGCAAGAAACCGCGCATGAAGCGGACCTCGTATGCGAAAGTTTGTGAGTTAGAAGTAATACGAATTTAAATTAGGAAATAAATAAACAAAAAGGAAAAACACATCTCACCCAATCAAACAAAGCCACGTCATTCCATCACTAACCCTAATACGCGAACAGCTCTACGCAAACCCATATGCACGGCCGCCATGAACCCTAACCACACCGCACCGATCGCTGCTCCGTGGCCAAAGCCAGGCGTCGCCGCCTCCTTCCCACGACCTGCCGACCTTCCCGATGATCTCGTGACTCTTCCCGATCACCACGCCTTTGAAAACACAGCAGCCACCACACTCATGTCGAACTCTAATCAATTAATCAAGGCGATCAAGCCGTTAACTCATTACGAAACCCGCATGGATGCGATCCCCTCGGCTCTCTCAACAAGACCGTGCCTTCGATTTTTCGATCAGACGAAGTTGATCAACGATCAACAGACGGTCGAGAATAGTTCATCAATATTTGGACAGATAGAGGTTCAAATTGAAAAACGAATTACAGATTTGAGATGCGCTTGTCGAGAGCTTCAAATCGATATATAATTTGATATAGTTTGTGGAGTTTAAATTTTTGGTTTGAGATTGAATTGAAGAGCTTGTTTGATTTGTCTGCCATTGGAATGAGGTGTTGAGAAGGAGATGTATGTACAGAAAAATGACAATAAGAAATAATCTAGGGTTTATAAAGACTTATTTATAGGTAGAGCTGCAAATAGAGAGAATGGGCTTGGTTGGTTTGGAAAGTTGATCGATGGACGACCCGAAAAGTCTGTTCTGTCTTTGGAATGAAATTGGGTCAACCCATATATCGAAATAGACGTTTTTGATGATTTAAAACTCAATGGAATAGGTTTCAAGTTCTAATTCCATCGTATGAAGAAGTTAAGCAAAAATCGGTTTGTTTCAAATTGATTTTAATTAAATTGATTTCAAGGCGTTTCGAGTCCGTACGATCAAACGACAAGTCCGATTGCTACGAAACTTGAACTCCTATAATAATTCACTATTACGGATCCGATGAAACTTGTTTCGTCAAAATCCAAGTCACTGGCTATTTTCACACTGTTTGAATAAATTAATATTAAATTAATTAATTCACCTTTGTATTCAATGTTTCATTATTTACAATTTCTATCACTTAGGATTTCTAGGAAGTTTATAATCCTTTATAACAAATTCCTATATTGACTGAAATTGAATATTCCACTGATTATAAGGTCAAATCTCAATTTCAATAAATCCAATTAATTATAATCAATTCAAATAAATTGTTTTTATTTGGTTTCAATATTTATACTCAAATCAAATATTACTCAAATAATCATAGTTAATATTTGTTCTACCTTTCATTACCTTAATATATTCCATTTTCCATCTTGATTTGTATTAACTACTATATTTCCATTTATATTAAATTATTTCAATTTTCCATATTTATTAAAATTTAAAACCCCAATTAATTAATTTTTCTTGATTTCACTATTTTATTAAATCAATTATTACATTGTGAATATAATTAACATTTCTATTCACTTTATTACGTTCGCAAATTTCCATTATTGTCTTAACTCACATAAATGTAATATATCACTACACTTAATTTCAATTCACATCCAATTAAGTTTAATAGACTAATTAAACAGGAAACATATAATTGTTACCATTAACCTTAATCACACTTGTAAGGGTTTCTTATTTTCAACCAAATATTTTAATTACTTCCATCATATTGATGAAAGTCTATAGTATGGTGGATCGATTATACAAATGAAAAGTATATGACTAATTTAAACTATATTGTAACAATAGTAAAGTAAGTAAATAAGAGTAATCACACAAGGGATTTTATACTGGTTCGGACCTCCCGTCCTACGTCCAGTCCCGAAGCTCCTTTTCAGAATTTCCTTTCACCAAATAACCCTCATTTCACCCGGAGGAACATGTTTACAATAACAGAGTTTCCTTTTCAATAATGTGTACTCTATTACACGGATTTTGACTATATAGTACAACTGAACTTCCTATATCTCTTGAATGATTCAATATAATTTTTTTCGAGAGAATATGGAAGTGTATGATCTTAAATTTGCTGATTTGATAGCAAGTGGATGATTAGAACAAGAGATGATCAAGATAGAGAGTCGAGTGAATTAGTTAAAGTACTTTGATCCTTGTTGATTCTCGTTTATATAGTTGTAGAAGGTTGCTTCTAGTAGTTACATTTCTTCCCTTTCAGTCTAGAGTCGGCACTGTTCACTGGTGATAGAGTTGTGGAGGAGAGATGGAGTTGTGTCTCTTCAAAGATGACAATTATAATTTGAATTAGCTTCCCCGAGCCCAGTTTCAGACATCTGAAAAGTGTTTTCAGACATTTGAGAACCTATTGTTATTTTTTTCCATTTTCTATTTCGGACGTCTGAAGTTCTGTATTCAGACTTCTGAGCCTGTTAAGTGATGTTCTCCTAGGTTTATTCTTGAGTGTATCTCTCTTCGATCTTCGTGCAACTTTGTACATGAATCTCTTCGGTGCTTTAGTCATCGTCTTGTCACAGTAGTGGTTTGTCTTACTTTGAATTCGTATTTATATAGTTGTATGATACATATATGATTTCCATTGTATAGTTGTCATCGTCGAAATCGTAAACTAAGGGTTCTAACATTCTCCCCGTTTTTGATGATGACAACTATATAATGTACTTAGAAAACAATTACAGAAAGGTTATCTCCCTAAATATGATCTCCCCCTATAGATGTGCATATTTATTTTTCTCCCCCTTTGTCATTATCAAAATAATCGAAGAATTATAAAAATAATGCAGAACCAAGTATGATGTACATACATAATTATATTACAACCAAAAGGTTGTGATTACACCATTAAGCACAAAAAAGAAGACTAGTGATAGTGTCTTACCAGAACTTTGATAAGGGAGTTAATTACAACATAATATTTACCTTATGAAGTCAAGGTAGTTCATCACGAGAGGAGTTTAATTTCCCTTTCTCCTTATCACGAGAGAGTATTATTTTGATCAATAGCTTCATTATTATTGTGAGGTGAGTTAGAAGAATCATTTGGATGTATTTCTTCTTCGTCATTAATTTGTGTAGTAACAAAATTTTCATCAAAAGAAACATGTAAACTTTCTTCTATAATATTTGTCCCTTTTTTATAAATTCTGTAAGCTTTGCTACGATCCGAATAACCAACAAATATTCCTTCATCGGCCTTAGGATCAAACTTTCCTTGATTGTCTTTTGTAGTTAATATGAAACATTTTGATCCAAATGTTATAAAATATGATACTTTAGGTTTCTTACCAAAATATATTTCATAAGGAGTGTTTTTTGTCATTGGTTGTAGTGTCACTCTATTCAAAACATAACAAGCCATGGCAATAGCTTCAGCCCAAAAATGTTTTGGTAGATTACTACTGTTTAATATTGTTCTTGCACATTCTTGTAATGTTCGATTTTTCCGTTCAACTACAACGTTTTGTTGTGGTGTACATGGAATTGAAAAATTATGATTAATTCCCTTTTTATTGCAAAAAATTTGTAAAAAGTTCATTTTCGAATTCTCCTCCGTGATCACTGCGAACACTTTTAATTATCAAATTCATTTGATTTTTAATTCTTTTTGCAAAAATTTTAAACATACCAAAAGTGTCACTTTTATGTCTTAAAAACAAAGTCCATGTATATCTTGAAAAATCATCAACAGCTACAAAAACATATTAATTATGATTTGTTGATCTTACTTGAGTAGGACCAAATAAATCCAAATGCAACAATTCTAATGGTTGTTTTGTTGAAATATTATTTTTAAATTTAAAAGAACTCCTTTTTAATTTTCCAATTTGACATGTATCACACAAATTGTCTATTTTATAATTTACTTTTGGTAAACCTCTAACCAGTTCATGTTTTGATAATTTATTTATCAATTTGAAATTCATGTGACAAAATAGTTTATGCCATAGCCATGGATCATCAAGTTTAGCGGTCAAGCATAAATCGGAATTTTGTTTTATATTCATATTCAAAATATAAATATTTTTATTTCGAAATCCTTTAAATAATAAAATTTTATTATTATCAAATATATTGCATCGATTTTTCTCGAAATTTATTTGAAAACCTTTATCACATAATTGACCAATGCTAAGTAAATTATGTTTTAAATTTTCTACCAATGAAACATTAGAAATAATATGAGAGTTAGAAATACCGATGTTTATGACCTCTTCAACTTCGATGACATATCCTTTGAGTTGTCTTCAAAGGTTACGGTGCCTCCATCGATATATTTTATATTTGAGAGCACTTGGCATTCCCGGTCATGTGTTTTGAGCAGCCACTGTCGAGTATCCATTTCTCCTTGCTTTTATTTTTGGGTACCTACAAAACAAAAATTATTCAGTTGCTACCCACTTCTTTTATTAGGGCCCTAAATGTTAGGAGGGGAGGGTAGCCATACCCAAGTGGGTTTGGGTCCTTTAAAAACATAATTATTATTAAATACTACATTTGATAAAAACTATCAATATGTTTTTGTCTAAAACTTATTATTAGACTTTGGTATCCAAATCTTTATACTTTTAGATTTTACATCTTTACTTAACTTTGGTATCTTTTTGAAACTTTGATACAAGATACTTTGCTTTATAGTATTACCTTTTTCTTTTGTGAATTCTTTTCAAATCCTAATCCATTTCGATTACCTGAAGGTTTCAAAATTTTAATCAAGTTATCAAGATCTAGTTTTCCTTTGTTAAACTTTGAAACATTGTTAGTAATTTTTTCTAGTTTATCTTTTGATTCATAAATTTCAGTTTTTGAAATTTCTATACTACTTTTTAGTTTAATATTTTCCTTAATCAAATTATTATTCTCAAGTTTTAACCTATCTATTTCACTAAGTTGTGTATCATATTCAATAGACTTTTTACACTTTTCTTGTGAAATCACCAATTCTTCTTGTAAAATAACCTTTCCATCCTTTAATAATCCAATTTCTAGTTCTAATCGATTTATGTTGGCTAGATATTTTTTATTCAATTTTTTGATTTGTCTAAACTTATCATCAAGTTCCATATTTAATTCTAGTAGTTCATTATATCTAAGTCCAGGACATACCTCATTAGTGTTAGCCATAAACATACATTAGCTTGTTCTCCATCACTATCACTACCACTATCAGAAGATGATGATGAATCGAAATCGTCCCAAGTAACTTTAAAAGCCTTTTCTTATTAAATTTCTCAAATTTGTTCGTTTTCTCATTGTTGAGTTTAGGACAATCCTTCTTCATGTGTCCGTACTGATCATATTCATAGCACTTGATTTGATATAGATTTGTTGTATTGGACTTCCCATTTTTTGAAATTTGGTCATCTTTCTAAATTTCTTGAATTTGTTGTAATTCTTGGCAATTAAAACTATCTCTTCTTCATCCAAATCTGAGTCACCATTCTTTGCTTGAAATGCTATGTTCTTCTTTTTAACATTTTGTTCTTTTCTTGCCTGTAAGTTAGCTTCATAGGATATTAAATTTCCTATCAACTCTTCAACCTTGAGAGTAGAAAGATCATTAGCTTCTTCAATAGATAATACCTTCCTTTCCCAATCCGATGTTTAAGAGATGAGTGTTCAAGAAAATAAATCAAAATCAGTAAGCTTAACTCCTAATGCCATAAGATCATGTTGAATAGTTTGAAATCTAGAATACATGTCAATAATAGTTTCATTTTGCTTCATTTTGAATGAGGAGAATTGGTTTTGCAAAATTGAAATCTTAGTTTGTTTGACCATTGTTGTACCTTCGTGTGTAATTTGTAAGGTACGCCAAATGTCAAACGAAGTGGTACATAACATGACACGTGAAAATTCATTTTTATCTAGAGAGCAAAATAAAACATTCATAGCTTTAGCATTGTTTGAGGCTAAGGTATTTTGTGCATCGGTCCATGTGTTCATAGTAGTGTCAGATGCTTCATATTTATTTTGTGTAGCAGACCATTTTCTAGACCATTGGCTTCCATAAAAATACGAATACGGGTTGACCAATATACATAGTTGGAGCCATTAAATAATGGGGAACGTGCGGTAGATTGACCTTCTTGAAAGATACTTGCCATATTAGTGATTCAAAAACTTGTTACAGTATTTTTGATCAAACCAAGCTCTGATACCAATTGAAAGTCTATAGTATGGTGGATCGATTATACAAATGACAAGTATATGACTAATTTAAACTATAGTATAACAATAGTAAAGTATGTAAATAAGAGTAATCATACCAGGGATTTTATACTGGTTCGGACCTCCCGTCCTACGTCCAGTCCCGAAGCTCCTCTTCGGAATTTTCTTTCACCAAATAACTCTCACTTCACCCGAAAAAACAGGTTTACAATTGCAGAGTTTCTTTTTCAAGAATGTGTACTCTATTACATGGATTTTGACTATATAGTACAATTGAACTTCCTAAATCTGTTGAATGATTGAATACAATATTGTTTGAGAGAGTATGGAAGTGTATGATCTCAGATTTGTAGATTTGATAGCAAGTGGATGATTAGAACAAGAGATGATCAAGATAGAGAGTCGAGTGAATTTGTTAAAGTACTTTGACCCTTCTTAATTCTTGTTTATATAGTTGTAGAAGTTGCTTCTAGTAGTTACTTCTCTTCCCTTTCAATCTAGAGTCGTTACTGTTCACTGTTGAAGAGTTGTGGAGGAGATATGGAGGTATGTCTCTTCGGAGATGACGGTTGTAATTTGAATTATCTGCCCCGAGCCCAGTTTCAAACGTCTGAATGGTGTTTTCAGACGTCTGAGAAACTATTATTATTTTTGTTCATCTTCTACGTTCAGACGTCTGAAGTTCTGCATTCAGACATCTTAACCTATTAAGTGAGGTTCTCCTGGGTTTATTCTTGACTGTATCTCTCTTCGATCTTCGTGCAACTTTGTAGATGAATCTCTTCAGTGCTTTAGTCATCGTCTTGTCACAGTAGTGGTTTGCCTTGCTTTGAATTCGTATCTGTATAGTTGTATGATATATATATATATATATTTATATATATATATATTCCATTGTATAGTTGTCATCGTCGAAATCGTTAACTAAGGGTTCTAACAATTGATTGTATTCAATTACCATGAAATTTGTATCGTTTTATTGGTTGACTCAATATTTACATTTCTTTCTTATATCCACTTTTATAACCAAATATAACACTTACATTATTTCAATTAATTGAACTTCCATAAAAAGGTTGTCCATTTCTTAAATTAACCTTATTCCATTTCATTCTGTTTATTAATTTCCCGTAATAAATCACAGATTTCTATTTTTCCCAATATTAAATAACAAAATTAAATTAAATTGACAATTTTTATCAAAAATTTACAGGTTGTTCCAAAGAACAACATCTACATAAGTTAGAGGGTAAACTATAATGTCTAACACACATATATGTAAAAGCATGTATGCATATCAACACTTGTATGCTTGATAAAAGTAAGGATTCATTCAAAATTTACTGATATGCATGCATATATAATGACCATAAAACATAACTTGGTATGTTTTACTCACTGTTAGATAAATATAGATGAACCAATGCTGCTTGCTTTGTCAAGCTTCTTCCTTCAGGCTTCAAACTTAGTTTGTTTTTATTTTAATGTCAGATTCTTTTTTTAAACGTTGAATGGTAGAAGTGAATAAGCTAAGACAGTGGCACACACGCGCACGCGTACACACACATATATGTATATAGAATGGGAAGGAACAGGGCTGAAGCCCATGTTTGAGACCAATGCTTTAGTTTCCTTTTTATTTTATCTTTTATTTTCTAATTAATTTGAATATAGCTTGATTTGATTTGATAAATTGTTGATTTTATTTTTCCTAGTTGATTTTGAAAACTTGAGTGAATGATTTGAGTTATTATGTGCTTGAATTGATATGCATTTATCACAATGTTCCCTTGTGTATAACCATTTTTTGGGTATATATGTAGTTATGCATACGTATTTTATCCTATTAAGATATTTATATTTTCATATGCATATATCTTACAACATACACCAATATACATAGTAAAAGGTTTGAAACTTACCTACATGTATATATACTTATTTACACATACAATATATATATATATATATATATATATATATTTACTTATTCACTATTTTACATATGCATGTCTATCTATATGTACTTATGTATATTTCTGTCATATCTACATATACATATACGTATACGTATACATAGTTATATATACCTATATTTTACATATTTGCCTATATTTATATATATATATACCTATTTACACTTCTACATATTTATATGTATACCGTTTTTATATAGAGATTATTTTATCTCGAGTTTGAAATGGTGAAGTCTAAATACATATACCTATATTGATAAATTTCCCTTATTCAAAAATTTATATTCCAAAATTTTGTATAGTTTAATCAATTTATAGATTCTGATTTTAAATATCAGAAAATTCATTTATTTGAGTAATAAAAATTAATATTCCAATAATTAAAATTAGTTAATTCCCCCAAAAACAGATGGCTGAAAATCCAGGTCGTTACATTCCACCCTCTTTAGAACTTTTCGTCCCCAAAAAGGAACAAAACGAGAATTTGGATTTTGATGTATATTATTAAATAAATCATCTTTAAACATTTTAAAATCCTTACTCATTTACTATACAATTTATAAACACATACACTTTAAATTACATAATATTACCAAGACAATTTTATATTAAAACATTTTTCATAACTTGATGTCTTAAAAAGTCCATCCTTGTTCTTACAGAAATTTAGCAATACGTTGATCAGGCGTAGGGCAGAAAATCTATAAGTACTTAGTAGACCCATTTCAACATCCAGTGAAAATACTTGAAAAACCTTTTTCAAAAATGATATGGAAACTATCACCCCCTTTCCCACCATGGATCGCAGTTAACCCATGATTGCATCTCCATCCAGGCGAAATCATGAGAAAACTGTAGGCATCCACACCTCTCAACTTACGCCTTGGGAACACCATAGTCCGCAGCTACATAAAGGTTGCATTGCTATAACAATAAAACCATAAGCAGTCTATAGGCAATCTCTGCCCCTCGAATTACGCTATCAAACAAAACTACACCACATAGATTGCAGCTACACAAAGGTTGCGTCACTATTCCAGTGAAACCAAACGTAGAGTGTAGGCAATCGTTGCCACTCGAATTACGGTATGTAACCAAACCACATAGATCTCAATCTAACGATGTTATGTCGCTATCCCAGCGAAATCAAACGTAGACTGTAGGCAATTACCGCCTCCCGAATTATTCTATGGAACTGCAATAGATCGCAGTTACACAAAGGTTACGTTGTTATCACGGCAAACCCAACGTAACTGTAAGTATCAACACCTCTTGATTTACGCTACCCAACAAATGATCACCAAGAACTCATAAGTTTTGTCTAGAGGTCCTCTAGGATCTCAATTCTCATTGAACCCACCCTGTGGATTCCTAGGCAGAACCACATAGTGGATCTCCTACTCTAAGTTTCGACTTTCATGGGGGTGCCTTTCCATACTTTTGTCTCAAAACATATCATACTATATACATAGTACCTTTCAAATCATACTCTTTATATGTATCACATATAAACTTTATCTATATATAATCGATATCTTCAAAAATCGATAGTTTAAAATTTGGTTTGCCCAATTTCCAAAAATGACTATTTTCCCCAAACAAAGATCTATAGAAATCATTAAGTTCCAAAACTATCTCAATTTAATATGCATATAAGAACATTCCTTCAACTCGAATAACTCTAGGACCAATAATTTCTGAGTCCACCTCATACTTATATAAACTTTATTTAGTATTTCAAATATCTTTCAAAATTATTTATTTCTGGTTATAAATTCCATAAGGGGAGTTTGGATATATAATTAACATATACAACCTCATTAGTGCCAATTAAAAATTTCCAAGTTTGATCACTTTTCAAAGTTATTGATAACATTTCTAAGTTCTTATAAAGTAAATTTCGGTTATAGTAACTACTAAATTTTCATTTTTAAAATCACATATTTTCTCAAAATATATTTTCACTTCAAAATCATTTTTGCCTCAATATCTCGATTTCGTTTCCAACTCAAAATTACTTCGAATTTCCATTTTGGTTATAATTTCAATTTTACCAAATTTGTATTTAAATCCATCATTTAAATATAAAAAAATTCACTTTGACCATCTCGAATTTAGAAAATAGCTTGAACAGTTTAAAATAGTTAATATAAAATAGTTCGAGTTTTAAAAAGAATGGTTTGTATAGTAAATAGCTTGGAAAATCAAAATAATTTGAATATTTAAAAAGATAGATTTTAAATAGTTTATATTAACATAATTTATTTGAAAATAGTTTCATGGTCAAACTAATTCAATTCCCAATCTTCCAACTCAAATCAATTTCAATTTCCATTCCCATTTAAATTGATTCAATCCCGATGAAAATTCGTATTGACTTCGATTCCAATTTTAATTCAAATCAATTTCAATTTCGATCTCAATTAAATTCAATTCCGATTAGAATTCCAATTAATTCAATTCAATTCCAATTTGAATTAATTTCAATTCAATTCATAATTTTAACCATTTCGATTTATATAAATTCGAGTTCAATTTTCAAAATGTTGATCTAAATCACTTAAATCAAATTATCCATCAATATTCAATTTTTAAAATCATTTTTTTTTAAAAACGATTCAATTCTGAGCCCAAATTTTGAAATATCCTTTTAAATTACTTTTTGCTTGGATTTATTCCAAGGTTCGAGTCAGATTTCAAATCTTTTTAAAACAAATCAATTTTTGGAATTCAATATATTTCTCGATTGAAACTTCAAAATTTTAAACCGATTCTTTAAACAATTTCGGTTGACAAGTTCATTTTTAACATTTCAATCTTAAGTTCAAAATGATTCCATTTTCATAAATTCGATTTTATTTCTTAAAATCAAAATCATTTAATAATTTCAAATCAAAGTTCAACTTCTATTTAATTTATGGAATGGATATATATCATTTCAACCTATTTCTTAATTTATTCGAAATAATTCGATTTACAGTTTTATAAGCTGTAAATAATATACAGAATAATAGCAGGATATATCAAGTCAATAAACATCCAAATTATCTAAAACATCAATCAATAACATCCATCACAGATTTCCAGAATTCGAAACCCGTTTTTATTTCAAAAATCATTTTGAAATCATTTATAAATACATAACTCCTTTTTCAACTTTTTCTCAAATCAATACCTTTTCTTTTACAATTTAGTTCATATAACTTCCATAAATTAAATTCTAAGTTTATCTTGAAATTTCAAATTTTAGGTTATACGTTTAAAACTTATTTAACTTGGCCTGAGTTAATTTCCAATTTGTTCAATCCCTTTGAATTTATAAGTCATGTTTATAACCTATGCTTATATAATTCCACTTCTTAAAAATATTTCACACTGTTTTATTTTTGTATATTCTGTAATAAACACCAATTATTAAGTTACAACATCCAATTTATGATAATAATCACCCTTATCATATCTAGAGACCAAACACACCATATATTCCACAATAATTTCCTGAAAAATTATTTCTTAAAAATATAATCGGGGTTCAATTATTTCATTTCAAAACACTTTTGAAAAACTCTACCGAAATTTTCGGAATTTAAATTCTGGTTTTGATCTATTCTTAGCTTAACCCACCTATATAACTCATTGTCATCCATTTCTATTTGGTTATATATAACCACTTAAATTTTAATCTTATTTGATTATAATAATTACAACCAATCACCTCAATATACTATAATAATTCAGAAATATTATTTTTTTTCATATCAGAATATAATCTTATATAGAAATTATTTTAAAATCGTTTTTAAATCATTATATAAGAAAATAAAAAGTACGCCGTCATATATAATACACTCAACTCATTCTAGGGTACTACTGACCCTATCTCTAATGAGTAATCCCCACCAGAGCCAAGGTTCTCACTTAGCCTTCAGCTTTGATACCACGTGTGACGACCGGACGATTTTCGACCTCGAAAATCGACACTAATACGTTGACTGTATAGAGTGCCGAGCAACCGAGTGCCGGAAATACCAGGTTGTTAGGCTTTAAAAAGAAAAGAGATAGAAGAAGAAACAGAATAACAACATATAATCCCACAATCACAGCAGAATAAAATATAATATAAAATAACAACATTTTATACAAAGGGAAACTGTAACTGTTAATATACATACAAGTTATCAAGGTACAATCATCACATATATAATATGGATAATTATAATAACTTGTCCCTAAATGCTGAATATACAGCCTACCATACACAGCGGAATATAATCAAATATGAGCAATATGTCTCTGTCATCCAGCTCGTCTCCTGAGCTCTAAAGCATCCTAACCTGAATTTGTAATACTCGATCTGACCCGAGCATGACAATAAAGTAACACCCGAGTCAGGCTGGAAACCAGCATGAGTAAACACACTTAACTTGAAATGCTTAAGTTACAAATTTTTTCGAAAATCGAGGTAACTTGTATAAACATGACAAGTTTTTATCGGATTATAACCAAAACACTTTTACAGGAATCCATCGATATTATAATAGTGTCTAAATACGAATACTTATTAAATTAACCGAATTGTTAAATTAGTTAAATTCCATCCTATTAGGATCTATAATCAAAACCGTAAAGGTTCATGGTGGTTATTAGATCGAAGTGGTTTCAGATATTACTGATATTCGATCCCGGTCTCTTCGAATCCAGGCAATAAATTTTAAATGTCCACGTCTATTTAAATAAACAATTCACATTCAGGTGTCAACATTCACACATGGAAATTTATTACATATGTTTATTTTCAATAACGTGTAAACGTTTTATTCCAATTGTTTAAATTCGTTTGACTACTTAGTGCCACAAACAAGAATACTTGAAATAAATATTCAAGAGCAATAAAGCCAAACATATATCGTTAACTTAACGATAAATAATTAATATTAACTAATTCACAATCAGGATTTAATCAACTTAAATTAATATGGATCTACTTATTTTTTTAACCCAATTTTAGGATAAATTAGAGAAATTATAAAATGATTTACTATTAGTTAATTAAAAATTAAACAATCTATTTAATAACTGATTTATTAATTAACAGAGGATTTATGTCAAATAAGAATATAATTAATTTCTCATTTCAATTATTATAATATGATTAATTTTAAATTTCGGAAAATCAATAACATTAATTTATAATACCGAGTATTAGGACCACAATGCAGAAATCTTCATATTAATTTAATTTTAAACGTACGAGGATATATGTTTTTAAATTAAAGGATTTTAAAATATAACGTTTATCAAAATTCTTTATTTTTCCAAAACAATACCTCCCAGCTCAACACATTACTATGCCCAACTCAAACTCAAGAGAAAAAAACGACTATACTTCTTCTTTCTCCTCCAGTTCATTTCCCCCATCTTTTTTATTGAGTCCAACAACCCAACCGTGCATGACACCGTGCACGTGCACACGACCATCAATGCTTGGACCACGCCACCGATAATCTCTCTAAGTCACCGCCGACCACTCTACCACGTTCCACCACCAGAAACCAATGACCTTACCCATTTTGAAATTTCGAACTTCAAACTAAACTGGAACGAACCCAGTCCCCCTCAATGCCTCACACGACCACTAGTGACCACCGTTCATCGTCAAATTCCACCCCGAGGTTCACCATCATCCTCTTCAACGATTCCCCACTAACGCACGTCTCATTCGGCTCCTCCACATCGCCATACCATTGAAACTGAAGCCAAGCACAAACCCACCTTAAAACCTAAATCAACCCCGTCTGCCCTCCTCAATCATCTAAAAATTTCCATGCCATTTTTCTCGTGTGCGCCGTCATCTGCACCTCCTCCATGACTAACCTCATGCCACAAAATCGACGGGGTTGCCAGAATTTGGCCTTTCACCCAAATCAGGTCATCCCCATATTTCTTCCTCTAAACTCCTCTAAAAATCTTCAAATCACCCTTAAAATTCATGTTTTCCAATAACAAATACAACTATGAAACCCATTTATTAAATTATGAAATTTAATTTTCGACCAAAACCTTCCCACTAGCTGAAATTTGAAAATTTCTTCCTCCATACATAATGAATTTGCATGAGATAAATTTTAATATGTTCTATACTTAAAAACAATTAAGTTTTGTTTTGGAATCATGTTCTAAAGTTGAAAGGACTTTAAGATATAGATTTTTAAAGTAACCAGAGCTTAACTATGTTTAAAAGAAAAGAACAGAGAAGAAGAACATCATCTATTTGAGTTACAGGGTAAACTACAGTGTCTAACACACATATGTAAAAGCATGTCTACATATCAACAATTGTATACATGATATAAACAAGGATTCATTTAAAATTTACTAATATGCATGTATATATAATGATCAGAAAACAAAACTTGGTATGTTTTACTCAATGTTAGATAAACATAGATGAACCACTGCTGCTTGCTTTGTCAGGCTTCTTCCTTCTGGTTTCAAACTTAGCTTGTTTTTATTTTAATGTCAGATTCTTTTTTTTAAGTGTCGAATGGTATAGTGAATAAGCTAAGATAGTGGTGGCGCGCGCGCACACAGATATATATATAATGGGAAAGAATAGGGCTGAAGCCCATGTTTGTGAACAGTGCTTTAATTTCCTTTTTATTTTATCTTTTATTTTCTAATTGATTTGAAAATAAGTTGTTTGATTTGATAAATTGTTGAGTTTATTTTTCCTAGTTGATTTGAAAACTTGAGTGAATGATTTGTGTTATTATGTGCTTGAATTGATATGCATTTATCACTATGTTCCCTTGTGTATAAACCTTTATATATATATATAGTTATGCATATGTATTTTATCCTATTAAGATATATATATTTTCATATGCATATATCTTACAACGTAACCAATATACACGGTCAAAGGTTTGAAACTTTTCCATTTATGAAGTTTGTACCTACATGTATATATACTTATTTACACATACAATATACATATATATATATATATATATATATATATATTTACTTATTCACTATTTCACATATGTATGTCAATCTATGTGTACTTATGTATATTTTTGTCATATCTACATATACATATACATAGTTATATATACCTATATATTTACATATTTGCCTATATTCACATATATAAACCTATTTACACTTCTACATATTTATATGTATATCATTTTTATATAGAGATTATTTTATCCCGAGTTTGAAATGGTGAAGTCTAAATACATATACATATATTGATAAATTTCCCTTATTCAAAAATTTATATTCCAAAATTTTATAGATTTTAATCAATTTATAGATTCTGATTTTAAATATCAAAAAATTCATTTATTTGACTAATAAAAATTAATATTCCAATAATTAAAATCAGTTAATTCCCCCAAAAAAAGATGGCTGAAAATCTGGGTCGTTACATTGTTATTATCTATGATTATGTATTATTCATCTTGGAGGCATATGTGTTTATTGCTTTGTACTAAGACCGTGTACATTTGTGGTAAGTATTATTGAAATTTGGGACATGTGCTGGTGTTAGTTTAAGGAAATATTCACGTGTGTACCCCATACCGCCCTATTCTCTATATTACTTGATAGTATTACTTTGTGATACTCTTGGGTAGTATGGATATAGAGATGCGGGTGTTGACAATTTGATGTCAGAGCAGAATAGAGAAATACTGATCATGAAGAGACTCGAGCCTTTGAGCTAGATTGACTTAGGAGACCTTGTCCCTTGGGTATTAGGTAGATAACCTAAATATATGTAGGTATACATGGTGATTATAGGGCGTAGTCATCTAAGGGCGTATATGTTATTTGTATGATTTGCTATAGATTATATAATATTATTCTTGAATACCCTTAACTCGAGTCTCCCTTAAGTGCAAAAGTAAAGAATGACTGGTTCTCATGCTAGTCGTGTTAACCCAGGTCAGTCCAGTGAATCTGATGGTGCCTATATGATAATAGAGCAACTTATGGAATTAGTAAGGAATATTCAACAATCGTGCGCTCCCACCACTCTGAATCCTCTCACTCCTTGATTTGATTTTGACAAGCTATGCAACGACTATGCAAAGCTTAGAGGAAAGACTTTCAATGACACTGAGGGAGTGATGGGAGTGCAGGCTTGGTTGAAGATGTGTGAATGAATCTTCACATGTATGGGTATTACCAACCAACAAAAAGTTCAAGTTGCTTCCAGCCAGCTTTAGGAAAGAGCATTGTGTTAGATTGCGGAATAAGGATCTTAAGGCTAAATTAACACTAGAGGGGACGTGAGTAGTGTGTTCTAATATATATGAATCCTTTTGAAATCTTTTGAAATTATACTCAGAATACGAGATTAACCATCATAGAAACAATTAAAGAATCAAAACACAGGTAGACAGTAAATGTAGTAAGAGTAAAAGGAAAGAACACACTAGGATTTATACTAGTTCAGAGTTACCTACATCCAGTCCTGTACAATTCCTTATGCGGATTTCTTTTCAACTAGTAAATGCAAATATAATCTCGATTTCATAGATACGAGACATATCCTCCAGAATCCCTGCCTCTGGGTAGAGCCACTTGATTTTCGGGTTATAAGCGCACCCACTAGATTTACGGGCTATTAAGCACATCCAGTTGATTTCACCAGCTACAATCACACCCATTAGTATATCAGTTTGATTTTATAAAGATTTACAAACTCGGAACTTCAATTTTGATTATAAATGATCTTATAATCCTTGAATAGCACTTAGATCTTGATTGGAGTAAAAGAGATGATATGAATCAGAGAGCAAATTGTAAAGAATCAAACTAATGGCAATGGAGTTTGATTCTAGTTGAAATTCGGTAGAGTATGGTTATAATTTGTTTTGGAAAATGAGAGAGAAGAAGGAGGAGAGAAGAATAATGAAAAGTGATTGAAAAAATTGTCAGGAAGACAGGTATTTATAGAGGAATAAAGGCCGTTTCCATTCGTGAAGAGATACATCGAATAGCCACTTCTTTTGAAATTCGATTTTAAAACTCATGACTAGTATTTCGACATATAGGGTTAGTGTATGTCGACATACTCTTTGTAATTTTGAAAAACATTTTAAAATATTATTTTGAAAGTGTATTGCTTTGTGAAATAATCTTAGACTCTGTAAATATGTTTAAATATAATACATGTACATTATAATCATAACGATACTTAAGTAAAACTATATGATACGAATTTTAAAAAATAAACTAATATAAATCAAAATTTAATCAAAACAATAACTTGGTAAAATATTAAAAACTAAAATGATAAGTATAAGAAATTAAAAACTATTTGAAAGTTAATTTAAAAGGAATATTTAAAAAGTTTCGTAAAAATGAGAGAGAGAGAGATGAGAGAGAGATCAAGTGCTATTAGAATTTTAATAAATATTCTAGACACTATAGCTTATTTAGAATATTTTGGAATCCTGAACTCTTCAATACTCAGGAGTCTTCAATCTTGAGTCTCTATATCAACATCTTTAACTCCTCAATCTTTACTTGATACTGTACAATCTTCTTATATCAACACTTGTTTCATATCCTACACTATATACTATATATATCTTGATAAAACATTAACATTTACGTTTTATATGTGTTCTTAAAGTTGTTGTCATCAGAACCAAATCCTGAGGTACTAACAGTCTCTCCATTTGTGATGATGACAACTTTTTATACATAATATAACATAACACCCCTTTATCTATGCCTAATATATAAACTCCCCCTTAATCTATGCCAAGTATTTTATATATTTCTCCTACTTTGTCATCAATCAGAAATAACTAACTATAACTATAATTTTAACTTTACCTCTTAATATTAATTCTAACTCTTCCAACTAAAACATTATATGATATAAACACATATAAGAGTAATAAGCAACATAATCATGAAATGCAAAATGATAGAAATGATATAGAAGAAACATTGTTCAATATTCTAATCAGTTCAAGCATACATAATGTCACACACAAATCAATATTTCAAATTCAACCAAATTCAAAACCAGTCAAATCTAACCAAACAAAATTAATTCAAGTATTATATACAATCAAATCCATTAAAACTAGACATTTCTTAGGTCTTTGACCCATCCATCAGTGTCAAAGATTGGATCCGCTTTAATAGCCTCCAATCTTCAACATCTTTGTTGATGATGCATTTTGGATTAATGTTGGATCCTCTTTGTTCAGAGCCGAAATCATACATCGAATTGCATCAAAATGTCTTTCTTGCTTCTTGATCATCTACATTTGACTTAATTCTAAGTGTCTTTGGTTCCGTTGGATAAAAGAGAGTATTTTTTAAAGCATTAAAGCATTTGTTCATGGTTTTCAGTTAATTTTTAAATAGGAGAAGCCATTATTTATAATTTGGAGTTTACGAAAGTAAAGGAAGAAGAAAGAGAGTGAATAATGATGATTTTTTGGATTAAATGTGTATTATAAGCGTAGAAATTTGTTGGAATCGAATAGATACTTACCGTCTATTCATTTTTCAATTTTTTTTGAAAATGAGCCGTTGTATGTCGACATTTATACTTATGGTATGTCGACATATATGTAGAAAGTTGTAAAGTTGGTTTGTTTTGGTATTTTGATATATTTAGGTTATGCTATTATGCTAGTTATGCTTTCCAGAGATGGTAATAAGTGTATAAAAGTAAGGGAACAAGGATTTCATTACTACTTAGACAAGGATTACATAGTTCACAAAGAAAAGAAAGATACGTAGCACTACATCAAACCCAAACTTAAACAACCAAATACAATCATACTTCAACGTAACTAAAACAAACTATGAACAGGACGATGAAAAGATTCCAAGCTTGCATTTCACCTTTCTAAAGAACTTATCCATTTTATTGGAAATGGTGTTTAATTTCTTACTCATGGAACATTTGAGAATCCTTTGATTTTCAACAATCTTCTTTTGATTTTTGAGAATGTCTTGATTGGTTGGACGAGGTGGAAATTCAATGCTTTCTAAATGGGTTTCCTCCTCCTCCTCTTCTTTAATATCCATTTCTTTCCCTTCTTCATCTTCCTCCTCTTCATGTGCTAACCTTTCTACATTCCCTGCAAGTGTTTCATATGGCTCAAAAAATGGTGGAATTTTCATAAGTGTTACATTTGCTTCATTAAACACTTTACGAGAACAAATTCTTCTCCTTTAAAATCAACGCCAAAGTAGTTAAAGATTCAGGTACGGTAAATACCAAGAAATAGTATGTTTTCATGGGTGGAAGATTTTTGGGATAAATTTCATCCAAAATAACTTGAGCCCAATTTATGTCATATTGACCATAAATGGGAAAGAGTGCTTTACAAACTTTTAAGGTAGGATTATTGAAATTTCCCAAACGAGGAGTGATAGTATGCTGCAAAAGAAGACTAAGAATTCTAGCTTTTGGACGAAAATTTTGATTTTTAAACTCAAAATTATCACCTCCTTCGAAAATATTATGAAAAATTTACAATTATGCTCATCAATTTTGAAAGGTCATTCTGGTGGATTTGCATCCAGGAACAATATCCAAAGTTCATAATTCAAAACAATTAAAGTTCCTTTAATACTACTCCATACTTCTCCTCCTTCTCCATCTTCATAAAATTTCCCTTTCAAATTTGCATAAAACATTTTGACCAAGTGTGGATAGCGAACAAAATCATTTTGAAAAGCATCAATTAAACCGAAAATTCCATTTAGAGAACAAAAGGTATCGATTTCATTAGTAGAAAAATCATTAAAAATCGCAAACTTTCTTGTAGAAACTTTAACACAACTCATATAGCTAACATAGGCTTTCATAGCTTCTTGATCTTGAAAGAAAGTTTTTGATGGTTTTGGAGAGCCTCATGGATGATAAAAAGTTTAAGGATGCCATTGATAAAGGATTTGAGGAGATAAGAGAGTTAATAAAAGTTTGAATTGTGAAATGATAGGTGAATTGAATGGTTAGAGATAGTGGTAATAAATAGAAAATCAAATGACATGTTCTCTGGTCAAGAGACATCTTTTTGGAACATTGGGGTAGGTGAAAAGGTGGAGGGAAAATTCAAATTTTGAATTTTAAATTGAAACTCAAATTCTGGACATGTATGTCGACATATACAATAGGGGTATGTCGACATATATATTGGATTTTTCAAAATTGAGTTGTTTTTAACTATATCCTACTTTATTTATATACAACAATCTATAACTATATTATTATTTACATAAAAAATAGTTAAAAATATTTAACAATATTTGCAAAAATATTTAATATTATTATTATATTATTTTAATATACAAAAATATAATAATATGAAAATCGCACATTATTCAACCAATATTATTATTAATCTGTAGGATATTCCTAACAACCAAAAAATCAAAAATTCAAATGATATAAAGCTTTTAATATATTAAATGCGTACCTTTTTCTGTTCCTATTTTACCAATTATATCTGAATTCTGTGTTGCTGTGAAGCCCATGTTGGCTATTTCCGTATTTGGTTCATTTTCACTTCATGATGTCATCTAGTGTTGCAATAAGGCTCTTCTCCATTTTCTAGATGAATCAGTGTTTGGTGTGGTTTTCAGTTTCTTGGGATGAAGGCAGTCTCATTTTAAGTGACCAAATTCATCGTAGTTTTAACATCTGATGCCATTTCCGCTTTCACTTCTATTTCCATGATTTTGTTGTCATTTCTTTTAAAATTATTCATTTCCTATATTTTAGGAATTTTTTGAAGTTCCTTGTCATGAATACAATTTCTTCATCATTATCACTATCTGAATCCTGATTATCCGTCATTGCATTGACTGCTATGGATTTCTTCTCTATTACTTTGCTTTCTCTTTTTCCCTACATTTGTGCCTCAAATGACATTAAATTGCCAACTAACTCTTCAAACTTTAGTGTGACAATATCATTAACCTCTTTAACTGAAAGAGTCTTTTGGTCCCATTTAGGAGTAAGTGAAATGAGGATTTTTCTAACTTGATCCTCTTCAAAGAAATTTTTTACCCAATGCAATAAGTGAGTATACAATATCTTGCAATCTACTATACATATCAGATATAAACTCATTTTAAATAGTTGAAACTGGTTTGTTAACATGGAAATTCTAGTTTGTTTGACTATACTTGTGCCTTCATGTGTTACTTGCAAAGTTCTCCAAATTTCAAATGCAAACTTGCAGGTAGATATTCTATTAAATTCATTTCTATCTAGCGAACAAAACAATATATTCATAGCTTTAGAGTTACTTTATGCAACTGCCGTTTGTTCAGCATTCCATCGTGTTGTCTCATGTTCAGTGTACTCGGATTGTGTGATATTCCAAGTATCTAATCCAATTGATTATAAATACATTTTCATTCTACATGACTAGTATGTGTAGTTACTACCATTAAAAGGTTGTGGTATGGAAGTAGATTGTCCTTCGACAAATGAATTACTAACATGTATATTAATAGTGTTGTAGAATACAATAGCCTACGATTTTTGTTTGATGATAATAAACATATATATATATATATATTCGTTTAAATGTATTTGTTATTGTACTAGTTTATTTTTTGCATAATTAAATAAAAATTTGTTGAATAAAATAAATAACTCAGAATTCATATTTAAAAAAATATTTTATTCAAACAAATGTTTTGTTATAAATTCAAAGCACAAATTTGAGCTCTCATTGTATTAATACATTTCCAATTACAATACAATTTCAAGTTACAGCACAATTTTCACTATACAATTTTTACATACATTTTCACCTCACTACATTCACTCATCCCTCGTATTTGATCTTCAACACTTTTCCAGCTTGTATCTCGCATCTGAATTATCTATAAAATAAACACTGACGTAGTAAAATTGAAAAAGAAAATATTTTTGCAGTGTACAATGAAGTGTGTTTTTGAAAATATTATTTTCCTCTGTTATTTAGGTTGTTCGTCATCATTTTTATTTTGAATTCATCTACACGAACAGCTTGCAACATGCACGGTGTATCACTATATAGTCACAAGGCCATGCATACCGATATACACTTTCATGTGGAAAACTACAGAGACGGGTGAGCACAAGGTAAAACCTGAGCCATAAGCTGGATTCAACTCAGGTGCATGCAAAACAACATACAACACTTCAAATACACACATGGCACAACAGAGAAGTGTGAACAAATGCAAATATTCAGGGATCAACCAGATCATTAAAGAACCATGACTACTCTACATGATTCAAAGGCAAACACAAGGACTGCAACAATGCATGCATACATACATACATACATACATACATACATACATACATACATTACATATATGGTGATAAAAAAGTACAATACACTAGATATGAAAGCAATTGGAATCAGACTCATCAAGATCAAAATAAACCAGACTACAATAACCAAAGGAAACAACGAGCCAGTAGTTCGACTCAAAGAAACTATCAATTTAACTCAATGAAAATACAACTAAGAAGTGCAACAAACCATGGACAATGAAACCATAAAAGCAACAACCAGGTCAACAAAACAACCAGTCAAGACCACATGAATCAGAAGGTTGCAGCCAAGACTAGACCAGTCGAAGCAAACCATTTACACCAGACACAGCTGAACCAACCACATACAACACGCCACCATACATGATGTACATGTGAAGCAGCTCAACATGACATGGACAGAAGTAATAAGAAATGAAAACAATTCGACATACAACTCTGCATAAATACAAATGCCTCAACATACTTCAAACATGAGTATATGCAACCAAGGTGAACCCGAGAATAGCAGTTTTAACATGACAACAGTCTAATGGCATGAACAGAAAAAGAACCGCCAGTGCAATATAGAACCGGTATATAGCAAAGTAAGGAGATCAGGTAGTTTTTAACTCAAAGCAACTCAAGAAACACAGACCAGAGGCATATACAAGACTCGGACTTCAAAAAGCTTTCGGCCACATGAACTGACACGGAATGCAACTAGATTACAAAATGCTTCAAGTGCAACAAGACTTCGGTCCTTCCAGTCACAATTCAAGCATGAATGAGCAAGATGAACTAAACCAGATCACATGATAACAAACTCCAACCCAAACCAAGTGCAACATGAACCAAGCAGTAGTGTGAACACGAACTAAGAAGCAAAACGCAAAGAAAATTAAGTTGCAGCGGTAAAAAGAACAAATTCAAATGTATTAAAACTAAGTCAAAGCTGATAACATGAATTGAACAAGTCGAAGTCATATAAATTATCTCAAAAATTAAAATGCCAAAGTCAAAGGAGTAATGAACGAAACCAACTCATTCAAATTCGAGCATAGTCAACTGGAGAACAAGTTAGAACGATCAACCATCATTCAATTAAAAATAATGGCCAAGCAGATAAACTGAAGATATCAAATAGAAAATATACCAACGATAATTTAGGGTTTCATTTCCTATATAAATCCCCTTATCATCATAGGTAGACAGTGGAGTTCAAGCATATAAAACAGAGAAATAAAAGCAAAATTCACATATAAAATTATATTCAGTCGAACTTGAGAAATTGAAGCAACTGAGAGAAGACAAAGCCAGAGATCGATTGATGAAGCCAATCAATGCAATAGCCATTGCAATCGATCGTTATCACAAGCGGCGCTTTAATTAAATTACAAAGCCCTAGTATTTTCGAGCAAAGGAAAAAGGAGGCGGACATTGATTTTGCAAAGCAAAAGAGGCGGCCATGAAAATAACAGAAGAGCGTCTAATTTTTATCTTTTAATTTTGGGCCGATCATTTATTTTTTTATTTGGCCTTCAAATATCATAATTAGGTTTTTTTTTTTAGTTTGTAGTTTTTTAAAATTTGTAACTCTTTAGTCGTGTGACTAGGTTATGAACTACGGTGGTGTAGTTCGAGAATTTGCAACTCGGTGGCTGAGTCGTGGTAGGGTTTTGAGCGTAGAGTTAGGTTAGTCATTAGCGGGTGTCACAAGTTTATGTGTATAAGCGTCTGACTACTTAGTATCTAGTAGAAATCATGGAGATAGCACGTAGGTGGGGTTTTGCCGAAGCTAGGTAAATTTGTGTGTGATCTCCTCTGCATTATTATCTGTGATTGTTTTCATTTCCGCATTAATATTTATGATTATTTGTATCACCTTATTCACCCTCCCTCTATGGTGAAAATGAACCTACAAGTGGTATTAGAGCCAGGAACAAAAACAATTATTATTTTAAAATTTTAATTTTTTAATGGCTTGTTTTAATAATGCTTTTATTGAGGATCGGTCCATAGTTAAACCACCTATGTTCAATGGTGAATATGCTTATTGAAAAAATAGAATGAATTTTTTTTTGAAAACCACAGATGCATTGATATTGTTGAGACGGGATATAGGACACCAACTGTAGTGGTAGATAATCAAGAAGTTGAAAAACCGATGGATCAATGGACAGATCTTGAAAGTAAACTGTAATTTGCTAATGCTAAGGCTATGAATTCTATTATCTACTTATTATATCAAATTAAATTTAATCATGTCACACAAACTGCATATGTAATTTGGCACACACTTGAAGTGACTCACGAAGCAACCTCCCAAGTCAAAGAATCTCGCATTGCCATGCTTAGTAGCGAATATGAAAACTTCACAATGGCAAAGGATGAAAGCGTTTAAGAAATGTATTGACGACTTTCTAATCTCGTATATAAATCAAAAGCTCTAGGAAGACCATACACAGAACTGGAAATAGTTCGAAAAATACTCGGAATTCTTCCATGAAATTTTGAAGCAAAATTGACTGCAATTCAAAAATCAAAAGATTTGAAACAAGTTAAAGTTGAAGAACTCATGGAAATCTCACCACTTATGAGCTAGAAATGAAATTCAAGAAAGAACGTAAAGGAGGTAATACTCGAAAGAAATCAATAGCTCTTAAAGGAACAACGGAAATTGAAGATAATGATGATGGTGCAACAAAACTGGCGCTGATAATAAAGAAATTCAAAAGTTGGAATCACAAGTATGGAAATCCAGCTGTATATCAACAATTGAACAACAGAATAGTCAAAGTACTAGACAACTCAGAAGAGCAGGAAATTATTTGTCACAAGTGCAATAAAATTGGTCACATCAAGCCCAATTATTCTCAAAATTGACTCAGCGAAGGAAAGAAACAAAAAAGGAGACGTTTTGCAGTCACCTGGAATAAAAGTTATGATGATAATAAAAGCACTAGTAGTGAGAGTGAGAGTGAAAAAGGAAATCTATGCGTTCAAGGAGAAACAACTGACAGTGATGATGACAAGTCAAGTAAGGTATCAAAACTTACTCATTCAGAATTATTTATATATTTTCATGAGGTAAATGGCTGTTTTGGAAGACTTGGGGAGAAGTACACTAAAATTGAATCACAAAGAGATAGTTTGATAGAACTAAATAAGTAGCTTGATCAATTGGTTAAAAACTATCGAAAAAAGAGCCCTAAGTGTGATAAGTTCCCATCATTTGAAGAAGAAATTAAAAAATAAAAAACCAAAATTAAATCACTTGAAAATGAAATTCTGATTTTGAAAGAAAGTGAAAACGCCAGGAGAGAAAATTCTATTAAAAAGTGCACCTTGTTATTGAATGAAAATGAATCACTCAAACACAATTCCAACATTTGTCTACAACTTTAGTAAGATTTTCCAAAGGAGAAAAATAGCTAAATATGTTTTTAAGGAAACAAATTGTTAATCATATTAGAAAGGACTTGTGTGTACTCTATTTGAACGTATTAGAAGCGAAATTAATCTAATCAATTCCAAGTGCACGATTTGTGGAAAAATGGGACACAATCACAACAATTGCTGGTATAGATCCAAACATGTGAAAACCATTCCAACTTGGGTTCCTAAAGGCACGAATGTAAAATTCTTTAAAATCAAACAAATCTGGATGTCGAATGGAACAAATATAGATTCTCTTAGGTCTATACAAAAATATTTTTCAAAATCATTCGTTACTAACAATCATGGACCTATAAAAACAAATAGGGCATAAATTTTTTCCTCGTGTAGGTATGGTGGCGGGCTAAGGAACAACAAGAGTGGTATTTGGATTCTAGCTGTTTCAGGCACACAACGGGCAACAAATCAAAGTTTCCTTAGCCTAGAGAAGTACAAAGGTGGCAGAGTCAAAATGGACCGAACGATGTATTATATGTTGAAAATCGACACCATAATCAAATTTCAATTAGCCAGTGATCAACTGAGAAAATTTGAGCACCACAATTAAATTGACAAGGATGAAATTAGTAAGGTAGTTGATCAAAAGAAGTATCAAGGTATGATTGATCACTTCTTCGTCTTAATACTTCTAGACATTGTGTTCTAGCTTATTTGTATACATGGGTTCAATCATATCCGAATGAATCTCATTTTAAAAGCTGTAAAATGGTTATTAGATATTTATTGCACCCCACGCTGTTTGGTCTATGATATCTATCTAATAATGAGTTTGAGTCAAAGGGAAATTCAGATGTAGATTAAGCTGGTAGCCTAGTCGATTGAAAAAATTACTAGTGGAACGTGTTTTATGTTGAGGCATTTGTTAGCTGCATCATATTTTTCAAAGAAAATATATGCATAATTTTCATTTCAACTGATTTTAAATTGACAAATATTTTTACAAAACCCCTTCTAGAAAATAGTTTTTGTTGACTTCATCTCATTTTAGGCATTTTAAAATTTTGATTTTATATTTATTTTTGGATTTGATCATAAATGAACACCTTAACTAATCTGACTCCCTTGATTATCGAAAAGATAAATAGTGACAGAAAAAGTGATGAGTGGTGATTTAATCATATATTATGACTTGAGACAGTATAGTTAGTAAATTTCTTTAAAAATTTGAACAAAATTTATAAAGCTTTGATTGGTAAAAATTCCATGATCATCTCTATTTCTATCATATTTTTAACGACCATCACTCATCAAAATCCAATATAGTATGTCAAATTGTGGTATTTTAAATGGAAAATTATCATTTTTTAAATTTAGTCAGCAATAAAAACATCCCAAGTATTCACTCTCATTTAAAAGTCCTTACGGTTACGCATGGGTGAATCACTTGGAATCTTTGATTATGTGATTTCATGCTCATTTAAAAGTTCTCATGGTTATGCATGTATGGAACACGTATCAAAATTTATTATTAAATAGATGTGTTGATTCTAATCCCATTTAAAAGTCCTTACGGTTATGCGTGGTTAGAAGATACTTAAAATTCATTTGTTTTTAAAAAAATTAGGAATACTACTAATCTCGTTTAAAAATCCTGACTGTTGTGCATTGTTAGTAATTATTCAAATTCCTATCATAAATATACCACAAATAAATACAACTATATATTTTATATACTGACATCACATCTATCACTCTAAAGTGGAATATGCGCCTAACAGAGTAATTATGATTTTTGTTTGATTTTTTATTGAAATTTAATATTTATACTCGATTGGGTATTAATGTTGTATTAATATCTATCACTTTATATCTATTTTCTATCGCTATTACTCTTTTGCTGATAACAAAAGGGTGAGAGAAGTTAAGATATTGGCAAATAAGTTCAAATTTTTAATTTGCATATTCCCATATAGTTTTATTGCATATTTTTTATTTATTTTTCATGCATATGTGAAGGGGGAGCTTGGTTGTAGGGGGAGCATTCAAATAGGGGGAGCTAACAGAATTTATCAAAACCAAATACATTTAATAGAGTCAAAATCTTAATATATGTTTGTTATGAGATTGTAGAATACAACAGATTATGATTTTTTTAATGATAATAAACATACATACATATATATATATATATTCGTTTAAATGTATTTGTTACTGTACTATTTTATTTTTCATATAATTAAATAAATATTTGTTGAATAAAATAAATAACTCAGATTCATAATTAAACAAATATTTTGTTACAAATTCAAATAGTAGAAATTTGAGCTCTCATTACATTTATACATTTTCAAGTATAATACAATTTCAAATTACAAAACAATTTTCACTATACAATTTTTACATACATTTTCATTTCACAACATCCACTCATCACTCGTATTTGATCTTTAACTCTTTTCCAGCTTGTATCCCGCATCTGAATTATTTGAAAATAAACACTGATGCAGTAGAATTGAAAAAGGAAATATTTTTGCAGTATACAATGAAGTGTGTTTTTGAAAATATTATTTGCCTCAGTTATTTGGGTTGCTCGTTATCATTTTTCTTTTGAATTCAATTTACACAAACAGCCTGTAACATGCACTGTGCATCACTGTACATGTCACATGGTCGTGCACACCGATATATATTTGTGTGTGAAAAACTACAGGGATAGGTGAGCACCAGGTCAAACTCGAGCCATAAACTGGATTCAACTCAGGTGCACGCAAAACAACATACAACACTTCAAATACACACATGGCATAAGAGAGAAGTGTATACAAATGCAAATATTCAAGGATGAACCAGATCATTAAAGAACCATGACTACTCTACATGATTCAAAGGAAAACACAAGGACTACAACAACACATATATACACACATACATATGTATGTATGTACATGTATGGTGATAAACAGGTTCAATACACTGGACATAAAGCAACTGGATTCAGACTCATTAAGATCAAAATAAACCAGACTATAATAAGCAAAGGAAATAACAAGCCACAAGTTCGACTCAAAGCAACTATCAATTTAACTCAAAGATAATACAACTAAGTAGTGCAACAAACCATGAACAATGAAACGAGAAAAGCAACAACCAGGTCAACAAAACAACCAGTCAAGACCACATGAATCAGAGGATTGCAACCAAGACCAGACTAGTCGAAGCAAACAATGTACACTAGACAGAGTTAGATCAACCACATACAACATGCCACCATACATGATGTACATGTGAAGCAACTCAACATGACATGGTCAGAAGCAATACGAAATGAAAATAATTCAACATACAACGCTGCATAAATACAAATGCCTCAACATACTTCAAACATGAGTATATGCAACCAACATGAACCAGAGAAGAGCAATTTTAATAAGACAACAGTATAATGGCATGAACACAAAAAGAACCACCAGTGCAACATAGAACCAGTCTACAGCACAGTAACGAGATCAGGTAGTTTTTAACTTGAAGCAACTTAGGAAATACATACCAGAGGCATATACAAGACTTAGACTTTCAAAAGCTTCAGACCATATGAACTGGACATAGAATGCAACCAGATTACAAAATGCTTCAAGTGCAACAAGACTTCAGTCCTTTCGGTCATAATTCAAGCATGAATGAGCAAGATGAACTAAACCCGATCACATGATAACAGACTTCAACCCGAACCAAGTGCAACATGAACCAAGTAGTAGTGCAAATAAGAATTAGGAAGCGGAACGCAAAGCAAATTAAGTTGCAGCAGTAAAAAGAACAAATTCGAATGTATTCAAACAAAGTCAAAGCCGATAACATGAATTGAACAAGTCAAAGTTGCAGAAATTATCTCAAAAATTAAAATGCCGAAGTCAAAGGAGCAACAATCAAACCCAACTCATTCAAATTCAAACATAGTCAACTAGAGAACAAGTCAGAACGACCATCCATCTTTTGATTAAAAATCATGGCCAAGCAGATAAAGAGAAGAATTCAAATAGAATGTATATGAACGATAACTTAGGGTTTCTTTTCCTATATAAGTCCTCATATCATCATCGGCGGAAAGTGGAGTTCAAGCATATAAAATAGAGAAATAAAAGCAAAATTCACATAACAAATTATATTCAGTCGAACTCGAGAAATTGAAGCAGCCAAGGGAAGTCAAAGCTAGAGATTGATTGACGAAGCCAATCAAAGCAATAGCCACTGCAATTGATTGTTATCACAAATGGCGCTTCTGTTCAATTACAAAGCCTTAGTATTCATGAGCAAAGGAAAAAGGAGGCGGACATTGATTTCGCAAAGCAAAAGAGCCGACCATGAAAATAAGAGAAGAGCACCCAATTTTTATCTTTTAATTTTGGGCCCGTCATTTATTTTTTATTTGGGCTTCAAATATCATAATTAGGGTTTTGTTTGTTTTTGTTTTAGTTTGTAATTTCTTTTTAAATTTGTAACTCTTTAGTCGTGTGGCTAGGTTATGAACTACGGTGGTGTAGTTCGAGAATTCGCAACTCAGTGGTTGAGTTGGGCAGGGTTTTGGGCGTACAGTTAGGTTAGTCATTAGCGGGTGTTGCAAGTTTACATGTGTAAGCGTCTAACTATTTAATTTCTAGTAGAAAGCTTGGAGCAGCACGTGGGCAGGGTTTTGCTGAGGCTGGGTAAATTTATGTATGATCTCCTCTGCATAATTATCTTTGAATGTTTTTCATTCATTTATTTTTATTATTATTTGTATCACCCTATTCTCCCCCCCTCTAGGGTGAAAATGATCCGCAATTGTTATTAATAGTGCTATTATCAAAATGGGAGCCATTTAAACTTTTTAAAAATCAGATTATGAAAACTGTGAAAACCAATGCTCTGATACCAAATGTTAGATTGCAGAATAGGGATCTTAAGGCTAAATTAATACTAGAGGGTGGTGAATAGTGTTTTCTAATATATATAAATCTTTTTCAAATCTTTTGAAATTATACTCAAAATAATGAGATCAAAATCACAGAAATAATCACAAAATGAAAACACTAATAAGTAAATGCAGTAAGTGTAAAAGGAAAGAATAACCAGGATTTTATACTGGTTCGGAGTTACCCTAAATCCAGTCTCACACAATTCCTTGTATGGATTTATTTTCAACTAGTAAATGTAATACAATCTTGATTTCAAGGCTATGAGATACACCCTTCAAAATCCCGACCTTTGGATAGAGCCGCTTGATTTTCGGACTACAAGTAGACCTACTAGATTTACGGGTTACTAAGAACACCTAATTGATTTCACGGGCTACAATCATCCTTATAAGTCTATCGGTTCGATCCTATAGAGATCTACAAACTCAAAACTTCAATCTTGATTACAAATGATCCTACAATCCTTGAATAGCACTTAGATCTTAATTGGAGTAAGTGAGATGATAGAAATCAAAGAGTAGATGATAGAGAATCAAACTAATGGCAATGAAGTTTGATTCTGGTTGAAATTTGTTAGAGTATGGTTATAGTTTATTTTATAAAATGAGAGAGAAGAAGGAGGAGAGAAGAACAATGAAAAATGATTGAAAAATTCATTGGTGAGACAAGTATTTATAGAGGAATAATGGTTATGTCCATTCAAGAAGAGATACAATGAATAGACACTTCTTTTGAAATTTGATTTTTGAAACTCATGACTAGTATGTCAACATATAGGTTAGAGTATACCGAATACTATTTTTAATTTTGAAAAACATTTTAAAATATTATTTTGAAAATTTATTGCTTTGTGAAATAATTTCATACTTTGTAAATATGCTTAAATATAATATAAACATTATAATCATAATAAAACTTAAGTTAAACTATATAATAAGAATTTTGAAAATTAAACTAATATAAAACAAAATTTAATAAAAACAATAACTTTGTAAAATATTAAAACTAAAATGATAAGTATAATAAATTGAAAACTATTTGAAAGTTGTTTTGAAACGAATAGTTAAAAACTTATTTAAAAATAGAGAGAGAGAGAGAGAGAGAGAGAGAGAGAGAGAGAGATCAAGTGCTATTAGAACTTTTACAAATATTGTAGACTCTATATCTTATCCGGAATATCTTGGAATCTTGAACTCTTGAATACCATGAGCCTTCATTCTTGAGTCTCTATATCTGTATCTTTAACTCTTCAATCTTTACTTAATACCGTACAGTCTTCTTATATCAACACCTATTTAATATCCTACACTATATACTACATACATCTTGATAAAACATTATTATATATATTTTATATGATTTATTAAGTAGTTTTCATAAAAACCAAATTATTAGGCACTAACACATTGGATTGGTTTGAGATTTTTGTAGCAGAGACGAATGAGTCAGAGCTGACTTGGGAAGATTTTAAGGATCGATTTGAGAGGAAGTTTCTTCTAGAGATGGAGAAGGCGGCTATGTCACATAAGTTTATAGATCTAAAGTAACATAACAAGTTCGTAGCTGAGTATGTTTCTTCATTCGAAGTTCTATCCAAGTACGACATTAAGCTCATTAACACGCCATTGAAGAAGAATCGAAAATTCATTTATAGGCTAAAGAAATCTTTAAGGAAGGCTCTTCTATCTCAGTTGGAGGCTACTTTCGAGAAACTTATGGAATTAACTCCGAGACTTGGGGAAGAGGAGAAGGAAAGTAGTGAAGATGAATCAAAGTCCAAGGTGGTTGCTGGACAAAAGCAAAGCTTTTCATTTAAGAAGCAAAGGCCAAGGCTCTTCAAGAAGAAGCCAGTGAAAGCCAACATGTCGAAGTTTAAGAGTTATGGGAGAGATACTGTGAAGTGCAATAACTATGGAGAGGGAGGAAATTTATTTAGAGAGTGTTTCAAACCATGTCAAGTTTCATTTCAAAAGAAGGCATCTCAGTAGACCCAGCCAAGGTTGAAGCGATGCAGAATTGGAAAAGGCTAGAGACCGTATCAGAGAGCAGAAGTTTCTTAAGATTGCCTGATTATTATCGTCGATTCATTAAGGAATTCTTGAAGATAGTATAGCCTCTGACCAACATCACTAGGAAAGAAGTGAAGTTACAATGGACGAGTAAGTGTGAGAAAGCTTACTTGAAGTTGAAGGAGTTATTCACGAATGCACATGTGCTTATAGTACCTGAAGGCAACTGGGACCTGGAAGTTTAAGCTGATGCATGTGATTCTGGAGTAGGCGCAACACTAATGCAGAAGGGAAGAGTTGTGGAATATGCATCTAGACTGTTAAGACCTAATGAGATTAAATATGCTACACATGATTTGGAACTAGTAGGCATAGTACTTGCGTTGAAGATCTGGCGACACTACTTGCTTGGAGAGCGATTTGTGTTATACACAGATCATAAGTCGCTAAAGTATCTGTTTACACAGAAAGATCTTTATATGAGACAACAACGATGGTTAGAATTTTTAGCGGTGTACAATTTTGAGATCCAGTATACACCTAATAAAGGCAATCGAGTTGCGGATGCTTTGAGTCGAATACACCAAGCTGTAGTCTCCATGATGGTAGCTAAGTGGAAGGATCTCGAGACATTATTCATGTGCGAGATTCATGTAGACACTCTATTGCTAGTTCTTATGCAGTAATAGCTAGCCTAATAGCAGGACAAGCTCCGATCGATCAGATGATATAAGCATAGAAGAAAGATCTGAAAATTTTAACTCTTATTCAGAGATTAGAATCTGGAGATAAATGTGAAGATTTTGCTAGCTATTCTTTAGACTTTCATGGATGCTTATGGAGAAGGAATAGGTTAGTAGTACCAGATGTTGACGATCTCCATAGAGACATATTGGAAGACTGTCATAGGTTGCGATACACCATACACCCAGATGGTAGAAAATGTACTTGGATATGAAGCGACTCTACTACTCGGAAGATATGAAACATGACATAGGAAAGTTTTTTAAGGAGTGCATGACATGCCAATTAGTGAAGGCAGAGCACTAGAGACCCAATGGTCTTTTGCAGCCATTAGAAATCCCTTAGTGTAAATGGGATTAGGTAAGATAATTAATGATTCACTTATATAAAACCTAGCAGAATGGATTACATTTTGTAATTATTGGTGTCGATGGATTTGGTGAATGGGTTACTGCTGTTAAGAAGTAGACATGAAAACATTTGGGTAGAAATGGATCGGTTGACTAAGTCGGTGACCTCATAGTGGTAAAGTCAAACCAAACTACAAGAGGTATGTAAAGGAAGTGGTGAGACTTCATGGAGTTTCCAGCTCTACAATATGCGACTGTGATCCTCTATTCGCTAATAGATTCCAAAAAGTTTCTTGGAAGCATTGGGTATGAAGCTGAATTTTAGAACGACATATCATCCGCAAACAGACAAACAAACCAGGTTCTTTAGGATTTGATTCATGCCTGTGTGCTAGACTTTGGTAGTAACTAGGAGGAACAACTATGCTTGGTTGAGTTTTCTTATAATAATAGTTTCCTATCTAGTATTGAAAGTTTATAGGATGGATCGTGTAATGTATATGTAAGTATATGCGACCAACTATATGATGTAACTGATATAAAATTAATCTAGTAAAATATATACTAAGCACACCAGGATTTTATACTGGTTCAGACCTCCCGTCCTACGTCCAATACCAAAGCTCCCCTTCGGAATTCGACTATCAAACACCCTCACTTCGCCCGGAGGAATGGGCTTGGTTACAATAGCTTGTTCTTGTCAAGTATGTGTTTTATGACACGGATATTGACTATTAAGTACAAATGCTTCCAATATATATCTAGAGAAAATTGATTGAGGAGTTCTGAATATATGGAAGAGTGAAATACAAGTATATGATTGCTAGAGATCAAGAATATATCAGAGTATAAAAGTAAAGAGCGCAAGTAAGTAAGGTAAGATCTTCGCTTTGATTCTTGATGTTATTTATAGTGGTAGAGAGATTCCTTAAGTAGTTACATCCATTAACAAGTGTTCTACGATCGCTTCTTATGGTTATGAAGAGTTGCATGGAAGAGAAGCGAAGATGTCTTTTCAAGTGCCATAGTTGTTATTTGAATTTCAAAATTCGAGTTCAGTTCCAGACGTCTGGTATATGTTTCAGACGTCTAGCTCTATATATTTTTTGTATACAATAGCCTTTCAGACGTCTGAGTACAGTAACCAGACGTCTGATCCTGTCTGTTTTGAATTCCAAAGGATTTCTTCAGACGTCTTGCTAGTGTCTTCAGACGTCTGAAACTTGTGCATGTTGCTTATGTGCATCTGTGTCATTGCTCCATTGATCCTATCGATTTGTCGTCTCTTGTAATGTTCTTTGAGCCTTGTTCTTGTCTCTTTAATGATATTACTTTAGCAATTACATGTAAATAGAGATATATATGCATATTCGATTTCCATTGTATAGTTATTGTCATCGAAACCGTATATTTGATTTCCTAACAATCTCCCCTTTTTTGATGATGACAACTATACAATGTACTTATATATAATTTATAAATCTCCCTCTGAATATGTGCTTATTTCTAATGTTTTATGAATATACTTATATTTCTCCCCCTTTGGCATTATCAAAACGAATTATAAAATTTTAGCCAATCATCAAAGATAACACACAAAAGGAAATTTTCATTAATAATTCGAAATTGATTACATTCACAGACTTTGTCAATTGTACAAGAGTTGAAATCCTAAAATCCTAAAATCTATGATTCCTTCGGAGAAGCTTTTTCTTGATCATCCCCTGTTTCTTCTTTCTGGGAAGAGCTAGGCTTTGTAGGAGATGTCGAAGCTTGTCTTAGAGGTTCGTCCTCAGAAAGTTTGGAATGTTTCGCGAGAGGAGAAGGTACTAGGGTTGTCCAATCTTCAGAAAGAGTTATCGAACCACGAACCCGTTGAAGTACTTCTTTGAGAACCGATAGGACAGTTGAAAGTGATTCTTCAACTGTTGCTAGGCATGTAGCAAAAGATGTTTCAAAGCTGTCAATACGCTTAGCCAAAAGTTTTTGATTTTGAGATAATATATGTTGATTTTTAAGGGTGAGATCTCGAACGCTTTCATTTGGATTTGTTTCTGTTCCAGTCTACACAATCTCATCCTGGCTTGGATAATCAAATGGTGCAGGAGGAGGTGGAGTTGCTTCACGATGTTGTTCCACCTCTTGAGATGGTTCATTGTGTGGTTGAGGTGGAGGCTCAACTTGTCTGGTTTGACGATTGTGCGTCAAATCTTCAAAAGATATAAATTATGGGGGAATCTTGGGTAAGTGCATCAGTGAGAAAAACTTGGTGGAAGCATATTTTGGAGAGATTTCTTCAAAAGTTGATAAGTATGAGGGGATGTTGTGAGCACGTAGAAGTCTCATAATATATATGGAGTAGATAATTGATGGCCGTGATCGAGTCCAAAAATGTTTGATCTCGTCAAAGATAAATTTGGCCCAATTCACCCTTGTTTCGCTAAATAGAGCATATAAGGCTTTGTGCCCTAACTCGGTTATTTGCTCATGACTTCTCATACATGGAACAATGATATTTATTATCATTCGAGTAATAAGTCGTGCTTTTGAACGTAGATATTTAAAGGCAAATTTTGGCATTTCATAATCCTAAATTTCACGTGTTATACTATTCCTTGGTTTGAAGCGCATATCGGGAATATTATATAAATCTTCGCCCGTGTCAGAACATCCTAGAGCTCTACCTATTATACCAGGAGTGAGTCTAATCGTGTTTCCACACACGCTAGACCATAGCCAATTATCTTCATCTTCAGTGTTCCATACTGAAGTGCTATCCAAATTTGCGTAAAAAATAAATATTTCCAGATGATCGATTTGGATGTCATTGGAGTGAAAGATATCAATGTTTCTAGTCCGGTATTTTCACACATTTCATCCAAATCATACATTGGAAATTTAAGTAGGTTATAAAATGGACCTGCGTGAAGCTTCTTCTTTTGTATATCCTCATATCTCTTGATTGAGTGTGGTGGTCGATTCATCCATATTTCTATATGATCATCAAAGCAAACTTATGGATTTGTGGATGATGTTGGTTGGTCCTGTTTTCTTTTGGATATCTTATGATTTTTAGTTCTAGGAGGCATTGTGAATTGAGCAAGCGTAAAAAGATGATTTTGAGAAGAAAATCGTCAATTGACAAATCGCAGTTGAAAAAATAGAGATGAAAGTAAAAAAAATGACGTTATCTGGGTGTTTTTAAAGTGTCGATTGAATTTCAGACGTCTGAAAGCAAATTCAGACATCTGAAAGAAAATTCAGACGTCTGGTTTGTCCTAATTCGAATACAGTAGATAACTTAAGACGTCTGATTTATCTGCTAGACGTATGGTTTGATCGAATTTTAAAAAGTTGATAGTCAGAGAGTTTTTCCAGACGTTTGGGTAAAATATCAAACATCTGAAATAGGTCAAGTTTTTTAAAACTCGGTGGCAGAGACATAACTTAGACGTCTGGATCAAAGTTCAAACATTTGAGATAGTCTGATTTCAATTTCTAGGAGGCAGAGCAAATTTTCAGACGTCTGGGGGGTATAACAGACATTTGACATATGCACAGTGCAAAAAAAAATTCGAGGTATATCATAGTGTTAGACATCTGAGGTCCATATCCAAACGTCTGAAATAGGCAATTTTTTTTAATAATAGCCAAAAATTTAATGGTTTTGCTTATTTCTCGATTCTCTATTTTTGTAAAAGGAAATGTAATATTATTTATGTGAATCAAAATAACAAATAAACATAGATACACATATAATAAAATGTAATCTGTTTAGACGTCGATGGAGTTTTACGATCTTTTGGCTTGTTATCCCTCCATGTTTAAGTGGAGACCATATATTTCCACGTTCTTGGGTTCTTAGGGAGCCAGAGAATCTTGGTGAAGGATCTGAAGGTGTACGATACGAGGAAGAGGGATACAAGGAACTACAAGGCATCGAAAGTGGTTCATGGACATCTTTCTTCCGTGAAGTACAAAACTTCATCGCTACTTGTTCCAAGAAGCTTAGTCGACGTGCCGTGAATTTTTGTTCAAAATATAGTTCTCGTTGAAGATCTATTTATTGTTTTAGATAGTGATGTATTTCATCAATTTTCTCCTTTGTGTTAGGAGAAACAAATAAAGATCTTTTGGCTTCTTGCTATAGGGAGTGAATCCCCTATGATATGTGGACCACCTATACGTCGGTTCCTCATTTGGTGTGGGTGTAGGAAGCCGTTGTGGTGTATCCGCCGAGCTATCCGTTATAGGTGTCGAGATGGATATGTAAGAATTTTCAGAAGTCATGACTATATTTTGTTTCTTGAAAAAATATGAATTGTGTATATATTTTTTCTTGTTGTATAATTGTTTATATATAAGTCTAAAAATTATTTATAGAAAATTTGTAAAAACCGACTAACTAAAAAACCAAAGGTGCAGAATTTATTAATTATAATTTGTGGATAGAAAACTAATGGCTAATCATTGCCTAAATGAAGGAGTGATTATTAAGTTAGCAGCTCATGAAGAGAGAAAATCTCAAAATCTCGTCGAAGTTTAATAAAAGTTTGTTCATTTAGTGGTTTTGTAAAGATGTCTGCTATTTGATTCTTGGTATTTACGTATTCTAATTAAATAGTTCCTTTTTCAACATTGTCTCATAAAAAATGATGTCGTATATCTATATGCTTAGTTCACGTGTGATTGATAGGGTTTTTTAATAAATTTATTGCACTCGTGTTATCACAATATATTGGAGATTTATTGATAATTTTGTCGAAATCCGTACGTGTTTGTTGCATGTATATCACTTGTGCACATGCTAGAGCTGCTGAGATATATTCGGCTTCGCAAGTAGACAAAGAAACACAATTTTGCTTTTTGCTAAACCATGAAACTAATGATTGTCCAATAAAGTGACATGTTCCACTAGTACTATTACGATTTGTTCAACATCCACCGAAATCCACATCGCTATATGAAACTAGTTCAAACGAAGATTCTTTAGGGTAAAACAAATTGTAATCGCCAGTACTAGATAGATATCGTAATATTCGTTTAACGGCTCTTAGATGAGATTCTTTTAGTTTTGCTTGAAATCGAGCATAGGGACATACACTCGTCATAATATCGGGTCGACTAGCCGTCAAATAGAGTAAAAAACCAATCATGATACGGTATAATTTTTCATCAAAATCTTTTCCGTTATCATCATTTTCTAAGTGAACAGTAGTACTCATTGGTATTGGTTTGCTCGAAGTTTTATCCATTTCAAAACGACGTAATAGATCGTTACAATATTTTTATTGATGAATAAAAATATCATTTTCAAGTTGTTTTATTTGTAAACCTAAGAAGAAATTTAATTCTTCCATATGTAACATTTCAAATTTATTTTTCATAATATTTGAAAATTGATTACGTAGATTTTCGTTGGTTGAACCAAATATAATATCGTCGATGTAAATTTTTACTACTAAAATATTGTTATTTTCTCATTTAATAAATAAGGTTGTATCTATTTTGCCTATTTGAAAACCACATGCAATTAAGTGATTTTTAAGACGTTCGTACCATGCATGAGGAGCTTGTTTTAATCCATATAATGCTTTATGTAACTTAAAAATATGGTGGGGATATTTTTCGTGAACAAATAATGGGGGTTGTTCTACATATACGTTTCATTTAATAAAACCATTTAAAAAAGCACTTTTGACATCCATTTGAAATAGTTTAAAATTGTGATGAGTTGTAAAGGCGAGTAATGTACGAATGGCCTCCAATCTTGCTACTGGAGCAAAGTTTCATCATAGTCGATGCCTTCTTCTTGATTATAGCCTTGAGCAATTAAACGCGCTTTATTTCTAACAATATTTCCATTTTCATCTGCTTTGTTTTTAAATACCCATTTTGTTCCTATAACTGATTGATCTTCAGGTCTTGGTACTAATTCCTAAATATTATTACGTTCAAATTGATTTAATTCTTCTTGCAAAGCTATTATCCAAAAACTATCATTTGAAGCTACTTTATAATTGTTCGGTTCAAAATTTGACACAAATGGTATATGGCTTATTTGATTAAGTTGATTTCTAGTTACTCTAGAATTTAGATCTCCAATGATATTATCTTTTAGATGATCCTTAAGAATTCTAGGGGATGATATCAATGTATTCTTTTGCACATTTGTATCATTATTAATAGAGTTTGTTATATTTGTTATTGGAATTATTTCTTCATCATCATTAGTATGATGATTAATAAAATTTTCGTCAAACGAAACATGTAAACTTTCTTCAATAATATTATTTCGTTTATTAAAAATTCTATATGCTTTGCTTCGATTCGAATATCCAACAAAGATTCCTTCATCGGCTTTCAGGTCAAATTTTCCTAAATTATCTTTTGTATTTAATATAAAACATTTTGATCCGAAAGTTTTAAAGTATGATACTTTAGGTTTTCTTCCAAAAAATATTTCAAAACAAATTTGTTTAGTCATAGGACGTATGGTTACTCGATTCAACACATAACAAGCTGTGGCAATAGCTTCAGCCCAAAAGTGTTTTGGTAGACCACTACTAATCAGTAGTGCTCATGCACATTCTTGTAACGTACGATTTTTTTTCTACTACACCATTCTGTTGAGGTGTGCAACAAAAAGAAAAATTATGACTTATTCCTTTCTTATTGCAAAAATTAGTAAAAAAATCATTTTCGAATTCTCCACCGTGATCACTTCGAATATTTTTATTTTACAAGTCCATTTGTGTTTTAATTCTTTTAGCAAATATTTTAAACATACCGAAGGTATCGCTTTTATGTTTTCGAAACAAAGTCCACGTATATCTCAAATAATCATCAACTATTACGAATACATATTTGTTGTGATTTGTAGATCGTATTTGCGTTGGACCAAATAAATCTAAATGTAATAATTCTAATGGTTGTTTAGTAGAAATATTATTTTTAGATTTTAAAGAAATTTTCTTTAGTTTTCCAATTTGACAATCGTCACATAAATGTTCTACTTTATAATTTATTTTCGGTAAACCTCTAACTAGCTCATATTTTGCTAATTTATTAGTTTATTTAAAATTGATATGACAAAATCGTTTATGCCATAACCATGGATCATCATGTTTGACGGTTAAACATAAATTTGAATTTTTATTTATTTTCATGTTTAGAACATAAATATTTTTGCTTCTAAAACCTTCAAATATAAGTTGTTTATTATTATCGAACATATTACATCTATCTTTTTCGAAATTGATTTGAAAACGTTTATCACATAATTGGCTAATACTTAGTAGGTTATGTTTTAATTTTTCTACTAATAAAATATTTGTAATAATAGGACAGTTAGAAATACCAGAGTTGATGACTTCTCTAATGCCCATGGCATATCCTTTTGAATTATCTCCAATGGTTATCGTTCCACCATCGATGTATGTTATATTTGATAACATTTTTGAATTACCAGTCATATGCTTGGAGAATCCGCTATCTAGTATCAATTTCTCCTTATTTTTTATTTTGGGTACCTGCAAAATAAAAGATGTTTTAATTGGTACCCATATACTTTGTTAGGGTCCTATATGTTAGAAGAAGGTAGCCATACCCAAGATGGTTTGGTACCTTTATGAATATAATTTTTATTATTGATTACATTCTCTAAGAAATTATTAATATGTTTTTGTCTAATCAAATTATTATTTGTCTTAGGAATCCAAATTTTCATATTTTTGGTATTCATATTAGACTTAGGTAAACTTTTAGTCATTTTACAACTATAATTATTAGCATCATTTTCTTTTTGTTTAGGAATATTTTTAAATCCTATTCCATTTCTATTACCTGATAGTTTTGAAGTTTTGATAAGATTTTCCAAATCTTGTTTTCCTTTATTAAATTTTGAAACATTATTTGTAATTTTATCTAATTTTTCTTTTATTTCTAAATTTTCAATTTTCAATATTTCAATATTGCTTTTCAAGTTGACAATTTTCTTTTAACAAATTATCCTTTACTATTTTAGTTTTATCAAAATCAATAGCAATAGCCTCACTTTCTACCAAATTATTTTTAATTTTTTCTTGAGATAACTTTAGTTCTTCTTCTAAGACAATTTTTTCATCTTTTAACATTCCTACTTCAAGTTCTAATCTATTTATTTTGGCTATATGTTCTTTGTTCAATTTTTTAGTTTGTCTAAATTTATCATCTAATTCCATGCTAAGTTCTAATAATTCGTCATAGCTAAGTTCGGGACATACCTCATCAGTTTGTGCCATAAAACATACATTAGCTTGTTCTCCGTCACCATCGCTATCACTTTCAGATGATGAAGAATCCAAGTCATCCCATGTTACTTTGAAAGCCTTCTTATTTTTTAACTTTTCAAATTTGTTCTTCTTTTTATCATTATTAAGCTTGGGGCAATCTTTCTTCATATGTCCAAATTGATCACATTCATAGCATTTGATTGATGTTTGACTCGTTGAGCTTGATTTTCCTCCTTTCTGAAATTTAGTTATTTTCCTAAGCTTCTTGAATTTGTTATAATTTTTGGCAATAAATACAATTTCTTCTTCGTCTAAGTCGGGGTCTTCATTTGTTGCTGGGAATGCTATGTTCTTCTTTTCTGAATTTAGTTCTTTTTGTGCCTGCAAAGTAGCTTCATAGGACATTAAATTTCCTATCAATTCTTTAACTAAGAGTGCTGAGAGATCATTAGCTTCTTCAATAGCTAATACTTTTCTTTCCAACTCTAGAGTTAAAGAATTGAGTATTCTAGTACTAAATCAAAATTTATGAATTTGACTCCAAGTGCCATTAAATCATGTTGAATGGTTTGAAATCTAGAGTACATATCTATTATAGATTCATTTTGTTTCATTTTAAATGATGAAAATTGATTTTGTAAAATTGAAATCTTGATTTGTTTAACTTTTTTGTGCCTTCGTGTATGACTTGTAAACCATGTCAAATATCAAATGCAGTGTTACATAACATGACACGTGAGAATTCATTTTTATCTAATGAGCAAAATAAAACATTCAGAGCTTTGGCATTATTAGAAGCTATTGTTTTTTGTGAATCGGTCCATGTGTTCATAGCAGTAGTAGGTGCTTCATATTTATCTTGAGTGGTTGACCAAATTTCTAGACCATTAGCTTCCACAAAAATTCTCATACGTGTTGACCAATATGCATAGTTAGAGCCATTAAAAAGTGGGGGTCGTGCTATGGATTATCCTTGAAAAATACTTGCCATATTAAAATGATTCAAAAACATGTTACTGTACTTTGATCAAACCTTGCTCTGATACCAGTTGAAAGTTTATAGGATGGATCGTGTAATGTATATGCAAGTATATGCGACTAACTATATGATGTAACTAACATAAAGTTAATCTAGTAAAATATAGACTAAGCATACTAGGATTTTATACTGGTTCGGACCTCACGTCCTACGTCCAGTCCCAAAGCTCCCCTTCGGAATTCGACCATCAAACACCCTCACTTCGTCCGAAGGAATAGGCTTGGCTACAATAGCTTGTTCTTGTCAAGTATGTGTTTTAAAACACGGATATTGACTGTTAAGTACAAATGCTTCCAATATATATATCTAGGTAATATTGATTGGGGAGTTCTGATTATATTGAAGAGCGAAATACAAGTATATGATTGCTAGAGATCAAGAATATATCAGAGTATAAAAGTAAAGAGCGCAAGTAAGTAAGGTAAGATATTCTCTTTGATTCTTGATGTTATTTATAGTGGTAGAGAGATTCCTTGAGTAGTTGCATCCATTAACAAGTGTTCTATGATTGCTTATGATGGTTATGAAGAGTTGTAGCGAACAGAAGCGAAGATGTCTTTTCAAGTGTGGTAGTTGTTATTTGAATTTCAAAATCCGAGTTTAGTTCCAAACGTCTGGTATATGTTTCACACGTCTGGCTCTATATATTTTTTGTATACAGTAGCCTTTCAGACGTCTGAATACAGTAACCAAACATCTGATCCTGTTTGTTTTGAATTCTAGAGGATTTTTTCAGACGTCTGAGACTCATGCATGTTGCTTATGTGCATATATGCCATTGCTCCATTGATCCTATCGACTTGTCGTCTCTTGTAATGTTCTTTGAGCCTTGTTCTTGTCTCTTTAGTGATGATACTTTAGCAATTAGCTATAAATAGAGATATATATATATATACATATTCGATTTCCATTGTATAGTTGTTGTCATCGAAACCGTAGTTTGATTTCCTAACAAGTATTAGTATGGCACTATTCAAAGCTTTAAATGATAGATCGTGTTAGTTACCATCTTGTTGGTTGAAGACTGGATATAAGTTTTTTCTGGTTCCTAATTCTAGTAGAGAAGCAATAGAGAAGATTGAGCTAATTTGATGAAGAATAAAGGAGGCCCATGATCGACAAAATTCGTATAACAATCGTAGAAGGAAAGATATAGAATTTTCAATGGGAGATTCAGTATATGTGAAGATTTCTCCACTGAAAGGAGTTATAAAATTTAGAAAATCATAGAAGTTAGCACCACGATATGTGGTTCCATACCCAATTACTGAAAGTGTAAGGAGCGTGGTATATAAAGATGTATTACCCGATTACTTTTATGGGATTCATAATGTCTTTCATGTATCTCAACTGATGAAGTGCTTAAGCGATACAGAGACTATTGTAGAGCCAAGAGACGTTCAGTAGATTAAGTTATCCCCTTATCTACTTACATGCAGCATCCTATTTGAATAGTTGATTTAAAAGCTCAGGAGTAAGAGAGTTCCATTAGTGAAAGTACAATGATCTAACAATCCGTTGGATTGCACTTTAGAGACACAGGAACTCATGGAACAATCTTATCCCATGTTATTCTCAGATGAACATGAGTCAGATTTGTAATTTATTTCTTGTATATTAATTAACTTATGGTGTAAAAAGCTATAATTTATCTAGCCAATCATAGATTTTCCCTAATAAGGAATTGCAAGGACGAAATATTCTTAAGAGGGGAGACCCATTGTTGAGAGGTAATTAATTAGTGATTAAACGATAATAATTATGGGCCAGTGGAGGTTTAAATTAATTATTTGGAATTATATTGATGATTTAGAATATGATAATAAATATTTTATTAAAATAATAAGAATTGAATATAAAATAATAATGATTTAATAATTTATTTAATTATTTTGGAATATGAAAATATAAATGAATTATTTTGGAAATAATGATAAATTAAAATTCTGTAAAATGTAAAGTTTATTTGATAAGGGAAACAAAGTTATTAATACAGTTTTATAATTAATAAATAAACGGTTTCAATAATATTATTAATTAAATAAATAAAATTATCGAATATGATTATGTAAAATTAATGATGGAATGAATTAGTAGGAAATAATTTGGCATGATATAGTTAATTGGGATATTTCATGAAGCAAAAGAAAGAAAAGAAAAGAAAGAGATAATGGATTGAAGCCCAATATCACTTTAGCCTAAAAACTTAACCCTATTCTCCTAATTTTTCCATCTCTGGACATTTCATTTTCTGGAGTCTCCACCTCCAACTAAATAAAACCAAAACGTATTCATTTATTCACTGATAAAATCAACATTTTCCCCGAACTCTACCTCTCTAAAGTCAAAATGAATATTTGCAACACCTAGCAAGCAAGAAATCAAGCTTATGTTCATAAATTTAAGGTAGAAGCAATTTACAGTAAATAAGAAATGGGAAGCAAGAAGAAGAAGCTAGAAGAATAAGTATGATTCTTTAATCAAGGTGAGTAATTCACTTACTAACCATGTCTATTTTGATAATATTGCAATGTCTAAATTGGATACTTGTTTGTAAACCCAATCAAACCCAAACACTGATATACTGCTCCTTCCTTCACGACTGTATATTGTCAGTTAAATGTTAATTGATTGTCGTTTGCATTTATTAAAGTATGGTACGATTGTAAAATTTTGTTTGCACCTAGTAGAGGAAGAAGAAGGCAGAAATAATAAAGAGAGTGGTCGGAGATGCATGATTACTGGCATAAAATTTATGTGCCTATAGGTTAACCGGTCGATCGTTATTGGTCGACAGTGGTCGAGACAGGTCGACCGATTGGTTGCCTAATTCTTATATATATGTTAAAATATTTTTAAACTAAAATAAATTACATAACATAAACATATTAATGTACTATAATGTGTGTATATATATATTGAATTATGATTAATATATTTGAATTGTTTAATAAATAAAAAAAATTGAGTTTAATGATATTATTTAAATAGAAAGTTATATAAGCTAGTAAATTATTAGTTATAAAATTACCAAATGATATTCTAATGATTGTTAAAGGTTATAAAATTTATATTATGGATTTATAACGGAATTCCAGAGTGCTTGGAAATTTATTTAAGTAATGTTCATATAATATAAATCAGTAATCTATTTTGTTATAGAAAATGTTATTGTGCTTTTGGATATGTAAATACATTTATATAAGAATACTCCGATTATTATTTTTACATTTTCATTTCTATGTGATGAGAAATTTAAATAAAAGGATTAGTGGTACCATCTGGTATAGGACTTTCGATAACACTTTCCTGATTATTCATTTGACTTATTGCATACAAAAATATAGTATGGATTGAGCGGAGTTTATGAGCATTGAATAAACATTCGAATAACACATGATGGTATGTGACGCCGTAGTATTATTTGTTTGGTTATTTATTGTAAGTAAATGTCACTCGTCTGGGGATATATTTATGGTTTGATAAGGTACTCACTGTGATGAGTTATGATGGTTATAGCCGTGTGTCGGTATGTGTATAGAAATGTGTGTATCAGTATATATATGTATATACATAGTGTTATGTATCGGCTATAGTTATGACTTAGTTGTGTTTGTCTATCACCGTCCAAGTTCCCTTTTGGTGCAGAAGTTGAACCAGATTGGCTAGTATCCATCCTAACAGCCCGATCGCAGTGGTTGTGCCCCAGATATGTGGCACCCCGTTTTATAGCTATGCGCCAGTAATGTATAAAGTCGTATGTCGGTCATGTGTATCCCCTTGTGCCACCTTGGTCAGCATTATGTTACCAATTTAGAGGCATGTGTAGGGTCATGACCGAGTCCTCGCATAGTTAAGTGCATTAATGAATATGAGTCATGATGTCCATCGAGATAACTTAGACTGTAGGAGTCGTGTCAGATGGACACATGTGAGTCTCCAGGAACAAATATGTATCTGTCAATCCCCCGTCTAGTTTTGGCATGCGTGATAAATAAATCTATACTATTTATATTCCTTTAATGATGAGTATGACTATGAGATTGAATGAATAGTCGGTCCCTGTATTATCCATATTTGACTTGTTAGCATGATATTTATATAGCATGGTTTGATGTTATACAGATATGTTGTATTTCTTCATGAATTACATTATGTCACACTTGAATTTGATTCAGACATGGTCCGTCCCTTGTGTTTATAGTCGGGTCAATCCGAGGGATTTTAAGTGCAGGTACTCAGTGTTAGAGCTTGGAGGACTTTTGGGGAGGCTAGTAGTAGATGTTGGATAATACATATCCTATATATTTTGTACCCTCATTGATGTATCTATCATGTAGTAGTTGATGATGTATTTGTATATTGGGCTAGCGACTAACATTTTGTAGCCCTGGACTATGTATTATGTACGTTATATGTTATATTTATGTATTGCATTCTAACTCTGTGTTCTCTGAATTATTATTATATGTGATTGTGTATTTTTTGTCCTAGAGGCATACATGTTTATTGCTTTATACCAGGACCGTGTACATTTGTGGTAAGTATTACTGAAATTTGAGACATGTGCTGGTCTTGGTCCAAAAGAATATTCACGTGTATACCTCCATATCACCGTATTCTCTATATTACCCGATAGTATTACTTTGTCATATTCTTGGAAAGTTTGTGTATAGAAGTAGGGGAGTTTACAGAAAACACCTTTTATTTCGGATAAGATTTTAATACAAGGTTAATAGTAGGTATTAAATTGCCAAATTGTCCCTGGGGTATACTCCTAACTCTACCAATATCTCGCTTGCACTTGACCAATTATGGAATCACAATCTCATCCCTTTGACTGATAATTGATCGAGCTAGCTCCTTTGTAAATGGATCAGCTGTGTTGTTATTTGTATACTCTTAGAATTACGACTTCTTTCTTCTCGATAAATTCTCTAATAGGGTTGAACTTTTGAAAAATTTATCCTAATTTCTTATATGCTCTAGGTCCTTTGCGATCAACATCGTAGTATTGTTGTCACAAAATAATGTCACTGGATCCTCAATGCCGGTATCACTCCTAACTCACTCATAAGTTCGCATCCAAACCGCTTCTTTAGCTGATTAGTTGAGGGAGATTTATACGGCCTCCATTGTCGAATCAGCTATTATTCGCTAATTGGAACTTTTCCAACTGACTGTGCTACCATTTGAAGTAAAAACGTAACCAAATATAGACTTGCAATTATCAATATCACTTTGAAATCCAAAGTCTGTATAACCCTTCATGAAGGAACTTGGCCAACCCATAGTGGAAGAAATGAGTGAATTTCAATTTTTTTTCCACTTTGGATCTTTAATGGGCCTACTCGTCTAAATTTTTATTTAGAACTTTTCTAAATTTGGTTTAAATAAAATCTTGTGTCCTATTTAAAATAGTTAAAGGGAAGTTTAAATAAATTTAATTTCAAATGTTTAATGTATCAAATCCACCTAACATTTATTTATAAGCGTTAGTGTATAGGAAATGAAACCTTTCTTTTTTTTTCCTAAAACAAGAATTAATTGAGAGCATTAATTGTATTAAATGGATAGAGAAACCTTTCATTTTCTCTTTTTCATTTTAATTGACTGATTCATTAAATGTCATTATTAATAATTTATTCATGATAATATTTATTACTATGTCCATACGTATTCTAACTGTACAATTTGTAATTTGAGATTTATTTTATTTTATCTATTTATACAAGCATACATATATATATGTATGTATGTACCATATACATATATATATGTATATGCATGTGTAACATCGTAATCCATGAAGGGTATAATGTACTCTTACATTGATGTTGGGATTTACGTTACAACGGAACATTAGCTCATTATGTATACGCTGTACTTTGTCTAAATATGTGCTTAAATAATGTGTCAAAACAAAATATTATTATATGTGTGTGTGTGTATATAATTTATTGAATAAAATAATTTCAGCCATAACAAATTAATGTAAAATAAATTTATGATAATAATACAAGTTTTTAAAATTAAAAAATATGGAAAAATATTTTGGGCTTAAGATTAATTTATCGAATTTTTTACAATTAAAACGATATTTATTATTAAATAATCGATAATAGCTAGTAATCAAATTAATTCTTAAAAATAGTAAATTAAGTTAAAAAATTCTAAAACATTTTATGAAGGCATCTGAGACATAATTGGGGCTTAGGAATAATTTTTGGAATTTTCTCAACTGAGCTATATTTTTAATTAAATAATTAATTGAATTTTAAAAGAAATTAATTCAAAAATTAATAAATTAATTTATAAAAATCTAAAACTTTTTATAATGGTTCTAGATACAAATTTAAGCCTTATGAAAAATTCATAGAATTTTCTCAAATGAAATTTTACTTTTAATTAAATAATTGATTGCGGGATGAAAGTAAATTAATTTAAAAAAATAATAAATTAAGTTTAAAAATCATGAAAATTTGAAAATAATTTTATTACATAGTGCAACAAATATAAAAATATAAAATATAAATTTTGAACCATTAATTATTTATTCATAACAAATAATTCACAAAATCATTAAATAACAATAAAATATGCATATACATATTTAATAAAATAGTTTTAGATTTTATGAATCACAATAGAAACAAATCATCATATGAAAATTTTAAGATTAGATATATATGTAACGACCCATATTTTTAACTATTATAAGTTATTAAATTTAGTGTAATTAATGAATAAAAATGGTTAAAAATAATTTTTTTTAGTGATTTATCAATATAGCTATTGACTATGAACTTGAACAAGATTTTAAAAGAAACAAATTTCTAAGATATAAGTAATAACAAGTACTAAAAAGAAATGCTATTTGTTGAATGTGTTTATAATCAATGGTTGAATTGAATAATAAATGTCGAATTCATTAAATGTAAATAAAATAATTGGTTGATAACTAAAATTCATGTGAAAGCTAATATTGAAATTTATTAAATATTGGACAATTAAATTGTTTAAAAAAAATTTAATTTTGAAAATTATATAAGTAACCGAATCCTAAATTAAATACGAATGAAATGATTTCAAAAGTTGATTTAGATGTTATTTAAATATAGATAAAGATTGTCAACACTTAAAAATTGAATTTAAATGATTAATTTAAGCGACGTGGTGGGTCGATGATCACTTGGAGCACGCGATGAAGAAGATGAAAAGAACGACCTTAATTTGTAGAAGGAAATGAACGGCAGATCTGATCTGGGTTAAAATATATATATATATATTTATATTCATTTTATTCAAATCTTTAAAAACGTATGTCTTTTTCGTACGAGGTCGAAATTGGACGAAACAAACGGCATGGAATTGTAACGACGAGCGCTTATTTTAGAACTAATTTGGGGATGATTGGAGCTAACTAAAATTTTAGGTTAAATCGAACGTTGTTCGATTTGATTTAAAACTCAAGGTGAGTGTTTTATAGCGCTCACAAGTATTAGAATATTTTTATGCTAGTTAAATTTGAAATTATGAAGTAATATAATTTGTTGATCATTGTTTGATGAATTTAATTTTCATCTAAATTATCGTTTGAAATTAACTGTTAAAAATTAAAATTCACAGTTAGATTTGAAATTGGGATTTAATTGCTAGTAAAATACCCGATATTAATAACTATGAAATTGTTATAAATTATTTTGACTGTTTAGATACTTGATTGTGATAGATTGTAACATTCTCGAATTTTAGCCAAGTTTAAATTGATAATTAATTTAATTTTTGAAATTAAATTGTGAACTAAATTGAGTTTTTCCAAAAATAAAATAAAATATTAATTGTTTAATATATGCATATATATATATATATATTGAAATTTGAATTTGGAAACTCGATAATAAACATATTCGAAATAAACTGGATTTAAAATTGTATTTTTATGTTAATAAGAATTTGTTTCTAATTATATTAAATATGCATTTTAATTTGAAAATGATATTTTGAATTTGATATAAAAAAATTTCAAAGACTAATTAAAAATGAAATTCTAATATATTTATTCATGTGTAATCTAATTTTAAAACCATTTGCTTTAAGGGATTATATAAGTGATTAATAAAGAAAATGTATTTACTTAAATAAGAAATATGATATAAAGTTATATTCAAAATACTATTTGTAGTTTTTAAATTATATGACATAAGTTATAAAAGTATAAGTGTAAAATAGGAGATAATAAGTATATAATATACATATAGATATGATTTGAAATTTACAAGTAACTAATAGGTTATTAAGTAAGGGTTTAAATTATAAAAATACATTACCTAGGACATTTGTAAATTAATGAGGCCATGTATTAACATTTGTAACAAAATTCTAACATGCATATTACAAGTGTCATTCTAGTTTTTATATTAGAGAAAATGAATAAAAAGATTTGAAAATAAAGTTACATAAACATTTCATCCTCTCTAACAACAGAAAGGAAATTCAAAAACTTCAATCTTAAATTTAAGGCAAGTTTCAAATCCAAACCTGAAGAAAAAAAATCCTCAGTTTCAAAAGCTTTCAAAATTGGAAACCAAGATTCAAACAGCAATTCAAAATCAGATGCAACAATTTTTTACGAAGCCTGGAAATCAAAATAACCTGAGTTCAACATGGGAAACAAACCTGAGACCAAAGCCTAACTTCAACAAAGCAAGATCGGTTTCAAGCAAAATTCTAGAATTAAAACAATCAAATTCAGATCAATGCGTCCTGCAACAAACAATCAAGTTCAAACTCATCTAAACCCAAGGTTGCATATTAACATCGGGATTTCCAGTTTTCAAATTTACAACATTTCAGGTTCTCTGCTTTAAACAGGTGAGCAAAACCCTTTAAACCATATGTTATTCTGATTTGCATGTATAAATTTGTGTGATGTATGTATATATATAGATAGAAAAATCTGAGCATGCCTGTATATGAAAAGGAAAACGAAACCTGTCTCTGTTTTAGTAACAGGTTGACAAAGATTAAGAGAAAAATCATATCTCAAATTATAAAAAGATATAGGTACTGATCTTTGAATAAAAATTTATCATAGCAATGTAATACAAATTTTAAAAATAAAAAAGGTAGAACTATAAAGTAATTCATCTGAAATTTGAAAATTACAGTGATAATTTTTTTCCTTCCAGAAATCTAGTATCAAGATTTTAAATTGCAGTTATATGTCTGGATTCGCACTTGAATTTTATGAATTTTGATGACAATATTAAGATTTTCAAGTAAGTATTTGGATGGAATGTGCGAGATGAACAGAAGGTATGTTTTGGTTGGATTCAGGCGATCGAGTCATGGGGTTGAGTCTGGAGCATGCTTACAGGCCAGGGAAGTAGGGAAAAATAGTGGAAGCGTTTACAGATGAATATGGCGGCGGGTGGATGTCAAACTAGGTTTTGATTTACATTTTGGGTTGGTTGAGTTTGGGTGATTACTGCAGCGCCGATATTGAATTTAAAGCGATCAGACTGGTGGGGAAAGAAATGTGGGTTATCGGTGGAGCTCTGGTAGCGATCGTGGGTCGCTGATGATTTGTGGTGATGGTACAAGGAAGTTTTTGGTGATCAATTTCTGTTCCAGGCTGGACTAGGCTCCTCGATTTCGAATTTGTCATGGGTTCGATAAATCGGTTGGCCTGAGGGTGTGAGTTGATGGACGTCGATATGTTGGAGATAACGAGGTCAACTGGAGTTCCTTAGTAGTTGGTACACGTGCATGAGATATGGATTCGTGCATATGTTGGGGAAGAAGCAGTTTTATCGGGTTCGACTCGAGTTTCTCGAGAGAATAACTCGAAGCAGATGAAGATTGGGAGTGACCCGAAGTCTTGATCGGGAAGATGTCGCTTTGGCTTGTGGTTTTAATAATGTGGCTTGGGTCATTGATGTTGTAGCAGGGTTTTTAAATTTTTAAGAATTTTTTTAAGGTTTAAACAATATTAATGTTTAAACAAGTTTTTAACAAACATAGGAGGGTGAACGAAGTTTAAAAAGCAATGGTAAACATAATTAAGTTTTCAAAATATATTAATTATGTTTTAAAAGTAAAAATGAAAGTTTTGCTTTCAAATGCATTTAAATGATTTGTTTTTTTAAGTAATATATTATGTAATCGATTTTTAAATGTTTTCAAGTGGATTTTAATAATTATTTATTTAAGGTAGGTGATTAAATTTATCAATATATTTAAAGGTTAATTTGTTTTAATCAAGGTGGTTAATTTAATTATGTTATTAATTAAGAGTTAATTAATTAAGGAAAGTGATTAAGGAAGAATTGATTTATGAAGATGATTAAAGGATAATTATTTTAAAGGATAATTACTTAATCAAAGATTGATAAAGGTTAATTTATTTTATAATTGAGGATAATTAATTAATTAGAAGATTAATTAATATAAGTAATTAGAAGTAATTAATTACTTAAAGATAATTACTTATTTAAAAGTAATTAATTAATGGTTAAAGTTAATTAAGTAATTGGGGATAATTACTTATTATAATTAATTAAATGGTAATTAATTAAGGGTTAATTAATTTATTGATTAATTAATTAAGTATAAGTAATTAAGGGTTAATCAATTAATGTAATTAATTAAAGGATAATTAATTAAGGGCTAATTAATTAATGTAATTAATTAAGGATAATTAATTAAAGAATAATTAAATAAGTAAGGGTTAATTATTTAATGATTAGATATTCATTCATTTATTAATTAAGGATTGATTAATTAATAATTTAAAATTAATTGATTATTAAAGGTTAATTAATTAAAATAATTTGTAATTGATTAATTAACTGGATTAGTGATTATTTTGGTTTCAATCAATCAGATGACTAATTAACCTTACTTATGGATGTTTGAATTGTATGAGCTGCTTTGAATTGTTTGATATCCCTGCCGTGTGATGCTTTGTGATATGAATTGTTTTAATTCAAGCTGTGATGAATGTAATTTGTTTTATCTGTTATTTATCTGTGGATCTCTGAATGGAAGATAAGCGTTATAAGAATATAACGCTTATCAATATTGCTGTGCTTGAATCTGTGATAATTGATGATGTTGTACTATTGTGTAAAACCCCTGGACTACACTATACACACACGAATATGGATTGCATGAGCAAATTGGTTAAGTCACAGATTTTTGAAATGATTTTAAAATTGAATTTTGTATCCAAAAGGTTTGGAAATGGAATTGGGTTTAATATGAAAAGCTTTTGAAAAGAAATTTTGAAGATAAAAGTTATTTTGAATAACTTGACAAAGTTTTGGAAATTTAAATAATTTAATTTGAATTTGAATTCAAGATTTGAAATTGAATTCTATGTTTGGAAATTACAGTTTAAAAAGGTTATATAGGTTATAGATGTATTTATATGGGTTTTAAACCATTTTAAAAGTATTGTTTTGGGAATTTGAATTTAACCCAAGGACTTTAACTTGTATAAATGAAATCGGATTTTTTCGAAACGAAAACTATTTGTTTTCAAATAATAAAAGCTTTCATATAAGGAAAGAATTTTCAATTTGTGTTGAAAGGGTTTCAAGTTTGAAATGAAAATGTTTTTTCGAGTTATGAATCTTTGGAAACGATTTTGAAAGCTATGAATTGGGTCTTGATTTAAAGATTGGATGAGTTAACCAAATTTGAAAGGGGAATTGTTTTGAAAAGATATAGATGAATCTTTGTGAAAAATGGGTGAACTTTGTGAAGTAAATCTTTTTGTTTAAAGATTTAAAAATAGTAATTGGTTTAAACCATTTGAAAGGAAAGTTTTAGGTTTTAAGTTCTGACTTAACTGAAATTCCAATATCAATATGTTTTTAAATATTGTGCTCATTATTCAGTTTAGCCGGGAGAGGACCTTGTGTCATATAACCCATTTCGAATAATGATACGACGTTATGGATAGCATTTGAAGACTGGTGGTGAAAACCAGGTATTTTCGAAAATGAAAGGGTTACCCGTCGAATGACTCTGCACTGAGTAGCTACGGTATAGAGATCTCCATATGTGATGGGGAGTCCGATCGGGATTGTGAATACCCGAATTTGCAAGGGCTTCTTTGGAAGTGCCTTCGGTTCTGTTCAAACCCGAAACAGACTTGTATGGATGTGTGTCTGACGTTACACTTTGAGATGTGAAGTTGGTCTCTATCAAATACATTTCTGTTTGGTAGCGTAGATTTATTCTCTTAGCTTAACACCCTTCTCTGAGACGTACGAGCTCAGAGGTTATGTAGTTGATGGTTATCAGTGATATATTCCCAATTTGGTAATGTGGCATACGAAGTGCTGCTGATCATTTATTGATCAAAACATGGCTTTGTGCAAAAGCATAGCACTGTGGATGAGACTGCATCAGGACCTTACAAACCAGAAATGGTCGAAACAGGAAAGATGCAGCAAGGTTGCAGGGGTCGCGCCCCTAGGGTATGTCCATTTCTTCTGGAAAAGGATGGTATCATGGTATGGAATCCGGATGCTTAACTCATGTGGACACTGTAAATTTATTACTGTGTGGTTGTTGCTTTGTGGTTGAGGATCCTCGGATAAAGGTCGCAAACGACCGGGAATGGCATATCTTTAGGTGTTACTCCCGGGCAGGGAGTAAACAGGCCTTGTGTGGGCAGAGATACGGGTAGGTTCTCGGAGCGTCCCTCTAGAGGCGTACCCATATGGCAATAGGAAGTCCTTAGCCTGACCATTTATTGAAAATCCAATCACCAATACGCGCCCTTTACGATTGCAGTTGTATAACCTGCCACCTCAGGAAGTAGCTATAGTAGGCATAATATAATGGTATCTATGCTGGCTAAGGTTAATATTATACTTTCGAAATGTTTTCCACTATGCACTAATAATAGTATCAAAAAGGTTTTTGCGTAGTAAGCATGTTTGACTATCATAAGGATAAATCTCCTCCAATTCTGCGTTTGCATGGTGTGTGTGGGGGGAGGCCTTATGGTAGTTTCATTTTCCAAAAAGCATTGTGGATTTCAATTTTAAATCCTTTGTGTTGTTTATTTTAAAGATAAACTGTTTTTGTTTGCTCATACTAGTCCCATGACTAACCCGGAGTTTATTGTTCCCTTCCTAAACTCTGGGTGCCCATAATTTTCCACACGGGCAGTCTAGAGTTGGGTTTTTCAGATAATCGAATAATAGGTATAGATTCGGTAGCCTTCGAAGTCTTTGGTTTGGTAGCATTTGGAGATCTTCTTTAGTCTTTGGATCTTTGAAGTTTTTGGTTTGGGAATCACATTTTGGGATCGCATTTGCTACAAGTTCAGCTTGATGATGGTTCTCGCTTGAAGTCAAGAGCTTTGGCTTTGGAATTTGGGTTTGGAGTTGCAGTATTGGATTCTCTTGAAGACTTTGCTAATGTCGATATATTTCCGTTGTGGCGTTGTGTTGTATATATTCTCTGATAGTGTTGGGTTGTTATTATCAAATGTTGTATCTGACATTGTATCTATATTGTATATCAATGTAATCATCTTTTGTTTCCGCTGTGTTGTTTTTCATCTAATATTGTTATAAGCTCCGACGATACGGATTTCGATTTCGCTTGTCGGGCATCGAGTTCGGGTCGTCACATGGATGCCCATTGATTGATATTCAGATGATTGGATGTTTATTTATTTGTAATATCCTGTTATCACTTGGTAAATTATTTACAGTATATCAAACTGTAAATAGAATTATTTCAAATGAATTAATAAATAAGTTGAAATGATATATACCTATGACACTATGATTTGGATTAAAATGATATATTTCCATCCCTGAAATTAAACTGAAATAAATGATCACTTGGCCGTAGGATAGAAAATTATATACGAACACCGGATTGGTTAAATATAACGATTTCAAAATTTTGATTTGAAATTTGTTTAAATGATTTGATTTTGAGAAAATAAAAATCGAATTTATGAAAATCGAACTGTTTTGAAATTGAGCTTGAAATTGAATTATATTTGAGGATTTTGATTTCAAATTGGATATTGAAGGTAAGTTTGATTTAAGCGTTTTGAATCGATGTTTTAAAGATCGAACTCGGAATTGATATAAAGCGAAGTGGTTCAAATTTTAAATTGAAATTATTTTGGGATTGTAATTGAAATTAATTTGAAATTAATTTGGAATTGACATCAAAATTGATTAGGAATCGTAGTAATATTCAACTTGAAATCAGGTGCGGCTGGATCACCTCCTTTTCAGGGAGAGCTAATCGATTAAATTGAAATGGAAATTTAAAGCAGTTTGAACCGAAAAATTTGGAATTGAATCGGTTTGACTTTGGAACTATTTTCAAATAAATTATTTTAGTACAAATTATTAAAAATATATTTTTTTAAAAATATTCATATTATTTTGATTTTCCAAACTATTTTACTATATAAACCATTTTTCGATACTTAAACTATTTCTATTAAACTATTTTAACAATTTAACTGTTTTAAAACTATTTAAACTATTTTCTAAAAATTCAAAATGGTTAAAAGGGTAGAATATTTATATTTAAATCTTGGATTTAGATATGAATTGGGTTAAAATGAAGTTATAATCTAAATTGAAATTTGAAATAATTTTGGAATCGAAATAGAGATATTAAGACGAACATGATTTTGAGTTGAAATAGTATATTTTGAGTAAATATGATGATTTCCAAATGAATTTGATTTTGAAGCGAATATGATATTTGATATCAAGTACGAATTGTTTTGAAATGTAAAAGAATCAACTAGTGTGTAAAACGACGTTTGGTTGTTAAAGAGATCGGGGCCGAATATGGGCATACTCTTTGTCAATATAGGTGCCACTTTAACAACTGTGTATGTGGAGTGATGGTCTAGAACGAAGTGGTTATAATTGGCGCTTGCTGGATTTGAAGAAATAGAACGATGATGGATTGGCCTAACACTTGTGTCAATTTGAAATGACTAAAACACAAGCTGTATAGGCCAAGCGGGCTAGCTACCCCGAGTTGACACACTCCTTCATATTACCATCATTTACATTGTGATTGATTGGTTCGCACCCTCGGATTTTTGGAGTGTTGGTCGTGGTGGGCGATCATGACTATGATGCGTTACCACCAGCCGGGAAGGGTAAACTGGTAGTATCCTACCTTGGGCATCGCCTCACGTGCCTTGGCATACTTTTATCCCTATACAAGACCACTGCGATTTTTTTTAGTGTTGTCGTATCACGGTGCATCCCTATCCATTGATTGTTTGCTGGTGTTTTATTTTGCAAACTGTACGACCATGCTTAAAAACACGTTAAGGGGGATTAATGCAGTACCTTAATGCTAAGAAAAATATTTATTTTATTGATTAGACATTATATATGTAGCGTATTCTACTACATATAAATATTTTGAGGGATCCTTAAGAGATGAAAAATCCCATAACATCTCTTGAGTTATTGCACGCACGTTATATACTGGATTGGAGATGTGAAATCCCATAAACATCTCTTACGCTATTATAATCATGTTATACGTGTTATTGACTTGACTTACATAATGATATTTTAGTCCTGACTCGAGTGTTTTGTCTTTTCATTACGCTCAAGTAAGTCCTGAATTTTTCATCTTATCGAAGATTATTCTCTAAAGGACGAAGATGAAGATTTGGTATATTATTACTAGTATTATTCCATTATTTGATTTGTTGCATTATTTTTTTTGTACTGTTGCATAAATAACCCTGATAAATGTTGTATAAATTATAATCAAAAGTATAGTAAACAACTTCATGAACTATTTATTTTATTATTATATTTTTTCATTCCGCTGTGAGATTCTGTTGTTTCCTTCTTCTTATCTTATTTTTCTTAATTAACCCCGTTGATTATCTATATTCTTGATTGTTTGAATTGGACATGTGTGGATTATTGTCAATTTAAACTTTCCGAAATGTGGGCCGTCACAGTTGGTATCAGAGCTTTGGTTTAGCGACGACCTTGGCTTTGAAGGGTAACTCATTAGAGATAGGGTTAGTAGCACCTTAAAATGAGTTTGAGTGCATTAATAGTTATGAGCACATATTTATCAGTGAATACAAACATTGTTTTATATTGTGTTGGTTGATTTGGTGAGTGGCTTATGGTTTCTGGTCAATACGAGTAATTAACATTATTGATAGGGATCTTTAAACACTTGAATAGAACAATTCGACATAGTATTGTTTTGAAATTGGGTAAATGAAATAATTTTACCCTGATTATATTTTGTATATAAAGGAATAATTTTCAAAATTATTATGGTATATATAGTGTGAATTGATTGTTAGAAATGATAATATTGATCAATATCGTTTATTGTTGGATTAGTCAATATTCCTAAACTATTAGCTATTATATGATTATAAGAAAATGAAACTGTGCAAATGTGATTTACAAAATATAATTTGCAACTAAAATGAATATAAAATTGAGAATTTGGAAAATTTAAATTTTGGAGTTTTTGAAAAAGGTTTTCAAGGTTTGAAAAATAATATCAGTATTGTTTAAAAGTACATACAAATACAAATTGTTTTCAAATAAATTTTAAAGGTAATGAATTCAATACTCCCCTCTTTTGTCGTTGAAAAATAATTCCGGTGATGACTGCATAGCATCATCGACATTCATTTTCGAGTTTTAAAGGGGGAGACTTTTGAGAAGCTATGCTACAAAATTGTTTTGATAAACGGATTTTTTGGTTTAAACTCCAAAAGTATGATTTGATATATAAAAGATATAAGTATACATACTTATTTCAAATGATTTGAAATGAACCCGGTAATTAAAAATTTTAAGTTCTGCTAATTAATAATCTTCAGATTGTTTGAATGAAATGAAATATTTGAATAACCTAAGCTTATAAAATAAGAGAATTAAGGAATCTAAGCTAAATGTTTTGAGAAACTTTAGAGTTGAAGTTTGCAACTCTTAAATTGAAGGTAAAGAAAAGTTAAAATAGTTACAATAGTGAACATTCCGATTAAGTAAAATGAATCAGATTAATTTGTATAATACCAAATGCATTCTAATAACATATAATGAGACTTCCAAATGTTAAAAGTTAAAATGATGATTTGGATATGTGATGGGACATTATGCAAGTAAACAAAACTTCAAAGTAATTAAAATGTTCATAAACAAAATGTAAGTTGTTATAATAAATGTCATCTACTTAATTAGTGTATATTGAAATGATTAATGACTAGATTGAAAAAGTAAATGGAACTTCCAAAAATGGGAAACTGAATGAAATAGATATGAACAAATTGGAAGCAAACTAATTAAATGCTAATAAAAAATTGAATGTTAATAAGAAATGAAGTGCATAAATTAAATATTGGCATTGGATAATGTAAATTCATACCGTTATGAATTAATTGGATGAATACTAATAACTGAATGGTTTCTTTTGTTGTAAATCGTCGTTATAACTATTTTATTGTGTATGATTGTTGTTTGTCCAATATTAATGCTTATGCTATGGTTTGGATTTAAACTTAATGTTATATGCTTCTATTGAACTCATATATGCTTTTTATATCTTCTATATGCAATTAATATTCTAAATCGAGTTGAGATAGGTACATACGAAGACCGTTTGGATGTATATGAGGATTTTATGTGCTTTATCTTGCTTAATACGAGCGAACTCGCTCGTATTAATAATAATAAATTACGTATCCCGGATTATATACCGCACTTTTATATTTATCCCTTCGGGATGCCTCATCATTGAGATGGGATGTATATTTGGTATATTTGATATCTATTTGTGTTATATGTTGTATTGGAAAAAAACTTCGATCGAGCCGTGCAAAGGAGCCTCTACCAAATTTTCCGTAAATCCGGGTGTTAGAAAAATTTTGAGGTTTTAAACTTTTTATAACTTATTTTCTTTAATAAGTTGTAAATTCTGTAAGCCGATCAGAGTAGCGTAGTAGAAATGTAGTAAAAGTTTTCTAATGGATTTTATGTTTTATAAGTTGATTATTTTTTTAAATATATCAAATGTAAAATTCTTTACTTAGTTCCTTTTCGAGGATGAAAAGTTTTTGAGTAGGGGAGAATGTAACGACCCGTATTTTTAACTATTTTAAATTATTAAATTTAATGTAATTAATGAATAAAAATGGTTAAAAAACTAATGATTTATTAATATAGCTATTGAATATAAACTTGAACAAGATTATAAAAGAACAAATTTCAAAGATTTAACTAGTAACAAGTATTGAAAGGAAATGCCATATACTGAATGTGTTTACAATCAATAGTTGAATTGAATAATAAATGTCGAATTCATTAGATGTAAATAAAGCAATTGGTTGATAAATAAAATTCATGTGAAAGCTAATATTGAAATTTATTGAATATTAGACAATTAAATTGTTTTAAAAAAATTAATCTTGAAAATTATATAAATAATTGAATCCTAAATTGTATATGAATGAAAGGATTTCAAAAGTTTATTTAGATGCTATTTAGATATGGATGAAGATTATCAACACTTAAAAATTGAATTTAAGTGATTAATTTAAAATTTGAAATTTTTATATTTCAATTGACGAGTAAAAATAGTCTTCCGAGTCATAGTCTCGGATTTCAATGAAACTAGCTCCACTGGATCCATAATAGTGTATTATTATCGGATGCCAAATTTTGTAGCGATTGGAGTTACCATCTGGTCGTACGGGATAGAAACCCGTTGAATTAAATATCGAAAATTAAATCTTTTTAATTCGATTCGAAAAGCTATCTTCCACATACGATCGAATTAGACCTCGAAACATGTTCCATTGTGTTCAGAATGGGGGTAAAACATTATAAACCCAGGCGCTACTCTTTGTTTGGAGTTCATCCGAAAAAATACGTGAATAGTGGGAATAATATTAAAATAATATGTTTACACGTATATATACATGCATGCACAGTAAACCCTAGCTATCTATCTCTAGCCGCCTACTCCTTTATTTCAATGGACAAAATGAAGTGATCTTCCTCCTTGTTTTCAACTCAATTCATCCACTTATATCAAAATCTTTCAACTATAGATTGGTAGAGCACGACAAGATCCTTACATCCATACGATGATGATGGTTTTTCAGGCAACGACGTGGCGACAAATCGATGATGAAGGTCAGGCGTTCGTATGCGTTTTCCAAGGCTTAGATGTAGTCGAGTTTGACCAGTTTCAGGGTAAAGGTGGGTATCGCGACGAGCTTCCGAATGATGGTCGTTGATCGTCTTCTAATAGCTCGAGGTGGGAGCGACATGGAGGAGTTTGAGCGATGTGGTGGGTTCGATGATCACCTGGAGCATGCGATGAAGAAGATGAAAAGAACGACCTTGATTTGCAAAAGGAAATGAAGGACAAATCTGATCTAGGTTAAAAAAAATTATTTATATTAATTTTATTCAAATCTTTAAAAACGTATTTCTTCTTCATAGAGGTTGAAATTGGACGAAACAAGTGGCAATGGAATCATGGTGACGAGCACTACATTATAGAACAAATTTGGGGATGATTGGAGCTAACTAAAATTTTAGGTTAAATCGAACGTCATTTGATTTGATTTAAAATTTAAAACAAAAGATGAGTGTTTTATAACGCTCACAAGTACTAGAATATTTTTATGCTAGTTAAATTTGAAATTATGAAGTGATATAAATTTATTGATCGTCGTTTGATGAATTTAATTTTTATCTATGAATTAACTGTTAAAAATTAAAATTGACTGTTAGATTTGAAATTGGGAAATAATTGCCAGTAAAATACCCGATGTTAATAACTATGGAATTGTTGTGAATTATTTTGACTGTTTGGATGCTTGACTGTGATGGACGTCCATTGATTGATATTTGGATGATAAGATGTTTATTTATTTGTGTATATATTCTGTTATCACTTGGTAAATTATTTACAGTATATCAAACTATAAATTGAACTATTTCGAATAAATTAAGAAATTGGTTGAAATGATATATACCCATGACACTATGATTTGGATTGAAATGATATATATCCATCACTGAAATTAAATTGAAATAACTTATCACTTGGCTATAGGACAGAAAATTATATTAGAACACCGGACTGGTTAAATATAACGATTTCACAATTTTGATTTGAAATTTATTTAAATGATTTGATTTTAAAAAATGAAAATCGAATTTATGAAAATCGAACTGTTTCAAAATTAAGCTCGAAATTGAATTATGTTTGAGGATTTGGGTTTCAAATTGGATATTGAAGGTAAGTTTGATTTAAATGTTTTGAATCGAAGTTTTGAAGATCAAACTCGGAATTGATATAAATCGAAATGGTTCAAATTGAAATTGAAATTATTTTGGAATTGTATTGTAATTAATTTGAAATTTGAATCAAAATTAATTTATAATTGACATCAAAATTAATTTGGAATCGAAGTAAAATTTGACTTGAAATCGGAATTGAATCAATTAAATCGAAAAGTAAATTTAAAAAGACTGAATCGGAAAATTTGAAATCGAATCGGTTTGACTTTGAAACTATTTTCAAATAAATTATTTTACTATAAATTATTAAAAATCTATTTTTTTTAAATATTCAAATTATTTTGATTTTTCAAACTATTTTACTGCATAAACCATTTTTCAATACTCAAACTATTTTTATTAAACTATTTTAACTATTTTAAAACTATTTGTTTGCTCCAAAATTGGTCACACACCCCAGGAATAGTGAAAGCATCAGTGTATGTACACAGGTCCTCAATATCCATACACACATATCGGATCCAAATTAAGTAAAGAACAAAAATAAAGAAAAAGCAAAATTAAAATGTAAGAAAGCAAGAAAGAACACAAAATTTATAGTGGTTCGGCTATTTTTGGCCTACTCCACTTTGAATCAATCCTTTTATAATGTAATTACAGTTACAAGCCATTGAAAATCAGTAGCAAAAATGTCAGGGTTTCGCCTAGGAGAGAAGAAGAAGATCCCCTTTTTAGTTGCCATAGGACCGCTATTTATAGGTGTAGATCCAAAAATATCTTCCACAAAACCTGGAATACCACTTCTCATGCGCATGTGGGCCCACATGATCGATTCAGAGTGATTAGGGATCGGTCCAAGCGTAATTCGTATCGATCCCAAAATAGTCCAAACAAGCCGGGATCGATCATGAACATTCTTTGGTGCATCAGGAAGCTCCTGTGATAATTTTGTAGCATTTGGATTTGTAGAATGAGAGGTATGATCGATCCAAGTTGGTGTTTTCCAATGTAGGATGAAGTGTTCGCAGCGATGCAAGTCCGTATCGATCATCTCGATCACCTTCGTATCCATCACCTAATTATCCATCAGTCCCTATATCAATAACCGTAGCCTTCGCATCAACCCGAACTTCATGCGATATGATCCGTATCCTTCGCTCCACCTTGACCATTTCCTTAGTATCCATCGATATGAAGTACAGAGTCTTCATATCAATCACATTCTGTTGCCTCGTGTCCTTTATTTCGTATCTATGCCTATATACGTATCGATTCCCGAATACCTGCCTTTCGTATCGATCCATGCCATGTTCGTATCCCCACTGTTCGCATTGATTTAATGCCGCCTTGGGAAAAGCGTGCCTTCATATCCATCCAAATACCGCTCCCTTCATATCGATCTAAGCTTTGATCGATACGAAATATGCTTTGCCATATCCATCCAACCGATGTGCGTTGCATCGATAAAAAATCCATCAGTCCAAAGTGAGGTGCCAAGCGCATTTCCCTTATCATATACATATGGATCGATACAAAACCATCGATCCAATGTAAATAGCCGAATTCATTTCGATTGATACGAATGTATCAACACGAACTGAATTTTTATGAACCTTGATCCATCCATAACTCGAGCATACGATCTCCGATTGACATGAAATTTGAAAGGCTTCTCCAAGCCTTGTTCATCATTCCCAATTGATCTCGTCTTGATTGGAGCTCGGCCAAGTTTTGACGGTATCGATCATAGCCTTGTTTTCGATCAATCTCCAATCCTCATACCCATCCTCTCCAGCTAATTTGTTGGTATCCCAGCCTTGGCCAAAAGGCGAGGTAACATTTGCCCCCTGAAACATGCCTTGTGGTAAGAAGGCGTGTTTTGAATGGCTCCAAATCTGTCATCCAAAGTTCATATTCCATCCAAAGCCATTCTATCCGATCCATAATCCAACATATTACCGAGCCATCCTATCAAGTGTCGTATCCCTATCCTTATCCGAATCCACAACCACTCTGAGCTGATATCCGATTCTGAATCCAATGACCAAATCCTTAGCCAATTTCGTATCCATCTAAACTCGACAACCGAGTTATAATCCATTCGCATCCAATAACCAATAATCGAATCCAGGCCTCTTTGGGTCGATATCCAACATAGCTGTTCATATCCGATATCCGAATCCATAACCTCTCTGGGTTCTTGCCAAGCACATTCCGCACTCGACGACCTATATTAAACAACGCCTTGGTGTTTCTGGTTCAGTGTCCCTGAACGCTGAGTAATTCCATGGCTTAAGTCCTAAGCGGAATCTTGGTCGCTTCGAACCCTTGCCGAGCATAGTCCACACTCGACGACTGAAATAATAACCAATAAAATAGGGCCTAAGTCCTTGGCCGAATCCTGGTCTCTCCGGATCCTTAGCGAGCATAGTCCATACTCGACGACCTGAATAAGTCGATTCGCAAAGTTTGGACGAGACGACTTACACTTTGCCAGGTATAATCTATACCAGACGACCATTTACCAAAAACCAGATAAAAATCCAAACAAAATCCAATCTGAAGTCCAGATTAAATCAAAAAACCAAAAACTCGTGCCAAAAATCCAAACCAATACCCAAATCAGAAAACAAGCATCCGAACCAAATTCCAAACCAGAAAACAAATGAAACCAGAAATTCAAATCAAACTACGAATCCAAACCAGAAAAAAGCAAATGTCCAAACCAAAAAAGAAAACGCAGATTTCACAAACTAGAGCATCGCGGTTTATCATTATCTCAAAGCATGCCTAGGGGCTAACTCCGTCCCCAAACATGAGTAAGTGACTTAACCGTTTGCCCAAAGTTTGATACTTATTCCATATCGTCCCTGTTAGTTGATAACCAATCGACCATCATTCTTGGGCCTCGTGCCATCATCATTTGAGGTAGGCGGTGGCTGCTCCTGTTCCACCACCGCATTCCAAGTTCCAACGTATTTCCGCAACTGACCACTCCTTACATGCTCCTCGATTATATCCTTTAGATGTCTACAGCTGTTGGTATCATGCCCGTCCAAATCATGAAAGAGACGGTGCCTTCTGGATGCCCTCTCGCGTTCTAAGGGTTCCCTCCTTGCCGACCTTTGGTAAGGAAGGCGATCCCGTGTCTCCATGAATATCCACTCCAACGTTTCATTCAATCCTGTATAAGTGGAGAATGTTGGCTCTCCCCAGCGTTTCCTTGCCCGGCTAGAGTTGTCATTCAACTTCATCTTTCCTTTATCTTTATCCTTATTCGAGCTTTCGTCGGATGGTTCTCCACCCTCAACCACATTTACTTCCTTTAACTTCATATCAGAACATGCATCTTCCTATCGAAGAAATCTTTCAGCCTCGTGAAAGAACTCCCCGAGATCCATTAGTGGATCCCATATAAACAATACTTTGAAATCTGAGTTATCCCTGACTCCTAACACTGTCGCCATTAGGTCCATTGATGGATCTGGCTAATCCACCGAGGCAACTACTGCACTGAACCGAGTTAAGAAAGCCCTAAGCGATTCCCCTGTTCTTTGTTTTACCGAGGTTAGTGTCATCACATTCTTCGGCCTTTTGATATGAACCCAAAACTACTTTAAAACCCATTCCACCGATTCCGTCCATGTCCTGATAGATCTGTCTTCCAACTGTCTGAACCACACAGCAGTTATATTCATCAAGTACAAAGGGAAACACTGGCCATAACTTCCTCCGATGCCTCCAGCACTTCCATATGTCTTGTGCATCTCATTAGATGATCGGTCGGATCGGCCTTGCCATTGTATACCTCCAAAGTAGGTAGCTTGAACTCTGGTAGATTCCTAGCCATTCTGATGTCATGGGTAAATGGACTTTTGTTTAATCCTTCTAGATCTCTGTTTGCTAAACCTCCGTGCATAGTTTGCTTGATAATCTCAGCTAATCAGGCGTTGTCCACCAAGGTTTGCCCCCCGAGTCCACGAGGGAATTCTGGTACATACTCTTCATCATGTACTCTTGTGCTCCTGCCGGCATCTTGTTGTGTGGTGTCGCCTAGAGTTCCTCCATGAATTGGTCCATCATTACCAGATGGTGTGCCTCCAAGCTTGGATCCAACCAGATTAACAGTTGAATGATGATTAGGGGCTGAGCCTTATTGAGTTGCTCTATCTGGTTACATGTTGAGTCCTTTTGTTCCAGCTCTGCGGATCTGAGCTCCAGCTGTTCCAGCCTTTCCAAACTGTCTGAGAAGATTTACATCATTTGCTCCTGCCTTTTCAACAATTCTTCCCGCATAGCTCCCATCATCATCTCCATTTCATCTCTGGTGATGAAAACAGAGGTCCGAATTACTCCTAAGGAAGCCTTCTGACACCGTTCGTGCTGACTCCTTTCTGCTCTTTATCTCCTTGTTGATTGTTTTGTCATGGTCCCTTTTAGATCTGATCCTTCAGCTTTCCAAATCTGAACTCCAAATTTGGTATAGCAGATGCTAGTCTTCTTAATGAAAGCACCAAAATGCTTGCGCCAAAATTGGTCACAAACCCCTGAAATAGTGAAAGCACCAGTGTATGTACACAGACCCTCAATATCCACACACAGATCCAGATTAAGTAGAGAATAAAAATGAAGAAAGAGCAAAGTTAAAAATGTAAGAATGCAAGAAAGAATACAAAATTTATAGTGATTCGGCTATCTTCAGCCTACGTCCACTTTGAATCAATCCTTTTATTCCTTTTATAACGTAATTACAGTTACAAACCTTTGAAAATCAATAGCAAAAATGGTAGAGTTTCGCCTAGGAGAGAAGAAGATCCCCTTTTTAGTTGCCATAGGACTGCTATTTATAGGTGTAGATCCGAAAATATCTTCCCCAAAACCTGGACTACCACTTCTTATGCGTAGGTGGGCCCACATGATCAATCCAGAGTGATTTGGGATCGGTTCATGTGTAATTCGTATCGATCCCAAAATAGTCCAAACAAGCCGGGATCGATCATGAACATTCTTTGGTGCATCAGGAAGCTCCTATAAAAATTTCGTAGCATTTGGAGTTGTAGAATGAGAGGTATGATCGATCCAAGTTGGTGTTTTCCAATGTAGGCTGAAGTGTAAGCATCGATGCTAGTCCGTATCGATCGTCTCGATCACCCTCGTACCCATCACCCAATTATCCATCGGTCCCCATATCCATATCCGTAGCCTTCGCATCGACCCGAACTTCAAGTGCTATGATCCATATCCTTCACTCCACCTTGACCGCTTCCTTAGTATCCATCGATACGAAGTACAGAACCTTTGTATCCATCACATTCCGTTGCTTTGTGTCCATCATTTCGTATCCATGCCTCTATTCGTATCAATCCCCGAATACCTGCCTTTCGTATCGATCCATGCCATGTTTGTATCCACATGTTCGCATCGATCTAATGCCCTCTGGGAAACATGTGCCTTCATATCCATCCAAATCCTGCTCCCTTCGTATCGATCAAAGCTTTGATCGATATGAAGTATGCTTTATCATATCCATCCAATCGATGCAGGTTGCAACGATACGAAATCCATCGGTCCAAAGTGAGGTGCCAAGCACATTTCCCTTATCCATATCATATGGATCGATACGAAATCATCGATCCAGTGTAAATAGCCGAATCCATTTCGATCGATACGAATGTATCGACACGAACAGAATTTTCAAGAACCTTGATCCATCCATAACGTGAGCATACGATCTTCGATTGACCTAAAATTTGAAGCATAGCTTCTCGAAGCCTTGTTCATCATTCCCAATCGATCCCGTCTTGATTGGATCTTGGTCAAATTTTGATGGTATCGATCATAGCCTTGTTTCCAGTCGATCTCCAATCTTAATACCCATCCTCTTCAGCTTATTTGTTGGTATCCCGGCCTTGACCAAAAGGTAGGGTAACACTATTTAAACTATTTTCTAAAAATGCAAACTGGTCAAAAGGGTAGAATGTTTATATTGAAATCTCGGATTTAATTATAAATTAGATTAAAATGAAGTTATAACCTAAATTGAAATTCGAAACAATTCTGGAATCAAAATCGAGATATTAAGACGAACATGAATTTGAAATGAAATAGTATATTTTGAGTAAATATGATGATTTCAAAATGAATTTTTTTTGAAGTGAATATGATATTTTGATATCAAGTACGAATTGTTTTCAAAATATTAAAGAACCAACCGGTGTGTAAAACGATGTTTAGCTGTTAAAGAGACCGGGGCTAGATATCGGCATACTCTCTGTCGTTACCGGAACCACATTATCCACAGTGTACATGGAGTCATGGTCCAAAACAAAGTGGCTAGATTTGGTGTACATTTGCTGGATTTGAAGAAAGAGAATGATGATGGATTGGCCTGACACTTGTGTCAATTTGAAATGAACTAAACAAAAGCCATACCGGCCAAGCGGGCTAGCTACCCCGAGCGGACACACAACGTCGTATTACCATCATTTACATTGTGATTGACTGGTGCGCACCCTTGGATTTTTGGGAGTGTTGGACGCGGTGAGTGATCATGGCTATGATGCGTTACCACCAGCCAGGAAGGGTAAACTGGTACTATCCTACCTTGGGCATTGCCTCATGTGCCTTGTTATACTTTTATCGCTATATGAGACCACTATGATTTTGGTTTAGTGTTTTCATATCGCAGCGCATCCCTATCCACCAACAGTTTATTGGTGTATTATATGCAAAATGTACGGCAATGCTTAAAAACACATTATGGGGGATTAATGTAAAGCCTTAACACTTAGAAAAATATTTATTTTATTGATTAGACATTATATATGTAGCGTATTCTACTACATACAAATATTTTGATGGTTCCTTAAGAGATGGAAAATCCCGTAACATCTCTTGAGTTATTACACGCACGTTTTACACTGGATAGGAGATGTAAAATTCCGTAAACATCTGTTATGCTATTACACTTATGTTATATGTGTTATCGACTTGACTTACATAAGAATATTTTAGTCCTGACTTGAGTGTTTTGTCTTTTCATTACGCTTAGGTCAGTCTTGAGTTTTTCAGCTTATCGAAGATTATTCTCTGGAGGACGAAGATTTGGTATATTATTACTAGTATTATTCCATCATTGTTTGTTATGCTGTATTATTTTACTTGTTCTATTACATATATAACTCTGATAAATGTTGTAGAAATTATTATCAAAAGTATAGTAAATAGCTTTAGGAACTGTTTATTTGATAATTATATTTTGTCATTCCACTGTGAGATTCTGTGTTTGTTTCCTTCTTCTTATCTTATTTTTCTTAACTAACCCCATTAATTATCTATGTTATGGATTGTTTGAATTGGACATGCATGGACTATTGTCGATTTAAACCTTTCGAAATGTGGATCTTCACAATATATGTTATATAAACGTATATATAACTATGCATAATTCAACAATAAATCAATAAACAAAATATTATAATAAGCACATAACCAATCTAATTGTAGTAAACATATTTACTCATAAAAATCCCACCTAATCTAAACAATAAACAGACCTGAATACAAACAGATGATTTTGATGTAAAACAAATTTTATATGATAAATTGAAAATCAAATAATAATAATAAATAAAAGTGCACCTCCTAATGAAGCCTTTGAGTCCAAGCTAAACATTGATTTCTCTTCTAAGAATTATTCACAATACTTTAGGTTGCTAATCCGGAATTTGAGACCTTCTACTACAAATTATATTTTAAATTTTGAATTATATTTGAGAATTTTATGGATGATTACAGAGGAAAGTTGCTGCCATTAAAATGAGAAAGAGGCTTTAGCTTGAAATTAGGGTTTTGAGATTTGCTTTTATAAGGATAGGACAAGAGAGCAAACAATGATCTCAACCACACATCTCAAAACCTAATCACATAAGTTGTAGCCAACTCCTATCTTTCTCCGACCTAATGCCTATCCTCTCCAAATCTAATGGATTGTTAGCCTAACCCAAATTAATTATGTACAATAATATTTAACATATTTTGTTATCGATAGCTCACATCGATCAATATATTCATAACTTTTATTAATATATGCAACAATTTTATTTCTCAAATCACATTCAAAATTCATACTTAATATTTCATAAATATTAATTAATTTAATTAATTTATAATAGTTATAAAATAATTAAATTGTTTGATCTAAAGAGAACTCATCGTTTCAATGGTGTGACTTTTGGGTATAAATTCGGTCAGCGATTAATGTCGAACTATTCAAATGTTAACGTTCACACTTCACTTAGCAGGTGGTGTGATATTATGGCCAAATTTATCGCTTACACATTTTTCGAAAAATATCATTTTAATTTAATAAGTGTTACCTAGTTGTGACAATTATATACTCCAATTCTTTTCATCAAAACTATATCACATTGGACTTCCTGAATTTAGTAATGGTCAAAATTCCAACATCATCCACATTCAATGCTATAATCCAAACATAAAGTCCTTGGTTTAATAATAACAATTATTATCAACTGAACTACTCTGACAAGAGATTCTGAATTTAGGTTGACTTTACTTGGCCATGATACTAACCTCGCATGACCGAGGAGACTAATATTCTCTTGAATAGTGCTTCACTTCCAATACTTTCACTCAACCCAATATAGTCACTCGATGGATGCTATGCTATGATTTGACTATAATCAAAGCAAAGCTTTCATATTGAAGATTCATAGCATTCTCATGTCAAAAGAACTATGTAAATTAGTTACATCGATATTTTCTGTTAGACCTTAGTTATATTAACCTATAGAAAACTACTAAGTGAGTCATCCCATAGTTATCCAATAACTATTAGCTTGTAACCCCTAGGTTCCATTAACAGTCATGAGTAATACACTGACCAACATTGGAGAGCGTTGCATACACTAGACTCAGTCGATACATCAATATCTAGTATTGATGAAATGATGTATTTGTTTTATTGTGTCAAAATTACTCACGATTAGAACACTTTGTAATTGTTATCACAAAACATAACATTTATGGATTTTCTATTAAATATAATTTTAATTAAATTTATTATTAATATAACCACATTATATCAAGTATATAATAGAAAATAAACACGTTTATTTCCAACAAGATTGGTCAACGAATTAGATATATGTAACAAGTTACATAATTGTCCCCTAGGGCATACTCCTAACCCTATCAGTCTCCCGCTTGCACTTAAAATCAACTATGGAATCTTATTCCAACATCTCTAATAGGTTTTCTCAAAACTAATTGGGTCAGTCCCTTTGTGAATGGGTATGCTATTTTGTTTCCATTATCTACTCTGTCAATCAACTCTCTCCGACGATGATAAACTGTTTTATCATATGGAACAATTCAGAGTATGTATCTCGACTTCTAGTAAGCTCTAAGTTCTGTTATGAACTATATTGGGACATATCATATAACAATGTTATGAGATTATCAACATTTGGAATCCGTTTAGTTATAAATTTGTGCACTTATATATACACACACACACACACATTGTTTTTATTGCGATACTATTCGAGACGATGTACTTACCCTTTTTCATTGAACGAGCCACGATCTTTCATTTGGATTATTTCCAACTTAAATATTCTTAACTTGAACTTACTATTGACATATTATACTCAATATCACTTATGATGTTTGAGTCCGAACATTCCTTCTTAAGGAGTTTTTGTTTCTATAAACAATTCCCTGGTATTTCATAAATACACGAGAACACTTCAAACAATGTTTTAGTGATATAAATTTGGATTTGATATTTGCTTCATGTATCACATACATAAATGAATCATGATATCGTAATCAACATAACATGTATGATAATTTCTATTGCCAATGCATACACATGTTCCATATAAACAATCTAATACGGTGTATTTACATATAGATTTGGGACATTCCCAATATCTTCTATAATCACTGTAAAAGACATCGTTTATAATCCAAAGTTTAGTATTAAACAACTAAGGTAGATTTCAAACTAAGTACGCCGTTAAAATCAACAATGTGTCATTTATTTATAGTTTAGAAATATCAATATACTTTTTAACGTTCTTTCTTATGAACTCACGCTTCCTCTACACTTTGATTGAAAATTAAACTACATGATTTATATTAAAATACTTATTCGATCTTGATGCCTGTAACAACCCGCATATTTAACGATTTTATATTTAAATGTTTAATTTAAATATAGCATCGTTAGTCGGATTTTTGAGTCCGAAATGTTACTTTTTGCAAACGGCCGAATTGGAGCTCGGAACAACCTCCATTAGTTCCAAAATGGCGTTTGCGATCTCTTTGAGTATAATCTTTGATATGTTTGGAGTTTGTGAAATTTTGACCCTTTTTCTATTGGGTTTTGGGTTTGGGTTCAGCCCCAATCTTCACTTAACCCTCTAATTCAGCCCCTTCTCTTCATTCATCTCCATTTCATTTCATTTCTCAAGCAAAAACTGAAAATGGTGGAAGGGAAAGAGAAATAGAAATTAGCAAGCCCTAATTCCAATTGCAAACTCCAAATTCTTGCTCTAAAATCATAGAGAAGCCATTGGTAAGCTCCTCTTCATCTTCTCTATCTCTTTCTCTCTTCAATCTCAGAAATTTCCTAAACCTAATTTAGGAAAATACTTGTATTATTCTTAGATTGAAGCTAGTAGAGTTGAAGTGGAGATTTGTTGGTCTTCTCCTTGCAAATTGAACTCCTTCTTCTTTGTTTTTGAATTAGAAGGTGAGATTTTCATCTCACATCTATGTTTACAATTATGTTGGGTTGTTAGATATGAATTCCCAACAATTATTCATGTGCAATTGCTTATGATTCGGATTGGTTTTATGAAAATTGCAAATTTTGGTGTTTTGGAAGTATAAAACTCTAGAATCATAGTTTGAAGTTTGATCATATGTTTGGAGTTGGGTAAGAGAGCTAATAGCGCTGGGTTGTTGTTGGGCATAATTCCCTAGCGTCGTTGCTCTTCGATTGCATTTTGAAGGAGTATTTCCTTCATTAGAAAGGCTAAGATACAGCCTTAAGGCTCAGTCAGTCGACTGACCTTCTGTAGTCAGTCGACTGGCTGTAGCCAATTGGCATATCAAGGCCGTAAACAGAGACATGAAGTCTCTGTTTCCTGCAACCAGTCGACTGGCCATTTTAGTCAGTCGACTGAATGCAGGAAATGGGATTTTTATGTCTCTGGATCAGTCGACTGATTGTAGTGAACCAGTCGACTGACCTGCCTCATTTTGCCTAATGTGCCTATTTGTTTGTAATTCCCACTTTTATAGATTTAAATTGATTCCAATTAGTTGTTTATGCATATTTGACCATGATGATTCCTTTTTGACTTCATCCATGGGTTTTTATAAAATAATCTTCTAAAATCATATTTAAAAGTTCGTTTCTCCAATTTATAAATTCTATTTAAAACACACAATTTCGCACTTCGAGCGAAGTGGAAGGAAGATTAAATGGTTAGGTAAAACACGGACCATGAATCCCTGCGTTTATCTTTCCGATTAGTCCCCGACCTATTCGATTGATTGTTTTGACCTTTGTGTCTGGTTTATCGATGAGATGAGGTGAACTTTGTACTGCTTTGAGTGTGAAATTAACTAATGGATAGTAAACCGTTTAGTGCGAACGAGTGGTTATGGTACATACGTTAACGCTTTTCGGATTCCTTTTCGAGAATTGTGACACATTCCGCCAGTTAGTGGTGTCCAGTACTGGGTCTCTGACCTTCACCACTACGGTTTGTTGCCTTCGGGTATGTGCCTTCGGGTTTGTGCCTTCGGGTTTGTTGCCCTATAGTATCGCTTTCTATGTTGGTCGTTATGAGCCGCATGGGTGATATTGGGGTGCCCTATAGTATCGCTTTCTATGTTGGTCGTTATGAGCCGCATGGGTGATATTGGGGTGCCCTATAGTATCGCTTTCTATGTTGGTCGTTATGAGCCGCATGGGTGAATGGGGATTGGAGTCTTCGGGCTTATGGATCCTTGTTTATACAGTACTGAGCTCGAGCAATTTTATGATGTTTCATTAATATGTATATTCCCTTGGTATCTCCCTTCGGTGTTGGTCTTTTTGAGCCGCATGATGTGTAGCGATTACCTTATGGAACTTGTATACCTTATGGGTATTTGTTATTTGCCTTTTGGCTTGATTTGGGATAATTGTATCCTTTGTTTATCTATGTCGTCGATGATATGAGGCTTGTTCTATATGATTCATCTTTTGTTGATGATTGTGTTATCTCTTTTAGAGATATTTGTTATACTTTGTAACCTTGCAGGTTTATTGTTGTTCAGTTTATCTAACTGATTTGTTTAGCTAGACTGACCCGTGTATTTTATACTCGGGTCAGGCCGAGATGTTTCAGGTTGGGTACTTTGGACTTAGCCTATTTTGCTTCCGCATGGACTACTTCGCTAGTTTCTTTTTGTCATAGCTTTTGTGTAGTCCTATTATGTTGTAACTTTGATATTTATTCTTGTGAACTCGTCTGTATATTGTGGTTTGCTATACCACTTGACATGTATTATTTTGTATACTCTGCTATGTATCAGTATATGTGTATATGATGGTTTACTGTTCTGTGATGTATATTGCATTTGAGTTGTTATATTCTGTTCTGATAGATCCTCTAGCCACCTATGGTTTTGTTTTAAGTATTGGATATGTCGATCTGCTTGGTAAGGCAATTGTCGATGTATTCAATAGATAATTAAAGCAAGGCTATAGATGGTCGCTCCTAAACAGCCTTATTCTCCATGTTAGCAGACGGTATTATCTATTAATACTCTTTGCTAGCGTGGGTATAGAGGTGGGGCGTCACAGCGTGGTATCAAAGCGAGGTTCAGAACAAAATATGATAAACACAGAATAGAGCACATATTACGATACATCAGAGTGTGATAAGTGATACAAATCTTTGAATCATCGTGCCTCTCTATTCCTTCTACCATCAAAGGTTAGATAGGATTTGGGAATATGTCTAGGAATGCATTTAAATTCCGTAGTATTCCATATTGAATTATCTACCTTGGGAATAATCTTTACCTTATCTTAACTTTCAGCTTATGGCTGGAAGAGACGGAGGACGACGCTCGGATGCTGGGCAATCTTGTGGCTCACATCCGGACGGCGTTTATATGTCTGCCGATCAGTTTTTGGAGTGGTTTAGGAGAACACAGCCTTCGGCTCCTACTCGAACATCTCCTCCTTGCAAGTCCACCTTCGCACGTTTGTGCAGTGATTTTTCTCATCTTCGAGGGAAGCCATTTAAAGGCTCCGAGATTGTTCTTGAGGTCCAAGCTTGGGTTCGCATGTACGAGCATGTTCTCTCTCGCATGGATCTTTCTGACCATGATCGAGATCTTGTAACTTCTAGCTTATTGCTAAAGCGTGCCCTTGATTGGTACGAGCTTCTTTTAGCAGAATTTGATGAGTCTGCTCTTTCTTGGACTCAGTTTTGGGAACGATTCGAACTCAAGTTCGTTCCTGAATCTGAGAAAGCTTTGATGTCCCGGTGCTTTCTTGAATTGAAGCAAGGGGAGTCTTCCATTTCTGAATATGTTGCATCTTTCGAGGCCTTATCTGAGTATGGTCTTGAATTCATTAGTACCTCATATAGGAAGAATCTGAAGTTGGTATCTGGTCTTAATAAATGTCTTAAGAAGTCCTTAATGCTCCAGCTTAAGCTTTCCTTTGAAGAGTTGGTTGATTCGGCACTTCATCTCGAAGCCTTCGGGAAGGAGTGTGATTGTGGGAATGATGTTGAGGTTCGCAAGAACACCAACAAGAGGCAGTTTCCATTCGATAAGCGGAAATTTTTCCCTTCCAAGAAGAAAAAGCATGTTGGAACTGAGTCTCAATCTGCTGGAACACCTTCCATTAGGAAGTGTTTCAATTGTGGTTCCTCTGATCATATAATTCGAGCTTGTCCTAAGCCTCTCTTCTGCCGCTACTGTAAGAAGGAAGGCCATCGTAGTTCCACTTGTCCTATTGCTCCGAGCAATCTTCTGTCAGGAAAACTAAATATAGCGGATGCTTCTGGAGGTTCTTCTCAGGGAAAAGGTACATCTCCATCTATTTAGGAAGGTTCTATTGTATTTCATGACTATTGTATTCGAGTTCTCTTCGATACGGGTGCTTCACATTCTTTCGTATCGAAGAAGCTCTTTGTCTTTGGATGTTTCTTGTATGGTTACTTCTTTGAGAATTGCGAATCCGAATTGGTGGATCTACAACGCTCAATTTGCTTGTATTGATGTCGAGATTATGTTATGTGATTTTTCTTTCCGAGCCAATTTGCATGTTATGCCTTACTCAGGCTTTGGAATTTATATTTTTGAAAGGATTGACTTAATTATTATGAAGCCATATCCTATATCCCGAGTGGTCTATTCATCCTCAACATTTTCAACCTGTTAAACAGATTTCTATCTTTCTTTGTGATTTCGATTTCCAATTTGATGGCATCATTTTTCTTCAAGTCCTCATGATGAGGAAAGTGTTGTTTCTCTCATTCTTGTAGTTTGAGAATTTTCTGGTATTTCTAGTCTTGTCTTATGATTATCACCTAAGCAATCTTTTGTTGTAGTGTTAAGGTGTTTTTAGCTCGACCTTACCACCGGTTTTCATTTGACTACGAGTTGCGGAAGTTAGCATTCCACTTACCGCTCTCCGCACTCGTTGTAATTCTTATGAATGATTTGTTATGTCATTCCCTTTGTCTAGCTCATTTCATCCATTTTATGAATCGAGTATTCTATGAATATCTCGATGATCCCATTTTTGTATTTGTTGATTTTGGATGGAATTAGCAATCTATAATTTTTGCAAATCTTTTTCATAAGATTTATTTATAAGTACAAATGGGATTGTTGTTCTTAAAACAAACAAAGAGAATTTTCAAAAGTTTTTGGAAACATGTTTGTCATATCGAAGATGGTTTTGTGATTGTATTACCCATTGAGCGCTTTAAGAATTCTGGTCGATGCGCTTGATCAACGTTTTCGATAGGAATCTCCTAAACGCTTTGATGAGACAATTTGACACAATAAAATTGATTTGAAATAAGAAAAAAATTTAAATATATATATATATATATATAATTACATAAAGATAACTGTGATTTTGAAAGTTTTAGTTTTTCGGGTAAGGATATTATTTGAAAGAATTCTTGTTCGATACTCTCTTATTCTTGTAGTTCCCGAAGGGAACCGAGACCTTATCTTTTGTATCAATGCTAATCGTATTGGTTTGGATGCCGTTCCCTTGCAAAGGAAAACGTGCTATCACCTATGTTTCTAAACCATTTAAGCTTACCGAGACTAGATATGCCACCTATGATCTAATGCTCGCGGCTATTGTTTTCGCTTTTTGTATTTAGCATCATTACTTTTGAGTGAGGGATTTTGCTCTCCTCACCAATCATACTTGTGAAATATTTATCTTCTCATATGGAACTTAATGTTAGTTCGAGTTCCTAGCATCTTATGATCTTGATATTTTATTCTCAAAAAGGGGATCGTGTTGCCAATGCATTTAGTTGTAAGCAACAGTGATTGTTTCTTTGCCGATGTCCGAATGGAATGATCTTTTTACCAAGTTCACCGGATGTTTTGTTGTACTTCACTTTTGTTGAGCTTTGGTTCATTTGACGTATTGTTTGTACCACGTCGGTGTTCCAAATTATTTTGAGCTTAGGAATCCATAGAATTCTCCGAGCAAGCAAGTTCGGACTTATCCTCTCGTGCTCTTTATGGTGAACTTCTTATTCTGTTATTCTTTGAGTTGGTATGTTTGTGGTTGTTAGGAGAATCACCTACCTCTTTTAGAGTTCTCCTACAATAATAGTTTCAGTCTAGTACTGGTATGGCTCTTTCGAAGCCTAGTACGGAAGGCCTTGTCAATCACCTTCTTGCTGGTTGGAATCTGGGGAGAAGCTTATTCTTGGTCCAGATTTTATTCGTGATTCTTCCGAGAAAATTGATCTTATTCGATTGAGAATGAAAGAGGCATAGAGTCGCCAAAAATCCTACGCGGACAACCGTAGGAAGCCTCTCGAGTTCTCGATCGGCGATCTTGTTTTTATTCGTGTTTCTCCTTTGAATGGGGTTATGCGCTTCAGTATGACTGGGAAATTGGCTCCTCGTTATATAGGACCATTTTCTATTACTGAACGTATTGACCCTGTGGCTTATAAAGTTTCACTTCCATCTCATTTATCTGGTATTCATGACGTGTTTCACGTCTCGCAACTTCAGAAGTGTCTTCAGGAATCAGATTCTGTTATTACTCTCCTGAATTGCAAGAGCTTGAGGTCTCACCAGACTTATCTATTGTACAACAGCCTATGCGCGTACTTGACACGGAGGTGCGACACCTTCGAAACAAGGACGTGCCGCTCGTTAAAGTTCAATGGTCCGCTAATCCCAATGACTGTACTTGGGAAACCAGAGAGTTTATTGAGCGATCTTATCCGGATTTTTCTATCTTTACTTTGAAACGGTGAGAATGTCTTTTCATCTCAAGCTTATTTCCTTTTCTTATGAATGTTGTATGTATGTAGTTGTTACAAATACCGTCTCTAGGAATTGCGGGGACACAATTTTGTAAGGAGGGGAGATCTGTAACGACCCGCATATTTAACGATTTTAATTTAAATGTTTAATTTAAATATAGCGTCGTTAGTCGGATTTTTAAGTCCGAAATGTTACTTTTTGCAAATGGCCGAATTGGAGCTCGGAACTACCTCCATTGGTTCCAAAATGGCGTTTGAGATCTTTTTGAGTATAATCTTTGATATGTTTGGAGTTTGTGAAATTTTGACCCTTTTTCTATTGGGTTTTGGGTTTGGGTTCAGCCCCAATCTCCACTTAACCCTCTAACTCAGCCCTTTCTCTTCATTCATCTTTTATTTCATTTCTCAAGCAAAAACTGAAAATGGTGGAAGGGAAAGAGAAATAGAAATTTGCAAGCCCTAATTCCATTTGCAAACTCCAAATTCTTGCTCCAAAATCATAGAGAAGCCATTGGTAAGCTCCTATTCATCTTCTCTATCTCTTTCTCTCTTCAATCTCAGAAATTTCCTAAACCTAATTTAGGAAAATACTTGTATTATTCTTAGATTGAAGCTAGTAGAGTTGAAGTGGAGATTTGTTGGTCTTCTCCTTGCAAATTGAACTCCTTCTTCTTTGTTTTTGAATTAGAAGGTGAGATTTTTATCTCACATCTATGTTTACAACTATGTTGGGTTGTTAGATATGAATTCCCAACAATTATTCATGTGCAATTGCTTATGATTCGGATTGGTTTTATGAAAATTGCAAATTTTGGTTTGGAAGTATAAAACTCTAGAATCATAGTTTGAGGTTTGATCATGTGTTTGGAGTTGAGTAAGAGAGCTAATAGCGCTGGGTTGTTGTTGGGCATAATTCCCTAGCGTCGTTGCTCTTCGATTGCATTTTGAAGGAGTGTTTCTTTATTAGAAAGGCTGAGATACAGCCTTAAGGCTCAGTCAGTCGACTGACCTTCTGTAGTCAGTCGACTGGCTGTAGGCAATTGGCATATCAAGGCCGTAAACAGAGACATGAAGTCTCTGTTTCCTGCAACCAGTCGACTGAATGCAGGAAATGGGATTTTTATGTCTCTGGATCAGTCGACTGACTGTAGTGAACCAGTCGACTGACTTGCCTCATTTTGCCTAATGTGCCTATTTGTTTGTAATTCCCACTTTTATAGATTTAAATTGATTCCAATTAGTTGTTTATGCATATTTGACCATGATGATTCCTTTTTGACTTCATCCACGGGTTTTTATAAAATAATCTTCTAAAATCACATTTAAAAGTTCGTTTCTCCAATTTATAATTCTATTTAAAACACACAATTTCGCACTTTGAGCGAAGTGGAAGGAAGATTAAATGGTTAGGTAAAACACGGACCATGAATCCCTGCGTTTATCTTTCCGATTAGTCCCCGACCTATTCGATTGATTGTTTTGACCTTTGTGTCTGGTTTATCGATAGATGAGGTGAACTTTGTACTGCTTTGAGTGTGAAATTAACTAATGGATAGTAAACCGTTTAGTGCGAACGAGTGGTTATGGGACATACGTTAACATTTTTCGGATTCCTTTTCGAGAGTTGTGACACATTCCGCCAGTTAGTGGTGTCCAGTACTAGGTCTCTGACCTTCACCACTATGGTTTGTTGCCTTCGGGTATGTGCCTTCGGGTTTGTTGCCCTATATTATCGCTTTCTATGTTGGTCGTTATGAGCCGCATGGGTGATATTGGGGTGCCCTATAGTATCGCTTTCTATGTTGGTCGTTATGAGCCGCATGGGTGATATGGGATTTGGAGTCTTCGGGCTTATGGATCCTTGTTTATACAGTACTGAGCTCGAGCAATTTTATGATGTTTCATTAATATGTATATTCCCTTGGTATCGCCCTTCGGTGTTGGTCTTTTTTAGCCGCATGATGTGTAGCGATTACCTTGTGGAACTTGTATACCTTATGGGTATTTGTTATTTGCCTTTTGGCTTGATTTGGGATAATTGTATCCTTTGTTTATCTATGTCGCCGATGATATGAGGCTTGTTCTATATGATTCATCTTTTGTTGATGATTGTGTTATCTCTTTTAGAGATATTTGTTATACTTTGTAACCTTGCAGGTTTATTGTTGTTCAGTTTATCTAACTGATTTGTTTAGCTAGACTGACCCGTGTATTTTATACTCGGGTCAGGCCGAGATGTTTCAGGTTAGGTACTTTCGACTTAGCCTATTTTGCTTCCGCATGGACTACTTCGCTAGTTTCTTTTTGTCATAGCTTTTGTGTAGTCCTATTATGTTGTAACTCTGATATTTATTCTTGTGAACTCGTCTGTATATTGTGGTTTGCTATACCACTTGACATGTATTATTTTGTATACTCTGCTATGTATCAGTATATGTGTATATGATGGTTTACTGTTCTATGATGTATATTCCATTTGAGTTGTTATATTCTGTTCTGATAGATCCTCTAGCCACCTATGGTTTTGTTTTAAGTATTCATTGGATATGTCGATCTGCTTGGTAAGGCAATTGTCGATGTATTCAATAGATAATTAAAGCAAGGCTATAGATGGTCGCTCCTAAACAGCCTTATTCTCCGTGTTAGCAGACGGTATTATCTATTAATACTCTTTGCTAGCGTGGGTATAGAGGTGGGGCGTCACAATGCCTATAAAATGATACTTTCGTATCATTTCTTGGATCATATCCAAAGACTTACAAACTCAATATTGCTTCCACTGATTTCAAGACATTTTTGGTTAATATGTGTAAACAGCTTACTCTAAATCGTTACTTAGAATTTTTTTGTTTCAATAAATATGTTCCAAAACGCTAAGTCTTATTAAGCGATAATTTTGTGAGTAAATCCGAATTAGCTTGAGCATGTTGAATACTGAATCTATTATCTAATTTCAACAATTGAAATTTGCGATCTTATTCTTATTAACATTGCTCATTTAATTCCAACTGCATTAGTCTTTCTCATAAAGACCCAATCTCGATCGATAGATCACATCCCTTCAGTTATGACCACCAAAATCATATGTTGATAACGTACTTGGAATTCTTTCGGATTTGTGCATCATACTATATAGAGTCAACACTCTTAATGGTTCATGTAACGACCCGATATTTTCAACCATTCGCATCCGCACATGTCGGACTTGAATTGTTCAAAATACCGTGTTGTAAATAAAATTTGGCAAATCTCAAAATATACAGTAATAATTAATCACAGAATCACAGACACAAAAACAGAATACTCGCAGCGGAATTTAAAAATACTTAGTGGTTCATGAAGCCACTATAAATAGCCTCAACAAATACAAATTACAAAGTCTTCCGTCCCAAATATAGTTTAAATCATCAAATAGGAAATCCAAAAATCCCAAAGTCTTGATTTCATAAATAAGATAACGGACAGAAAGAAGCCAGCAACTTGAAAGGATCTACAGAAGTCCTAGCTCCGGGATGATGACTGAACTGCAACTCAGGATGACCCGAGCGTAAAATAAAACATAAACACTCGAGTCAGGACATACATACTTATATAGTGTAAGCTAATTCAAGTGTACTGTAATATAAGGCAAGTGACTTAAAGGATGCTTGGGACCGCCCATCCTTTAAGGATCCGTTAAACTATGTACTATGTAGTAATACTTCGCTATTATAATAGTGTCTATTAGTAAAATAAACTTACTTTTAAATAGCGTTAAGGGGTTACCCATATAGCCCTTAACACAGAATATATTCCCATAGTCTATACAGTACCGTAATCTCTCCCGTACTGGGCATCGTCAGAGGGCACTCCATAGGTATGGTACAAAACCAAAATCGTATAAGGCGCGATAAGGTAGGTGACACGGCACAACTAGGCAATGCCAGGGTAGATATACCAATTATGCTTCCGGACCGATGGAAACGCGCAGCGCGCAGCTGCCGCCCACCTCGAACAACACTCCCAAATCAAAGGTGCTCACCAAAACAATCACAAAAGTAATAGAATGGCATACGAAGAAGTGCGTCCGATCAGAGGTGCTACCTCATTAATCCGTCGATCGCTCCTGTTTTAGCCACCTTATGCCAACTCACGGGAGTCGGGTCCACGTATATACCTCAAAGGAAACGTCAGCACCATCCTACTTCATTCTGGAATCTCCACCGCGTACACGGTTGTTAAAGTGGTTTTCGGTATCGAAAGAGAGTATGCCAGATATCCGATCCCGGTCTCTTTAACAACCAAACGTTATTATAACCCGTGGTTACAACTTTTAGAAATGGTATTTATACTTTGAAAATCAAAATAAGTTTCAAATACATTTCAATACCATAATATCATTTCAACCATCATTTAATTAAACATCAGTCATTTTATTTACAATAAAATACCATTTAAATCTATCCAACTTATTTAGGAATTAATTTTCCTTTCAACTCACATTTAAAAGTTAAATTCTTCCATTTAAAACCATCTAAAGTCAATTCCTTATTTTTTATTAACTACATATTAAATTCCAAAATTTAAGCCTTTTTCCCTAAAGATTATTTCCATTTATTTTAAACAATCCGAAAATTCAATTTTAAATTAATCATTGATTTCATCTATTTATACTTAAAATTTTAACATTTATTTATTTACATATTTACTTGTATAATATCCCTACACTTAAAAAATCATTCATTTTTTTTTATCCAAATTTTACACAAGGTATTATAACATTCTAATTTAAAATGTTTAATTTCAACCCAAATTTGAAATGGTAATTTAACTTAATTGTTAAAGTAAATTTACCATTTCCCAAAATAAACTAAATTCCCCATTTAGTTTCTTCTTTATTCCAAACTATAATTTAAATTTATTTCTCTCAATATATTTTTCTCATCTATGTCAAATATGTTTACACTTATTACAACTGTTTAAATTTATTCTTAGTTCCTTAACATCATTTTTTATTAAAAATTATTCCATTACCCTTTAATTTTATTTTCCTCTGTTAATCTTTTTATAACTAGAGTTTAAGTGTATAACATTTATTATAACCACTCAAATTTTATTTATAAATCTTTTTATATTGTATATTATCCAATTACATTGTTAACTTCTGAAAATCAAGGTAGGTTATATTGAAATGAAATTGAGTATTATACAAATAGAACTTTCAAATTCAATTATCTCAAGTTGGAATTATTTATTCAAAATTTTGATTTTTTGTTTATATTGAAATTATTCCTCAAGATAAAATTTAATAATTAAATTTCTATTTCCCTTCAACCCAAATAAATATATGTACATAATATGTCAAATCAAATTTAAATCATATATCTATATATTATAAATCAAGTCATATTTTAGAGATTCAAATTAATTAAATTCTCAAGGTAACACTGTAGCCAGACTATAGAATGGTCTTTTCACTTCGAAACTTGAAAATGAATGTCGACGATGTTGCTGTCATTACCGAAATTATTTCCTAGTGACAAAGAGAAGAGCACTGATTTTTAAACCTTTAAAATTCTTTGGAAACAAATTTATATTCGAAAATAATTTAAATAATAATATATTCTTTTAAGACTTTAAACACAAGGTTTGAAACTATCAGAAATTAAATTCTTAAATTCTTGTTTAAATCCATTTCTGTTTCCAAATAAATTTATAACCATGTTTTATAGTTCAATTATTTATATAAGACAAAACCAATGGTTTACAAAACCATAAATAAAATCAAACACTATTATCTCTTGACAACTAGTTAAATTAATTATAAAATTCTGAAAATTATACTTATATATAATATTAGATTTTTCCCAAATATAGGAATAAATTTTTCAAAACAAGGATAGAGATTCAAATTTGATGGATTCAAATCAAAGAGAATTTTGATTTAAAGATAAATTGGAATCAGAAGATCCGATGATTACATAACAGAACAAGGAACTAGATAAGTTTATATAAATCGCGGGCAACCTTAACCGGGTCAACCGTGACTGAAAGAATAAGATCGATGTGGATTTTCTGGGGTAAATCTACATTCGATCTGAAGAGATAGAGTTCAGAATAACCAAAGATCCTAGCATATAAACCAAGGATAAATATAAATCTCTGGTGAATCAATTGTCAGGACCCGATTCTTCGACTCCCGAAATTCGACATCAATACGTCCACTGTATCGAATGTCGATCAGTTGGATGCCGAAAAACCGAACGCTGAGGGTTTAAGAAAGAAAAAGAGGTAGAAGAAGAGAGAAGATAGTAGAAAATAGAGAGAAAAGAAAATATAAAATAGAACGGAACTGAAAACAACAGAACAATATCAGAATCTCACAATTCGCAGCGGAACAACATATAATAGATAAATGAATAATCTTTAAACAAAGAACTATATCAGTTATTACATTACATTTCATTACATCATATCATCAGAGTGTACAACATCAAACAATGCAGCGGAAAAAAACTACTATATAAACTAGTAATACGCCATGCCATCCAGCTTGCCTCCTGCAACTCCTGAATTCCAGAATATCCTGATAAACCTTAACTCTTGACTGCCCGTGTGGAAATTGGTGGGCACCCAGAGTTTAGGAAGGAAAACAATAAACTCCGAGTCAGTCATGTGACTGGTGTGGGAACTCAAAAACAGTTTATTTATCTTTAAAATAAAGTAGAGGAATATTTTTAAAAATTAATTCGCAATGCTTTTAAAAAATGAGACTACCATAAGACCTCCAGCCACACACACAATGCAAACGCAGACTTGGAGGAGATTTCTTCTTATGTTAGTCAAAGATGCTTGATACGCATTAAAATCAAATCAATTTTGATATTATTATTAGTGCATAGTGTAGAAGATATTTCGAAAGTAGAATATAAATCTTAGCCAGCATAGGTACCATTATATTATGCTTACTATAGCTACTATATTAGATGGCAGGTTCTACAACTAAAACCGTACAAGTCTCGTATTGTTTCTTTGGATTTCCAACGAATGGTCAGGCCAAGGAACTTCCCATTGCCACATGAGAACGCCTCTGGATGGACGTCCCCGAGAACCAAACCGGATCTCTACCAACACAAGGCCGGGTTACCCCTAACTGAGTAACAACTGACCGAATATGCCATTCCCCGGTCCTTTGGAACCTTTCACCGAGCGCTCGCAATCAATTCACACAATCATAAAGTGTTTTCAACATGAGTAAGTATCTGGGCTCCATACCATGATACCACCCTTTTCCAGAAGGAAATGCACATATCCTAAAGGGCACTACCCCTCATAACCTTGCCGCATCTTTCCTGTTTTGACCATTCCGGGGTGTGAGGCTCGAAGAAGTTTCGTCCACAAAAACATACTTTATACAAAAGCCATGCTTTGGGTCAACAAATGATCATAGAAATGATCACCAGGATAGACGATCAAATAAATGATCCTATCATAAATAATCAACACAATGATCATTTCACAGCAACACTCAGTATGTCACATTACCAAACTGGGAATATATTGCTGATAACCTTCAACTATATAACCTCTGAGCTCGTACGTCTCAGAGAAGGGTGTTAAGCTAAAAGAATAAATTCTCCGCCACCAACAGAAATATATTTGAAAGAAATCGTCTTTATATCTCAATTTGTAATGTCAGACATACTATCCATACAAGTCTGTTCCGGGCTCGAACAGAACCGAAGGCACTTACAAAGAAGTCCTTGCAATCCGGATAATCTCTAATCACGTCCGAATTTCCCATCACATATGGAGATCTCAATACCGGGGATCAGCCAGTGCAGAGACAATCAACAAGAAACCCTTACGTTTTCGAAAATATCCGGTCTTCAACACCGATCTTCAAATGCAATTCATAACGACGTATCACATATTCGGAATGGGTTATACGACCCCAAGGTCCTTTCCCCGTTAACCCGTATAGTGAGCGCTTATTTTAAAAAAAAAATAAGTGTGGCATTCAAATTCAAGCAAATCACAACAAATACCTATTTAAAGGTAAATATTGATAGTTGGTTATTGAACTATCAATAGATATGCCAACATCACCAGATTCCAAATAATTTTCCAAATTATTTATTAAAAATATCTTTACAAGATATTTTTTTTCATTATTCAAAAATAAATCAATATTTATTTTTAAACCCAATTTCCAATTTCATTTATAAATTCTATATTGAATTTACATTTCCAAAATATTTATGAATATACGATTTCCATTCGTTTTCAAATATTCATTTTCAATTTATCTTCAAAAAGATAAATTCAAAATATTCACTTAATATTGGAAAAACATTTCCATACTTGTTTATTTATAAGAAATTCACAAGCCTTTTTATTTTCTATACTTAGAAAATATTTAATATACTCTAATCGAAATTAAGTATATATTTCATTCTTTAAGGAAATCATTCACTTAACCATATTTATTTGGGCCAAAACGAATGTTGCGTAAAACATCGTTACGACAACCCAAAATCACTAGTATAGGGATTCGAAATTAAAATAGATATATAAATCCCAATACTATACAAAACATTTCCTTTCGGAAATCATTTACTATAACAACAGTGTTATAGTCTACCATTTCCTTCTATTTCTCTAAACGTCTATTTCAACAATGAATGTTGAAATCTATGGTTTCGAATCTCAACACCTTTTAAAACATCGTTAGATCGTTTTAATTCTATTTAAACATCACGTCCAAAACATTTCTTTAACATATTATTCACTATTCAAAAACGTGAATATACTTGTTAACAAATTTTATCATTTCTATTCACTTTATTTTAAAGGATTATTCACTGTCTAAAACGTGAATATAACTCCATTAATAAATTACAACAATTTAGTTATCAAGATAAGTCGTTGCGGATTTATAAAATAATGTTTATAAATTCCATTTCTATTTAGTTTATAACTACTTCCTTTTATAAATTTCCTTTATAAATCTATTCAATTTCATATCACAATGATATACTAAAAATTCATATTATAAGTCAAACACTTATAATTTATTTGTTTACAAAATTGTTTCTTTAAACTCCCCAAATTTATAAATCTTATAACTTATAAGATTCTTTTATTTATCCAAAATCTATTCTTTTAAATAACTTTACAAATTTTATAAACCTACTGTTTATAAAATTCCATTTATAACTTCACCGTTATAATTCTAAATTCCAATTTATGAAATTCATTTACAATTCATTCTAATACTTGTAAAAGCTCGTTTTATAATTCCAATATTTTTAATTTATAAATATCAATTTATAAATCTTTTAATATAAAACAATTTGTATTACTATTTTTAAAACGTCTTTAAACTCTTTCATAATTTCATCATTTGATTTATAAAATAATCCAATTTTATAAATCCAATTTTTAAACTTTTTATAATAAATTCAGCAATCCCAGTTTAAGCTATTTTATAAAATCATTAATCTCATATCTTCAAAAATCAACTTTTAACTGTATTTCTCAAAAATCATAATTTTTATAACATTAAAATTATAACGTTTATTTATTTAAGATAAATCAATTCCAAAAATATTTTATAAACGTATACTTTCAAAAATCACTTTAGAAATCCTTTAAAATAAAAATCGTTATTTTTAAACTTCAAAATTGGATGCGATGATGCAACACATCAAATAGTCAATCACGACTTTCAAACATCATATATCATCCATGATAAACAATCAAATATCACAATATCTGAAATCAAATAAATATTTGTGAGGAATCCAGTTGGATCCCTCCAACCTGTTTCCCTGCATCCACAGACATTAGCACAATACCAATTCCGTTTCAAGATGGAATATCGCGGTATATGGGATTTTATAAAATATTATCCGCTTACTAACGGCGCAATAGGGTCTCATCCGCTATACAATGCGGGAAATCAATCAACTGCAATATATACATATGCCAATATATATATAATATAATACCAATTCCACTTCGAGGTGGAATATCGCGGTATATGTGTGTAATAAATAACCTCCGCTTACTAACGGTGTATAGGGTCTATTCACATCCAATATATATATATATATATATATATATATATATATAACAATCATCATTCAAGCATTCAATCATTCAATCAACAAATTTTAAATCTAACTATTTAAAATTTAAATAAATCCTTTTGAGTGAGAAGTTCTCACCTTTGCTTTTATTAGCAATCCATTTCCATCTTGACTCGATTTTCTTGACTTATACCTTGTTTAAATATTTACAAAATTTATTAATATTCGAGCAGATCGAATAATAAATTTTCATTTGATAATTTTAATTCATTGGTGATTTCATTTTAATAGTTAAATTAACGGATAGGTTTATTTAAACCAATTTCTTCCTTAATAAATTTATTTTAACTAAAAATTAAATTTAACTAACCAAACTCTCTTTTAATAACTTAATCAATTATAAATTCAATTTTTTACTAAAAATTTTCTTTTTAGTAATTATAATAGATAAAACCAATTAATTATCGTAAACTATTGTTTATAACAACTTAACAAATCATTTTACTTTAAATTGATATCTTTAAATCAATTTCTTTTAATATAAATCAATTTGACTAAAAATTTAAATTTCTTTTAATAAACTTTACAAATTTTATAAACCTACTGCTTATATAAATTTCTTCAATCTTTTAAAAATTCCTTTGTTTAAATTATTTTTAATGACAATAACTAAATGAACCATTTATACAAATCAACTTTGCTAGTCAAAAATTTAATTTCCATTTCATATCAACTATTTCATTTAGAAATAAATTCCTATATTAATCATCAACTTTAAACCAACAATTTGATTTATCAAAAAAAATTCCCTTTCTTTTAATAACTTAAAACTCTTCAATATTTTTAAATTGCAATTATATATTTATATATATATTTTTCTTAAATAAAATTATTTTCCTTTCAACCAAATTTCTGTTTAATAAATTTATTTAACTAAACATTTTACTTTCAAACTAACTTTCCCTTTTAAATAAATTATTTTAACTAAAATAATTTATATACTTCAAAAATCAAATTTTTAACAACTTCTTAACATTTAAACAAACTTCTATTTGATATTTAAATTTACCAATGATTTTGTTTTAAACTAATTTCCTAATTTTAAATTATGATGCTAAATTTTTAATATTTACTTACTGTAAAAATTTAAATACTGTTTTCACATTCCATATATTTTTTTCTTTCTTTATCTATATCATACATATATTTTTAAATATGTAAATAAATAAATAAGAATAAATAAAGACAACCCCGATACCTTACTGTTGACTATCGGAACTGTGAACTCTCCCCATCGACCATCGCCGTGCTCCAGAACCCATCAACCCAACTGTCGTCGCCCTCCATCACCTCGTGCGCCGCCGCACTTGCCGTGCCTCGATCCCCTACGTGCGACGCCGAGCTTCCAATTGACGTCGCCGCCCTCTTCTTCGAATCACGCGCTCGAGTTTCCACCCTATCGCGACCCCTCCTACGCGCCATCGCATCATCACGCGTGCCTCCCCTCCATTGCGACGCGATTTAGGGCTTCGGCCATGCCTTTAAACTTCACAAATTTTATTTGAACGAACGAATTGAAACAGTGAAGGGCTTCGGCATATATATTTTTTTCGATTTGAAAAAAAACTGAAGAGAGGAAGTAAATGTGTTTCGGCCATGATTGTTCTGATACGAATTGATTTTGAACTGAGGAATGAGGGACATTTAAACGTGAAGGAGGCATGATTATTTCACGATTTCAGGCGTGATTTTAGGCAAAAATTTAGGCGTGGTTAAAGGAAGAACGTGCTGTGTTTGACTAAATATTTAAATTAAAATTTAAATTGAATTTGATTAAATTTCAACGCGTTTATATGTCGTGTGCTCACATATCAACTCCGAAAAATACGAAATTTGAAATCCGAGAATAATTCAATATTACGGACCCAATGGAACTGGTTTCGTCGAATTCCGAGACTGTGCCTTGGACGGCTATTTTTAAATATCGATTCAACGATATATTTTCAAAATTGAACAATTCACTTCTAAATTAAATTCTGAAGCTTCTATTATCTTTAGTATTATCAATATGAATTTTACAAGCCTTTGAAGTATTTTTAATCAGCTTAAAATTGAAGAATCAAATTATTATTCAACTTTCAATAGATTAAATTCAATAATTTAATCGCTAAATTCATTCGGATAATTTGAAATTCAGTTCAAACCATCATTCAAATATTTAAAATTAATTAAATATTCTCAAATTAAATTTTTTAAAATTCTGGGTCGTTACAATCTTCCCCCCTTAAAAGAATTTCGTCCCGAAATTACAAGTTAAGAAGAATGCCTTTAATCCGTCTACTATTTTTCACAATCCAAATAGTTTTATCAACTTTCTAAAACAAATCTTTTTATTAGAGATTCACTATCATTTCAACTAGCTTTCCAACTTCAATTATAAGTTTCAAACAATATTGTTTACCTAACAATTCAAATTTAAATTCAAATTCAAATTTCAAACTTTCAAAATTTCTCAAAATTTCCCAACACCCTAAATTTCCGAAAAATTTCGCCAGCGTCTCCTTTGCGCGGCTAGCTCGGTACGACTACAAAATGGCACCACGGCCCCTCAAAATCAAAAAGAAAAGAGAAAGCCAAGTGCCTGGAGAAGAAAGTCATCAAATCTCATACTGAAATTGAAATACGTACCTTTTTGTCGAGCAATTCAATTTTATCTTTGAAATCAAAATCTCAATTCCTTTATACACCTGTATAACCTGCTAGTAGTAGCATCCAAATCCAACATTCAAACCATTTTGCAAATTCTATTACAAAATTTCCAACATATGTTTCTTATACATTTTTACTTCACTATTGAAGTTACATATCCATTTCATTCAATTTTACATTTCAATTCAATTCACAGTTTCAATTCCATTTGAATTCAATTCACAATTTAAATTTCATTCGAATTCGATTCTCAATTCTAAATATTGAATTCTATCGATTAACTTTCATTTACTAATTCGTATTACCACTTTAAATTTGTTTCATCCACTAATTCATTTCAATTTTCAATTTCCATATTCAATTCATCTCGAATTTACTTAATTACTAACAAAGGGAATTTCAATTGATTTCTTTTAGTTACTTGAATTTATATACAATTCAAATTTATCTTCAAATTTAGCTTACAACTAAACTTTTATTTTAACCAATTCAAATTCCAATTCATTAGTCCAAGAATTAATAATTTATCAAGCTAGTTTACTTGAATTCAATCCATCTTATTTTATTACCAATTTCATTCAATTTTATTTAATTCCATGTACTAATGATAATAATTTAATATTATTAACAACCATGCATTGTCAGGACCCGATTCTTCGTCCGTCGAAAATTCAACATCGATACTCACTTTATTGACCGCCGAGCAATCGAACGACGGAAAACCGAACACTGAGGGTTTTAAAGAAAAAGAAAAAGAAGAAAAGAAGAGTGGAAAGACAGAAAAAAGAGAGAAAAGAACATAGAAAATAGAACGGAACAGGAAACAACAGAACAATAACAGAATCTCACAATTCGCAGCGGAACAACATATAATAGATAAATGAATAATCTTTAAACAAAGAACTATATCAGTTATTACATTACATCACATTTCATTACATCATATCATCAGAGTGTACAACAACAACAACAAATAGTGCAGCGGAAAAAGAAATACTATATGAATTAGTAATACGCCATGCCATCCAGCTTGCTTCCAGCAATTCCAGAATATCCAGAATATCCTGATAAACCTTAACTCTTGACTGCCCGTGTAGAAATTGGTGGGCACCCAGAGTTTAGGAAGGAAAACAATAAACTCCGAGTCAGTCATGTGACTGGTGTGAGAACTCAAAACAGTTTATTTATCTTTAAAATTAAAATAGAAGAATATTTTTAAAGTCAATTCGCAATGCTTTTAAAAATGAGACTACCATATGGCCTCCCGTACACACACACAATGCAAACGCAGAATCGAAGGAGATTTCTCCTTATGATAGTCAAAGATGCTTGATATGCATTTAAAAGAACATTTGATATTATTATTAGTGCATAGTGTAGAAAAAAATTCATTTCGAAAGTAGAATATAAATCTTAGCCAACATAGACATTTCGAACTATGCCTACTATAGCTACCATCCAAACAGTGGTGACCACCATAAGTGAATGGCAGGTTCTACAACTAATACCGTACAAGTTTCGTATTGGGAAATGGATTTCCAACGAATGATCAGGCCAAGGAACTTCCCATTGCCACATGAGAATGCCTCTGGATGGACATCCCCGAGAACCAAACCGGATCTCTACCAACACAAGGCCGGGTTACCCCTAACTGAGTAACAACTGACCGAATATGCCATCCCCGGTCCTTTGGGACCTTTCAACCGAGCGCTCGTAATCAATTCACACAATCATAACAAAGTGTTTTCAACATAAGTAAGTATCTGGGCTCCATACCATGATACCACCCTTTTCCAGAAGGAAATGCACATATCCTAAAGGGCGCTACCCCTCATAACCTTGCCGCATCTTTCCTGTTTTGACCATTCCCGAGGTGTGAGGCTCGACGAAGTCACGTCCACAAAAACATACTTTATACAAAAGCCATGCTTTGGGTCAACAAATGATCATAGAAATGATCACCAAGATAGACGATCAAATAAACGATCCTATCACAAATAATCAACACAACGATCATTTCACAGCAACACTCAGCATGTCACATTACCAAATTGGGATAATATCGCTGATAACATTCAACTACATAACCTCTGAGCTCGTACGTCTCAGAGAAGGGTGTTAAGATAAAAGAATAAATTCTCCGCCACCAACAGAAATATATTTGAATGAAATCTGCTTTATATCTCAATTTGTAATGTCAGACATACAATCCATACAAGTCTGTTCCGGGCTCGAACAAAACCGAAGGTACTTACAAAGAAGTCCTTGCAATCCGGATATTCACAATCCTGATCGGATTCACCATCACATATGGAGAACTCTATACCATAGCTACTCGGTGCAGAGTCAATCGACAGGTCATCCTATCGCTCTCGCAAATACCGGGTCTTCAACACCGATCTTCAATGCTATCCATTACGTCGTATCACTATTCGGAATGGGTAATCCGAATAAGGAGCGCAATAATTTAAAAATAAGTGTAGCATTCAAATTCAACAAATCACAACAAATACCTTTCAACGGTAAATATTGATAGTCGGTTATTGAACTATCAATGGATATGCACACATCACCAGATTCCAAATAATTTTCCACATTATTTATTTCCCAAAAATCATATCTTTACAAGATATATAATTTTCACACTTCAAAAATAAATCAATATTTATTTTTAAACAAATTCTCCTTTTCATTTATAAATTCCATAGTGAATTTTCATTCCAAAACATCCATGCATATACGATTTCAATTATTCATTTCAATTTATCTTCAAAAAGATACATTCTCTAAATATTCACTTTATATTGGAAAACGTTTCCATACTTATTTATTCATAAGTAATTCACAAATTTTATTTATTTTCGACACTTGGAAAATATTCAATATACTTAAATCGAGATTAAGTATATATTTCATTCTTTAAGGAAATCATTCTCTTAAACATATTTATTTGGGCCTAAACGAATGTTGCGTAAAACATCGTTACGACAACCCAAAATCACTAGTGTAGGGATTCGAAATTAAAATAGATATATAAATCCCAATACTATACAAAACATTTCCTTTCGGAAATCATTTACTATAACAATAGTGTTATAGTCCACCATTTCCTTCTATTTCTCGAAAACGTTTATTTCAACAATAAATGTTGAAATCTATGGTTTCGAATCTTAACATATTTTAAAACATCGTTAGATCGTTTTAATTCAATTCAAAACATCAAATCTAAACATTTTCTTTAACATATTATTCACTATTCAAAAACGTGAATATACTATGTTAACAAATTTCATCCTTTTATTCATTTTATTTTAAAGGATTATTCACAGTCAAAAATGTGAATATAACTCCATTAATAGGTTTCAACAATTTACTTATTAAGATAAGTCGTTTGCGAATTTATAAAACAACGTTTATAAATTCCTTTTTCTATTTATTTTATAACAACTTCCTTTTATAAATTCCTTTATTAACCTATTCCAGTTTATGACTCAATTATAAACTAAAAGTTCATATTATAAGTTAAATACTTATAATTTATTCGTTTACAAAAACCGTTCCTTTGAACTTCATAATTATAAATCCTATAACTTATAAGATTCAATGATTTATTCAAAACTATTCTTTTAATAACTTTATAAAATTTATAAATCTTACTATTTATAAATTTCATTTATAACTTCACCATTTTTAATTTTATAATTTCCATTCATTTCTGCAATCCATTTTCACTTCATTCAAACACTTATAAAAACTCGTTTTATAATTCAAATGTTTTAATTTATAAATATCAATTTATAAATCCTTTATAAAATCAATTTATACTATTATTTTAAAACATCTTTAATCTCCTTTATTATTTCACCATTTTGATTCATAAAATAATCAAATTTTTATAAATCCTTTAAAAAAATCAATTTATAATAAATTCAAATTCCCAATTTTAAACTATTTTATAAAACCATTAACCTCATATTTTCAAAAATAAATCTTTAATCGTATTTCTCAAAATCATAATTTTTATAACTTTAAAAATTATAACGTTTATTTATTTAAAATGGATCAATTCCAAAAATATTTTATAAACGTATACTTTCAAAAATCACTTTAAACCATTTAAAAGTTCCAAATTTGGTCCAATGATGCTACATACCAAATAGTCAATCACGACAACAACGATATCATATATCGATATGATAATCCATCAAATATCAAAATATCTGTAATCAAATAAAAACTGTTGAGGAATCCAGTTGGATCCCTCCAACCTGTTTTCCTGCATCCAAAAACATTAGCACAATACCAATTTCGCTCCAGTACGAAATTATCGCGGTATATGGGATTTAAATATTATCCGCTTAATAGACGGCGCAATAGGGTCTCATCCGCTAAACAAATGCGGGAAATCAATAACTCCAATATATACATATGCCAATATATATATATATTGCTATTATATATAATACCAATTTCACTGTTTATGAAATATTCGCGGTATATGTTTTTAATAAATAACATCCGCTTACTAACGGCGCATAATGTCTATTTTAACAATCAATAGATAACAATCATCATTCAAACATGCATTCAAATATTTTAAATCTAACTATTTAAAATAAAGTCGAAACTGATTCGATTGAGTGAGAAGTTCTCACCTTGATTTCAATTCCGTTTTTAGCGATTTATTTCGAATTAAAATTAAACGCGCGTTTAATTTTATCCAAAATTCTCACTAACTCCAAACGACTCCAATCCAATTTCATCGCGTAGTGCTCGTCCATACGATTCCAACGCAACTTGTTTCGCGCGTTTTCGACCTCGTATGAAAAAGTTATAGCATTTACAAGTTAATACAAATTTTTATCTTAATTTACAACATAATTTATAAAATTTTAAACCTAAATCAATATTGGACGTTGGATCTCCATTCACTGCATCAGGCCCATCCACCCCCTTTCTCCCTCTATCGCGTCTTCCTCCAGAAACATGAACGCACGTACTAACCCATTGCTCGACTTTTAGGTTTAGAGATCGCGACATATACAAGCACTTCTGAAACGATCAATTAGCACCATGACGAAGCTCGCAACACGAGCCACCAACGCCCTGAATAGGTCAGAGCTCGGCCGTGTATTCACCTGGGAAAACGTGCCCAAACTCGATGCCTTCATCTCCATTTTCCCGTTGATCCACTTATCAATTTTCGATCATAGCCGTTGAATATAAGGATCTTGCCATGCTCTACAACTTTCATGTAGAAAGTTTGTCGAATTAGTGTTTGGATTTGAAGAAATTGAAGGAGAAAAGAAACTAAATTTCGGCCATAGATAATTATGAAGGCGGCGGCTGTAAAATATTAGGGTTAGGGTTTTTATTTTTATTAAATTTGTGAATTTAAGGCCTATTTATAGAAAAAAACGAACACTATTCATTTCGATTTTTCAAACTCCGATTTACGCGCAGTGACCGACGTTCCTAGGGTTTATCCCGCGTTCCTGACATAATGGAACAGGTTTCGAAAGCTAATTCGGACATCTGTGCGAGTTATGGCTACAAACGTTCAATTTAAATTAAACCGATTTAAACGATTTTCTAGGCGTTTTAATTTGTACCGGACAAACGGTAAATCCAATTGATACGAAATATGAAACCTTACAATAATATCACATTATGGATCCGATGAAACTGGTTCCGTCGAAATCCGACACTTTTTGAAAAATGGCTATTTTAACTCGCCAAATTTAAAATTAAAAATAATTCGATGTGTTTCGAGCTGCCACGATCAAACGATAGCTCCGATTGATACGAAATTTGAAATCCGGTAATAACTAACTATTACGGATCCAATGGAACAGGTTTCGTTCAATTCTGAGACTGTTCAAAAATTGACTATTTTCACTAGTCGATTTAATATTAAAATATTCCATTTTCACAAATTAACTTTTAATTCGATTTTAAAAGTTCTAAAATATCGTTCTAACTTCAATATGATAAAATAAAATTTTGCAAATCATTTTCGATCATATTTAACCCAATTTTCAATTATTTCCATAATTTAACATATTAAATTATCGATTTAATTATCCAATTAAATCCAATTATTCAAAATAAATTTATTCGACTTATAAATTCATTCCTTAATATTTAAAATTAATTAAATATTCAAATTTTAAATAAATAAAATTCTGGGTCGTTACACAACCATATACTATAATAATTCATAGAAAATCATTTCTTTTCTCTATCAAAAATAGTTTTGGGCAAAATTAGCTTATTCACCCGATTCAAAAACAATTTTATATTCACTAACAAATACGCGCTCATATCTATTATTACACTCAAACTCATTCTAGAGTACTACTGACTCTATCTCTAATGAGTAATACCCAACAGAACCATGGTTGTTGCTTAACCAACAGCTTTGATACCACATTGTCAGGACCCGATTCTTCGACTCCCGAAATTCGACATCAATACGTCCACTGTATCGAATGTCGATCAGTCGGATGTCGAAAAACCGAACGCTGAGGGTTTAAGAAAGAAAAAGAGGTAGAAGAAGAGAGAAGATAGTAGAAAATAAAGAGAAAAGAAAATAGAAAATAGAACGGAACTGAAAACAACAGAACAATATCAGAATCTCACAATTCGCAGCGGAACAACATATAATAGATAAATGAATAATCTTTAAACAAAGAACTATTTCAGTTATTACATTACATTTCATTACATCATATCATCAGAGTGTACAACATCAAACAATGCAGCGGAAAAGAACTACTATATAAACTAGTAATACGCCATGCCATCCAGCTTGCCTCATGTAACTCCTGAATTCCAGAATATCCTGATAAACCTTAACTCTTGACTGCCCGTGTGGAAATTGGTGGGCACCCAGAGTTTAGGAAGGAAAAGAATAAACTCCGAGTCAGTCATGTGACTGGTGTGGGAACTCAAAACAGTTTATTTATCTTTAAAATAAAGTAGAGGAATATTTTTAAAAATTAATTCGCAATGCTTTTAAAAAATGAGACTACCATAAGACCTCCTGCCTCACACACAATGCAAACGTAGACTTGGAGGAGAGTTCTTCTTATGTTAGTCAAAGATGCTTGATACGCATTAAAATCAAATCAATTTTGATATTATTATTAGTGCATAGTGTAGAAGATATTTCGAAAGTAGAATATAAATCTTAGCCAGCATAGGTACCATTATATTATGCTTACTATAGCTACCATATTAGATGGCAGGTTCTACAACTAAAACCATACAAGTCTCGTATTGTTTCTTTGGATTTCCAACGAATGGTCAGGCCAAGGAACTTCTTATTGCCACATGAGAACGCCTCTGGATGGACGTCCCCGAGAACCAAACCGGATCTCTACCAACACAAGGCCGGGTTACCCCTAACTGAGTAACAACTGACCGAATATGCCATTCCTCGGTCCTTTGGGACCTTTCACCGAGCGCTCGCAATCAATTCACACAATCATAAAGTGTTTTCAACATGAGTAAGTATCTGGGCTCCATACCATGATACCACCCTTTTCCAGAAGGAAATGCACATATCCTAAAGGGCGCTACCCCTCATAACCTTACCGCATCTTTCCTGTTTTGACCATTCCGGGGTGTGAGGCTCGACGTAGTTTCGTCCACAAAAACATACTTTATACAAAAGCCATGCTTTGGGTCAACAAATGATCATAGAAATGATCACCAGGATAGACGATCGAATAAATGATCCTATCATAAATAATCAACACAATGATCATTTCACAGCAACACTCAGTATGTCACATTACCAAATTGGGAATATATTGCTGATAACCTTCAACTATATAACCTCTGAGCTCGTACGTCTCAGAGAAGGGTGTTAAGCTAAAAGAATAAATTCTCCGCCACCAACAGAAATATATTTGAAAGAAATCGGCTTTATATCTCAATTTGTAATGTCAGACATACTATCCATACAAGTCTGTTCCGGGCTCGAACAGAACCGAAGGCACTTACAAAGAAGTCCTTGCAATCCGGATAATCTCTAATCACGTCTGAATTTCCCATCACATATGGAGATCTCAATACCGGGGATCAGCCAGTGCAGAGACAATCAACAAGAAACCCTTACGTTTTTGAAAATATCCGGTCTTCAACACCGATCTTCAAATGCAATTAATAACGACGTATCACATATTCGGAATGGGTTATACGACCCCAAGGTCCTTTCCCGGTTAACCCGAATAGTGAGCGCTTATTTTTTAAAAAAATAAGCGTGGCATTTAAATTCAAGCAAATCACAACAAATACCTATCTAAAGGTAAATATTGATAGTCGGTTATTGAACTATCAATAGATATGCCAACATCACCAGATTCCAAATAATTTTCCAAATTATTTATTAAAAATATCTTTACAAGATATTATTTTTTCATTCTTCAAAAATAAATCAATATTTATTTTTGAACCCAATTTCCAATTTCATTTATAAATTCTATATTGAATTTACATTTCCAAAATATTTATGAATATACGATTTCCATTCGTTTTCAAATATTCATTTTCAATTTATCTTCAAAAAGATAAATTCAAAATATTCACTTAATATTGGAAAAACATTTCCATACTTATTTATTTATAAGAAATTCACAAGCCTTTTTATTTTCTATACTTAGAAAATATTTAATATACTCTAATCGAAATTAAGTATATATTTCATTCTTTAAGGAAATCATTCACTTAACCATATTTATTTGGGCCAAAACGAATGTTGCGTAAAACATCGTTACGACAACCCAAAATCACTAGTATAGGGATTCGAAATTAAAATAGATATATAAATACCAATACTATACAAAACATTTCCTTTCGGAAATCATTTACTATAACAACAGTGTTATAGTCTACCATTTCCTTCTATTTCTCGAAACGTCTATTTCAACAATGAATGTTGAAATCTATGGTTTCGAATCTCAACACCTTTTAAAACATCGTTAGATCGTTTTAATTCTATTTAAACATCACATCCAAAACATTTTTTAACATATTATTCACTATTCAAAAACGTGAATATACTTGTTAACAAATTTTATCATTTCTATTTACTTTATTTTAAAGGATTATTCACTGTCTAAAACGTGAATATAACTCCATTAATAAATTACAACAATTTAGTTATCAAGATAAGTCGTTGCGGATTTATAAAATAATGTTTATAAATTCCATTTCTATTTAGTTTATAACTACTTCCTTTTATAAATTTCCTTTATAAATCTATTCCATTTCATATCACAATGATATACTAAAAATTCATATTATAAGTCAAACACTTATAATTTATTTGTTTACAAAATTGTTTCTTTAAACTCCCCAAATTTATAAATCTTATAACTTATAAGATTCTTTTATCTATCCAAAATCTATTCTTTTAAATAACTTTACAAATTTTATAAACCTACTGTTTATAAAATTCCATCTATAACTTCACCGTTATAATTCTATAATTCCAATTTATGAAATTCATTTACAATTCATTCTAATACTTGTAAAAGCTCGTTTTATAATTCCAATATTTTTAATTTATAAATATCAATTTATAAATCTTTTAATATAAAACAATTTGTATTACTATTTTTAAAACGTCTTTAAACTCTTTCATAATTTCATCATTTGATTTATAAAATAATCCAATTTTATAAATCCTATTTTTAAACTTTTTATAATAAATTCAGCAATCCCAGTTTAAGCTATTTTATAAAATCATTAATCTCATATCTTCAAAAATCAACTTTTAACTGTATTTCTCAAAAATCATAACTTTTATAACATTAAAATTATAACGTTTATTTATTTAAGATAAATCAATTCCAAAAATATTTTATAAACGTATACTTTCAAAAATCACTTTAGAAATCCTTTAAAATAAAAATCGTTATTTTTAAACTTCAAAATCGGATCCGATGATGCAACACATCAAATAGTCAATCACGACTTTCAAACATCATATATCATCCATTATAAACAATCAAATATCACAATATCTGAAATCAAATAAATATTTGTGAGGAATCCAGTTGGATCCCTCCAACCTGTTTCCCTACATCCACAGACATTAGCACAATACCAATTCCGTTTCAAGACGGAATATCGCGGTATATGAGATTTTATAAAATATTATCTGCTTACTAACGGCGCAATAGGGTCTCATCCGCTATACAATGCGGGAAATCAATCAACTGCAATATATACATATGCCAATATATATATATTGCTATATATATAATATAATACCAATTCCACTTCGAGGTGGAATATCGCGGTATATGTGTGTAATAAATAACCTCGCTTACTAACGGCGTATAGGGTCTATTCACATCCAATATATATATATATATATATATATATATATATATATATATATATATATATAACAATCATCATTCAAGCATTCAATCATTCAATCAACAAATTTTAAATCTAACTATTTAAAATTTAAATAAATCCTTTTGAGTGAGAAGTTCTCACCTTTGCTTTTATTAGCAATCCATTTCCATCTTGACTCGATTTTCTTGATTTATACCTTGTATAAATATTTACAAAATTTATTAATATTCGAACAGATCGAATAATAAATTTTCATTTGATAATTTTAATTCATTGGTGATTTCATTTTAATAGTTAAATTAACCGATAGGTTTATTTAAACCAATTTCTTCCTTAATAAATTTATTTTAACTAAAAATTAAATTTAACTAACCAAACTCTCTTTTAATAACTTAATCAATTATAAATTCAATTTTTTACTAAAAATTTTCTTTTTAGTAATTATAATAGATAAAACCAATTAATTACCGTAAACTATTGTTTATAACAACTTAACAAATCATTTTACTTTAAATTGATATCTTTAAATCAATTTCTTTTAATATAAATCAATTTGACTAAAAATTTAAATTTCTTTTAATAAACTTTACAAATTTTATAAACCTACTGCTTATATAAATTTCTTCAATCTTTTAAAAATTCCTTTGTTTAAATTATTTTTAATGACAATAATTAAATGAACCATTTATACAAATCAACTTCGCTAGTCAAAAATTTAATTTCCATTTCATATCAACTATTTCATTTAGAAATAAATTCCTATGTTAATCATCAACTTTAAACCAACAATTTGATTTATCAAAAAAAATTCCCTTTCTTTTAATAACTTAAAACTCTTCAATATTTTTAAATTGCAATTATATATTTATATATATATTTTTCTTAAATAAAATTATTTTCCTTTCAACCAAATTTCTGTTAAATAAATTTATTTAACTAAACATTTTACTTTCAAACTAACTTTCCCTTTTAAATAAATTATTTTAACTAAAATAATTTATATACTTCAAAAATCAAATTTTTAACAACTTCTTAACATTTAAACAAACTTCTATTTGATATTTAAATTTACCAATGGTTTTGTTTCAAACTAATTTCCTAATTTTAAATTATGATGCTAAATTTTTAATATTTACTTACTGTAAAAATTTAAATACTATTTTCACATTCCATATATTTTTTTCTTTCTTTATCTATATCATACATATATTTTTAAATATGTAAATAAATAAATAAGAATAAATAAAGACAACCCCGATACCTTACTGTTGACTATCGGAACAGTGAACTCGCCCCATCGACCATCGCCGTGCTCCAGAACCCATCAACCCAACTGTCGTCGCCCTCCACCACCTCGTGCGCCACCGCACTTGCCGTGCCTCGATCCCCTACTCACGATGCCGAGCTTCCAATTGACGTCGCCGCCCTCTTCTTCGAATCACGCGCTCGAGTTTCCACCCTATCGTGACCCCTCCTACACGCCATCGCATCATCACGCGTGCCTCCCCTCCATTGCGACGCGATTTAGGGCTTCGGCCATGCCTTTAAACTTCACAAATTTTATTTGAACGAACGAATTGAAACAGTAAAGGGCTTCGGCATATTTTTTTTTTTTCGATTTGAAAAAAAACTGAAGAGAGGAAGTAAATGTGTTTCGGCCATGATTATTCTTATACGAATTGATTTTGAACTGAGGAATGAGGGACATTTAAACGTGAAGGAGGCATGATTATTTCACGATTTCAGGCGTGATTTTAGGCAAAAATTTAGGCGTGGTTAAAGGAAGAACGTGCTGTGTTTGACTAAATATTTAAATTTAAATTTAAATTGAATTTGATTAAATTTTAACGCGTTTATATGTCGTGTGCTCACATATCAACTCCGAAAAATACGAAATTTGAAATCCGAGAATAATTCAATATTACGGACCCAATGGAACTGGTTTCGTCGAATTCCGAGACTGTGCCTTGGAAGGCTATTTTTAAATATCGATTCAACGATATATTTTCAAATTTGAACAATTCACTTCTAAATTAAATTCTGAAGCTTCTATTATCTTTAGTATTATCAATATGAATTTTACAAGCCTTCGAAGTATTTTTAATCAGCTTAAAATTGAAGAATCAAATTATTATTCAACTTTCAATAGATTAAATTCTATAATTTAATTGCTAAATTCATTCGGATAATTTGAAATTCAGTTCAAACCATCATTCAAATATTTAAAATTAATTAAATATTCTCAAATTAAATTGTTCAAAATTCTGGGTCGTTACATCAATGCTAATTGTAAAGGAGTTTCACCCCTTTATTAGAATATTGGCGAGACTGCCAATTCACTATAAAGATCATCCGAAATGGAGTTATGGGATATTCCAGAATCGAAAGAAAATGAATAGTAAGGGACACGAATGAACTTCGGAACCGCAGGGAACATTCCAAAATTCAAAGGAAATGGAATCAAAAGGAAGAGATTCTAGCTCGAATGAAAGTGATTCTGTAAATCAAATTTACCATACATTCTAAGTTTTGCCTAGAGGCAAAGCTCTGATACCAAATGTAACGACCCGATATTTTCAACCATTCGCATCCGCACATGTCGGACTTGAATTGTTCAAAATACCGCATTGTAAATAAAATTTGGCAAATCTCAAAATATACAGTAATAATTAATCATAGACATAAAAATAGAATACTCGCAGCGGAATTTAAAAATACTTAGTGGTTCATGAAGCCACTATAAATAGTCTCAACAAATACAAATTACAAAGTCTTCCATCCCAAATATAGTTTAAATCATCAGACAGAAAATCCAAAAATCCCAAAGTCTTGATTTCATAAATAAGATAACGGACAGAAAGAAGCCAGCAACTTGAAAGGATCTACAGAAGTCCTAGCTCCGGGATGATGACTGAACTGCAACTCAGGCTGACCCGAGCGTAAAATAAAACATAAACACTCGAGTCAGGACATACATACTTATATAGTGTAAGCTAATTCAAGTGTACTGTAATATAAGGCAAGTGACTTAAAGGATGCTTGGGACCGCCCATCCTCTAAGGATCCGTTAAACTATTTACTATGTAGTAATACTTCGCTATTATAATAGTGTCTATTAGTAAAATAAACTTACTTTTAAATAGCGTTAAGGGGTTACCCATATAGCCCTTAATACAGAATATATTCCCATAGTATATACAGTACCGTAATCTCTCCCGTACTAGGCGTCGTCAGAGGGCACTCCATAGGTATGGTACAAAACCAAAATCGTATAAGGCGCGATAGGGTAGGTGACACGGCACAACTAGGCAATGCCAGGGTAGATATACCAATTACGCTTCCGGACCGATGGAAACGCGCAGCGCGCAGCTGCCGCCCACCTCGAACAACACTCCCAAATCAAAGGTGTGCACCAAAACAATCACAAAAGTAATAAAATGGCATACGAAGAAGTGCGTCCGATCAGAGGTGCTACCTCATTAATCCGTCGATCGCTTCTGTTTTAGCCACTTTATGCCAACTCACGGGAGTCGGGTCCACGTATATACCTCAAAGGAAACGTCACCACCATCCTACTTCATTCTGGAATCTCCACCGCGTACACAGTTGTTAAAGTGGTTTTCGGTATCGACAGAGAGAGTATGCCAGATATCCGATCCCGGTCTCTTTAACAACCAAACGTTATTATAACCCGTGGTTACAACTTTTAGAAATGGTATTTATACTTTGAAAATCAAAATAAGTTTCAAATACATTTCAATACCATAATATCATTTCAACCATCATTTAATTAAACATCATTTACTATAAAATACCATTTAAATCTATTCAATTTATTTAGGAATTAATTTGCCTTTCAACTCACATTTAAAAGTTAAATTCTTCCATTTAAAACCATTTAAAGTCAATTCCTTATTTTTTATTAATTACATATTAAATTCCAAAATTTAAGACTTTTTCCCTAAAGATTATTTCCATTTATTTTAAACAATCCGAAAATTCAGTTTCCGTAGCATTTATGAAATGCCACCTAAAGTCTGTAAGTCAAAACAGTTCATTTATAAAAAGACAGCATTTAAGTGTTGTAATAAATTATTAACTTAACAATCAAATTTTAAATTCCCAAATATAACTTATTATCAATTATTTCCTTAACTAAAACTCACTTTTAACAAAATTTCAGAATTTCCCAAAATAAGTTATATTCCAAAAATTTTACTTAAACATTTATTTATTTAACATTTTGACTTATTCAAAAGTCATTATAAATTTTATAAAAATCCTTTACATTTGAACCAGAATATTATAAATTCCCTTTTAAAATACTTTTAAACATTTCAGAAAAATATTATATAAACCACTGGTCTGTATATAGTTTTCTAGCCTAGGTCAAGTGATACGGATTTATATCATTTCAATTCGCAATTTACAAAATCCCGGGTTCTATCATTTCAAACCCGCAATCCCAAGTTAACAAATAAATAATTAAACAATTAAATAAATGAACAAATGATTATCGTTCAGGCCTATCATTTCAGCCTATAACGATCTCAAATTTACAGGGAACTTACAGTGATGATTTAATCAGTAAATAAGAATTACATAGTATAACTGCAATAAAATTACAATAGATAAACAACTGATGAGGTGTCAATTTAAAATGGGGTTTAACATCATTCGTTATATCACAGGCAGATAAAATTTAATAAATAATTTACAAATACATTTGTGATAAATCACGGATATATAGGTATGTTTGTCTGGTGAGAAATACTTACCTTAAAGCTGCAGAAATTTTGATTCAAAATGAAAATCCCCCGAAAAAAGAATCGCACAGCGGGTAACGATCAAATTTTCCCCGGATGTCACGCCTAGATTCAAGATCCAAATACCAAATACGTGACTTTAAAATTTACGGTCAAAGCAAAAATTTTGAGACAATTGGAACGAATAGAGTAAAAGAAATTTTGGTTCAGCTTTTGCTCGACTGCCTCACCCCACATCCCGACCCCAACTTCATAGGATTGGCAATGCTATTTATTATTATTATTATTATATATATATATATATATATATATAAATTTTTCCAATGGCATGTCCTACTTATCTAGTTTAAAAATATGAATTTGTGCAAAACTTGCGTCTCTGCCTAAACTATTCTTCAATGCAAACTCTCTCTGTTTCTTAATTACAACACGTCTCTGCCAACTCCAAATCAAAACATGCACACATCATAACATCTCCATATTTTTAAAGTCCTTTCCCTATAGTCACACCTCCCCTTCAGTTTTCAGATAACACGTCCTCCATGCATAGATGCAAACTATCCCACGCAACTATATGCTTCAAAGCATTGCAGGCCTTCAACTGAAACTCTTTATATCCCATTTTATAAACCATGTCTTGCAAAACACGTCCCATTTTGACATTCTATGTCTTCTTTCAAATTTGGAAAGCCTTCTATCAGTTCTACTCAATGATATTACAGGGTTATGCTCGGCAATGGTCTTTCTTTTTCTTTTTTTTCATTATGGCTATAACAACCTATATCAACTACAGGCACACACGCATGAAATCTCAACAGAATGCAACTAAGCTTGACTTCCTATATGATATGCACGGCAAAACATGGCAAAACTATCAGGGGGAAAGGAAAGGCATGTACTTAGTCAAAGATGGCAGAAATATGGAGTGAGAAGTAGCCGAGCAAGGTGAAAAAGAAAAGGAAAAAAAACTGAAGAAGGAAAACAAAAATATAAGGGAGGGAGAAAGAAAACAGAGAGAATACAAAAGAAGAAGAGGAATAGAAATATTACCTGATTGTATGCAAGCTCACGAGAAGAAACAGAGAGAAGATAGTGGAATTTTGTAACTGGGTATGGTGTATATATATAGATAAACAACTTGCGAAATTTAAGGAAGAGGCAAGCGAAAGAAAAAAAAATATGTTTGATTTCTTTCCAGTTTTCTTTAGTTTGATTTCTAGAAAAATATGCGCGATTTATATTGCCAGATTTGAATGGATAAGGCTTGCATTGTTTGTTTAGCAAGGTTTAAATGCAGAGAAGAAACGGCAAGCATTGATGGAAGATAATTTATACGTGATTAATATTGCCAATTTTCTTTCATTCGAATGGATAAGTCTGAGTGATTTTAAATGCAGAGAGGAAAGAATTTGAACCATTCCAAGTTATACGAAAATTCTTGATTTAATGCATTCATTCTGATGCGTGAATTAAAAATGAATACAGGGACATGCACAAGAAATAATAGATAAGGAAGGTAAGAGGCAAATGCCAAAATGTTAAAAGAATAAAATTTTATGTCACGCGCAAAGGAAGGCAAATTTGATTTTCTCTCAGATAATATATGTGTGATTTTATTGCCGGATATACGAAAAATTTGATTGCAACGTTATATCTCCTTTTTTTCCAATTAATAGTTGCGTGCTAATTTTATAGTCTGAGAGATTTATATACAAAGAATCAGCAAGTATTAATTTGCTTTGGATGCTACTTCAAGGACAGATTTGAATGCATGCGTTGATTTATGTCACGGAGACAAAATGGTAAGAAATTTAATTTTCTGATTGATTGAATTTTAGAAGGCAAGCAATTATATTTGATTGAGAGGAATGAATGGCAAGTGGAATAAAATTTATTTGTGAAAGTTTTTAAATCAAATCTCTATAAAGAGGCAAATGACAAAGATGTTAAAGGAAATAAATTTCACTGATATGTCACGCGCAAGGAAAGCAAGTTTGATTTCTTTCCAGATGATATTTGCATGAAAGGGAAGCACGATTTTGAAAACAATATTGGTAGTGGGAATCTCCTTAATCAGTGCATGATTTTAGAGAAACGGATAGGCACGAAATCAATACGTTTTGGTTGGAAATCTCCTAACTGATTTTATTAATCCATATAGATATTGAAATATAATTTTTTTTAAATACGCCAAACTGATGCATTACCATACGCCCAAAAATTTATGCAAAAGTAACATTTTTAATTTATACGTTTATACGTTACTTATACCATTACAATGCGTGCCCTTTTTAAATTCGAAATTATCAGTTTATTAATATGCTATAAATTCTTAACATTTATTACTAAATTAAAAAGATAAAACTTTGGTTACATCTCTCTCTGATTCTTATTACCATAAAAAGGCGATTTATTATCCAAATGGACCAAATATTACAAATTTTTAAAGCAAGTATATAATCCAATTTTATTTTATTTTTTATTAAAATTCCCATTTAGAGTTATCCTTAAACAAAGTGAAACTTTCATTTATTATTTAGCATTTTGGAAATGATTTGATCAAATTAAAATATATATAAATTGGGAAGTAAATTTTACTGGAAAGAGAAAAATAACGTAAGAGATATGAGTAAAGAGAAAAACGCATATGAAATAGGCAAGCAGATAGGAGAATGGATACTGCGCATGACTGAGATTTAAGAGAAAATTGTGTTTTGAAAAATGCAAGAAATAAATTTTGTTGAATGGAAAAAAATCTATGGAAATCAAAATTTTAAAGTAATGCGTTGAATTTAGAGGAAACATATTTGATTTGAACGCTAGAATATTTCTTCCCTCTAAAAACACATGCCACTGATAAATTTACTCATTTACACTAAGGTCATATTTTTAAGAATGTGTACCATAGCCATAATATTTTATGCCCAAAATATACCGAAATAATGGATTAAAATTATATACGTTTTCTTATATATATATATATATATATATATATATATACGGTATTTATTCCCTAAATTTACGCGCCCTTTTTAACGCGTAATTACCCAGTTCATTTATACACTAAAAAAAATTCGAAATTCTGACCGTGCTGAGACTCAAACTCGTGACCTGTCGTGAATAGCCCAGATGTCTTAACCACCTAAGCTATTAATGTTTTCTTAATTAAAACTTGATTTTGTTAGAAATTAAGTTATTTACCATCTTCGACAAAAACCCAAATTTCCAAATTAAAGTTAATTCTTAACCATGTCAAAATTTCAGAGATCTTATTATTTAATTAAAAATTTGGTCAATTTTTTTATTTTTATTTTTAATCACTTTAAAATTTATATTTTTATATAATAAACCCCAAAGTTTTTAAAATACAAGTGAAAAATACTTGTTAAAAATTTGGGCTGTTACAGTTCAACTAAACAAACGAGGATTATATAAGATTATATAATTTCGACATTAATAAGAAACACATAGTTTCTCCTTGATGTACCAAAATACTTATTAGACATTCTAATGCTATGTGTTCATTTAGGTTAGCTAATCTATTTCATCTCATATAATCATTCTATCTATGGATCGTATCCAATTCCATTTAACTACCAATAATTGCTTGAAGAAATTCATTCACAATGAAATTGGTATATCTTGAGACAACAGTTGTTTCTCATTATAAATAGAATAGGGATTCATAAACGCTTTATATTTTTTTTATTTATAAAAATGATTTAGTTTTAGTTTACAAAAATTATGTTCAAAGCATAAATTTTTCATTCAACGAAAGTCCTTTCTAAAATCCTTTTGGGGGGATTCATATAAGATCCCTCATAAATAATTATTACGTGCAATCTTTTGACTCGCATAACCTGCCAACTCCTTGGCTTAAGATATATTGGAGTTTCTAATAAACCATTATCTTGTAAGATTTTGTAAATTGATATTCAGATGAAATAATATTAACGTTCCGTACTACTTCTAAGTACATTACCTTATAAAAAGAAACTAGCTCAACTTTACTCACAATTAATCGTACATTGTCCAACAAAGTTCGATTACTCCATATCGATGCCTCATTATGTATCACATGAAGGAGTTATTTTGAGATTGAATCTTTATACATTTTAGATATGATTGGAACCTTTTCCAATATACTCACTCATTCGATCAAATTGAATCAGTTCTATTGCATTTTATTTTTACTTATATTTTATATTCAATGAATTTACCATGGACATACTACAAGTGTATCAAATACACATGTTCATGTCGATGATGGCTCATCAATGAATATGACGAAGTACATGGAACTATTTTAGTATTTATAGAATTATGATTAGACACATCGTTGTATCAATTTGAAGAGTCCATCAACTCTCATAATGCTCCCACTAACTGGGTGCATAGGCCTTTATTATTTGAGATATAATTGCCAAGTATCGTATGTTTTAAAATCATATAATAAAATTATTTTCTAAAAACTACAGCATAGTTTATAATTCCAGAATAACTGCAAATAATATTACATACTGTTAGCGCCAAAATTGGTCACTAACACCCAAATGTAAATGAAAGCACCAACTAACATTCACCGATAATAGATAAAGTGTGTGTAGAGAGTAATAATATGAAGAACAGTCAGAATAGAAATTAAGCAGTAAAGAACAATAGGTTTTTATAGTGGTTCGGCTAACTCCGGCCTACATCCACTCCAGAAGTTTTCTTTTATTTATGTAACAATTGATTACAGTTATAAAGTGGTAAACTAGCCTTAGTCTTAGAAAGTAGAAAGTCAGAGAGCAGAAGAGAAGATCCCCTTTCTGAACTCCTACACGCTGTATTTATAGACATGTCCAGGTAGTTGTTGGGCTCTCTGAGTAACCCGAGCCCATCAAGGCCGAACGGCCCATGCCGAATCACAATGCCGAGTCACAACGGCCTCTCCCTGATGCCGAGCCGCACCAGATGCCGAACAACCCATCAAGCCGAACAACCCATCAAGCCGAACGACCCACCATGCCGAACGTCCCACCATGCCGAACGACCCACCATGCCGAACCATCCATCATGCCGAACGACCCATCATGCCAAACCACCCATCTTGCCGAACGACCCATCATGCCGAATGACCCATCATGCCGAACGACCAATCATGCCGAACGACCTACCATGCCGAACAATCCACCATGTCGAACGATCCATCATTCCGAACGATGTCCAGGGCCGAGCGAGGTCCAATGCCGAACAATCCACCGATGCCGATCCATGCCTTATGCCGAGCGGCAGTCAATGCCGATCCATGCCTTATGCCGAGCGGCAATCAATGTCGATCCAACCTGCTCTCCTAAGTGCCGAACTATGCACATCGAACCCCTTCCTGACCGACCGTCTATCCATCCAACTGGTTCCAGTCAATTGTATTCCAGTTTCGAAAAATGAATAGTCGATTTGGTTAAATCCGCCTGTCCGTGGCCTTGTAAAAAGGCGGGTTAACACTTACCCTCCAAAACATGCCTTGTTGTTGGAAGGTGTGTTTTGAATTGTCTCAAATTCAATATCCAAAGTCCATGTTTCATTCATATTCAATAACCAAATCCAGGACATCTACGGGTCAATATCCAAATCCTTCACCGTTCATAGCCAATGTTCATATCCATAACCTATCCGAGTTCTTGCCAAATGCAATCCACATCTGACGACCGTAGTCCAGTGTCCCTGGACGTTAAGTAATGCCATGGCTTAAGTCCTAAGCCGAATCCTGGTCACACCGGACCCTTGTCGAGTATAGTCTGTACCCGACGACCTGAAATAATAATTAATAACACAGGGCCTAAGTCCTAGGCCGAATCCTGGTCTCTTCGGACCCTTGCCGAGCATAGTCCATAATCGACGACCTGAAATAGTAACCGATAATATAGGGCCTAAGTCCTAGGCCAAATCCTGGTCTCTCCGGACCCTTGCTGAGCATAGTCCATACTCGACGACCTGAATAAGTCGATTTGTCATGCTTGGACAAAGCGACTTACCCCTTTCCAGGTACAATCCATACCTGACGACCGTTTACCAATAACCAGATAAAAAAATCCAATCGAAAGCCAATCAAAATCCAGATCAAATCAGAAAACAAAAAATCAATATCGAAAATCCAAACCAATATCCAGACCAGAAAACAATCATCTAAATAAAAGTCCAAACCAAGAAACAAACAAAACCAGAAGTTCAAACCAAATTAGAAAAAAGCAAGTGTCCAAGCTAAAAGGAGAAAGCAGATTTCACAAACTAGAGGTCTCGGTTTATCATCATCTCAGAGCATGCCTAGGGGCGATCTTTATCCCCGTACATGAGTAAGCGACTTGGCCATTTGCCCGTAGTTTGGTACTTATTTCATAATATCCCAGTCAATTGATGACCAATCGACCATCATTCCCGTACCTCGCACCATCACTGTGTGAGGTAGATGGTGGTTGCTCCTGCCCCGCCGCTGCATTCCGAGCTTCGACGTATTTTTGCAACTGTCCATTCTTTACATGCTCCTCAACTATGTCATTTAAGTGCCTGCAGCTGTTGGTATCATGCCCATCCAAATCGTGGAAGAGGCAATGTTTTCCTGATGCCCTCTCACGTTCGGAGGGTTCTCTCCTAGTCGGCCTTCGGTAGGGAAGGCGATTCCAAGTCTCCAAATAAAACTGTTCCAACATCTCGTTCAATCCTGTGTAGGTGAAGAATTTTTTCTCTCTCCACCGCTTCCTAGCCTTTCCTAATTTGTCATCCAGCTTCCTTTTTCCTTTATCTTTATCTTTTTCCAAGCCTCCGATGGATGGCCCTCCATCCTCAGCCGCGTTCACCTCCTTTAACTTCATATCTGAGCATGCATCTTCCTGCAGAAGGAATCTCTCAGCTTCGTGAAAGAATTCACCGAGATCCATTGGAGGGTCCTGTATCAGTGACACTTTGAAATCTGAATTTTCTCTAACTCCAAACACTGCCGCCATTAAAACCATCGATGGATCCGAGCGATCCACCGAAGCAACGTCTGCATTGAACCGAGTTAAGGAAGCTCTGAGTGATTCGTCTATCCTCTGTTTTATCGATATCAGCGTCATTACATTCTTTGGCCTTTTGATATGTACCCGAAACTGCTTCAGAAACCTGTCCACCAACTCTGTCCATGTACCGATAGATCCTTCTTCCAGTTGCCTGAACCACATAGCAGCTATGTCCGTCAAGAATAAAGGGAAACATCGAGCCATAACTTCTTTCGATGCCCCCAGCACCTCCATGTGTCTTGTATATCTCATCAAGTGATCTGTTGGATCGGCTTTTCCATTGTACATTTCCACGTTAGGTAGCTTGAAATCTGGCGGATTCCGAGCTATCCTGATTTCACGAGTGAATGGACTCTTGTTTACTCTATCCAGATCTCTATTGTTCAAACCTCAGTGCATTGTTCGTCTGATGATCTCGGCTAATCCAGCATTGTCCGTCAAGGGTTGTCCCCCGAGTTCCTGAGGGAATTCTGGTACGTACTCTTCATCCCGTGCTCCTACATTCCTACCAGCATCTTGTTGTGTAGTGCTAACTGGAATCCCTCCATAAATTGGTCTAGCATTTCCTGGTGGTGTGCCCCCGAGCCCAGGCCCTTCTAGATTGATAGTTGTCTGCCGATTGGGGGCTGCCCCCTGTTGAGTCACTCCATCAACCTGCTGATTGAGTTCCTTTGGTCCAGCCCCAAGACCTTGAGTACCTGCAATTCCTGATTGTCCAAATTGCCTAAGAAGAGCCTGCATCATTTCCTCTTGCCGTTTCATCATCGCTTCCATCTCCTCTCTAGTGATGTAGACGAATGTTTGACCTGCTCCATTTCCAGAGGAAGCCTCCTGACTTCCCTCTTGATTGCTTCTTCCTGTCAATTGCTTTCTTGTTGATGGCCTAGCCATTGCTCCTTAAAATCCAAGTTCCTAACTCCATAATTCCCGAGTGCTTGCGCTCTCAATGAAAGCACCAAAATGTTAGCGCCAAAATTGGTCACTAACACCCAAATGTAAATGAAAGCACCAACTAACATTCACTGATAATAGAAAAAGTGTGTGTAAAGAGTAATAATATGAATAATAGTCAGAATAGAAATTAAGCAGTAAAGAACAACAGGTTTTTATAGTGGTTCGACTAACTCCAGCCTACGTCCACTCCAGAAGTTTTCTTTTATTGATGCGACAATTGATTACAGTTACAAAGTGGTAGACTATCCTTAGTCTTAGAAAGTAGAAAGTCAGAGAGCAGAAGAGAAGATCCCCTTTCTGAACTCCTACACGCTGTACTTATAGACATGTCCATGTAGTTGTTGGGCTCTCTGAGTAACCCAAGCCCATCAAGGTCGAACGGCCCATGCTGAATCACAATGCCGAGTCACAACGGCCTCTCCCCGATGCCGAGCTGCACCTGATGCCGAACAACCCATCAAGCCGAACAAACCATAAAGCCGAACGACCCACCATGCCGAACGTCCCCCCAAGCCGAACGACCCACCATGCCGGACGATCCACCATGCCGAACCATTCATCATGCCGAACCATCCATCATGTCGAACCACCCATCATGTCGAACGACCCATCTTGTCGAACGACCCATCATGCCGAACGATCCACCATGCCGAACGATCCACCATGCCGAACGATCCACCTTGCCGAACGATCCATCATGCCGAACGATGTCCAGGGCCGAGTGAGGTCCAATGCCGAACAATCCACCGATGCCGATCCATGCCTTATGCCGAGCGGCAATCAATGTCGATCCATGCCTTATGCCAAGCGGCAATCAATGCCGATCCAACCTGCTCTCCTCAGTGTCAAACTATGCACATCGAACCCCTTCCTAACCGACCGTCTATCCATCCAACTGGTTCCAGTCAATTATATTCCAGTTTCGACAAATGAATAGTCGATTTGGTTAAATCCGCCTGTCCGTGGCCTTGTAAAAAGGCAGGTTAACAGATACTTTTGTATTTTCCAATGCATCATTTGCTATGAAAAAAATACCACATTATAGTTCTATTTCATAATGAATATTCATAGTATTCGTAGAAATATAGCTATGTCTATTTTTCAGTCGATAACTAAAAATAGTCATTATTTCATAAATAATGTTCGGTACGTTTTACAAAAACAATTTTCGTAATTTGATGCAATCAATAAATTCTATATGACATGCTCCCACTATTTCCGCCATTAGTATAATTGCGTACTAAATTCGAAGGTCCATCATTCACTTAGTATAAATTTGTTTATTTCATATACTGTAACTAGTTTACCATGGAGAGTTCTATGATCTAATATTTTGAACTCAAAGAAATAAATCTCATAGAAAACAATTTTCCGTATGAAAATACATTTCGAAATGGAAATTATATTTCTCATTCCAATGTTAAGAATCAATCATTATTATTACAATCTCGTTTCTGTTATTTCTTTATGAAGAAGAAATGACTATTACTCTCTCCATCCTAACTATACCTTAAATCACATTCTCTTATACATTTATTTTCCTTTCTAAATGGTCAAACCATTCAAAAGAAAATCTTACTACAATATCATAACGAACTCTTTACGAAAGCGCATTTGATTATCCTTAACATTTAAGGACATCCAATATGTTGCTCTTTTCATAAACTAGTTAAATTGACATTTCAATGATCGAGTTCATAGATCTATCTTATAGTTTTGGTCTTGTGCTACAATTAACACAACATGATCTTTTATGTAATCAATCAAATTGAATATCTCAATCTCATAGTATGGTTTATTGGCTTATTTTGAGTGAATTATATTCATTGAAGTATCGTATATTACGAACTGTGACCATTCACCATGTAACATTTATATGTGATAGTATATGGATTAAATATCCATCCATAGTCTTGTATTTCTTTTAAACTTCAAAACTCATAAAATGCAATACACGATCTAAACCAAATAAACACGTAAGTGATCATTTTACTAATGTATTAAGTAGTTGTAAAAATTAAGTAGTTACATGGGTATAAAATCATGGTTTCGAACTCGACGGCACACAAAAATCACAATCTCGTAACGATCGTATCTCCCAAACCACAGATCCAAATGCAACAAAATTTTCACAGGAGCTTACGCATAAGGTAAAGAATGTTCCTGCCAAGTTTCAGCTCGATTGGATCATTTCTTGATGGATACGAAATTAATTCGTATCGATCACAGATTGAGTCGAAACTTGGTTGGACCGGTCGCATGGGCCCACTCACGTGCCAGAAAAAGTCTCCCGGAGTTTGAGCGAGATCTGAGCCTCCCACGCCTATAAATAGCCCCTTGAAGCCTACAGAAAAAGGATCTTTTAGCCATTCAACGTCCAGACTCTACCGGATTCGATTCTACTTCCTTCCATCACTGTTATAGCCAAAATTCAATCATTGTAACTACTGCAATCATTTGTTACCAGCAAAGAACATCAATAAAAGTTAAAATTTTGAAGTGGACGTAGGCCGGAGATAGCCAAACCACTATAAATCTTGTGTTTCTAATTGTTATCTTTGTATTGCTGCTTGTTGCTTGCTTGGATCTGAGACTTGTGCTTGAATATTGTTGATTTATATTCCTTGTTTGGTGCTTTCATAATACTTGGGGGTTGTGACCATTTTTGGCGCAAACACTTTGGTGCTTTCACTGAGAAGAACTAGAACCCACTACACCAGATTCAGAGTTCAGATTTAAGAGCTTGAAGAATCCCGACTTAGAGACGATGACTCGACAAACAAGACAAAGAGTTGATCAGAGCCAACAAGGAGGAAGGCAAGAAGCGTCCTCTGGAGCTGGAGAAGGACAAGCGTCGATGTACATCACTAGAGATGAGATGGAAGCTATGGCTAATTCGATACGCGAAAGCATGATAAAGACACACCAAGAGATGATGCAGAATTTTCTTGAGCAGATAAGAGCAGCGAACGTGCAGAACCTTGGGCCAACTACAGCGGCTGCAAGTGCAGGACAAAGAGTCAGGAATGCGGAGGCCAATGAAGGTCAGGTTCAAGACCGTAGTACAGGACCTGAAGGCAATCAATAAGGACTTGGGGGCAGTCCCTCAGGATCAGACATTGGAAGACCCATAGATGAAGCTCAGCAGGCTGGAGTCAATGCTACTGTTACTGAGCCACATGAAGAGTATGTACCGGAGTTCCCTTCAAGACTTGGAGGGCAGGATAGAAACATGACAACGGGGCAACCCCCGGATGGAGATGAAAGAATGATTGGTCTAGTGCGACGAATTATAAGAGGAGGATTGTCAAGTGGAGGATTACAAGAAGTCAGCCGGAGTCCGTTCACTCCGAATATCAGGAATGCAAGGAATCCGCCAAAGTTCAAACTGCCTACGCTGGATCCTTATGACGGGAGGTCAGACCCAACGATGCATATTACCAGATACATTAGGCGCATGGAAGTGCTAGGGGCCCCTGAGGAAGTGATGGCTCGATGCTTCCCTCTATAATTGTCAGACTTAGCTGCGCTTTGGTTTAGACAGCTGGAGACTGGATCAATCGGGACATGGGGCGAGCTTGTGGATTGCTTCATGAGACAGTTTAGGGTCTACATGACGCGACCCAAGAGTGTGATGACTCTATCTTAAATCAAGCAAAGGACCGGAGAGTCCATAAAATATTTCTTATTGTGGTTCGATGCAACGGTGGCTTCTGTAGATCTCCCGGATCCATTGATGATTTTGATGGCGGCAGTAGCAGGAGTCGGGGAAGGCACCGAATTCATAGATTCTTTGGCAAGAGATCCCCCACAAGATCTTGGAGAATTTTATCATGAAGCTGAAAGATTCATTCTGCTGCAAGAGTTACGAGCCTAAAGGAGAGAAATAAATGTTGTGCAGGACGAAGGAACCGCCAGGGAACAGTCCGGAGCGGACAAAGGAAAGAGAAAGCAGGACAATGGACGTGATGGCCCTGATAAACGGAAGAAATTCCGAGAGCCTAGATTCAGATAGTACACGGATCTGACGGCAAGTCTAGAAAGGACTTACACTGAAACTCGGGGGCAACTCCCCTATCGAAAACCACCCAAGAGAGATCCCACTGAGCGGGAGCGCAGAACTGGAAAATACTGCCTATTCCATGAGCTGGATGGGCACACTACAGATAAATGCCGCCACCTAAAAGATGAGGTGGAAGAACATGTCAGGAGTGGTAGATTACCACAATATGTCAGAGAACGGACAACAGTGGTAAGGCCTGAACGACTACCGCCTCCACCTAACAGAAACGATCCTGGATCAGGATCACGACTCGTCATCAACTGATTAAAGATGGCAGGGGTCAAGTCCAGGATTTGGACTTCGGTCAAATAATTTTATTAGGTTTGTTTTCAGAATAAACGGGTACTCCACTTACTCATGTATGGGAACCGGAGAGATCCCTAGGCATGCTCTGAGATGGAGATAGACCAATATGCTTGGAGAGGCAATGTTTAACTTTTCCTTGATGTTTGAGATTGAACATCTAGGACCTGAATTTAATAAATAAATTAGAATTTCTTGAAATAAACCTTTGACCAGAGAGTTAAAGGATGAATATTGAATACCAATATAAAAACGATCGCTTTATGACCCTACCCGGAGAGACGGGGTCCGGAGTGCAAGAAGTGAGTTGCTTCGCCGGAGAGCGACAGGATCGACTCACTTAACGTCGTTTCCTATTCACCGGAAAGTGATTTGAACGGGATTCGATAAGATCCCGGAGAGGCTGTGATCGGCCGATGATTTAGGCCATGACATCGCTTAATGTTCAGATACACTGAACCGGAGTGCAAGAAGTGAGTTGCTTCGCCGGAGAGCGACAGGATCGACTCACTTAACGCTGCCTCCCCTTCACCGGAGAGTGACAGGATGGGATCCAGCAAGAGCCCGGAGTGGCTATGGTCGGTTTAGAACAACCAAGACATCGCTATATGCCCTAGCTGGGGCCGGAGTGCAAGGCATAGAAAGCAACGCCGGAGTGAAATGGGATCTTTCTATTCAATCGCCAAGTCTGGAATGGGCTTGGCAAGGGTCAGGAGTGACCAACGACAGTCCAGAGAGACTAAAAAACTTCATTCTTAACTTTTGTTGGAAGAAATTGATATAGATTTGGTTTCGAACAGCCACGGACTTGATTGAAAATGCTATAAGCTCCGAATAAAACATGAACTCACTACATTCAATTTGAGAATGATCAAAACACACCTTTTACCGAAAGGCATGTTTTGGGGGGTAAAATGTTATCCCAACTTTTAGCAAAGCTGATATACCCAAAACTGACTGAAAATCAATAATAGCTTGTCATGAATATCGACTATGCATTGCAGGATAACCATGGATATCGACGGATTTTGTCCGGGCTCGGATCAGGCTACAATTGATAGAGCACGAAAAGCAAAGTCATGGAAACCAACGTTCCAAATTTTAGGTTAATCAGAGTTCGTATGAATGAGATATGATTGATACAAGTTAGAAAGAGCATGTTGTTCGTATCCATGAAGAGGTCGAGGTGATGTCCATTAGAATCCATTAGGTTTTGTCCTGTTCTAATCCATTAGGAGTTAGTCATTTCGAATCGATCGACTTCGAACCGATCGACTTCGAATCGATCGTCTTCGAATCGATCAGTTTCAAAGCGATCAGATAGGCCTCACCCCAGCTCTGTTCGAACCGATCAAGAATCTCCGCACCTAGTTCGAATCCATTGAGTTCGTATCGATCAGTGTGGAACTATTCGTATCCATCGTGCTTCGAATCGATCATACTTGACGATTGGTTCGTATCCATCCGAAGTCATGTTATTCGTATCGATCTCGGGGGACCCCGCTTCGTATCGGTCCATCATTAGCGCAACTCGTATCGATGGTGAGGGCTTTGTTCGCATCCATGCACTGATTGTTCGTATCGATCGGATTTCACAACGATCGGATGATGCGAATGCTTATAAATAATCGATGCGAATGGCGCCGTTACTATCGATGCAAAAGGTACAAAGGGATCAACGCGAAATCAACTCCGATGATGGATGCGAATAATACTCTTTCAACTCGGCATAAAAGGTGGAGCGATCCGAGAATCTCGCTCCACGTCACTCCGCATCACCATGCGCACCTGCTTCACACCTGCTTCGGATGGATTCGAAAAGGATGGATACAAAATCATGGTTTCGAACTCGACGACACACAAAAATCACAATCTCGTATCGATCATATCTCCCAAACCACAGATCCAAATGCAACGAAATTTTCATAGGAGCTTACGCACAAGGTAAAGAATGTTCCTGCCAAGTTTCAGCTCGATTGGATCATTTCTCGATGGATACGAAATTAATTCGCATCAATCACAGATCGAGTCGAAACTTGGTGGGACCGGTCGCGTGGGCCCACTCACGTGCCAGAAAAGTCTCCCGGAGTTTGAGCGAGATCTGAGCCTCCTACGCCTATAAATAGAACCCTGAAACCTACAGAAAAAGGATCTTTTGGCCATTCAACGTCCAAACTCTGCCGGATTCGATTCTACTTCCTTCCATCACTGTTATAGCCGAAATTCAATCATTGTAACTGCTGCAATCATTTGTAACCAGCGAAGAACATCAATAAAAGTTAAAACTTTGAAGTGGACGTAGGCCGGAGATAGCCGAACCACTATAAATCTTGCGTTTCTAATTGTTATCTTTGTATTGCTGCTTGTTGCTTGCTTGGATCTGAGACTTGTGCTTGAATATTGTTGATTCATGTTCCTTGTTTGGTGCTTTCATAATACTTGGGGTTTGTGACCATTTTTGGCGCAAACATGCACTTCACTGCTCCACCTTCGAATCCAAGCTCTTGTTTTCCACACGAAAACGAACAAACCGGATCGAAGTGGTTTTCGAGAATTTAATCATGATCCCGATCTCTTCGAAACGATCAACGCTTTGTCCAATATTGATAGTCGGTTATTGAACTATCAATTAACATTCACAAATAACCATCAAACAATAAATAATCTCCCAAATTATTTATTATCCTCAAAATATCTTCACAAGATATATTTCCATTTTCAACCCTTTTTGAAAACAGTTTTCAAACCCTACTGTTCTCATGGGATAAATTCCCAACTATTTATTTCCACTGAAAGCACCAAACACAAAGCTTTAGATTTTTAAAATCTTTTGAAAACAATTTATTATAAAATATACTTTAACATTTAAATTAAAAACTACTTCAGTACTTTATTAAAAATATATACTTTAGGAATATTTAAAATGAGGTTACTTTATAAAATATAAAACTAGATTTTCTCCTTTAAAAAAAATATCAATCACCTTTAAATAATTACTACGATGATAGATTTGAAAAATACTTACTTTAGAACTTAAACATTTAGAAATAATAAATTTTCTAAAACATGCTTTTTAAAACAACATTAAAACTTTTAAATTATATTTAAAATTTGCTTTGGAAATGTACTTGGCTGTCTTGAGAAATACGCTTCTCTTTCACATATTTTAAAAATAAATCACTATTTCCTTTAATAAATTCCCACCGTGAATTTATTCTTCCAAATATCCACTGATATATCACTTCGCTTTTATAAACCCAGTTTATAAATTTCAAGTCTCGCTTCTCTTTTAAAAGTCCCGGTTTTACACACTTAAATCAATCCCTAAATTGATTTCCAATTTACATTACCTTTAAAATAAATTTCCTTACTTACTCCATTTATTCCAAAATCCATTAACTTCTTCTTCATTATGATTTAAAATCTTTTAACTGAAAATACCAATTTCATATTTCCCAAATTTCTTCTTTATCCTTTCAAATAAATTCAAACCTTGAATTTCAAAATAAATTCTTTATTTCTTGATATAACATCACTTAAGTTTAAAATTCATTATTTCTCTGTTTACACAAAATCCCTTTTTCATACCCGGAATTTATCAGGATTTAAAAAATCACTTTTATTCATTTCCAATTCATTTTTATTTTTATTCAAATTCTCTATAATTATTTCACTTAATAATTTACTCTTATATTTCTTTCAAAAATCCAATTCTAAATATTTTGATGACTCAGTGTACCGAAATATATTAAATTAAATCATGGTATCCAATATTCCATTTATCAATATAATTCATCACAGCATATCAAATAATCATGACACAGAATTATTAGAACAATCTAAATAATTTTGAGGAATCCAGTTGGATCCTTCCAACCTGTTTCCCTGCATCCACAGATGTTAGCACAATATAAAATACCAATTCCACTTCGCGGTGAAATATCACGGTATATGCGATTAATATAATATCATCCGCTATTATGCGGCGCATAGGGTCTCATCCGCTATATAATGCGGGAAATCAATCACTCCAAATATATACTATATATATAATATAGCACATTAACGCAATTCAATCATTCAACCAATTATTTAAATTCAAGCATTTAAATTTAAATAGCAACCCAGAAGAATGAGATTAACTCACCTTTTATCCTGCTGTTTGCAATCCATTCCAAACGGCTTGTTTCTTCATGATTTTAGGCCTACAGCCACAAGTACAATCACCACAACCAGATTTCAAACCCTACCATTGATCGGACCGTTGCTCAAACCCAGCCTCAACCACACAAATTCAAGCAGGAGCCCACGCTGATCGATGCCGCCACCACGAACTCGAGCTTCAGGCTCGCGGTGCCCTGAGTAGCTCGAATCCATCACCAATGCGTCGCGTGCTCTACTCCATCTCTTCTAGCAATGGATTGAGCACGAAACCCTAGCCCATCGATCGCGGTGCTTCTTCAAACCGCGAGCCTTCATAAGCACGTACTCGCGTGTCCTAGCATCTGCCGCGATTCGATTTTTGAACGAGGCGAGCGACTCGAGAATTCAGGCCGAGCAAAAGAACAGGAACGATCAATTTTTTTTTTGAACTGAATTCGATCTGAGAATTTCTAATATTCGAACGAAAAAGGATTTCGTTCGGCACACTATATTTCATTTTATTTTGGATGAGAAGGAAGGGACTCATATACTGTTTTTTTTTTTTTACAAAAAGAATAACGTATGAGAGAAGCTAAGGAAACATATACACTTCAACTTACAGGAAGGCGGCTATGACGTTGACCCTGATGTGAACATATTTAAAGCTGATGTAAGTCTTGACCAATCAACAACGTATATATATATATATATATATAAATTTTAAACCGTCTCGAATCTGCAACTTAAAATCTTAACCTCCTATCGAGGCATACCGCTAGGCGTTTATAATGTTATACCCCTATTTCGAACGCAATGGAAAAGGTTTCGTGCCCTAATTCGATCGTATGGAGAAGATAACTTTTGGACTCGGTTATTATATTAAATTTCCGATATGAACTTCAGTTCGTTTATATATCGTATGCTCACACAACAACTCCGGTCACTGCGAAAATTGGAATCTGATAATAATACAATATTACGGATAGAATGGAACTAGTTTCGTCGAAATCCGAGACTGTGCCTTGGAAGGCTATTTAAATATCAATTTAAACAACATATTTTTTTAAAACTGAACAAAACACTTTCAAACTCAAATTTAAAACTGTTATTATCTCCAGTATTATAAACATAAGTTTTCCAAGCCCTTGAAACATTTTTATCAGCTTCAAACTCAAGATTAAATATTTTACCCAATCTCTAATTATTATATTCAATAAATTTAATCGCCAAATTCAAACGGATATATGAAATCCAAGTTAAACTAACTTGCAAATATTTAAAATTAATTAAATATTCCAATTTTAAATGCCTAAAAATTCCTGGTCGTCACATTCCTCCCCTTTTAAAAGAATTTCGTGCCCGAAATTACTTGTTAAGAAGAATGATCCAATACCCATTACTATTTTCCAAAACCAAACAGTTTTATCAACTTGCTATAACATATCTTTTATTAAAGACCCACTATTACTTAAACCAACTTTTCAAAACCTTACATAGTTTCCAACAACATTATTTACTCCACTTATTCAAATTTAAATTTAAATCCAAATTTAAATTATCAAAACTTTCACAAAAACTTTCTAACTCTCTAAATTTTCGAAAAATTTCACCAGCGTCTCCTTTGCGCGGATAGCTCGGTACAACTACAAAATGCCTCTATGGGGCCCAGATTTCAAAAGAAAACAAAAGTCAAGTGGCTAGACTAGAAAATCATCAAATTTCATACAGAAATTTAAATACATACCTTTGTCGAGCAAATTTCAATTTATCTTCTGAAATCACAAATCCCAATTTTTCCACTTGCTTTTTAATACCTGTATATCCAATTTAACCATAACCAACTACAGATTCCAAAATCATTTTATACACTTCTTTACAAAAAAATTAATATTCGTTCCATTTAAGCCCGTACGATGTACCTTTATCATTCGTATGCAATACCGAATCCGGTCGCTTACTCGATCACGCAATTTCATTTTCGAACTAGTATCGTCCACCCGACTTCCTAGTGCGGACTCAGATTTAGTTTCTTGATCAGAACTCGTCATTCTCCTTGCATAGTCATAACTATGATAGAGAATTTCCAGAATCAATCAAAATCCATATCTAGGGTTCGTCGTCGAAAATCGAGTGAAAAATTCTAACTCGGATTGATATAACTATCTCGAAATTCTATGCTCGAATCTGTATCAAATTGCTATGCGAATAAAATAATATACGTATATCCTACGTATTTATATCCATTGATCATCAGCTATATCAATTCTCGTTTATTCACATTCATTTGATTCTATCTACTTATTCACAATTTCCCCATTTCACAACTTCCAAATTAAATTTCATCCAATTTTTAACTTAGTATATTTCCAATATCAAATTTACTTAAGAACTTTCATCCTTAACCTTCCTTAAGTTTAATATAAGCACTTTATATACTCTTATATTATTACTTTCACTTTACCAATTGGTTTTTATTTGATCAATTTGGATTCCAATTTCAAATAGATTCAATTTGCTTCAATTTGCAAATTAATTTCAAACCTCATTACTTTTTCCCAATTTCATCCAAATTTTCATTTTCAATTTTACTTGAATTCAATTTCCCTTTCATTTTAAATATTGAATTCTATTCACATTATCATAATCCATATTTAATTAACCATTTCTCCAATTAGTTCCACTTACTAATTTATTTGAATCCCAATGGATTTATTTCCAATTCATCTTATCTCAAACAATATTTAATTAATCATACTTTAAATTAGTTCCACCTACTAATTTATTTTTAAATCTCAAATAAAAGTGTATACGCAACTTTTACATCCTTTAGTTTCTTCAAACAAATTCTTCAATTTTCACTTTACTTTACATACACAATTTAAATTAAATTTCAATATTCAGTTTCAATTCAATTTGCTTACCAATTTAAATTTAATTTCAATATTAAATTTCACTTCTAAGTTGAATTTTATTTATAACACAAGTTTAACTCCACAAAATCCATTTTTAACTCATAGTTTAAAATTTTAGTCAACCAATCAGAATTCCATTAATATACTCACTTAACTAATTTATTCCAATTAATTCATTTCCCACTTTTAATTCAATATTTGATTTTTTTTTACCCTTCAAAAATCACTTCACTTAATTTTCTTGAGTTCAATCTATTTTATAATTCAATTTTTTGGATTTTTATTCATTTCCCAAAATACAAACAATTTTATTTTGGCTTATTAATTCCATTTCTAAGTTTTATAAGTCGCAACTTATTTATTCATACTTTCATCTATTTACAATCAATCTTGTTCACATTTTACTTGTTAAATCAGGATTATACATTTAATTTAGCCAAGTATATATTTTTTATTCAATGGGCTTTCTATTCTTTTATAAGCACTCAAAATCTATTTATCCTAATTCAATCTTATTTAACTTAACTCCAGTTAAATCTAACCCCATACTATTCTTTGACTTCACACAATTCATTTACATTTTATTAAGTAAGAACTTAATTTCATTTAATGTATCCACCACATGATACAATTCCATCTCAATTATATTTTGACTTTGATTCAAATCTAATCACAATATTATTAAACTTAGCTTAAGTTCATTTAATTCCACTTACTCTTCTAACTTATTAACTTTTACAAGTTAATTCCATTCCAGGAAATTTCCAAATCCTTTTATAATCCATGAACATTTTTAGCTAAACCTCTAGAGCTTAAGCGGTTACTTAGACACTCAAAACATTTAAACTAATTCTAGAGTCTTCAATAATCACTTAAGTATTTCAAAAATCATTTGAAATCAATTATATCCAAATCCTTTGCATTTCAAAAATCAACCCAACTTTTGCAAACAATTACAAAACAATTTGGTAGCAATTCCTCTCTTGAAAACTCGAAAATGAACATTGATGATGCTGCAGTCATCACCGAAGTTATTTTCCAGCGACCGAAAGAGTTCATTGCTTTTATCTCTTTAACAACACTTTCCAATATTTTTATTTTCAAATCTCACCAGATTTCAAATCCAATTCAAAATATTTCTCAAATACCATCACCATTACTTCTCCAAAGCTTTTGAAAACTATTTTAAAACTCAAAGGAACTAAATTTTCTCAAAATTTCAAATTCCAAATCCCTTCAATTCACATTCAAATATTATTATGGAATTTCATCGCAATTTATTTTCAAATATTTTTCTGGAATTCTATTTCAAATTATAAATCACATTTATTGTTTACATTTACAAATCCCATTTGTTTATGAATTTATTTCTTAGCTTTTAGTTATGATTTCAATTTCTTATTCAATTTTTACACAACTTAATATTATTATTTTCTAACAACCAAGCAACCGTATATAACTATAATAATTTACGAAAAATTATTTCTTTTATATACAAAAATAATTTGAGTAAAATTATTTCATTTACCCTATTTTAAAATAATATTGTGTCGAACTGTTCTATACAAGTGTTTAGAGATCCCTATCAATAACGTTAATTACTCGTATTGACCATGATCCATAAGCCTCTTAACAAACCAATCAACACGATATAAAATCATTTTATATTTACTAACAAATACGCGGTCATATCTATTAATACACTCAAACTCATTCTAGAGTACTATGGACTCTATTTCAATAGGTGATCCCCACCAGAGCCAAGGTTCTCGCTTAACCTCGCTCTGATACCAACTGTAATGACCCACAAATTCGTACTCCTTTGAGTCGACACTATTCTCCATCAATGAACTCAAGATGAACGGAAATACGAACCATTAGGGTTAAAGAAGAAGAGGTGGAAGGAGAATATAGAAGAAACATCAGAATCTCACCAATGCAGCGGAATAAAATATAATAGATAATAACAGATCTTTACAAAAAAGCAAATCTGTTTATACATTACATCATCAGAGTACACATAACACTCAACTGGACAGTAATCATAACCCATCCTCACAAAACTGAATACACAACTAATCAACACGGCAGAATATTTAAAACAATTAGGGAAGTACGTATCGCCATCCAGCTCGTCTCTTGAACTCCATAGCAGTCCATCCAGAAACTGTACTCTATAATACTCGGTCTGACCCGAGCATTATAGTTAAATAATACCCGAGTCTGCCTGGAAAACCAGCGTGAGATCACACTCAAATTTATAATTAAAGTTTTCAAAATCCTTTTAAAAACAAAAGCATCTCGTAAGACCACGCTACAAATAAACATGTCGGGTTTTTGCCCTACGATAGCTAAAACATTTCTTATCAAATCCTCTGATATTATAATAGAGTCTATATACAAATACTTATTCAAATAGCCGAAATTTTTACATTTATTAAATTCCAACATACTAGCCACAAAGTGGGTTCTACAAACAAAAATCGTAAAGGCACGTAGGGAGAAAGGATTTCCAACTAATGACTAGGCACTGGGGTACCACCGGTCACAGTACGTGGCCCAGATCACCGTACCGAGGATTACTCCCAATCCCCTGTAACACAAGACCGGGATTACCCCTTATTGGATAATCCCGAGTAAGATCACCCCATGGTTGGGATCAGCAACCGCACCATTAAGCCGAATAAAAGGGACATCTAGACAGGGATGACCTCACCCTAATGGGTGCTACCCACTTAGCCTTGCTGCATATCCCCTTATGTTGAGTCATTCCCGGTTGATGAGGCTTGAGGCTACGCATTACCTTTTTGGAACGTTTCACATAAAATGCTCACCGTCCACCTGATGATGTTCTGAAAGCATTTACCCATACAAGTCCATCCCGGTTCGAACGGAACCGAAGGCACTACTACTACTACACCCATTTTGGAATTTCCTCAGGATTAGTAGCGACTAGCCCTTGCACTTCACTGCTCCACCTTCGAATCCAAACTCTTGTTTTCCACACGAAAACGTACAAACCGGATCGAAGTGGTTTTCGAGAATTAATCCCGATTTCGGTCTCTTCGAAACGATCGACGCATTGTCCAATATTGATAGTCGGTTATTTTACTATCAATTAACATTCAAAAATAACCATCAAACAATAAATAATCTCCCAAATTATTTATTATCCTCAAAATATCTTTGCAAGATATATTTCCATTTTCAACCCTTTTGAAAACAATTTTCAAACCCTACTCTTCTCATGGGATAAATTCCCAATTATTTATTTCCACTGAAAGCACCAAGTACAAAGCTTTAGATTTTTAAAATCATTTGAAAACACTTTATTATAAAATATACTTTAACATTTAAATTGAAAACTACTTCAATACTTTATTAAAAATGTATACTTTAGGAATATTTAAAATGAGGTTACTTTATAAAAATATAAAACTTGATTTTCTCCTTTAAACAAAATATCAAGTCACCTTTAAATAATTACTACGATAATAGATTTGAAAAATACTTACTTTAAAATTTAAACATTAAGAAATAATAAATTTTCTAAAACATGTTTTTTAAAACAACATTAAAACTTTTAACTTATATTTAAAATTTGCTTTGGGAACGTATTTGGCTATCTATCTCATTCACATCTTTTAAAAATAAATCACTATTTATTTTTAAACAAATTTACTCATTCCCTTAATAAATTCCCACCGTGAATTTATTCTTTCAAATATCCACTGATATATCACTTCGCTTTTGTAAACCCGTTTATAAATTTCAAGTCTCGCTTCTCTTTTAAAAATCCCGGTTTTACACGCTTAAACCAGTCCCCAAATTGGTTTCCAATTTACTTTACCTTTAAAATAAATTTCCTTACTTACTCCATTTATTCCACAATCCATTAACTTCATATTTTATTTCTTCATTATGATTTAAAATCTTTTAACTGAAATTACCAATTTCATATTTCCCAAATTTCTTCTTTATCCTTTCAAATAAAATCAAACCTTGAATTTCAAAATAAATTCTTTATTTCTTGATATAACATCACTTAAGTTTAAAATTCATTATTTCTCTGTTTACTCAAAATCCCTTTTTCATACCCGGAATTTATCAGGATTTAAAAAATCACTTTTATTCCTTTCCAATTCATTATTATTTTTATTCAAATTCTCTATAATTATTTCACTTAAAAATTTACTCTTATATTTCTTTCAAAAATCCAATTCTAAATATTTTGATGACACAGTGTACCGAAATATATTAAATCAAATCATGGTATCCAATATTCCAGTTATCAAAATAATTCACAGCATATCAAATAATCATGACACAGTATTATTAGAACAATCTAAATAATTTTGAGGAATCTAGTTGGATCCCTCCAACCTATTTCCCTGCATCCACAGATGTTAGCACAATATAAAATACCAATGCCACTTCGAGGTGGAATATCGCGGTATATGGGATTAATATAATATCATCTGCTATTATGCGGCGCATAGGGTCTCATCCGCTATATAATGCGGGAAATCAATCACTCCAAATATATACTATATATATATATATATAATATAATACATTAACGCAATTCAATCATTCAACCAATTATTTAAATTTAAGCATTTATAGCAACCCAGAAGAGTGAGATTAACTCACCTTTTATCTTGCTGTTTGCAATCCATTCCAAACGGCTTGTTTTTTCATGATTTTAGGCCTACAGCCACAAGTACAATCACCATAACTAGATTTCAAACCCTACCATCGATCGAACCGTTGCTCGAACCCAGCCTCGACCACGCAAATTCAAGCAGGAGCCCATGCTGATCGATGCCGCCACCACGAACCCGAGCTCCAGCCTCGCGATGCCTTGAATAGCTTGAATCCATCACCAATGCATCGCGTGCTCTACTCTTCTCTTCCAACAATGGATTGAGCACAAAACCCTAGCCCATCGATCGCTGTGATTCTTCAAACCGTGCGCCTTCACAAGCTCGTACTCGCGTGCCCTAGCATCTACCGCGATTCGATTTTCGAACGAGGCGAGTGACTCGAGAATTCCGGCCGAGCAAAAGAACAATAACGATCGATTGTATTATTATTTTTTTGAATTGGATTCGAGCTGAGGATTTCTAATATTCGAACGAAAAAGGATTTCGTTCCGAACACTGTATTTCATTTTATTTAGGATAAGAAGGAAGGGACTCGTATACTATTATTATTTTTACAAAAAGAATAAGGTATGAGAGAAGCTAAGGAAACATATACACTTCAACTTGCAGGAAGGCGGCTATGACTTTGACCCTGATGTGAACATATTTAAAGCTGATGTAAGTCTTGACCAATCAATAATGAATAAATATATATTTATTTAAATTTTAAACCGTCTCGAATCTGCAACTTAAAATCTTAACCTCCTATCGAGGCATGACGCTAGGCTTTTATAATGTTATACCCCTATTTCGAACGCAATGGAAAAGGTTTCGAGGCCTGATTCGATCGTGTGGAGAAGATTGCTTTTGGACTCGGTTATTATATTAAATTTCCAATACGAACTTCAGCGCGTTTATATATCGTATGCTCACACAACAACTCCATTAACTACAAAAATTGAAATCCGATAATAATACAATATTACGGATCCAATGGAGCAGGTTTCGTCAAAGTCCGAGACTGTGCCTCAGAAGGCTATTTAAATATCAATTTAAACAACATTTTTTTTAAACTGAACAAAACACTTTCAAACTCAAATTTAAAATTTCTATTATCTCCAATATTATAAACATAAGTTTTCCAAGCCTTTGAAACATTTTTATCAGCTTTAAACTCAAGATTAAATATTTTACCCAATCTCTAATTATTATATTCAATAAATTTAATCGCCAAATTCAAACTGATATTTGAAATCCAAGTTAAACTAACTTGCAAATATTTAAAATTAATTAAATTTTCCAATTTCAAATGCCTAAAAATTCCGGGTCGTCACACATTCCTAGCTTGAGGAAAGTTCAACAACTAAGGAGCATGCAAGTAATATATTAATATATAAATAATAGAGGACAACTTTATATTAAAGATTCATAGTCTCCAATATATTATATCGAGTGATATCGACTTATGGAACGATGTGCTTCTTATGAAATACTCTCATGATTCAAGTGTCGGACACATCGGAAATAATGGTATACGTACATTTACGTATGTATTTATTCCTTAAGTCTATTTAATGTTTCTTTAAAATTCCACCTTTTGTTATACATTCATATTACATAAGATAAATTATTATATAACTTTTGTAACTTAATTAAATTATATAATAGTCTTATGTATAATATTATATTAATTAAATATTATTCAATTAATTTTAACTAATTAACTCTTAAATAAATTGTAATTAATTAACTATTTAATTAATTTTATATTGCAATTCGAATACAACATTTATGTTGGACATATCTACTATATACTTTATAGTATGACACACATATATATCTTATATGTGTTTATTTTATTTAATTCATCAAACTTTAATTTATTTATTCAATTAAAAAAATTTGATTAAATTTTATTAATTTCAAAATTTATCTTGCATACATATATGTAAACTTATGTTATCCTAAACATTTTAAAATAACAAAACATATATCAACATATGCAATGTATGCATATATGTATTAATTAATTAACATATTTAATTAATTCATTCATTAATCTTATTAATTAATTTTAAATTTTGAGATTAGTATATAAATATTTTTTAACATTTTGAAAACTTATGTTGTATTATGACTTTTATAATAAACGTATTTTATTTTAATGTTCAAAACAATTTTTAAAACTAGGCCAAGACCCAATTCAAATTGGGCTTGTTCAATTGGGGCCAACCTTTGGACTCACTCACCTTTGAGGCCAGGCTGGTAAATGGGTGAGAGTGGTTACTTGCTTACCCAATTTGAAGTCTAGACATTACCTTTTTAGACACCGTACTTAGTGAGCAATTTTAATTAGTTAGTCCTAACATAACTAATTTAGACCGCATAGGCTATTGGGCTTTGATACCATTGAAGATACTAGGCCAGCCCGCAGCGGAAGAAAATGGTGGATTTAAAAAATATACCATTTTGGATCTTTAAAAGGGCCTACGAAGTCTAAATTTCATTTATAGCTTTTCTAAATTTGGTTTAAACAAAATTTTATATTATATTTAAAATAGCTAAAGGGAAGTTTAAATAAATTTAATTTCAAATGTATACGTATCAAATACACCTAATATTTATTTATAAGTGTTAATGTATAGGGGATGAAACATTTCATTTCTTTCCCTAAAACAAGAATTAATTGAGGGCATTAATTGTATTAAATGGAGAGAGAAACCTCTCATTTTATCTCTTTAATTTGAATTGATTGATTCATAATGTCATTATTAATAATTTATTCATGGCAATATTTATTATTATATCCATATGTATTCTAAATGTTGAATTTGCAGTTTGATATTTATTTTATTTTATTCATTTACACAAGTATACATATAAATATATATATATATAGACGTGCCCTTATATACATGTTGAGATTTACATTACAACGGACAGTTAGTTCATTTTGTGTGTACTGTAATTTGTCCAAATATGCACTTGTGTAATTTGTCAAAAATAAATACTAATATATGTGTGTGTGTGTGTGTAATTTATTGAATAAAACAGTTTCTACCATAATAATTTTTTTGAGAAAATTGTGTGATCCTTTAGAATAGAGGAGAGCACACATGTAAATATGTATATATCACTAAAACAAGGTGCTGCCAACATGCCGGGCATGTAGCTAATCATAGTACAAATAGCAAAGAAAGGAACTCAGGTACCCCTAAGATGAGCTCTAGCAAGGCCACCGCCCATTACACCCGAATATGGAGCTCCGACAAGGCCACCGCCCGATAGTGAGGTGTTAGAAGTACCTAAAAATCTATGAAACAACTTAGTGCCAATGATACTAGAAGACAACTCCATTTGAGAAGAAAACGCCACTCTGTAGACTCGGAAGAACTGGATATGAGGATGATCTAGAATGAAAAACGCTACTCTGAAGAATCAAAAGAACTGGAGAGAGCGCGTTGCTGTAAAAGTGAATCATCTAGAAAGTAGAATGTCACGCTGAAGGTGTAGAAGAACTGAGAAGAACTCCTCTCTTCTAACAGCAATCCTACCATCAGCAATCCTGTGAACCTACAAAAGAATCTAACACCCTTTCTGGCCAAAACTTTTATCTGTAAAAGGAACTAAAGAAATTTATAAGGATAATACACATACATGTATATAAATGAAATATATATATATATATATATGTATGTATGTACGTATTTATGTGTGTGTATTAATGAAATAAAAGTAAATATACAAAAGCTAAGATAATAGGACAGAAAACAATATAAATTAGAAAACATACTAAAAAAGAATCCAGGATCAAAAGAGGTTACAAATCTATAAACTATAACAAAAATACTAAAAATAATACAAAAACTAAAACAAAATAAAACTTATCCTTATGCTCCTTTGATCAAAAGAATATTACGAAAATCGGTGAAATCATCATTTAAGTATAAAAAAATGTTAATGCTATAATTATTAATGTCAAAAATATTGTTTCTATGTTTAAATAATTTAATATTATTACTAAACTGAAGATATTGTAAAAATTAATTTATCACATCGACTGTTATTATTATTAAAAATTCTCCATTTTCTCTCAAACCAAATATACCAATAAATTATAATGAATAACATATCAAGTAAATATATATTTTCCATTTTAAACTTAAATCTTAAATTGTTCCAATAATAGCCACAATCAGTAATTTTAGTTTTAAGACTAAATTTGAAGATTTTAAGAGTCATATTTGGAATATAATATGTATCTATGCAATCAAAATACAGATGCATAATATCTTTAAAATCCAAATTGAAAAAGAAACATTTGTTATCAATTTGCATATTGTTTTTCTTTAATAATTCATTAGTATTTAATTTTCCATGCATGATTAACTACATATGCATTTTAGATTTAGAATGAGCATTTATTTTTTCCAAATAAGTTTAAAAGAATTATTAGTTACACCTGATAAATTAAGAAATTTATAAAACGAATTAGAAGTAAATTCCTTACTCTTATCCCACTTCCAAATAATATTGTCATTATTATTATCAATACGAGGACGAAGAGGCAAACATAACGAAGGGTATTTTCGGTAGCTTGAAAAGACACGGTTGAAATCTATTCAATGAATTTTCATTATTAATAGTAGAGATTATATAAAACAATCTAGTATGAAGTAAAGATGGTTTCCTAATAGTTGTACTTTTAAAATTTTATTAAAACTAAAATTCCAAGAGGGATCATTATTTCGAGAAAAATATCTAAAATCAAAACATTCTTAAAGTTACAAATATCGTCAAACTCCCTAAACTCTATCTTAAGAGGAATGACAGAAATCTAACGATCATGTAAAAAAGAAATATTATTTTATGAATGAACAATCGTATTAGTACCAAGGTTAAAAATCTCTTGACATTTTAAAATTGATTTTCAATAAGTAGAAAAAAATTTAATAACAGAAGGTGAAATTTGGTATAAGTTACTATTAACATTATAGTAATATTTAGAAATGATTTCTTTCCAAATAGGGTTATCATTAATATCCTTAAATTTCCATAACTGTTTCCCTGACAAGGACAAATTCATGTTACACAAATTAATGACTCCTAAACCACCTTCCTTTTTGGATTTACAAACGGATTTCCAATTCAATTAACATTTAATACTACTGTTAGAGTTGTCCCCACTCCATAAGAAGTCCTTCTTATTTTATCAATTTTTTAATCATCCAATCTTGGAAAAGATGCATAGACATCCAATAGATTGGAAGAGTGGATAAAACAGAATTTATGAGAACTCATCTTAAATTCGTAAACAGAATTTATTGTTTCTACAATAATAAATTAACGAAAACTAATTATAAGATAATAAAACAAGTTTTTAAAATTTTTGAAAATCTGGAAACACATTTAGAGCTTAAGATTAATTTATAGAATTTTTTACAATTAAAATAAAATTTATTATTAAATAATTGATAATAGCCCATAATCAAATAATTCTAAAAAATAGGAATTCAAATTGAAATATTCTAAAATAATTTATGAAGGTATTTCAGACATTTTTAGGCTTAGGAATAGTTTTTGGAATTTTTCAACTGAAATTATATTTTTAATTAAATAAATAATTTCATTTCAAAAATAAATTAATTCAAAACTTTAATAAAATTAAACTATAGAAATCTGAAATTTTTTCTCAAGGTTCCAAGCACATATTAAATGCTTTAATAAATTTCTAGAATTTTTCCAATTGAAATTATATTTTTAGTTAAATAATTGATTACAGGCTGAAAGTATATTAATTTTTAAAAAATAATAAATTATATCTAAAAATTATGAAAGCTTTACTGTAATCTTATTACATGGTGAAGCAAATATATAATTGAAATTTTAACCGTTGACTATTTTATTCATAATAAACAATTCAAAAAATCATTGAATAGTAATAAAATATGCATACACATATTTAATAGAATATTTTTATATTTTATGTTTCACAATAGGTACAAATCATCATAAGAAAATTTTAAGATTTAATATATATGATATATAAACACATATATAATTATACATCTTCATGATTTGTAGATCTGTACACACTTAATCTAGATCTTCACACACACACACACAGATATATATATATTAATATAAATAAAAATTAAAACCTTTATTCAGAAACTTAATTCAACAATAAATTAATAAACATAATATTTTAACAAGCACATAACCAATCTAATTGTAACAAACACTTATACCCTCAATAATCTCACCTAATCTAAACAATAAACAGATCTGAATACAAACAGATGATTTGGATTTATATCAAATTTTGTATGAAAAACTTAATTTCAAATCAATGATAATAAGTAAAAGTGCACCTTCTAGTGAATCCTTTGACTCCACGTTGAAAAATGATTTCTCTTCTAAGAACAATTCACAATCCGTCAGGGTCCTAATATGGGATTAAAGACCTTCTACTACAAATTAGTATTTTTAATTATAAAATAGATTTGAGAATTTTATGAATGATTTTAAGGATGATTTAAGAGGAAATTTGCTTCCATTAAAATGAGGAAGAAGAAAGGGGCGGCTCAAAATTAAATTAGCTTGTGATTAGGGTTTTGAGATTGGCTTTTATGTTGATAGGACAAGAGAGCAAACAATAATCTCAACCACACATCCCAAAACCTAATCACACATGTTGTAGCTACCACCTATCTTTCTCCAACCCGATGCCTATCCTCTTAAAATCTCATGGGTTGTGAGGCCATTTAACCCAAATTAAATATATCCAATCATATTTAATATATTTTGTTATGGATATCTCATATCGATCAGTATATTCATAACTTCTATAAATATATGAAACAATTTTATTTCTCAAATCAAATTCAAAATTCTTATTTAATATTTCATAAATATTATTTAATTAATTAATTTATTTATAACAATTATAAAATACTTACATTATTTGGTCAAAGAGAAACTATCATTTCGGTTGTGTGACTCTTGGGTGTAAATTCGGTCAGCGATTAACGTCGAACTATTCTAACGTTAACATTCACACTTCATTTAGCAGGTGGTGTGATATTATGTCCAAACTTATAACTTACTAATTTTTTTAGAAAAATCTTATTTTAATTTAATAGGCGCTATCTAGTTGTGACAATTATTTACACCAATTCTCTTCGTCAAAATTATGTCACTTTAGACTTGCTGAATTTTGTAATGGTCAAAATTAAAATATCATCCACATTCAACTCTATAATCCAAACAAAAAGTTCGTGGTTCAATAATAATAATTACTATCAACCGTACCACTCTGGCCAGAAATTTTGACTTTGGGATGACTTGAGTTGACCGTGATACTAACCCATATATCCCAGGATACGAATCCACTCTTGAATAGTGCTTCACTTCCAATAGTTTCACTTGACCCAACTATAGTCACTTGATGGACGCTATGTCATTATTTGACTATAATCAAAGCGGAGCTTTCATATTGAAGATTCACAGTATTCTCAGGTCGAAAGAACTTTGTAAATTAGTCACATCGATATTTTCTATTTGACCTTACTTATATTAACCAACAGAAAACTACCGAGTGAGTCGCTCTATATTTATCCAATAACCATCAGCACGTAACCCTTAGGTGCTCCCAGCAGTCACGAGTAATACACCACCTAACATTTGGAGAGTGTTACGTACTCTAGTCTTAAAGGACACATCTATATTTAGTCTCGATGCAACTTGACTAGGAACATTTAAAATGATATATCTATTTGATTGTGATAAATTACTCATGGTTATAACACTTTGTAACTACTATCACAAAACATACCATTTATGGATTTTCTATTAAATATACTTAATTAAATTAATTAATTAATATAACTACATTATACCAAGCATATAATAGAAAGAAAACACCTTTATTTCGAACAAGATTGGTAAACGAGTTAGATATATGTAACAAATTACATAATTGCCCTCTAGGGCATACCCCTAACCTATCACTTCATAAGGAGATATCCATTCCCATATATAAGGAATAAGTCCTTGGTATTTATTAAATACATAAGCATACAATTTTATGTAGTCTAATGTTTTTCTCCAGAATTAAAATGGTATCAGCCTAGGCATCCTGGTGCATAAGCCACATCCTATTTAATACACATCATGGCATACATTATGGAACTAATTAAAGATGCATATGGTATCTTCTTCATATGCTCTTTTTCCTCATTAATTTCAGAGCATCCTTCGTTAAAGGACGATTCTAGATTGCATTAAAACATTTCCACGCTTAAAATTCTCAAGATTGAATCATTTTAATATGGTATCTATGTACATGGATTACGATAATCCCAATAGCCTCTTATATATATCTCTATAGATCTTAATACCTCGGATATAGACTACTTCTTCCAAATCCTTCATGGAGAAGCTCTTATATAACCAAGATTTTATTGATTGTAGCAATGCAAATGTTGTTGCCAATCAGTAACAAATCATTGACGTATAGAACTAACACTATAGCACTTCCTTATTCTTTCCGATATAGGCACGCTTCCTCAGTATTTTGATAACAAAAACCCAACTATTTGGTTACTTTATCAAAACACATGTTCCAACTTCTTAAAGCTTGTTTAAGACCATAAATGAATCTCAACGACTTGAAAGCTTGCCCTCACTCCCACTTACTTTGAAAACCTTGGGCTGGGACATGTAAATGGTCTCTTCTAAATCACTATTTAGAAAAGCATTTTCACGTCCATTTTCCGTATTTTTTAGTCATAGAATGTAGTAATAACAAGCATTGTCCAAATGGACTTAAGCACTGCTACGGGCAAAAATGTTTAATCAACACCTTGATTTCGACAAAATCCTTTCACAGTTGATCTAGATTTATAAGTCTAAACTTATCCATCTACATTTTGCTTTTCTTAAAAATCCATATGTGGCTATTGGGTTTTATCCCATTGTGTATGTTAGCTAAATCCATACTTGTTTTCATACGTGGAATCTACATTGGATTTCATAGCTCCTAGCTAGAGTGTAGAGTCTTTGATGTACAGTGCTTGCTGGAACGAGAGATGAGTGTCATCCTCTAAGATGCAATCCTCTTTCTCACTATCCACTAGAAAATTATAGTATTTCAATGATATATAAGATTCTTTATTTCACTTCTACTAGGTTGCATGTTTTCATATACTGGTGAATTTGGTTCTCCCACTGGCTCATCCTTTATGCTTGCTTCTTGGACCTCATCAAAGTCTACAACATTGCTGTTAATTTCTTTTAAAAGAAATTTCTTTTCTAGAAAGACAACATGTGTAAAAACAATAACTCTTTATTCCTTATTTTTGTAGAAAATATATCCTTAAAGTTCTTGGGATATCCTATAAACTTGCGTAGAATTGATCTTGCCTTAAGTTAGTTAGGCCGATGTTCTTGACGTAGGCAAGACAACCCCAGACCTTCAAATAGTTAAGATAGGGTTTCTTCCCATGCCATATCTCATATGGAATCTTAAGCATAGATTTCATAGGTATCAAACTCAACATATGTGTTATGGTTTATAGTGGATATCCCAAATAGGAAGGAGTTAACTCAAATTTACTCATTATGGAATGAACCATATCTAATAGGGTTCGGTTTCTTCTTTTCAAAACACCATTGTGTTGTAAAGTATAAGGTGGAGTAACCTAAGAGATAATCCTATTATCTTTTAAGTATTATTGGAGCTCTTACCCAACATACTCATCTCCACGATCAGATTGAAGTATTTAACCTTATGGTACGTCTGATTTTTGACATCATTCTTATACTCTTTTAATTTCTCACAAACATTGGATTTGTTCCTCATAATACACATGTATCCTAGTCTTGGGAAATCATCAGTAAAAATTACAAAATAAGAGGCATTATCTTTTGTAACTATAGGCATTGGTTCTCATACATCTGTCTGTACGAGATCCAAGAGTTCATTAACTCTATCATTGCTCCTAATAAATGTGTGTTTGAACATTTTTCCATTAAGACTTGAGTCACACATATTGAATGACTCGGAGTCAAATAATGGTAGAAAACCTTTAGTTTTCAATTTGTGTAGAAGTTTCTCACTTATATGACCAATCGTACAATGCCATAGATAATTATTAATGTCAACAATGAAATAATTTGTTATACCACACACATGATTAGAATTAAACATAGAAATGCCATTATCCGAAAGATCACTGCAAATTTTATTTCCATCAAACAAAATGTTCATAAAATTATCAACATAATGAAAAACATATCCTGTAACGACCCGCAAATCCGTACCCCTTGAGTCAACACTATTCTACAACAATCAACTCAAGTTGTACAGAAATACGAACCATTTGGGTTTAAGAAGAAGAGGTAGAAGAAGAGAAAACAAAATCAATATCAGAATCTAACCATCGCAGCGGAATAAAATATAATAGATAATAAATAATCTTTACTCAAAATCAAATATATCTGTTTACATACATCACATCATCAGAGTACATCAGTCACAGCTCACATCAAAACAATACAATGGATACACAACAACTCAAACAGCGGAATATATATATATAACAAGTACGACTATACGTATCGTCAATCCAACACGTCTCCTGAGCTCCATAGCAACATATCCTGTATTCTATAATACTCGGTCTGACCCAAGCATTACAGTTAAATAATACCCGAGTCAGTCTGGAATACCAGAGTGAGAAAATCACACCCAATTGATTATTAAAGTTTCAAAAATCCTTTGAAAACCAAAAGCATCTCGTAAGACCACGCCACAAATAAACATGTCGGGTTTTTACCTTACGATAGCTAAACCAATTTTTTTATAGAAATCCTCTGATATTATAATAGGGTCTATATACAAATACTTATAAAATAGCCGAAATTGTTACATTCATTAAATTCCAGCTACTAGCCACAAAAGTGGGTAATACAAACAAAACTCGTACAAGGCTCGTAGGGAGAATGGATTTCCAACAATGACTAGGCACTGGGGTACCACCTGTCACAGTACGGGGCCTAGATCACCGTACCGAGGATTACTCCCTTCATCCCCTGCAACACAAGGCCGGAACCATTCCTTACTGAACAGTCCCGAACAAGATAAACCCCGTGGTTGGCGCGACCAACCACCCACTAAGCCGAAATAAATAAGGGACATCTAGACAGGGGAATTATCTTGTCCTGCTTGGGCATGACCCACCTAACCTTGCTGCATATCCCCTGATTTTCAGTCATTCCCATTTGATGAGGCTTGAGGCTAAGCGTTACCTTTAGAACGTATTTACTTAGAGTGCCCATCGCCCTCCTAACGATGTTTCGCAAGCATTCATCCATACAAGTCCGTCCCGGGTTCGAACGGAACCGAAGGCACTATTCCTACTACATCCATTTTGGAAATATCCTCAGGATTAGTAGCGACTAGCCCTTGCACTTCACTGCTCCATCTTCGAATCCGAACACGTTTTTCGCACGAAACGTACAAACCGAATCGAAGTGGTTTTCGAGAAATTAATCTCGATCCCGGTCTCTTCGATACGATCAGCGCATTGTCCAATATTGATAGTCGGTTATTTAACTATCAATTTATATTCACAAACAACCATCAACCAATAAATAATTTTCCAAATTATTTATCTCCAAAAATATCTTCACAAGATATATTTCTATTTTCAATCCTTTTGAAAACAGTTTCAAACCATCTTTCTTCCCAGAATAAACTTTTCCAAATATTTTCTATCTCCTCTGAAATCACCAAGCATGAAATTAGATTTTAAAAATGAATTTTAAAACATTTACTTTGAAATATATATACACTTTTAAACAGCTAAGTTAAATTTCTTCAATATTTGTAAAAATACTTACTATATGAGTATTTGAAAATAAAGTTACTTAATAGAATATAAAACTAGAATTTCACTTTTGAAAACAAAATACTAGGTCATCTTTTAAGTAGTTACTACTATATTAGATTTTTAGAAAATACTTACCCTTTGAATTTTAAATATTGGATATAATAAATTTTTTTCAAAACTTGTTTTTTTTTGTTAAAAAACAACTTTAAAACCCTTTTAACTTATATTTAAAAACTCGCTTTGAAAACATACTTGGTTATTCGAGGAGAATTTTCCAACTTCAACCAATTGAATCAATTTTCCAAATTGATTTTCAACTTATTTTATTTGAAATAAATTTCTTCACTTATTCAATTCATTTCAAAATTCATTAATTATTGACTCAATTATAATTGTTATTATTTTCCCTTTTATTTTACATCTTAAACTGAAATATACATATTTCATATTTTTTTCCATTTCTTCTTTATTCTTCTAGAATAATTTAAATCCTAAATTTGAAATAATTGTTTTATTCTTTTAAACAGTAACATTGAAATTTTAAGTTTTCTTAACTTTCTGTTTATTCAAAAATTCCTTTTCATATACAGGATTCATTAATTAGCATTTTGGAAACACTAATATTCTTATCAATTCATTTTTAATTTATTAACATTCTTTATAATTATTTTCTTAAAAATTTACTTCTTTTATTATTTCTTTCCAAGAATCCAATGCTATATAATTTGATAACTCAGAGTTCAAGAATATATCCAAGCAGCTATAGCATTCAATATTTCAATATGATTCATCACAGAATATCCACAAAGCATGTCAGAGAATAATAAACAATATATATATGTTGAGGGACCCAGTTGGATCCCTCCAACCTGTTTTCCTGCATCCACAGATGTTAGCACAATATAATATACCAATTCCACAGTATCATACTATATCTCATCAATTCATTCAACCATTCAAACAATTGTTTAAATTTAATCATTTTAAATTTAATTATAAACTGAGTGAGATTAACTCACCTTTGATTTTGGTTTCGCCAGTCCGATCCAATCCTGACCCATTTTCATACCTTGGATAACAATTTGCATGGATTTATTAACATTCGAACAATTTGGGAAAATCAATTCTATCTAATAAATTTCATTTTATCTAATAAGTTAATTTCAACTAATTTTCTTTCTAAAAAATATTTCATAGTTATCAATTAATTATATAAGTTAACTAAATAAATTGATTTCCATTTTATAAATTTAATTTAACTAAATCTTTGTTTTAAAAAAAATAATTAAATGTTCCTAAACTAATTTTCCCCTTTCTTTTTGTGCTTAAAAACTTTTATTTTAAAACTTCTGAATTTAAATTTAAATTCAACATCTAATTTCTAATTAAATAGACCTAACAGTCTTCGAAACTACACATACAAATTTCCAGTTTGAAGATTAAATTAAATTAAATTAAAATCCAAAAACTGATACCTCACTGCCCCTCGAATCTCTGGCTTGAGACCACCGCGCGCATACCACCAGAATCTGCCACCACGAACTCCAACGAGTCCCTCACCATCGCCGACCTGAACAACTCTGCTCCACCTTTTCTAGGTTGCTCGTCGAAACCCACCCACGCTGAGAATGGCCGCCATCATTAGAAGCCCCAAAATCGCGACGCAATCTCCCCAGCTCAGCCACGATCTCACATGTTTTCCTGAGCTTCACCATTGCCATACGATCGCACGAGCTCTCTCTTGCCTGCCCCAGCTTTCGATTAGGTCTGAGCATACGGGAGAACGCGATTTGAAATATTTTCGCGAATTGGGAAATATGAGGGAATGATGACTTCGAACGAATTGATTTGTAAAAACTCTGCTACCATTACTCGATCAATTTATGTCCAAAAGGTTCGCGTATGAGCCTTCCAGATCCAAAGTCGTGTTTCCCTTTTGAGCATCGATCCATTGACGATGTCATTAAATCACGAGTTTTGAGGAGGCTGTCGATGTTGAATTGAAGTAGAAGGAAAGTTGAACTCGCCCAAAGGAATTTCGTTCGCCTGGAACGAGAGTGTTCTCTCTTTTTTTTTTTAAGCTTAGAAACAATAAACTTCGGCCATTATTTTCGTTTATACTCAAATGAAAACGGAGGCTATGGCCCTATTTTTTTTTTTCTTTTCTATAAAACTGAACGCGAGGATTCTCGAAGAAGCCTGACTTGAAAATGAAAGCGTTAGCTTCTAAAGGAAGACAGGGTACGTGATGTGAACGAACGTCAACTGATGAAGGTTGTTTATATAAGAATATACATATAAATTTTAATTGAATTTTCGATATAAATTTTCCACGCGTATATATATCGTATGCTTACCCAACAACTCCAATAAATACGAAATTTGAAATCCGATAATAATTCAATATTACGGACCCAATGGAACTGGTTTCGTCGAATTCCGAGACTGTGCCTCGGAAGGCTATGTTTAAATTCAATTTAAACGATATAAATTTCAAAACTCAACAAAACGCTTCCAAATTTAATTCCAACACCTTTGCTATCCTCAATGTTATCAATATAAATTTTATAAGCCTTCAAATTATTTTTAACAAGCTTAAAATTCCAGGTTCAATATTTTATCCAACTTCAAATAATTTAATTCAATAATTTAATTATCAAATAGTTGGTGATATTTGAATTTAAATTAAAAGCTAACTTTTAAATATCCAAAATCAATTGAATATTCCAATTTTAAATACTCAAAAATTTCGGGTCGTCACATTCCTCCCCCCTTAAAAGAATTTCGTCCCCGAAATTACTATTTAGGAAGAATGGTCCAATACCCGTTTACTTATTTCCAAAACCAAACAATTCAACATCTAACTAACTATTTTTCATAAAAGGCTCATCATCCTTCTTATTAATTTCTCAACTCTCCCATAGTTTCAAACTATACTATTTGTTTAACCATTCAAGTTTCAACTTTAAACCAATTTTAAATTTTCAAAATTTTCCCAAATTTTTTTCTAACTCCCTAAATTCCCGAAAAATTTCGCCAGCGTTTCCTTTGCGCGGCTGACTCGGTACAACTACAAAAGGGCTCTACGGCCTCCCAAATCCAAAAAGAAAACAAAAGGCCAAGTGGCTCAATCCAAATCCAAATCCCAATCAAATTCCATACCAAATTTAAATACATACCTTATTGTCGGGCAATTCAAATTTATCTACTGAATCAAAAACCAATTCTCTTTTCCCCTTTTACAATACCTTCATAACCTGCTTGGTACTAATATCCAATCACAATATTCCAAAACAATTTATCGATTTTCTTACAAAATGTCAATATCTATTCATTTCAATATTATCTTAGATTATATTTGTAATATCAATTTCCAATCTAGAATTTACCATTCCTTTCTTAAGTTAGTACAAACATTTTATATGTTTCTTATCTTTATTTCTCTTTACCACTTTTAGTTTATACCTATTTCCATTTAAATCGATTTCCATATTACATATGTATTTCATTTATTTTCAACTTTGAATTTTTAAATTTTTATCCTTCATTTATTCCTAATTTAAGTCATTACTTTAATTAGTTTCATTTACTAATTCGTTTCATTTACTAACTTATTTTAGTTTCCCTTTCTAAATAGTTTTGTCGTTAACAAAATTTTCAAAAAATTTCTAACTCCCAAAATTTCTGAAAATTTTTGGCAGAGTCCCCTTTGTACGGAGGAGCTTTTGCAATTTGACAAAAGAGATAAATATATATACATCGACCCACACGGTCGGAAAAACCAAAAACAGTTCATATTTCCTATTTTTATTGCGTAGGCGTACCTTATTTAGCATTTTAAGCAAGCAGCTTATTATTTTTAGCAAGTAGCACTACCAAATCCAGCCTCACGGCTTCCAGGTACCTATACTTACTCAGTTTAAACTTGTAAGTGCCAAATAAAAGGAGTTTAACACATTTCACTTACTTGCAATAGTTAAAACATATGAATTCTAAAATAAATTCACACTAAACATTTTTCTGAAAGCAACTTATACAATTTTCATGCTAATCTAACTGTTTCAATTAATTTATAACCATTTTCATTTAATTCGAATGGTTTTCAATCCATTCGTATACAACTTCATCAATGTGAATGGTTTAAAATTCAATCACTTACATTAATTCATTTTTAAGCAACTGAACTCATATTTAATCCAATTGCTTTCAAAATCAATTTATTTTACTACTCTCACTCATAGAATATTTAATTACCCCATTTACAACAAACAACAATTTATTTCATGCAATTTGACGAGATTTAGGTGAATAAATAAGCATTTATGTTTTATAACCAATTCAAATTTATTTTACTCTATTTCCAAATTTATTCACAATCCAATTATCCTCGCTTCCATTTCGGATTTGAATACATTCACTTGTATTTCATTTATTAACCAAACTAGTTCATACAAAACTATTAACATCTTAGGTCTGTCTTCATTACCAATTTAATTACTCTTTTATTTTAATTCATTCACAAGCATTTATTTACATTTCATTCCATATTTGTTTATTCCAATCTATTTTATTTAGCTCGAAAACAATTCGGGCTATTTTATTCAATAACCATTTCTCAACTTATTTAAACTATATTTCATTTGATACTTATTTATTCCATCATTTATTCATTCAATATAATTTGTTTATCCACATTTACTTGAACCATTTCAAATAAACTCGAAACATTCTATTTCTTATTGTCTCAAATTATTTCAATTCCTTAATAATGTAAATGGTTTACAATCATTTATTCTAGAACTTCATTCCATTGACATTATTTATAACTCACCGAATTTTTATTTCGGTTAAAAATTTATTTTCACTTGATTAAAACCAATCCAATATTATTAAACTTTGTTTAAGTTGAATTCAATTCAACTCTCCTGCATTTATTTAGCTTAAGTCAATTTCCTTCAATTTATTCAAATTTTATACTTAAGCTCATTCTCATTTTGCAAACAAAGTTCTCTTTTATACTCAACTTAACTCAATTAATTCCAAGGCCATATCCAATTTATTTCCACTTATTGGATTTCATTTGCATATTCAAACCATTACTATTTTAATCCATTTACATTTTTATTTTATACATCTCAAATTATATTTACTTTGTTAACACTTCAAGTCTAATTTTTAATTAATAACTCAAGTTCTGATTCTATTATCCACTTTTAATTTACCATCCAATTTATTAACTCACAATTCAATTTTATTAACTAATTTATTATCTAATTAGTTCTCCCATTATTTATAATCCAACACTTGAATTTTTTTTTTTTTTTTCATTCCAAATATCACTTTTATTTATTTTCCTTAGTTCAATATATTTTACAATTCAAGTTTGGATTTTCCTCTCATTTCCCTATTCATCTAAATCTTTATTTGGATTTGTATTCCATTTTCAATTTTATAAGTCGCAACTTATTATTTACACCATTCCATTCCTCATAGGCTTGAATATATTATTCTTTTCTTTTTTTTTCTTTTTTTTTTAACTCAAGCCTTATGCTTATTTATAACCCAAGCATATATTTTATTCATGCATTTTAATTCTTTTATAAATTATTCTGGTTTATTTATTTCAATTAAATTCTTATCCAATTTATTTCTTATCCAATTAAGAATCAATTTCAATTCAATTTTACTTTAAACTCAGAATTTACTTGACTCAATTCGATTTTAACTTAATTCGAATACAACTGAATATTATTTCCAGCCTATTCAATGAATTTCAATCCAATCAAATTTTTATTTTCAAATCCAAGTTAATTTCATTTTCAACTTTTCTCTTTAAATTTTAATTCAAACATTCAAAGCCTATATTTTCCTTCCTGATTTAAAATTCAACTCAATTTTATAAGCTTACAATTTATCTCATCAAGATTTTTAAACTCCCGACCTTGGCTTCAAATCATTTTGAAATCTCCAATATCTCAAACCACATTTTCTCAACAAAAAAATTTAAACCAATCCTGTTTTATTCCCAACAAATTTCTTTTGAGACTTTCAAAAACAAACAGGTTTTTCTAAACAGATCAATTTGGCAGCAATCCGTCACTTAGAAATTCGAAAATGAATACTGATGATGCGGCCGTCATCATCAGAATTTTTTTCCAATAATCCAGGTGATTTCAATGCTATATCACTTTCAAAATTCATTTAAAACAGATTTCCATTCAGAATTATCTCCAATTAATAACGCTATCATTTATCTTCAAATACTTCCAAATCTCCGGGATTTTAAATTTCCAAAGCCTGCTTAAATAAATTCTAACTATAATTTATTGCATACCTTACAAATTCTCATTTGATTATATTTAAATTCATAAATTACTTCTATAATTCATATTTATAAATTTCATTCTATATATGAATTTATTCCTTCAAACTTTGGTTATATTTCAATTTCTAGTTAAATTTACACTTAAAAATGATAATATTTCAATACTATTCTTTCTAACATCCAAACAACCATATATTCAATAAATAGTTCAAGAAAACTTTTTCTTATATCAAAATATATTTTTGGGCAAAATTATTTCATTCACCCACATTTAAAACAATACCGTGTCGATTGTTCTATTCAAGTGTTTAGAAACCCCTTTGATACAGTTGCGCAGACTGTGTCGACGAAGGTTCATATGCCACTCAATAAACTAACCAACACAATATTAAAACAATTTATATTCACTAACAAATACGCACTCATCTCTATTAATACGTTCAAACTCATTATAGAGTACTACGGACTCTATTTTCTGAGTAATTCCCACCAGAGCCAAGGTTATCTCCAACCTAAGCTCTGATACCAAGTGTAACGACCCGCAAATCCGTACCCCTTGTGTCAACACTATTCTACAACAATCAACTCAAGTTGTACAGAAATACGAACCATTTGGGTTTAAGAAGAAGAGGTAGAAGAAGAGAAAACAAAATCAATATCAGAATCCAACCATCGCAGCGGAATAAAATATAATAGATAATAAATAATCTTTACTCAAAATCAAATATATCTGTTTACATACATCACATCATCAGAGTACATCAGTCACAGCTCACATCAAAACAATACAATGGATACACAACAACTCAAACAGCGGAATATATATATATAACAAGTACGACTATACGTATCGTCAATCCAGCACGTCTCCTGAGCTCCATAGCAACATATCCTGTATTCTATAATACTCGGTCTGACCCGAGCATTACAGTTAAATAATACCCGAGTCAGTCTGGAATAGCAGAGTGAGAAAATCACACCCAATTGATTATTAAAGTTTCAAAAATCCTTTGAAAACCAAAAGCATCTCGTAAGACCACGCCACAAATAAACATGTCGGGTTTTTACCTTACGATAGCTAAACCAATTTTTTTATAGAAATCCTCTGATATTATAATAGGGTCTATATACAAATACTTATAAAATAGCCGAAATTGTTACATTCATTAAATTCCAGCTACTAGCCACAAAAGTGGGTAATACAAACAAAACTCGTACAAGGCTCGTAGGGAGAATGGATTTCCAACAATGACTAGGCACTGGGGTACCACCTGTCACAGTACGGGGCCTAGATCACCGTACCGAGGATTACTCCCTTCATCCCCTGCAACACAAGGCCGGAACCATTCCTTACTGAACAGTCCCGAACAAGATAAACCCCGTGGTTGGCGCGACCAACCACCCACTAAGCCGAAATAAATAAGGGACATCTAGACAGGGGAATTATCTTGTCCTTCTTGGGCATGACCCACCTAACCTTGCTGCATATCCCCTGATTTTCAGTCATTCCCATTTGATGAGGCTTGAGGCTAAGCGTTACCTTTAGAACGTATTTACTTAGAGTGCCCATCGCCCTCCTGACGATGTTTCGCAAGCATTCATCCATACAAGTCCGTCCCGGGTTCGAACGGAACCGAAGGCACTATTCCTACTACATCCATTTTGGAAATATCCTCAGGATTAGTAGCGACTAGCCCTTGCACTTCACTGCTCCATCTTCGAATCCGAACACGTTTTTCGCACGAAACGTACAAACCGAATCGAAGTGGTTTTCGAGAAATTAATCTCGATCCCGGTCTCTTCGATACGATCAGCGCATTGTCCAATATTGATAGTCGGTTATTTAACTATCAATTTATATTCACAAACAACCATCAACCAATAAATAATTTTCCAAATTATTTATCTCCAAAAATATCTTCACAAGATATATTTCTATTTTCAATCCTTTTGAAAACAGTTTCAAACCATCTTTCTTCCCAGAATAAACTTTTCCAAATATTTTCTATCTCCTCTGAAATCACCAAGCATGAAATTAGATTTTAAAAATGAATTTTAAAACATTTACTTTGAAATATATATACACTTTTAAACAGCTAAGTTAAATTTCTTCAATATTTGTAAAAATACTTACTATATGAGTATTTGAAAATAAAGTTACTTAATAGAATATAAAACTAGAATTTCACTTTTGAAAACAAAATACTAGGTCATCTTTTAAGTAGTTACTACTATATTAGATTTTTAGAAAATACTTACCCTTTGAATTTTAAATATTGGATATAATAAATTTTTTTCAAAACTTGTTTTTTTTTGTTAAAAAACAACTTTAAAACCCTTTTAACTTATATTTAAAAACTCGCTTTGAAAACATACTTGGTTATTCGAGGAGAATTTTCCAACTTCAACCAATTGAATCAATTTTCCAAATTGATTTTCAACTTATTTTATTTGAAATAAATTTCTTCACTTATTCAGTTCATTTCAAAATTCATTAATTATTGACTCAATTATAATTGTTATTATTTTCCCTTTTATTTTACATCTTAAACTGAAATATACATATTTCATATTTTTTTCCATTTCTTCTTTATTCTTCTAGAATAATTTAAATCCTAAATTTGAAATAATTGTTTTATTCTTTTAAACAGTAACATTGAAATTTTAAGTTTTCTTAACTTTCTGTTTATTCAAAAATTCCTTTTCATATACAGGATTCATTAATTAGCATTTTGGAAACACTAATATTCTTATCAATTCATTTTTAATTTATTAACATTCTTTATAATTATTTTCTTAAAAATTTACTTCTTTTATTATTTCTTTCCAAGAATCCAATGCTATATAATTTGATAACTCAGAGTTCAAGAATATATCCAAGCAGCTATAGCATTCAATATTTCAATATGATTCATCACAGAATATCCACAAAGCATGTCAGAGAATAATAAACAATATATATATGTTGAGGGACCCAGTTGGATCCCTCCAACCTGTTTTCCTGCATCCACAGATGTTAGCACAATATAATATACCAATTCCACAGTATCATACTATATCTCATCAATTCATTCAACCATTCAAACAATTGTTTAAATTTAATCATTTTAAATTTAATTATAAACTGAGTGAGATTAACTCACCTTTGATTTTGGTTTCGCCAGTCCGATCCAATCCTGACCCATTTTCATACCTTGGATAACAATTTGCATGGATTTATTAACATTCGAACAATTTGGGAAAATCAATTCTATCTAATAAATTTCATTTTATCTAATAAGTTAATTTCAACTAATTTTCTTTCTAAAAAATATTTCATAGTTATCAATTAATTATATAAGTTAACTAAATAAATTGATTTCCATTTTATAAATTTAATTTAACTAAATCTTTGTTTTAAAAAAAATAATTAAATGTTCCTAAA